>CM061561.1:35398264-36648264 GCA_030864225.1 Capsicum baccatum var. pendulum
TATATGGCGGGGTATGTCCCGACCTTAGTTAAACTCTGTGTATTGTCTAGAGGCTTTATAGACCTAATGTAGAGTCAAGCTGACATTTTTTTAATAGACGTGATGACTCCAACGGCCAAGTATTGTATATACATATATATGTGTGCTCAAGCTTATACAGGTGATTATTTTCTTTTATATGCGACATGATGCTGTCCGAATTTCGGATTGTCATAGAGGTATGCATGGGAAGTATAAGGTTATATTCTGGTTCTCCCGGACCTCCTCAGTTACTGGTGCTAGTCCGCCCCTATAGGATTTGAGGCATGAAACATCCTCTCTATCTTAAAAGAAATTTATACACAAATTCAAGGCTTCATCACCTGTAAGCTCTCCTCTTTGAACCATCTCTTCATTACTCCTCCCGAGGTTAGGATGTTCAACCAAGGGTTCCATGAGATCATCAAGCATTATCCTTGGACTTACATATTCTACAACCTACATATAAGAAGATTTGATACTAGGCAAAGTGCTAGTATCTCGGTTAGTGAGTAACAAAAGGCCATAAATCTCGCGATCAAGTGCTTTTCTTCTTCTTCACCATCCTCACTCTCGACTTCTTCTTCAAAACCCTCCCTAATCATGACTTTTATTTCCATATAACAAGGCACTCCACACACATCATCAAGCGGCCAAACATTTTCCCCGCCTTCATCAATTTCTACCTTGGCTTCTTACTCTTCATCTTAAGCCTTTTCATATTCTCATCCGATTCAAGTCCCACACTAAGATAATACAATTTTCCCTTCCTAAGGATCATATTTCTCCGGTTTGGGCATTCACTAGCCTTGTGCCCCCACCCTTGACATTTAAAACATTGAAATCTCTTAGGATGAGAAGTATGAGTCGATTTACCTTCATATCTTGGAGGGTACCCTTGGGCAACCTTGGTTTCAGTTGTGGCAGTCTTGCTCTCAGCTTGGGTGGTATTGAATGAGCTATCCTTGTCCTTGTGCCAATTCGAGGAATGTTGATGGCCCTTAGGTTTGTAAGCCGAGATCTTCCTTTTAACCTCCAATGCCGCTTAGAAGATGCCATCGATAGTATCAAACTTCTGGAGTATCATACGTTAAGATATGTCTCTATTCAACCCAACCTTGAACCATATAATGTCGTGGCTCACTTGTTCTCTCTGATGATCAATCTTCAACAACAATTGTTGAAACTCATCATAGTATGCCGTGACATTTTTGTTTCCTTTCCTTAAGTTGTACATCTTGGCAAGAAGCTCATGTTTGTAGTCCTCAGGTAGGTACCTTTTCCATATAAGGTACCTCAATCGAAACCACGAAGGAGGATGCCCCTCAATCAACACATTACCAAACCGCTTTATATATTCCCACCAAGTGTTTGCGTACCTTTCAAAGTGAGCAATAACATAACAACTCTTCTTCTCTTCGGTTAGATCATTCACTTGGAATATCTTGTCACAAGATAACTCCCAAGCAAGATAAGCCTCGGGTTCACTCTCACCCTTGAAGATACGAAGGCTAACTTTGATTGACTTGATGCATGCTTCTCAGTTTTGGTGGCCATACCTCACCTCCCGGCCTAGATCACCATGCCTACCCTTTACCTTTTGTTCCCTCAAGTAAACATCACCATAAGATCTATAACCCCCATGTTGTTCCTCCCTACCATATCTCTCTACACGTTTGGGTTAATTTAGGTTGAGTGGATTTGGATTTGGTGGAAAGTAAAGCCTTTGGTTTAATAGAGTTTGGATTGGAATGTGAAGCCTTTGGTTAAGTGAAGGGCTTGGGTTTGGTTTTGGCATTTGGGTTCCAAATCCTTCTTGTTGGACTTAGTAAAGTGGAGGGTGGATTGGTCTATCATACTCTAGGCCTTAGGGAAAAATTGGTGGTTGTCTCGGTGGATTGATCATTTGGTGTAATATTTCAAGGGAGATGGTAGGGGAAGTGTTTTGATCATGTTCGCTTGAGGACACATAATAGTGTTGAGGAGTAGAGGGGCGACTCATTTGACTTTACATTCGTTCCAACCTCCCACTCATAGTAGATACATCCCCCTTCAATTTTGACATATCCTCCTTCACCGAATTCAAATCCGCAAGCACCTTTTCCAAGCCTCGGGTTAGGGCTTCAAGGGAAGTCAATATAGTAATAAGAGTATTATTGTCCATGGTTTGAGATGTGTATCCTTCCATTGTAAAATACCTAATAAAATACCTACAAAAATAGCAAACAAATTAGTTCAATAGCCTCACCACACTCGCACATTTTGATTACCTTACTCGTAGCTTCACAAGCGTTGTAAGCTGGCTAAGGAACCCATGAGGAGTTGAGGACTGAGTCTACTCTTGTCTGGAATAGATTTTGATTTGTAACTTCAAACAAATATTTTAGGACTTGAGTCAAGAACTAACAACGATTTAAAACGATAAAAGCACTCAAATAACGCTAACACAAATAAATGGACATAAAACTAACTTACAATCTAGTAGAAGATTATTAGCTTGTCAATTAGTGTTCGAACCAACAAATGAAACTACGGAACAAAAGAATGAAATTAAGAATCTAAAATTTGAGCCAAAATTGATGTGTGAACAGTAACTTAATGATGTGGCAGTCCTCAATTGGTTGCGGGTTTTGCAATTTTATCTTTCCAAATTTGGTAGTCTTGATCAATTTTATAATTTGGAATTGGTGGGAATTGTTAAGAGGAGGGAAATTCAAGTCTTTGGAGCTCTTTTTAAATTCAAATTTCAAGACTCAAAAGTCTTTGACTAGACTTGTACTTTTCCTCAAAACATGGGAAAGTGGTTGAGATGTGATTGACAAGGTTTTGGTGGTTGTTAGTCTTTCAAGATTCAACAAGTACTACACATTTTATCCTTCACCTTTTTAGATCTAAAATGCACTTTATATTTAACAAGGCTTGAAGGTGGTGAAGAACATCAAGAACATTAACAACAATTACCAAGAACAACAACAATCCAACGTCCCACTCCACAACAATAATATCACCACATGGCCAAGCTTTCAAGTTCACAACAATAATATCAATATTTCAAGCTCAATTTAGATCTAGACTTCTTTAGTATTGGTGAAGATAAAACTAACACTAGAAAGAACAATTCAAACACAATGACTCCTAGGTCTAGACTCAACTTTCGACCACGTCAACAACAAAAACAATTTTTTTTTTAATTTTCTAGTGAGCTAGCCCAAGATTGATTTTGTTGAAACAAAATCAACCACAAGATATGATACCAAATGATACAAACCAAACAAGGAATGTACCAAAAACAACATAAAACAGTCCACAAACTTAAAGAATCCAAGAACCAAAGGAGGCCAACTCTCGACTTCAATAACACCACAACAATACGAGATGAAAAAGGTGTATTTCACACCAAAATAGCCACCACAAACTAGATTAACAAAAATAAGATGAAAAATGTTCAGATGAGAGTTAAGAGTAACAAACTCAACTTTGTTAGTAATAGGACTGGGTAGTACAAATGAGAGTATATCCTAGTTCCAAGAGTTAGATTCCTAAAGATCCCAAAGTTTCAGTTGGTATTCTTTCCTTGTAAAAGGACCTTAGATGAGGGAGCAAAGGGACTGAGATTTCAGAATCCATCATTTATGCCAAAGATTTATCTTTTGGCCTGAGCCCAACTTCCAAGCAATGTTTGGGGTACAATGTTTACCGCCCAAGCTAGTATTCCTCCAAATGAATGACTGAGACTTACAGTGGTTGGTGTTACTATATTTTTGAATGGGGGTGCTAGCCTAGAGGGACTGCGTATTGGAAAAGAGGTTCCAGGTTAAGCTGGTAAGATGGTGGTAGTCTTAATGGTAGCATCAATAAAACCTAGACCACCAAGTTCTTTTGGGCTAGTGACCTTTTCGCATGAAAGAAGATGGAGTTTTCATTTTTCCTTAGTAGAACCCTAAAGGAAGTCACATTGGATCTTATCAATAGACTTGGTGATGCTCTTAGGGAGCAAAAAGTATTGCATTGAGTACACCGAAATGACGTTTAGGCAAGAGTTAGCAAGGATTACACGACTCGTTGGGGTGATAAAGGTGGTTTTCTAGCCCATAAGTTTTCTCTTCATATTATCAAGAATGTACTGGAAATCTTTGGGACACGATTTGTTCTTTAGAATGGGAAATCCTAAATACTTACCAAATTGATGAGATTATTGAATGTTTAGCCCAGACTGGATGGGACTTTTAGAATTAGGGGAGCAACCTTGGGAGTAAAAGGCTTTGGAATAATTTATTTTTTGATTGGATAAACTACAAAAATATCATAAGCAATCTGTCATAGTGCGGATTGATTTAGGGGTGGCTTTGGAAATTAGAGGTAAATAATCTGTAAAAATAAGGTGAGAGAAGAGAAGCCCATTTCTGAAAAGGGAGATAGCATCCCGGTAATGCCCCGAGTCTGTACCCCGAATGCTATACGGTGCTCATAACAAGCTAACCCATGACTGGTATCTTTTGTAATAACTGAACAATAATACTAAATAATATGTGGAATTAGGCAAAAATATGCCATAAGGTTCAATCTATAAATAATACTGAATCATACTGAATACAGTATTAAATACCAAAACTGAAAGACAAAATTGAAATCTGAATAACTGTCTAAAATACTCTAATATGGGAAGCCTCTAGTTGTCTGAACTGTGGAGTTGATAGGACAAGTCCCCAACTAACTTTGTCTACTGACATAAACTGAAATATTGTAAATAGAAATCATGTCCTCGAACTAAGAGGACTCACCACTACGCTGAATGCTGGAAGTCTGGTCTACTGAGGGTACTTTGGAGCTCGCGCATTGGAAACTATGATATAAGAAATCATAGCACAAAAAGCATGCGTCAGTACTTTGAATGTACCAGTATGCTCAGTGAGGTAGGCTGAAATGCATGGGTTCATAAGCATGAATAATAATAACTGTATAACATGAGTATGACTGAATAAGAGTACATGCATGAATACGTATACCGTAACTAAAATCATGATAACACTGATCACTGAGTTTGAATACTGATCAACTGATTTACTGGATAACTGATACTGTATAACTCGATAACTGGGTGACTGTATCTGACAGTCTCAAATTCTGGGAACTATACTGAGTTTTGTACTGAGTTGAGTGACTATCTGTGATAGTCCTAAATCTGTAGAACTGGACTAAGTTCTATTCTGAGACTGAGACTGAAACTGAGACTGTGAGAGGTAATCATCTAACCGACATGCCCCTTCTCTAACTGATTTGGGGTTCAACCTATAACCCCAGTTGGAAAGGTGTCAATATCGTGACACGGGTAAGGAAAAATTGTGAGTTAACTCTCTCTGACAGAAAGCTCTTTTGTCAACTCTCGCTGGCAGGATAACTCGGATGAGAAGTATCAACCCTCATAATGTCTGGCAGAAAGATATCTCAACTTACGCTGGCTACGTAGTTCTGTAATGCAGGGATTGCTGCTAAGGGTCAAACCCTCTACTGACAGGAATGCCCCTATCCCTGGATTAACTCGGTGCTGAATCCCACTCCCAACTGAATAGACCCTAAACTAATTTCTAGTCTGTACTAAGCTAGATGAAATGGTTACTGAAATTACTATTTAGCTGAGCTGAACTGAGTTCACTGAGTTCCGTTAACTGATGGAATACTACTGAATTCTGTTAACTGGTAGAGTTTACTGAAGTCTGAACTGAGTACTGAGTTATACTAAACTACTACTGAATCTACTAAATTTTTCTTGAATTTTGTAACTGACTGAGAGTACTACTAATCGTGACGTGACTGATACTGTTCTATGACTAACCATGGCTCTAGGTAATCAGCTAAATTGTCAAGTAAAAGTATCCCCAGTACTCAATAGCATAAATTAAAAGACATGGCTTAAACATAAAACATGTAAACTATAAACTTGATCATCATTTATTCATTGGGGAAATTTAACAAAAAATTGCATGATTTCATTCTCTTGATAGTTCACATGAACAATTTATCAAACACTTGGAAGGCATAGAACATGCGCATAATACTAATCAACATGTGAGCACACAATTCAACCATCAAATTCACAATTTAAAGGCTTTAACATGATCTCACATGGTAAGACATATAAATCAATAAACTCCATATGGAACTTATCATAACTCATGGATTTGAAACTCAAATAATCATTATAAACTTGAATATTATCAAACCCAACATGGTATTCATGAAATTCATATACTTGAAGTTTAAAAAACTGATTCTTGGACTCCAAGGGTGGAAGAGACCCTTGGATAAACACTTCACATACCTTTATTGAAGGATTTCTAAAAGTTTATGGCTGAATCTTGAGTTCTTGATTTGAAATTTGAGCACCTAGGGTTTTGTTCTTGAGCTAATTGGAGAATAAATGAGTATATTTGCTCTCCAAAGGGCTTAATTTTGTGTTTTGGGGGATGAAGGATGTGGGAAAAAGACCCAAATACCCCCAAGAATGCGATCTTTAATGACTGAAAACTGGGCTACCAATGCGCAGGTCAACGCAGCGCATCGATAATAGCCAATGCATCGCGCCATATTCATGTCGATTCAATGGAATTGGATGCTGGTAGCTGGAAAAAATATTAATCAACGCAATAGTCGATGCGGCGTGCCAAAATCGTGTTGATCCACTATTTTAGGGTCCCAAATGGGCTTTAAACGAAGTCCAAAAAATTCAAAACTTATCCGGAAACACCTACGGACATTCCTGATCATGAATCAACCGAAACATCAATATTTAATGGATGTAAAGATCGCTAAATAAGATTGCCAACCTTCGTAGGCTAAAATGACACTAAGTCTGAGTACTTAGATAAAAGTATTCTAAGTCTGGGCCCCCTTGACAAGCCTCAAGGACTGAATTAAGCTTAGGATTTTGTGGGGTCTTATAGTCCCATTATAGGATGTCCACCTGGTGATAGATGTAAGTCGACGATATTTTCATACAAAGAATAAAAATGTATGGGGACATGGGATCGCCTTTGCAGATTCCTCGAGAGGGAGAGAATAACGAAGTGGGGGATCCATTGACTAATACAGAAATAGTACTAGTAGTAATACAATTCATAATAAGGGTGATCATATTGGGTGGAAATTTGAAGGAGATTAAAGTACGGTAAACGAAGGACCATTTTAGGCGGTCAAAAGCCTTTTCAAGGTCCAACTTGAGGACAATGCAACCCTTTTTGGAGATGGTTTTATTAAGGTAGTTATAGACTTCCTAAACTAGGATGGCATTATCGCAAGCCCGACAACCCTTGAGAAAACTAGTTTGATAGGGTCTGATGAGGTTTGGGAGTAGAGGCTTAATACGATTGCGATGATTTTAGTAACTATTTTATAGATAGTGTTACATAAACTAATAGGGAGGAAATTTGTAAGGAGATTAATATTTTTGAATTTAGGAATTAGGCAAAGATAAGTCATGTTAAGAACTTCGGGGATACGGTAAGAGTGAAAAATATGGTGGCAGCATTGCAAAATGTTGTAACCCACGGTATCCCAGTGATATTGATAAAAATAGGGATGAAAACCATTCGGTCCCGGGGCCTTAAAGGGTTTGAAGGAGAATAAGGCCCTCTTAACTTCAGTATCAGTTAGGGGTAGATCTAAGGCATCCATATCTCTCTTCTGGTATCTAGAAGGAGAGGACGTAAAACCCTTTCGAACAGAATGTGAGTGATCCGATCGAAAGCAATCCCTAAAGTAGTTTAATGTTTGTTCGATAATTTTATCATGGTTAGTAATCCACTGATCATTAGTGTCTTTAAAGTAGCAAATTCTATTATTTCTTCGGCGATTTATAACTATGGTGTGAAAAAATTTAGTGTTAGCATCCCCATTATTGAGCCAGTCAATTAGTGATCGCAATTTCCAATAATTGTCCTCTACTTTTAAAATATCATTGTAGTCTTTGGTGAGGGAAGTTTCTAGGTCTTGAAGGAATTTACTGGTGGGATAGGCATAAGATTTTTGAATACCATTCAAACAAGCAATTAGCTTCTTTTTAGTTTTAAAAATATCACCGAAGGTTCTGGTACTCCATTCAGTGGTTGTGGTTTGAAAATCATGGGATGTATGGAGGAAATTATTATTATTATTATAACTCCAGCAATGCTCCACTATATATTTAAAATTAGGGTGATTTACCCAAAATTTCTCGATTCTGAAAGGCCTCTTGGATTTGGGACAGTTAGAGGAAGAAATATTTATTAATAGATGGGTATGATCCGAATGGGCTTTTGGGAGATGGATCACCTTTGCATTAGGAAAGAGGCTAATCCACTGTTGGGTGGAAAGAGCATGGTTGAGACATTTTAAAATAAGATCTGCCTTGTTTTTGTTTTTTTTTGAGGTTTGAACAAGTAAAACAACCTCCCTTAAAACCTAAGTCTATGAGATTACAAGAATTTATACACGACCAAAAATGGTTAGTTCTCCGATTATAGATCCTACTTCCACCCCATTTATTATTGTGGTTATAACATCATTAAAATCACCAGCTACCAACCATGCATTATTAGTCGATTTAGAATAATTGATAAGGTTATCCCATGGAGTCAGTCTTTTATAAGCATTAGTACTAGCATAAATAACCAAAAAGAACCAAGGGGGTGAGTTAGGAAGTACCTGAATTATGGCATGCAACTCCTGATCTAAGCGTTCCTTACGAGTAATATGCACATTATGGGAATACCACATCAATACAAGACCTCCCCCGCCTGACCTACGGCAGGAACTTCAAACATACTATCGAAAGCAAACTCATCCTTAAGACATGCATGATTAGTCATCTTAGTTTCAAGTAATGCTACCAAGCAAGGGTTGTGATTCCTAATGATTTTCTTAAGATTCATTTAAAATGAGGCGTTATTAACCCCACGAGTGTGTGATCCATTGCTGGCCTCATTGTGGGTGTCATGATCACTATATTTTTTTCTAGGTCATGGTTCACAGCTGGGCGAAGCACAAAGGAGCATTTGAGTAGATTCACTGGACAGTTCAAAATGTATTTTTTGTCTTCTCTCTCTGGGAATACCATAAGGGCTACAATTTTTAGAGTTGAAATTTTGGTAAAGGTGGTCCTGCAAAGCATTCTTTCTGATCTTTCCAATACCATGGTTGGGGTCTGAGGAGTCATCTCGGATAAGGGTGGAAAAAGAGGTGGTGGAGAGGGGTTGGTCTGTGGAGGAAGGTTGGGAGTGGGAATAAACGTATGGAAAGCTGGCCTGACTAGCATTAGTTGCCATGGGAAGAATATTGGAGTGTGTGAGATCAGTTCGTGTGGAGTGAAGAACGGGGTTAGAGCAACGTTGTTCATATTCGGAAATGGGCTAAGGTAGTGGGAGAGATTCTAGAGACCTTGCATTATTTGGATAAAACCCGGCATGGATGATGGATTCATCGGATTCAAGTTGTCTGTGGTCTACATTTGGTTGACAAAGTTTTCTATCGCAATCCTCATTTCTTTCGTTACTAGCTGAGTTATTTGTCTCTCGTTTTGTAAAATTATTAGGGATTGAGAGCCATTGACTTCTAGAGAGAAATTTGTTGCATGACCCCATAGCCCCATCTCTATCCATGATAGAGGTTGAATTGGGAGCGACAGCGGGGGGTTGCACAGAGATTTTGGAGAGCTGGGTCTATCATAGCTTCTCTTAGGATTAGGAAAGGATTCAATGGAGAGAGTTGGATGGTCTGGTGAGGAGGAAGATTATCCATTGTTTGAAGTAGGAGTAGTATTAGAGATGGAGTGGTTTCATGGATATAAAATAGTAGCTAATGATTGTAAATCTTTTGGAGGATATTTTGCAGTCTACTGATTGGTTGATAGGGGGCAGTAGGAGTAGTCAAGTTGCCTATAGGGTTAATTTCTTTGTAAGTAACGCATGACACTTGGTCAATTTCTTGTGCCAACTGTTCGTGCATGCAAAGTCATGTAGGAGGGGTTTCATTGGGTAATTTGGAATTAATTGTTATTTTCACAATATATTCGGGTATGCAGAATCTGTATATTGCAACAACAACTTCAACTCGAGTTCAAGTATGAACAAGAACACAATGAAGTATCAAATATCCTCAAGACAAGATCAAATTATATTTTCAAAAAATAAAGATGAAAAAGAAATGATTAAGGCCAAGTCGTTTGAATTCACGGATTTTCCTTAAGGAATAATTCCTCCCATTGTATCCGAGGTTATGAAATCTTCTCCCAGAAGAAAATGGCCTTCAATCCGACTATAGTGGTACCTCAAATAGGCGAATTCTTCGAACACACTCACAGTTTGAATGATCACACTTATTTTTAAGACAAGAAGAAGAAGTTTTTAATCTGAAAATTTCTGTACCAAAACCTGTGAATGAAAGCAGTTTTTTATAGCCAAATGATGCCTCTTCTAAAAAGAGACAAAGGTTCATCTAAAAGGTACTATCTTTTCTGAAAATTTATGTCTATTCGGCCAAACAGTGTGACTGTTCTTGAACAGGCATGTCATTTCGTGAATAAGTGTGTCAGTTCAATGAAGTGTTGCACCAGTTCGTGAAGCAGTGCAACTGTTCATGTAAACAGTGCTACTGTTCACGTAAAATAATGCTACTGTTCACGTAAAAATAGTGCGGTTCTGAAATATTGCATTTGCTGAACATTTTGCAACAGTTCACTGCATATGCATATAAATGGAGTCCAAATCACAAAAAATATTTCCTGCATTTTACTCATTCAGATCAGATTTTCATCAAATAAAATTTGTCCAAAAAGATAGATCTCATCGATCGATCATTTGACAAATCCAAAGCCGAAGTCGAAGCCGAAGCTGAAGCTGAGCCGAGAGAGCGATGACAACGACGGCGCGAGGCATCATCTATTTCTTGCCTCACTTGCCATGTGGAGTAAGTGTTTCTCATTATAAACACTCTCAAGTTCTCTTCTTCCACCAATGTGGGAGAAAGAGTAAACTTTCCAAAATTAAGTACACTTTTGATTTTTGGTGTTAACTCAATTTTTTTTCTCTTCCACTTGATTTCTCCATTTTCCATTCAACACACTTTCATTACTATGAACCCAACAATCCCCCACATGAATGGGGAATGGCTATTTTTTCGTAAAACTTTTACGCACAAGTATGTGATCATCAAGCAAAGACTGATTGCATCTGGATAAGTGGGTTTCTCTTTGAACTTTTCGTAGTAAACATGCATCGGATGTGATACGGGACAAATGCCCACCTTATCTTTGAACGACATTTTTTGGAGGCCAACACATAGAGGCTTAAGAATTGGTCACCTCGTTGATACAAGAACATGCACGGAGGACCCGTTTTGAGCATAATTCAAAGCCATCTCGCATATGGAAGATTGCTTGGAGCATCTAGGAGTGAGGACTCACGGTTTTGGGCCTGGCCATTGTTGGAGACTAGTTTAAGGCCCAAAACCGTGAGTCCTCACTCCTAGATGCTCCAAGCAATCTTCCATATGCGAGATGGCTGGTTTTCAGCAAGAACCCGAGAGCTACAAAAACTGTTTTCAGCTTTCTGTTTTCAGTTTTTCAGCAAGAACACAAGCTGTTTTTGTTATATTTTCCAGATTTTCAGCACAACAACAAGAACACAACAATGGATACAAATGCTAGTGAATCGAAAGAGCCGAATCAAAGTAATGAATGAAAAATGGCCCTAAGGCACCTATTTATACTACTCAAAAGGTGGTCAAATGACCCTTCTATCCTTCACAACATGGGCCGGCCTTGGAGGCTTAATTATGGCCCATTAAGACCTCCTTTCTTCACACATAAAAAACCCATCCGCCCCTTGTCTTTTTGGGCCATTGTTGGAGACTAGTTTAAGGCCCAAAACCGTGAGTCCTCACTCCTAGATGCTCCAAGCAATCTTCCATATGCGAGATGGCTTTGAATTATGCTCAAAACGGGTCCTCCGTGCATGTTCTTGTATCAACGAGGTGACCAATTCTTAAGCCTCTATGTGTTGGCCTCCAAAAAATGTCGTCCAAAGATAAGGTGGGCATTTGTCCCGTATCATCCTCCCCTTCTTGAAAAGGATTCGACCTCGAATCCAAACCTTGCAAAATCAAAAACAAAAGAAAAACAAGCACACATCCTCATGACATGAGGGTTAGGGTTAGTGCAACAAAATTCGATCTAACAAATAACATCATCATGCCAAGGTTGCACATATTTGCAATATAACCAAGAATCCTTTGGGTTGATCGTGGAAAGCTTAGTACAAATGTCACAAAGGAAGTGGCTATGATGAACATTAATAAATAATGAGCATGGACCGAGACAACTCCTACCATGCCCTAAGATGGTACCGGGATCAAATGGGAGAAGTAGCCATGGACATGGGTTTCGGCCAAGCTCACTTTTCCCTAAGGTGTCGTCCTCAAAATTAGGCATACCCCCTAGCCCATTAGGGGAAATGTCATGAGCACAAAGAGGGTAGAGAAAGGTGTCACCCAAGCCAACTTCTGCTATGGTGTCCTTATGCATGTACTCACTAGCTTCAAGTCCATCACCACTAGTATGCTCAACATAGGAAACACATAAAGAAGAAGTAGATGGAATTTCTAAGCATGCACCACCTTTTATTTCAAAAGAATAATCCCCACATAGATATAAGTCATCATGGGCAGCAAAGGAATCATTCACAAAAATATTTTTACAAGAATAATCATATCTCGGGTTTCCCAAGTAATCAAGCAAATCATGGTCATCTTCACCCGAGTGACTATCCCCTTTCAAGACTACACATTCCCTACCCTTAAGAGTACTTTCATCTTCCGAGAAGAGATTTCCATCTTGAGGAGAAATGTTGTCACACCATAGTGGGTTAGCATATAGGCTATAGCTTCCAAGGCAAGCTATACCATCATTTTCACCACTAGGTTCATTAGGAATGTTTAAATCATCTTCAAACAAGACATTGTACCTAAAAAGAGTGTGATCTACCTCACGGGCAGATTTGGAACAAGCAAGTTCCTCACTCTCTAAATGATCAATATCAAGTTTCAAGGATGTTTCAAACACCATATTACCCGAAGAAGAGCTCTCGGGTTCATTCTCACTTTGATCAACATTTTCCACCTCATCATTCACTTGAGGTTCGTTAATTACATCAAACACATCCTCAAGTGGTGGATAACTTTCACGCATAAGTTGATCAATACAAATTTCAGAAGATAATGTATTCTCATTCAACATAATGGTTTCAACACTAGGTGGACATGGATCGATCTTACAAGAAGAGTCTATCCGGTCATCAATAGGATCAACTAGTGTATCCACACTCACAACATGTACATCATCATCAAGTGGCAAAGGAATAATACACTCACATATAGGCAAGCTACAACTCACACTCAATGGGCTACTAGCCACACAATTATCATTCACATGTACAAAAGTGTAAGAGCTTGTCATTTTACCTTGAAGTCCGTGAGTAGATTCTTCTTTGTCATGGTGTGAAGGTCCTCCAAAGGTTTGGGCAGCAACTTTCTTTCGGCATTGTTCTTCTTCGCTTTCCATGTTGCGACCTACACACATGTCCTTAGAAATAGAAGGACAAACAATGTTAGCACGGTTTGGTGGTAATCCTCTTACTTCGCTCCACACAACCTCTCCTTTTTCCACTCGCGGATTACCACCTTTCACTCCCTTACTCCTCTCAATCTTTTGTCTCTCATAATAATTCGGATTGGAGTAGGTAGGAACTTCTCTTTGCGGCCCGGGCAGAATGTAAGTCTCGAGGCAATTTCCCCATCGGTCTCTCACAATATTAGGCCAATTTTGCACATTTGGAACCTTATGTTGTGCAAACCAATCGGCGCCTAGACTCACATGACCATAGGTTATGGGAAAAACATCACACCACACCTCCTCATGGTAATTAAATTGGGAGAAGACAACCCTTACCCTCTCGGTAACCTTAAACCTGTCCAAGAAGTATGGAACAAGTAAAGGCTCACAAAATAACCCCAAGTAATCAACCACGGACGGAACAATGTAGTTTCTATAGTACTTATCGTCTAACACAACGAGGCAGCCCGGTATCCCACAAATGGTCACCTTTCCGGAGTGTACACTCCTTCTCGGATCAACATTGTAAGGCACATGAGTACCCCTCGATTTCGGAGATGTAGATCCTCTTCTTCCCATTGGACAACCTACACTATAGCGAGTATAACCATTCACACCATATCGACCTTGATAAGAAGTACTACAAGGTGGAGAATATGAATCTTCACACTCCTCACGTGTACTCTCATCATAACTCTCATAAGGTTTGCAAATGAAAGGGTTATACCTAACACCAAATCTAGGTTCGGAGTGGAGAGTGCAAGACTCCTCACATGTCCCAACTTCGTCATAAGATCCATCACGAGGTACTACATCATCTCCAAAGTCACCATAAGTACTAGGCACTTCATTCTCCTCATTTTCTCCCTCAAAACCGAAAGTTTCAAATCTGCCTATGTTTTGGCCGTGACCATTTTCATAGCCTCCGCAATCCCCCTCAACTTCGTAGCCATAAAAACCCTCACTACAATTATAGTCTCCCATATTGTAGTCACAATAATCCCCGGCTATCGAAGTCATTTTCCTCTTATGTCACCCTTCAAACCTACAAAAATGAACAAACAATATTAGTAGTAAAGCTCCTTCCATTGTCAAGGTATTAGCCTCTTAATCACCACAAGCTAGTGTCCCACAAGTGTTGTATAATTGGCTAGTAACCGTGAGATGTTAAGGTAGGAGTAAGCTCTTGTCCGGAATGGATTCTTGTTTGAAGACTCAAAGAATTCTTGCCGGACTAGAACCAAAATTAGCAACTCATTCAAACGAATAAAAGGCACACAAATAATCGTAGACACGAATAGACGGCTCAAGGAACTAATTGACAACCTAGTGGAAGTTACTAGTTTGTTAATTAGTTCTAAGTCCAAATAAAGGAAACCAAGAATCAACAATTAGTAACAAAGAATATATCCTAAGTTGAGCTTATAGTGACATGGTAATATGCAAAGGGTCCCACACGTTTTGACCTTCGGGTTTGGGATGTATTTGTATAATTTTTTTTTTTTTTTTTTTTTGCCTTGAATTAATATTCACACATCTTGTAAGAAATTGAAAAGTGTTTTTGGTGGGAAAAACTAAAATTTGAAGTCTTGAACTCCCCTTCAAACTCAAGAAAGTGGGTTAGGTTGACAATCTCCACAAAACAAGGTTCCTTGATTTAAGGGAGGTGATTGACAAGTCCACAAATTGATAGGTGCAAGTCTTTCACAATCAACTTTATAATTTCACCACTTGAACACACAACAAGATGGACACTCAACAAGAAACAATATGCACAAGTTCAAGAGATGAACACTCACAAACTTCAACACTTCTTCAACACAATAGCACACACCCACCGATTTTTCTTTTGGTCATCAATAACACTCAACTTTCGGCCACCCTTAAGTCACTACACAATCTTCAATTTTTCAAGCTCAACTTTCGGATCTAGACTCCTTAGTGTTGGTGAGAAAGAAACCAACACTAGAAACTCACTAAACAAGCAAAAAGACTCCTAGATCTAAGTATACAACACCCTTCTCGGTTTTTCAATTTTAGTGGACAGAATTTTCAGATTTTCAGAATTTCTTCTTGGTGTAGTTTGGGTTAAACCGAGAACTACTAGCCCAAGATGGGTTGTGTGAGAACACAACCGGTCTTGCTTTGATACCAAATGATACAATATCAAAATCACAACACAAGAATCTCGGATTAACACAAAAATCACAACTTTCTGTCTCGGTTTTCAGCAAGAACCCGAGAGCTACAAAAACTGTTTTCAGCTTTCTGTTTTCAGTTTTTCAGCAAGAACACAAGCTGTTTTTGTTATATTTTCCAGATTTTCAGCACAACAACAAGAACACAACAATGGATACAAATGCTAGTGAATCGAAAGAGCCACACCCGGCTTCACTAGACTTTAAGATAACAAGAAGAACAATAACAACAATCCGAGATAACAAACTGTTTTGGTATTTTCGGGTTTTCAGCAACAAGAAGAACAATAACAACAAGAAAGTAAGATAGTTAACTTGACATACAATATTCAAGAAACTAAGAACCCTAACAACATGAAAGGACCCTAAGCCTAATGAATATTAACACCAAGTTCTTACAAAGACCAAGAGGTACTCACAACCTCAAAACCAGTCTCGAGGCAATTTCCCCATCGGTCTCTCACAATATTAGGCCAATTTTGCACATTTGGAACCGGCCGGCCCATGTTGTGAAGGATAGAAGGGTCATTTGACCACCTTTTGAGTAGTATAAATAGGTGCCTTAGGGCCATTTTTCATTTGCTGAAAACCGAGACAGAAAGTTGTGATTTTTGTGTTAATCCGAGATTCTTGTGTTGTGATTTTGATATTGTATCAGGATGCACTCAGTCAATCGGTAGATTTGATATCTTTGAACCATCGAGCTTTAATATACACCTAGACAACATATGTCACACAACCATCCTTTTACCGTTTATGGTTCTTACGGTTATATTCTTTTCAGCCATGAACACGTCCCGATTTTCATGAGAGTTTAGAGAATAGACCTTTACTAACATTCTTTTTGAAGAGACTTCCACTTCGCCCATACATAGGTGATTTCTAAATGTTCAATCCTATAGATTAAACTATTTGGTCAAATCTGCCAAATTTAGATAATCATTAAAAGACTTTTCACCTTAAGTCTTATCCTTGTTTACTTATACATTGTCTACATCGTGAGAATGGGTTGGGTAATTGACAATGTTAAACCTGTCAGACAAAACTTTGTTTGATCTCTTTGAACCTAGCTCTTGGGATCTCCAGTCTGCTAGGTAGAGTTACCGCCATACTGACTCATCCTAGACCTTAAACCTATTCCCTTGGATGTTCTTTCTACTCCTTCTCTAGATAGGCCTTTTGTAAGTGGATCCAATACATTATCCTTTGACTTTACATAGTCTACAGTGATAATTCCACTAGAGAGAAATTCTCTTACGATATTATGTCTTCGTCTTATATGACGAGATTTACCATTATACATCATGCTCCCTGCCCTACCTATTGCCGCTTGGCTATCACAGTGTATACATACTGGTGCCACTGGCTTGGGCCAATACTGAATATCTTCCAAGAAATTCCGGAGCCATTCTGCTTCTTCACCGGCTTTATCTAAAGCGATAAATTCAAATTCCATTATAGAGCGAGCGATACAGGTTTGTTTGGATGATTTCCAAGAAACTGCTCCTCCACCGATAGTAAATACATATCCATTTATGGATTTTACTTCGTTCTATTCGGTGATTCAATTTCCATCACTATATCCTTCAAGTACCGCAGGATATTTATTATAATGTAGAGCATAATTTTGAGTGTATTTAAGATACCCCAAAACTCTTTTTATTGCCATCCAGTGAGTTTTGTTGGGAGTACTCGTGTACCGACTTAATTTACTGATAACGCATGCTATGTATGATCGTGTACAATTCATTATATACACTAAATATCACAATACTCTTGCGTACTCCAATTGCGAGTCACTTTCACCTTCATTCTTTCGAAGTGCAAAGCTTGCCTTCAATGGAGTCTTGGCAATACCAAATTCTATATACTTGAACTTGTCAAGTACCTTTTCGATATAATGAGACTGTGACAATGCCAACCCTTGTGGATTTCGATGGATTCTTAGACCTAATATCACATCTGCAGCTCCAAGGTCCTTCATATCAAACTTGCTCTCAAGCATTCATTTTGTTGCATTTATGTCAAAAATATCTCTACTGATGATCAACGTATCATCCACATATAAACATACAATGACTTGGTGATTTGGAGTGTCTTTAATATAAACGCATTTATCACATTCATTTATTTTGAATCCGTTTTCTAACGTGGTTTGGTCAAACTTCACATGCCATTATTTTGGTGCTTGCTTTAGTCCATATAGTGACCTGATAAGTTTACACACCTTGTTTTCCTTTCCTGAAATCACAAAACCCTCAGGTTGTTCTATGTAAATTTCTTCCTCCAAATCTCCATTTAGGAATGCAGTTTTCACATCCATTTGATGGATTTGAAGATCATATACCGCTGCTAAGGCAATTAATATTCGAATCAAGGTTATCCTTGTTACTGGAGAGTATGTATCAAAGTAATCAAGGCCCTCCTTCTGTTTGAAGCCTTTTACTACAAGTTTTACCTTGTATTTTTCAATAGTACCATCCGCCTTCATTTTCCTTTTGAAGATTCATTTAGAACCTAAAGGTTTATTTCCGGGAGGAAGGTCAACCAATTCCCATGTATGGTTATTTAAGATTGAATCAATCTCACTATTGACTGCCTCTTTCCTAAAGGATGAATCTGACGTTGATGTCACTTCTTTAAATGTTTGAGACTCATTTTCTAAGAGAAATGTTACAAAATCCGATCCAAACGAAGTTGACGTTCTTTGACGTGTACTACGTCTTGGATTTTATTCATTATGTACATTCTCACTTGGTTCATCTCAAGGTCGTTTAGATCATCCACTAGACTGTTCATATCTAATTTTATACGGGTAAATATTTTTCAAAGAATTCAGCATTGTCAGATTCAATTACCGTATTTTCATTAATATCCGGATGTTCAAATTTATGAACCAAAAATCGACATGCTTTACTACTTTTAGCATATCCTACGAACACGCAGTCCACCGTTTTAGGTCTTATCTTGACCCTTTTAGGTATAGGAACTTGAACCTTCGCTAGACACCCCCACACTTTAAAATATTTCAAGTTAGGTTTCCTTCCTTTTCATTTTTTGTAAGGATGGACTCCCCCCATAAGTTTTGCGCTAAACCAGAACTTACAAGTAAGGCATTCATTATTTTCTTCAAAGTTTGATTTTTTCTTTCCGCAATTCCGTTAGATTGAGGTAAATACGGGACCGCAGTTTGATGGATTATTCCATTCTCTACACATATTTGTGCAAAGAAAGATTCATATTCTCCGCCCCTATCACTTCTTATCATTTTGATCTTTTTGTCTAACTGATTTTCAACTTCAGTTTTATATTGCCTAAACGCATCTATTGCTTCATTCTTACTATTTAGCAAGTAGACATAAAATATCTAGTACAATCGTTAATAAAAGTTATGAAATACTTTTTCCCACCACGAGATGGTGTTGAATTCATATCACAAATGTCAGTGTGTATTAAGTCTAAGGGATTCGAATTCCTTTCAACGGACTTATACGGATGCTTTGCATACTTTAATTCCACACACGTTTGACATTTTGATTTATTGCACTCAAAGTTTGGCAAAACTTCTAAGTTAATCAGTTTTCGTAACGTTTTATGATTAACATGGCCTAAACATTCATGCCATAAATCATAAGACTCAAGCAAATAAGACGAATTCAAACTTTTATTCATTTCACAAGTCATTACATTCATCTTATAAAGGCCCTCCGTGAGATAGCCTTTTCCTACATACATTTCTCCTTTTCTCACTACAATTTTTCCAGAAACGGTTACACATTTGAATCCGTTCTTATCTAGGAGTGAAACAAAAATTAAATTCCTACGTAACTCCAGAATATATAACACATTGTTTAGTGTCAAGACCTTGCCGGAAGTCATCTTTAGGCAAATTTTTCCTGTTTCCTCCACCTTAGTAGTAGCGGAGTTGGCCATGTAAAGTATTTCTTCTTCTTGAGCCAGAGCAAATGACGAGAACAACTCTTTGTTTGCGCAAACATGGAGTGTGGCACCTGAATCCATCCATCATTCGCGTGGATTCCCCACTAAGTTGTATTCCATGAACATACCACACAAATCATTATATTCTTAGTTGGACTCAATCATATTTGCTTGGTCCTTTTTCTTGTCTTTCTTCGGGGCTCGACAATCTGTGGACTTGTGGTCAATTTTACCATAGTTGAAGCATTTTTCCTTGAACTTTTTTTTGGGTTGATTGCTTCCGTGTTTAACTTTCTTTCTTTTCTTCGAGTTGTTTTTGCCATCTTCTATAATATGTGCTCCACTCATTGTAGAATTTCCCTTTGACCTTCTTTCGGCAGCTTTATTGTCCTCTTCAATACGAAGATGGACGGTAGAATCTTCAATGGTCATCTCCTTGCGTTTATGCTTTAAGTAGTTTTTGAAGTCTTTCCACAAAGGTAGTAGATTCTCAACTATTGCTGCTACTTGGAAAGCATCATTCACAATAAACCTACAAAACAGTTTATATGAGTATTATGAATATTTTTAATTTGTTCAACTAAGGTATTTTTCAAAAATATACCTTTTGCTAGGAGATCATGTATGATGACTTGCAACTCCTGTACTTGAGAGACAATAGATTTGCTATCAATCATTTAAAAATCCAGGAACCGTGCAACAAAAAATTTCTTAATTCCTGTATATTTCATTTTATATTTTCGTTCAAGTGCCCCCCACAGTTCTTTTGATGTCTTGGTTCCACTATAGACATTATAGAGGTCGTCTTAGAAAGCACTCAGAATATAGTTCCTGCAAAGGAAATTCGAATGTTTCCAAGCTTATACAATAATGAAGTGGTCCTTTTCTGAGGTTCCCTCGGGCACCTCAGGAGCGTCTTCGCTAGTGAACCGTTGTAGACATAAAGTGGTGAGGTAAAAGAACATCTTTTGTTTCCACCGCTTGAAGTCAATTCCCAAAAATTTTTTGGGCTTCTCCGCCGGTGCCATCGTTGGTGGAGCATTTGTGCTACTTAATGTGGTAATATTATTTGCCCTCATAGACATTGTTGTATCCATCATTTGACTTTCAGTTGTCATTTTTCCTGTCACCACAAGACAGAAAATTAATATTTTTCAGAATACTATTAATAAAGTTAAATAACTTTAAATTCTTCTTCTTCTTGTTTCTAGTTAACGATAAAGTTTTTACTACTTCAAATCGTCAACCGAGTGAACCTTAACTTGTGATGAAGATTTTATGTCTTCTAATCATTAGTTAAATTCAAGCGGAGTAGAAAGCCTAAGCTCTAATCTCCAAAAACAAGCAATACAGATTTTGTAAGGTTATTCCTTAAGATTGTTATTTCCACAATATATTCGGGTATGCAGAATTTGTATATTGCAACAACAACTTCAACTTGAGTTCAAGTATGAACAAGAATACAATAAAGTATCAAATACCCTCAACACAAGATCAAAATGACCTTTCCAAGAGGTATATTTATTTTTTCAGAAAATAAAGATGAAACAGAAATGATTAAGGCCAAGTCGTCCAAATTCACGGATTTTCCTTAAGGAATAATTCCCCTTACTGTACCCGAGGTTATGGAATCTTCCTCCCAGGATAAAATGGCCTTAAATCCAACTATAGCGGTACCTCAAATAGGCGGATTCTTCGAACACACTCACGATTTGAATGATCACACTTAGAGTATTTTTAAGACAAGAAGAAGAAGTTTTTAATCTGAAAATTTCTGTACCAAAACCTGTGAATGAAAGCAGATTTTTATAGCCAAATGATGCCTCTTCTGAAAAGAGACAAAGGTTCACGTAAAACTATGCTACTGTTCACGTAAAAATAGTGCGTTTCTGAAACATTGCATCTGCTGAACGTTTTGCAGCAGTTCACTGCATATGCATATAAATGGAGTCCAAATCACAGATTACACATTCAGATCAGATTTTTGTCAAATAATAAAATTTGTTCAAAAAGATAGATCTCATCAATCAATCATTTTTCGAATCCGAATCCAAAGTCGAAGCTGAGCGACAGCGTGAGGCATCATCTATTTCTTGCCTCACTTGTCATGTGGAGTAAGTGTTTCTCATTATAAACACTCTCAAGTTTTCTTCTTCCCCCAATGTGGGAGAAAGAGTAAACTTATCAAAATTGAGTACACTTTCCATTTTTTGTGTTAACTCAATTCTTTTTTCTCTTTCACTTGATTTCTTCATTTTCCATTCAACACACTTTCATTACTATGAACCCAACATTAATATCTGGACGGGGTGGTTTTGCAAAGGTAAGTTTGTGGAGGGATTTGTTGTTTTAACAGCGGAGGGCATAGAAATATGGCAATTGGTTCACCCAAGTCCTTCAGATTAGTAGTATTTGCAGGGTGGTTTTGGACACTACCAGTGGAAGTAGACGGAGGCTGATTGGGGGAGTTAAAATTTATTGCTTAAAGATAAATAATTAGTGGGAAGAATTGGAGTCTTACCTTTAATATTTTTGTCAGTAATGTTGTTAGTTGTACGAGGATTAGAAGCTTTAGTATTAGGAGCATTTAATAATGTGGCATTTTGCAAAGGGCTTACCTTGGGTAGAGTTAAAAGAGTGAGTTGAAGATACCTTTTGCTGCTACTTTTTCCCTGGAGCCGTTCGAAGGCTTTTTCTTGAGGAACTGAACGGTATGCCATTCCTCAGGCTTGTGGACATGCGTTTTTGAAAACGGAGCTGCATTATCAGAAGCTGGTGGTGCCTTGTCATGTGGATCGTGGAAAGCGCAAATTTTTATTGTGTGGCCCATCCTCCCATTCCATTTATAGAGAAAGCCCTCAGCTTCATACTCGATCTTTTGCAAGTGATTACCGATTTTAATCCAATTTGGAACTGGGTTTGCAAAAGCTATTTGAACACATAGGCGTGCGTATCTCCCTCTTAGAGTGGAGCGCGTGCACGCGTCAATTTTGAGAAGTTGTCCTATAGAGTTACCCACTTGATGCAGGAGAAGGCTATCGTAGTATTCTGTAGGGAGTTGAGGAAGCCGAATCCAGATGGCAGAGGTCGAAAGAATATCCTTTTTTGGAATGAAATTCGGAACCCATTTTTGAATGAATAGGTAGCGGCCATTTATAAACCAAGGACCTTTGTTTAGTACCAGATTCATGTGTTCCACATTTCTAAATTTTAGAATATAGTAATCAGATCTGAGATCAATGAGAGGCACTTGATCCATGATCTTCCAGAGTTGTTGTAGTTTTGTGCGCAAATACTGATGTGTGATTCGCAACCCCATTAACTTTATAATGAGAGAATACTTCCAAGGAGCATAGATTCTTTGGTTATCCTCTTGAGAAAGGACTATGGATTTTATACCATTAGGGAGTTCTTCGTTGATGTCAGTTGGGTGGACGACATTCTGCATGCGAATACAGTCTCCCATGTTAACATCGATAATCATCTCATTCTCGATCAGTTTATACTTGAAGCTAGGAGTGTTCTCCTTATCGGGTGGTTTTGGGGGGCTATCATCAGGTGAGGGTGATGAGTTCATGGCAAGGTTGATAAGTTGCTGTGGTAGACATTCTTTCATTTCAAATGATGGAAAGTTCCCTTTTTTTTTATATTATGAAATAGTTTACTTTAATATCTGTAACGAGCTACTATATTAATTAGAGTTAATACATAAAAATAACTCTAAACTTGACATCAAATTATAATTTTGATCTTAAATTTTGATAGTGCATAAATATGACCTTTAACTATTCAAAACTGCACAAATATGACCTCCAATCCTACGTGGCAAAACGCGTATTCAACACGCAAAACTGAGCGCGTCCAGCTTAAAATCTAAAGGCATAATACATAAATATGACCTTAAACTTTGACAGTGTACAAATATGACCTTTAACAATTCAAAACTGCACAAATATGACCTTTAAATGACTCTTCACTATTATTTTTTCATTCGGCTCAAAGATGAAAATGACATCTAATTTCTTTTGTCATTGCGGAAAAAGAGCAATATTGAAGATTTATTAATTAGGCGAGCCAGCCTCATACGAAAAAATTGAGCGGGTATGTATATATATTATAAAACAGAGGACAAATTTAAGTTATATAATATATCTAAATATTATTTATTTAAATATTAAATTAAAGATGAAACTATACTAATAATAAGAAAAATTATAGTTTTAATAAAACGTTATTAAATTAATGTTATTAAGGATAGTAGTAGTAGTATATTAAATTAATGTTATCAAATTAACGTAATTAAAAGATGTTATTAAATTAATGTCATTAAAACGTTATTAAAGTAACGAGGGGCGGACCTACGTGGTTGCCATGGGGTTCACCCGAACCCCCTCGGTAAAAAAATTATGTTGTATATATATAAGATAAAAAATGTATATTTATGTACGTATGTTAATGTTGAACCACATGAAACAAGACATTTAGATAGTCCAGTGGTGTTCAGAGGCGGATCCAAGATTCGAAAGCTCCGGGTGCCACTTTATTTTGAACAATAACGTATATTCCATACATATTTTAGGATAGTGGAATCAATATTCAAAGAGAACTATAATTATATATATCTAACAAGTGTTAGTATTACATGAGGGTTTGCCTAGTTGGTATTGTCAAGTGCTTTGTAAAGAAGAGGTCACGAGTTCTATTCTTCATATCCACACTATGTTGTTTTTTTAAGAGAAAATAGACAAGTGCTAAAAATCATTCTAAAAATATAGTGCAGAGTAGGTTTCAAACTTGCGTTGTTAGGAGTTAAACCAAACAATTTCGACCACTTACGCCACTAGTCCCTTTGATATTGTGGGTGCCAAACATAATATTTATACATTAACTGATATATATACACATAAATATACAGAGTTTCATCCGAGAAGTGCGGGTATCATGCCACCCCATACCTTCTACATAGATCCGCCCCTGGTGGTGTTATTTGCTCTTGGACGCTTCCTTCAGCTTACTGTGCAGGTTCGATCCCTACTAGTGGCTATTTTTTTTTTAATTTAAAAAAAGTTAGGTGTTGCTGCTATAGAAATAAATAAAATAATAATTATAATGATAAATTTTTTAAATTAAAAAAAAGTTAGGTGCTGCTACTATAAAAATAAATAAAAAATTATTATTATTATTATAATAATAATAATAATAAAACGACGTCGTTTTAACACAAAAAGCAAAATTTTGACAATGCACAAATATAACCTTTAATTATTCAAAACTGCACAAATATGACCTCTCTCCAAGTCAGCCCTTTTAACGACGTGGCACCGTGTGATTGGATTACCTTTTCACGTAGGCGCGAGTGAAACTCACGCATTGGGTTGCAAAATCGGAGGTCATATTTGTTCAGGTTTTGAATAGTTAAAGGTCATATTTGTGCACTATCAAAGTTTAAAATCAAAGCTATAATTTGATATCAAGTTTAGGTTCATTTTTATGTATTAACTCTATTACTTATGGACCCAACTTTCTTTTATTTTAGTTCTTAAATTATATGTATCCCGCATGAGGAAAATGAGGACACGCTAAATGGATTAATTAATTAATTAATTAGGCCAACGCTGAATGGAAAGCAAATTCATGATGGCAGTAGGTAAATGTCATACATTATTCTATTTACTAATAATTTTTATTACTCAATCTAGTTGGTAATATTAATTATTTTTTCAATGTGGCAGTTGAAATAAATAAAATGTTTGAACAACTAATCTTCAATGATAATTAATGAAAAAGAGGAATTATTTTGCTACATGCTAATTGCTATGTATAAGAAATTAAAAGAAAGGGAATTAGGGTTAAATTCTTTGTTTATTGACGCTGATATAAAGCATGAGAGATTCTTAAGATGTGCATTAGCAGCATTAAACATCTATTATGTATATATAAAAAATAATTTTAACTATATATAAATAGTACTTTAATTTTTTGATGATGAAAATTCGAATGAATCCCTAAGCCGTTAGTGATGACTCCGCCCGTGCTCATAATATGCATTTGAACCACTACATCTCCTTATTATCATGAGTTGGGAGTAGGAATGACAATGGGGCGGTGCGAATGCGGTGCGAGTTTTAAGTTATGCGGTGCGGTGAGTGTTTTAAGTTATGCAGTGCGGTGCGGGTTAAAGTAACTTTTTTTTAAAATGGTGCGGTGCGATGCCGGTTGCGGGTATATGCGGGTTTAAAATAACAAAAAAGATAAAAATTAATATTGTTCTCGTGAATATACCTAAACTTATATGTGTTCTTTATTTAAATTTTATGATACTTAAAACTACATGCATAACACTACAAATAAATAATTTTATAGTAGTTTTTTTAACATCTCTATTCATTTGAATAAAAATATGATACTTGATCATTGCTTGTACACGTTATACTTTTTGACAATTTTTTAGTGAAAAGTGCTATAATAGAAATTAGTTATTATTTTCTAGTTGTAAATTTGAAAATATTATGATTTTCAGTATAGTTACAAATTTTTCAAAGAAAAAGGGAAAAAATAAAAACATGGGGCGGTGCGATCGGTTATCCACGGATATGAATGTGGGGCGAGTTTATGCGGGTTTAAATATCATGCGGTGCGGTGCGATGCGGTTTTAAAACTTGCAGGTTTAGTAAAAACCTGCACCGCACCCGCACCACACCACACCATTACCATCCCTAGTTGGGAGCATTGAAGGTTTTAATCTTTTTGTTTATGAAGGAATAACATTATCTCATACTGCAGTAGGATCTAACATTAGGCATATTAACGGGTCGATTCCATCCTAACTTTACTAATTTTACAGCAGATTGTTTCAAACATTTTTTAGAAATAAAAGAAACCGTTATAATAGTCACTACTAGGAGTGTACAGATCAAATCGTCAAGTCAAATCAAATCGATGAACCAAATCAAACTGAGGAAAAAATCGACCTATGGTTTGGTTTGGTTGGTTTGGCGTTTGGAAAAAAAAGCCCGACTATTTCTTGGTATGATTTTGTGTTAATCCAAAAAAGTCAAACCGAACCCAATATTTGGACCTTTAAGTTGTAATATTTGTCCATTAATTGCTCATAAAATGATCCAAAACCCAATATAAATTTAAAACTTAAATTTTTCACTCTTTATCTTACTTTTTAGTTTCAAGAGAGTTTTTCGCTCCTCAATTTTTCATAATTGTGGTTTTTCATTAGCACATGAGTGAAAACATACTTCATCTAGTCTTCAATGACAATATAATTGTAAAAAATAAAGATAATAAAAAAAAACTGAGAAAATCCGAAAAAATAAAAAAAACAAAAGAACCGACTAAGACCTAAATCGTAAAAATCGATTTTATGTTGGTTTGATTTGGTTTATAGTTTTAATAAACTGACATAATTGATTTGATTTTTTTTTCAATAAAACACCAAACCAATCCGACCTATGTATAGCCTTAGTCACTACAAACTATGCTTCGATTGCTTAGATTTAGTGATTGGACGCACCACAAATAAGATAATAAGCACCCCTCAATCGATACATATAATTCGATACTTTTAGTTTTTCATGATTATATTCAAGTCATTCTCAAAAATGCTCCTATTTTAGGATGTCTTTAATTTTTGCCCTTTAAATTCTTAGTCTTTAATTTTTATCCTTAATCTTTTAAGTAATAAAAATAAAGACAAAACTACCTCTAATATTAAACTAAAAGAAAATCTCATGACAAACAAAATTCGCTAGGCACAGATTATGTTCTATGAGGCATAAGTTCTGTTTTTTTTTTCTTTTTTCGGTAAATAACTGAGTTTTATTGCCAAAAGTGATCTGTTACAGCACAGGAAGAGCTTACACATGGACAAAAGGCCCCAAAAAGCTCAAGCATAAACAAAACAAGCAGCAGCAAGCTGCTATCAACAAACAACAAATTACACTATAGATTAAACTATAATTAACTTGTGTTTCGGAGTCTAAGTTCAATAATATGAACTTTTTAAGAAACACGTTTATAAAACTAAACTAACGTCTTGTAAGTCATAATGTTTGCTCTAGGACATAAGTTCAATTTTAGAACATTATGCAGCAAAAAGTTCATACACATAACTTATGCCTTAAGCATAATTTGTGTCTTAGGCATAAGCTCAGTAATATGAACTTGTGCGGTATTGGGCCTAACTTGTATCTAGGGATTTCGTTTTTTTAAATAAAAAAAACACATAATGAGGATAAAAGTTTGTCATGTCAATTAGATTTCACTTAACTTATGATTTAGGACAAACATTCTCTAAAAATATTTACCCAGTGAAACTAAACCATAGTTATAGATACTTTGAACAATAAATTTTCAGCAGCACGAGCAAAACTCAAAGATCATTAATCTGAGGAAAAAAAATAAAATTAAAGATCACCCCAAAATAGGGAAAGTGTACGTGCAATAACTTGTTTGTATTCTATGGAGAACTTTGAGATCATTGAGCTAAACAGAAAGTGATTAAGAAATCCCTTTGCGTAAAAGTCCAAATTACTGATTAAGATCTATTTTTGGGTCATAAATATATAATATTTTGAACTGACCTTCAACTCAATTAAATTGTATTCACTATACAAGAACACATTAATAGACATTTCTTCTGATGTACATATGGTCAGAAGAAGAGCTTGACTGAATTTCTAGTCCAACTCCATAATACAAGATTTACATATCAATAAAAGAATTTGTCAGTCATTAAAAAAAAGTCAAATCAAGAAATGAATTAAAGAAAAGTATGCACAACCAAAATTAAAATAAAATAATTGATGATGATCTTCGCCGGCTACTCTTATGATCCACGTTTTCCACCAAGTAATTTATGATCTTTTGCTCCATCCGTAACACTTCTTGGAAAAATTGTACCTTCACAAAATGTAATTTTCTTTTCACTCAATTTTCTGGCGTACTTCCTCTTTGTCCTTCTTGTGCTAGCTTTTATGGTCGGAATTATGTACCATCCAATTGAGGTACACAATATTGCAAAACACCTCCCATAAATAGCTAAAAAGACCAATATCAAGATTATAGCCAGTGGCATGTAATAAGTTGGCTTCTTGAAATTTGACAACTTCAAATTCCTAAATAATTTTCTTCTCTTATATTTCGCTTTTTGTTCTTCTGAAATATTATTTGAAATCTCGTGAATGATCTTCTTATCGACAAACTCTGAATTCTTCTTGATGATTTGCTTGTCATCATCAGTGTCACTTGATGATGTTTGATTTTTGTCCTTCAATTTGACAATAATCGGCTTGATTGAATTCGACTTTGAGAAAACAAATCGAACGAAAGAAATGTCTTCAGATCCCATTTGAGTATAAATTTTTTGTTTTTTGTCTTCAAGATTGGCTAAGAGAGTTGAAAATTTGTCTAGACCACGGTCTGCATAAGGATTATATCTACTATTCTTATTTCTTAACAATGAACTTCTTTTTGATGATCTTTTTGGAGTTGAACAAGGAGTAAATGTTTCCACATCATCATCTTCATCTTCTTGATGATGAAAGTTTCCACTTCCACAAATAAAATGATGAAACATTATGAAAATAATACAAAGAGACTAGGGATTTGGATGATCAATTTGGATTTGGAGTGATCACTTTTAATGTTGAATTTTGAGACTTTGAAGAAAGAGAGGGTGTAATATGCTTATTTAAAAGTTTTCATTTGGAAGACTAGATCCAAAAAGGGGGAATATGGAAATAGTCAAATCAAAAGAGAGGGCTTTGAATTTTTCTTATTTCTTTATTGGTTGTTATTTTAATGTGAAATTATAATTAGGGATAATTGTATTTTTAGTCCCTTACTTAACAACTAATTCTAGTTTTATACTTATCGGAATAAGCACATTTAACCTTCAAGTCATTAAAATATATGTTTTGGTCCCTTTTTATAGGAAATATATGGCTTATAGAATTATACTACGTACTCTCAAATATGGTATAACAATACACATATAAGTTAATACATTATCAATCGTGGTGCTGAGATTGTGGAGTAGTGGTAGACTACTCCATCGTATCCTTGATTAGAAGTTTAGGGTTCGAGTTCTAAATATGAAAAAAATTGTGTTGGGAGTGCCACCCCAGAATGGATCCTGCAGTGTGCGATTCAATCAGTCGATTCTTCAATGTAGACACCAAACTCCAAATGGAAAACCAAAAAACTTAATGCATGGAAAATTGAATAGTTTAGCACTTAGTAATTCATTAACTTTATGATATTTCACAGCCAGAAAGATCAAAAGTGCATAAATATCAATTAATTATAGGTTAAATACGCTTAATAAAAAATAATAAGAATTTAAATTAGAATTTATCAAATTAGAGGGACTAAAAATGCTAATTTCTGTAAGAAATATTTCGCGGAATCTTCTTTGGGATAATGGTGCTCGTTTGACTATTAGGTTGTTGCAAAAGATGTTAACTGTTGCACGTTGAAATAATTTATAGACTTCTAGCTCTAGCAGTTCACTATATTTCTTTTCTTTTCTATTATTTAGAAGAGGTGGTTTCGATCACCTCTTCCAATTACCAAAAAATTAATTACTTTTACTTAATTATCTATTATATCTTAATATATAATAATTTTATTATTTTATTATAATGATTTAAATATTTAATATATTATATTAATTTATATTAATTAATTATAACTACATATTGAAAGTTAATTTTTATTTATTTATTTAATTATCTATCATGTTCAAAACTAATTTATTACCACAAATCAAAATAATTAATAATTTAAAATATTTAAAAAGACATATAAAAATTTTATTGACTCTTACCCAAAAAATTTCTCTATTCCCACTTAATTACATACCATGCCCCAATATATAATAATTTTATTTTTTCATCATAATGATTTAAATATTTAGTATATTCTATTAATTTATATTAATTAACTATAACTACATATTGAAAGTAATTTTTTTTTTATTTAATTAGCTATCATGTTCAAAACTAATTTGTTACCACAAATCACAATAATTTGTTACCACATATAGAAATTTTATTGACTCTCATTATTTTAGCAATGCTACATAAATTGAGATAAAAAAAAGTACTGCAAATTATAATAATTAACAACCTAAAATATTTAAAAGATATATAAAAATTTTAGTTGACTCTCAAAATTGCATCGAAGCCACATAAATTGGGACACAAGGAGTAAATATATTATTTGATAATTACGTAAATTATTACAAATCACAATAATTAACAAGTTAAAATAATTTTTTAAAAATAGATAAAAGTTCTATTCAACTCTCAAAATTTTATCGGTGCAACATAAATCATGACAAAATAAAAAATTATCTTAATTAATTGCAACTAAATATTTAAAGTAAATCAATTTTATTATTTTCGTTGACTTTTATATAGAAAATTAATATGTTTATTTATTTATTTATTTTAGTAAATTTAAATCTTAAAAGTATTTTTTTCTTATATAGAAATACCAATATTTAAACTGAACTTTAAATTTTTAATGTAAAAAAATTAATAAATTTAATTTAATAAAATAAATTTCTAATGAATATTTTCTTAGAATTTGTGTTGAGTCAATATGTATCAAGTTAAAAAGAAATTAAAAAAATATATAGTAAAATTTTATTATTGTGAAAGATAAATATAATGCACTATCCAATAATGTTTAATAATATCATATTTTGCATATGCAAATATAGCATCCCGTATTTAATTAATATACTATTTCGGTGAATTATCAATGATTACTATTGGATATGATAAAATTATATTAATTTTATAGTAATAACATAATCAGTCGCTCTTAATTAATTATTATGAGTCATCTAGGTATTAAAAAAATAAATAATATTTAATGAAAAATAAAATAGACATAAAATGCGAAATTAACTCTTAATGTTTTAAATTAAATTTTCTTCTTTCGAACGATGATTTTACTATATCACTCCTTATTATAAGTCATTTATGTATTAGAAAAATAAGAATAATAAAATGATATGTCAACATAAAATATTTGATTGACTATCAAAATTATATTAGTGTCACATAAATTGGACGGGACAGAAGAAGATATAAAGCAACATATATTATTTGAAAATAAAATAAAAAGTACTGTAAATAACAATAATTAACAATTTTTTTTTTAAAAATCGATTGATTTCTGCTTCAGCTGCTTCAGTCCTGATTTTACTATATCACCCCTAATTAATTATTATGGTCATTTAATCATTGTGCCACATAAGTTGAGATAGAAAAAATATTATAAATCACAATGACCAAAAATTTAAATTATTTAAAAAATATAATTAGCTATCATCGACACAAAGCTCTGGATAAGGAGAGTAGCATATATTATTCAAAAATTACATAAAAAGTATTATAAATTACAATTGTCAACAACTTAAAATATCTAAAAAAAAATTAATATGTTATATATTTTTAAAAAATTACATGAAAAATACTAGAAATCGCAATAATAAACAACTTAAAAAATTTAAAAGATATAAAATATTTGGTCGACTCTTGAAATTATATTAGTGTCACTGAAATTGGAATAGAAGAAAAGTATTATAAATCACAGTAATTAAAAAATTAAATTATTTTTAAAATATAATTGACTATTAATGCCACAAAAATTTGGACAAGAAAAGTAACGTACATTAATTTGAAAAATACATAAAAAAATTATAAATTACAATAGTTAACAACTTAAATTATCTAAATACATATTAAAATAACATATGTTGAACTTATGCTAGATTCCGGATGAATCCTAGAAAACATATGCAATCCTTTTATTAAAATTTTTTATTTAAATATATCAAGATTGAAAAAATAAATAAGTATCATAATGTTGGGCCGTGCTGACACGGATGCTTCTCTAGTTATAAAACAAGGTTCAGATAGTATTGGAGGAGGGTTTGAATGGTCAAAAGTACACTAAAACATTAACACGTGCATGGATGGATTGAGAGGCATGCAATCGAGTTTACTTGAATCTTGTATTTTTAATGCGGATATAAATTTATAGAAAAATATATACAAAAATTGTAACAAATATTTTAAGTTTGATTAATAATTTAAAAATATAATAGGTTTAATAATAGAATTTTTTAAAATTAGAGCCTATAAAATTTAAATTCTGAATTTAGCATGGGGATATGATAAAGTAAGATATTGTGAAATTGTAGATTATACAAATGATATGGATAACCCTTTCTTTTTCAAATTGAAAAATGTGGGTCAACTTATTAATACGACTAATAAGCTGAGAAAAACCGCTGTTCAGATCATAGCTTGTTTTTTTTCCTAGTTATCCTTACGAAAAGAATAGTTGAAAAAGTTGAAAAACTTGTGGAGTTATCTGTTATATTATGCTTTTCTGGAAGAAAACGTGAAGGTTACATAAAAGTTATTGTAAAAGGTATGTTGGTGCACTAAATTTTTCGTTACATGTAAAGTTCGAAAAAAATTCAAAAATTTATTGTGTATAATTTTATCTTGCATTTTGCTAGAGATCGTTTTCATGGCTTGTTACATCAAAAACTTTACCGATTACTCTAAGGTTGTTCTTCTGAAAAGTAGAATTTAATTTCACTGATATAAATTTAATTTGTGATTTTTTATAGGTCGTTTTATAGTAGGTTAGAGTTGTACAAATATTAATAATACAGAAATTAATTGTGAAAGAATTTATGTATTATTTTATTATTATTTATGTATTAAGTAGTTATTCTACTTCTTATCATGAGTAGTACATAGATTTCTTCATAATTTGTATATTTATTAGTTATGTAAATTTCTAATTTATACACAAATAACTCACCTCCTAATTATAGTCAACTAACTAACTAACATGATACTTATACAAAATTTATTAATATTTACATAACTCATCTCTAAACCAGCTAAGAAATGGCCATGGGGTTTTTCATTTTACTCGATTAAATTAGCCAACTCCCTCGAGTGCCACAAACAAAATTTAGTTAGTAAAAATAAATATCATTTTAAGAGTATTTATATAATTTTGAGGCCGCTATTTTGGATCCCTACACCCCCTGCCCCCCACGTCAGGGGCAGAGTCATCTTTAAACGAGGGATTCATCGATTTTTTTTCAAATGAAAAATTATACTATTTATATATAATTAAAATTACTTTTAGAATTTATCAATCAAATAAATGAAGATTTTAATTAAATAATAAAATTGTATATAACGTAAAACTTTTAAGGATCAACATTGAGTTGTGCGTAGCACGGCATAAGCTAACTAGTATATTATAAGAGACAGTTGAGCAGCTGATTGAGGAGCTTCCTGTCGACTTGTTTGCCGACTAATTCAGCTGATTGCTCCATAATTTTACTACATCACTCCTAATTAATTGTTATATATTGTCTATTAACAAAATTAATAATATTTGATTAAAAAAATAAAATAGACATTTATGATATGTCTGCTTCAACCATAATTTTTCTACATCGCCCCTAATTAATTATTATAAGTCATCAAAATATTAAAAAATTATTATAAAGTCATCTAAGTATTAAAAACATAATAATATTTAATGCTAAATTAACTTAACGTCTTATATGAGGTCCACTTAATTTTTTTTTCGCAAGTATTTTCTTATGGTAATTTTGCTATATCACTTTTAATTAGTTATTATAAGTCATTTAAAATATTTCTGCATTGCTGCTTCAATCGTGATTTTACTATATCACCCTAATTAATTATTATGGCCATCTAAGCATTGTGCCACTTAAATTGGAATAGAAGAAAAAGTATTATAAATCATAACAATTAAAAAATTAAATTATTTCAAAAGTATAATTGACAATCAATGCCAAAAAAATTTGGACAAGAAAAGTAATATATATTATTTGAAAATTACATAAAAATTATTATAAATTACAATAGTTAGAAACTAAAAATATCTTAAGAAATTTTAATATGTTATATGTTTCAAAAAGTACGTGTAAAAATACTATATATCATAATAATTAACAACTTAAATAATTTAAAGGTCAATCTATCTGTTTTGGCACAACTTCATTAGTCCTTCCCATTGCCTTCATTTTTTTTATCCATTTTAATTTTTTGTCTTATTTTTTTAATTTGTTATATATTTAAAAAAATACAAAAAAATTTCGTAAATCATAACAACTAATAACTTAAGAAATTAAAATATATAAGATATTTGTCTGACTCTCCAAATTATATCAGTATCATTTAAGTTGAAATAGAAAAAATATATTATAAATCACAGTAATTAAAAACTTGAATTATTTTAAAAATATAATTCAATATTAATACCACAAAAGTTTGGACAAAAAAAGTAACATATATTATTTGAAAATTACATAAAAAGTATTATCTCAGACCCACTATGTGGGAATATACTGGATTTGTTGTTGTTTTTGTTGTTGTACATAAAAAGTATTATAAATTATAATATTTAATAGTTTAAAATATATAAAAAAAATATTAATCTATTATATATTCCAAAAAAGGTAACAAATACTATATATCACAATAATTAACAACTACAAAATTTTAAAGATATAAAATATTGGTTGACTCTCGAAACTATATCAGTGCAACTTAAAAGAATAGCTAAAAATATAATTAACAATCAATTACACAAAAATTTGGACAAGGAGAATAACATGTTTTATTTGAAAATTATATAAAAAAGTATTATAAATTAAAATAGTTAACAACTTAAAATATTTAATAAAAGATTTAATCTGATATGTATTTTTTTAAAAATACATAAACACAATAATTAACATTTTCAAAAATTTTAACGATATAAAATATTTAATTAACTCTTCAAATTATATCAGTGTAACTTAACTTGGAATAGAAAAAAGATAATCTATAATTAAAAACTTAAATTATTTTAAATATAAGTGACTATCAACGCCATAAAAGTTTGAATGAGGAGATTAACATGGGGGTTTGGGCTGTTGGTGACAAAAGAGTTTTAAAATAAGGTGTAGGTGACACAAGTCTTAATTATTGAGTGGAGGTGACAATTACTTTATTATGAATTAAGAAAGTTGGGAAAGTTTGAAAATAACCCACAAGTTTTTAATTTACACTTTGATCCAAATGTTTACCTATATAACGAAAAATGGAGGAAAAAGGCGTCTTTCTCTCTCTTCTTACCCATTGTTGTTTTCTCTCTCTTAGCGATTTTTGTTGTTCATTATTGCTGCTACTTTATTTATCATCTTCTGCTTCATTATCATCATCTTCTACTTTATTATCATCTCCATCTTCTTCTTGTTGACCATTTGTTGTTGTTGTTGTTATTGTTACCGCGACTGTTGCTATTTGACCAATTACTTAGGTCTAATTTTATTTCGAACATCACTTTTTACTTTGGCATTACTTCATAGGAGACCTTGGTAAGTCAAATTATGACTTTTAGTTGAATTTGTTATCTGGGTAACTGCTATTGTGTTGTCTTTCCAACAATGGAAGAACTTAATCCTGAATTCAACATAAGATCCATCTATTTAAACAAATAAATCATCTGTTGCGACAGATGAGGCATATGTTTCAATGAAAGACTGATATGTTGGATTCATGTTTAAACAGATGGGTCATCTGTTGCAATATTTGACACATCTGTTGTAACAGATTAGTTATCTAGTGCGATATGATAAACATCTGTTTCAACAGATTAGTAACCTGTTGCAACAGAACCTGAACACGATTCCAACAGAAGTGTTGTCTGTTGCAACAGGATAAATATCTGTTATAATAGATTACTAACCTGTTGCAACAGGTAAGTCATCTGTCGCAACAGGTTAATTATCTGTTGTAACATGTCACTTCTCTGTTAGAATCATCTTCAAAGGTGATTTAGTACCGTAACATCAATCCTAACAGGCGCTTCATCTGTTGCAACAGATATTCAGGAGCATAACATGAATCCCAACAGGTAAGTAATCTATTGCGACTGATCACTTACCTGTTGCAACAGATTACACATCTATTGGGATTCATTCACGGCACTTGAAATCACTATCAACTTTTTTTAACAAATGACTTTATTTAGGTACCACTAATGGAGAGATCAATAATAATAGAGATGGATTGTCATGGTCAATGGATTGAGAAAAGCAATCGATATATATGGAATTGGAAGAAGGGTGAAATGCTAAAGACGATAGCTATGATAGTCCAAAGTGATATTTCGTATGATGATTTTGTGAACTTAATCATCATCTTTTGTTGACTGAATTGTCAACCGAAAGAACTCGCCATCAGCTACATGCACAAATCCTTTGAAAATCAGAGGGTACTGACTTTCAAGATAACCTATCAGGTTCGGTTGTATACTTATCTTAGTGATTCAACCAGGCCGGTGTTAAGGGTGAACATGGTTGAAAAGACGAGAGAGAATAAGAACTAGAACATAGAAGTAGAAGAACAAGAAAACTTCTTTGATGATAGGTTGGATGATCAAGACATGAATATTCCAGATGACGATCAAACACCTACGCCCGTTAATGCGACCAATATGATATGCAGTTTTTCTCAATCGACACAGTCTGGAAATCTTCAAGACGACGGGATCGGTTTTTTTATTGGAATGTAATTCAAGGACAAGAATGAACTATCTAACACTTTGTTTATTTCTTGCTTGAAAAAAGATTTCAGAATAAAGACGGTGATTAATTCGAGCAGTGTCTTTTGCTTCAAATGTGCTAATTCAAACTGCAAGTGGTGGTTGAGAGCGGTGAAGTACGCAAGTTCTGATAGATTCATCATTCATAAACATGAAAAGCATCACACATGTGGTTCGGAGAACATCTCGAGCCAAAATCCTCACGCCACGACAAAGTTCCTCAGTGAATATTTCAGGAGTAGTTTTCCCGATGTTAAAGGCCCTTTAACAAGAGTTATGGTCAATCAAATCCTTATGGATTTGGGTGTCCTGGTCAGTTATTGAAAGATATATATGGCCATGGAATTGCCAAGGACTTGGTTAGGGGGATACTTGAGCATGGGTATGCAGTCCTGGATGCTTACCGTTACATGATTGAGTCCACAAATCCCGAAAGTAAGACGACATTGCATCTGGGTGAAAACGGAAGGTTCAAGTACTTTTTTGTATCCTATGGTGCTTGGATTCAAGGTTTTTGACATTTGAAAAAAGGTATAGACATCGACGGTACCTTCTCGAGGAGTTCTGCTAGCGACGATGGCACATGATGTGGAGAATCACATCTTTCCTGTCGCTTTTTGTGTAGCGAATAAGAAATGTGATGCCTCTTATGGATTTTTTTTGAACAACTATGAAGCTGCGTCGAAGATACCGAAGAGTTATGTTTTGTATCGAATAGGCATCAAAGTATTCCAAATATAGGTTCACTTTTCTTCACTTCAGCTTACTTTGGTTGTTGCTTTAGGCATCTTGGAGAGAACATTCGAAACAATTATCACAACAAAAGGGTCATCACCCTTTTTTATATAGCAACTAAAACATATAGTAGAGAGGAGTTTTCAGACCATTGCAATCAAATAGTGACTGTGAATCCCAAGGTAGTAGAATTTCTTACACGTGTCAGTTTCGAGAGATGGAGACGGGCATTCTGTCCAGCAGATAGGTACATTCTTATGAATTTAATGTCTTGTTTGATTTATAAGTTTAGTATGATGTTGTACTAAGTGATTTTTTTCTATAGGTATAATATTATGACATCAAACATAGTTGAATCGGTGAATTCATTATTTGGCGATGGAAGAGAATTTCCATCAAGGCTATGTTTGAAAAAATAAGCAAGAAGTATAGTGAATTTTTTAACGAAAGGTTTGTGCAGTTCAAGTGCCCAGAAAAAAGAATCCGATTTGTTCTTGAAATTGAAAAAAATATCAATGAACGTCAGTTTGGGGAATAGGTTATTCTCTCATAAAATAGCAAATTACAAATTCACTATCACCGGTCATGGTGATGCTTCCACGGTCGATCTTCAAACAAGGTCTTGTACGTGTAGAGTTTTTGACTTGGATAAAATACCTTGTCCACATGCTATGGTAGCGCTTTGAGCTCAATACGATCATAAATATGGACCTGAAGTTTACGATCACTCTTCTCAATATTATTCGGTGGAAAAATATGAAATGACTTATAGTAGGCATATTACTTCGGTGCCTTCTGAAGAATCTTGGGTTGTTACTGCAGAGCTTATGGGGAGATTAATACCTCCTCCATATATTGACCCAAGCACTATCAAACTAGGAAGAAAGCCATATAAGAGGAGGCGTGGAGTTGGAGAATTATTTTCATCAAGAAGAAACAAGTGCTCTATATGTAAGTGCACTGGCCACAAAAGAACTACATGCCCGAATCGTAATCCACCATGATCGTTGTAATTGCATAAACTTGTGTTGTTGTTTGTTTGTTGTAGACTTTTATATATTTAACTCATTGTTATGAACCAAATATTATCATTTATTATATATAAAATATCTTTTTTAATAACTTGTGCATCAATGAAAAGAGGCAAAACATGAACTAAATAATACAACAGACCACAATTATTCTCAACAGTTCCACAAACTGGAATGTTTTCCTCCGACAGATGAAAAATTTATTGAAACAGATGGATAATCTGTTGACAGAAACCCAACAGATGACTAATCTATTCCAACACACGATCCATCTATTGAAAGAACTCAAAAGCCAAAATTGCTAGTGCTACTGGATTCAACATTGCTCCTTGCCTCCAACCGTCGACATGCTAACATGTATGTATGTTTAGATTAGAAGAAATAGATAGAATGAAAATTGAATAAGAATTAAAATGCCAAAGTCGACTAAAAGTTAATTTTTCATTAAATGAAAAATAAAATACTTTAGGTATAGATCCGATATAGAAAAATTAAAATACATACGCTAAAAGAAAAATCACATTCTAATTATCATTATCATCATCATCATTAATGACAGCCGGCCAATCAACTCGCAGCAGCAGAGACCTCATCAACCTCTGTATCTCTCTAAACATCATCGCTCTCACAACGACCAACTCCCTCTGTAGGTCATTAACCTGCCTCTAAAGTTTTCGTACTGTGTCGCGTGGAATAACAATGTTTGAAATAGGATCATCCATATCTAGAACACGCATGAATTGACAAATGTAAAGAAAAATGTCCAAAATATAATACAACGTATAAGATCAACTGATAAATTTACACCAGAAAAAAACTTACCTCAACGAGAAAGGAATATGCTCTTTGAAGAGAAGTGGTTGAAGATGTCACACGAAAAGAAAAAAATGCAAGAAATAAATAAAGTTGAGTAGAATGAAGATTAAGGAGGGACCTATTTATAGAGGATTGAATCTGGATGTGTCACGCCAAAATACACGACTGTTCAGCTCCATTGTATTAATTACATTTAAACTTGGTGGCATTTTATTTTCTGTGAAAAGTTGCAACTTTTTCTTTTACATTAATACTTCTTACCTTTTCAAAATGGTTTGAGACTTGATAACAACCATTATTATTGAGCTGTTGCTACAGATCATCCATCTGTCATAACAAATTTAGCATTTGTTGCAACAGATGGGTTGAATGTGCAACAGATGGTCTGTCAAAGCAGATTTACCATCTATTGCAACATATGGTTTGTATGTGCAACAGATGAGATATCTAATGCAACATATGTATTATCTGTTGCGACGGATGGACCATATGTTGGAGGAGATGTGTTTATTTCTTCTAACAGCTGATTCATTAGTTTCAACAAATGGAGTATTTGGTTCATTAGCTATTTTGAATGTGTTAGATAAAAAGTCACGACTCTTAACCTCTTTTTAATAGCCCCCCCGTTTCATATTAGTTGGGCCCTATGGGCTTGGCACACTAATTAAGAAAAATATAAATTAGGTGATTATTTTACCAAATTGGCCTTATTAATTATGCTTTGAAAGTATAAATGTGAATTATATGCTTTATGTAGTCATTAAATAATAGGGGTAATCTTGGAAGAATATAATGAAATTCTCTTGATTTTATAAATAGGATAACTAAATTGAAACAAATATTTTTAGCAAGAAGTAATCACATGCGTGCAGATGAATAAACATAGTCTGGTCTGTCACAACAGATTTACCATTTGTTGTAACATATGGATTATCTGTTGCGACAGATGGACCATACGTTGGAGGAGATGTTTTGATTTCTTCCAACAACTGATTCGTCAGTTGCAACAGATGGAGATTTCGATCTGCAGCTATATTGAATGTGTTAAGATAAAAAGTCACGACTCTTCACACCTCTTTTTTAATAGTCAACACATGCGTGCAAATGAATAAACAACACTGTATGACATCTCCTGATGGGGTAGAAGGAATAAGGTGCATGCAATGGAACCCATTTTCATGCATGCAAGTTATGTATATTATTGATCAGGCTACCGTGTCAGACACACCACACATAAAAGGTAATGATTTTATGAATGCAATTTTTTACCGATTAGACACTGATCCTTCAAACAAGATTCTGTATTGTACAATTTAATTTAATAGGTGCAAACTGATAAGGCCGAAGGGTTCTAAGATGGTGGTGTTGATACCCTGTTACAATTTAATGACGGTTTATGCTTATATTTTTGTGTCAAGTTTAGGGAATGGTTTAAGTTTTTGGCGGCAGTGTAAATATCCAATAGTGATTGGACCGGTTTTAATGGTGCAATGGACTTCTTAAAAGGCCTCCGAAGCCCCGCAATGCAACAAATAATGATGGAACCAATAGAAGTTCCCCTAGTCCAAATTTATATGGATGGATTGCTGGAGGAGACTTTTATACAATAGAAGGTGCTTGGGAGAATACCTATGAGTGAAGGGAGAGGTAGAGAAGGCCATATATCATCTCAGACCTTGTTTAAGAGGAAACACAGGGTAGGAAGGAAAGTGTAGCAAAATTGGCCAATGAAATTGACATATGAAACGAAAAAACTGGATGATCTTCAAATGTGGAAGTATATCCAAATATAAAAATCCGTTAGTCGATGAAATAAAAGAAGAACGGTCAACAGGACTGGAGCTGGACACTTTGCTCGAGAATGCAACTAGAGAGCGTGGCCTCAATGAAGACTCTCACAAAGTGCAGGATCAGAGCTCTAAGGAAGAAACTTCGTGTAACGCTCCACATTTCAAACTAGAATGAAAATCAGTCATTCATATGCGTAGATGTTCCAAAAGCCTCGAATCCTATGTAACTTTAGTGTGTTAATCAATTATGTAGTGTGGGAATCTATTTGAATATGAATTTAGATCATAGAGGTCCCCTAACTCATGGACAAGTTGACAGCTTTCCTATCGTTCAAGTTTTAGTGAGCGTCAAGACTTAGGTCAACTTCAATTAACCATAAATCTTTGTATATATCGAATTAGAGGACCTACGATATCTCAAATGAAATATCTTTGAATTAGCTTTCCAACGATACCAATTTCGCTCAAATTTGATATTGGAAAAAAAGTTATACCCATTTTACTCCAACATGTCAGCCTGGAAAACTGAGTGACGATATTTTGTGATAACTTATCACAAGTCTGACGGCTTATCATGAATGTCGTCAGCCTTATGCAGAAACTTGCCCCAGTGATGACATTTTGTGATAACTTATCACAAGTCTGGCGGCTTATCATGAATGTCGTCAGCCTTAGGAATAAACCAGCCCCTAGTGATGATATTTGTGATGACATCACAAATCTGACGACATTTCAGCCTTGGTAGTCAGCTGATAAATTTAGCAATTAGGAAGTGATTTCGTAAGGATATTTTGGTCTTTTACTTCACCTCCCACGACTTAAAACCATCAAGGGACGTAACTTTTTCCTATTTTCTTTGATTAAACATCTCAAAAAATTCTCTCATACACTCTCAACCACAAGATTAGGGTTTTTATTAAAATCATCTCCCAAAAGCAAGATTCAAGCCCTTTTCCCATGCTAATCAAGAATTAAGTTTCCCAATCCAAGAACTCTCCAACAAGTCATCAAAGTTTTCTTTCTAAGGTATACGTAGTGTTCATCCACGGATTCCTTTCATCCGTAGAGTTCAAGAACCCTCTTTTAAACTATAAATCATGAAGTTATGTTGTGGGTTGATTATGTTTATGTGATTGATTGTTATGCAACTCCCAAGTTTGAATCTTTATGTGATTTTATGACATTAGGATGACATGCAAATTAAAATATATGAATTTTGGGTGGTTTGAATCATTAATGTGATGAATATGCCCATGCCACAAAGTGTGCGTGCAAGGTGTTTGATAAAATACCTAAGAGACTAGAAATCATGTATTATAGCTAAATAGAACTTAAATGACAAGTCCGTGCTCTATTCCTTATGACTCAACATAAATTCCATGCTAATTGTTGTGTATTGTTGTTGTGATATGGAATGCTCATGAAATTGGAATCATGCAAGTATTTACATGTTATATGTATTCCCTTTCATGTATAAGATGTTGAGAACTATGTGTAGTATGAAATCCTCTATTAATGGTATTATGAATTGTGGATTCTATTCCTATGATCAAGAAGTATCCTGTGTGTCAGTTTTCTTCCATCAAGGCCTGGGGGTACTTGTACCCTGAAAAATATGGCCGTGTTCCTAGAATCGAGTCAGTCTCAAGATAATCTCAGTCCTGTTATAATCAGTAGAACTCAGTCAGTTACAGAATTCAAAACTCTCAGGAAGTTATAGAACTTAAGAAATCTAAGTAATCTAAGTATCATTATCATTCGGGCTTCAGTTCAGTACTCAGCTCACATCTCAGTAGCATTCAAGAAATCAATTAAGAACTTAGTATCATTCAGTCAGATAATAGATTCAGTAGTATTCCATCAGATAATGGAACCAAGTGAACTCAGTCAGCTTAGTCAAGTAAGAAACTCAGTAACAACTTCAGTTCAGTTCAAGTACAAGTTCTAAGAATTAGTTTAGAGTCTTTCAGTTGAGAGTAGGAGCTAGCACCGAGAGAGTGCAGGGATGGCGGCTCCCCATCATAGAGGCAGAGTCGTTAGGACAAATCCCTGAACTCCAGAACTGCATAGCCATGCAGGAATCACCCGTCATATAAAGGCTTGTCACCCGTCAGTAAGGCTTGACTATTATACTGCCTTAGGCTTGACTTCCTACGAGGGTCACCCGTCAGATAGGCTTGACCAGAGAGGTCTTTACCTGTGGAACGGTATTGATACTCTTCCAGCTGGGGTTACAGGTTGGACCCCACCATTTAAGATTTGGGGCATGTCGGTTAAGTGAGAACTCCCACAGTTACAGTTTTAGTATCAGTCTTCAGAGTAGAACTCAGAAATTAGGACTGTCAGATACAGTCATTAATCTTAATAAGGAACTCAGATAGTTCCATAGATTCATAAACCACTTGCTAGATAGGCTTGGTCTAACATAAAGTTATTCAGTATCAGTACTTACAGAGGTCACCCATCAGATAGGCTTGATCTCAGTCTCAAATTCAGTTGAGTATTCTTAATATCAGTTCTAGATATCACCCATTAGTTAGGCCTGATCTCAAGAGTAGTCACTCTTAATCATTATTAGAAAATTTAGACTGTCAGAAACAGTCGCTCAATTTCAGTTACTTATGCATGTATGTATTCTTATGTTCATATTAGTCCGTATAGTTCATGCATATAAACCCCTTTGCATTTAGCCTACCTCACTCGTATACTTAGTACATTCAGACGTACTGATGCATTTGCGCTATGTTGCTTGCTCTTATGTTACACCATAGGTTTAGGGGCATGAGTTCTAGAGTAGCAGTAGCATTGTAGATTTTAGTAGTTCGAGTTAGCAGTAAGTCCCCATTATCTGAGGACATGATTACTACTTTATTTCTTCAGTATTTCAGTTTCGCTTTCAGTAGTCGGGAGTTAGTTGGATACATGTTCCTTCCACTCCCTACTTCAGACAGTTAGAGGCTTTGAGACTAGATTACAGACTAGATTTAGACTTTAGTATTTCGGTTTTATTTTGGTATTGTTATACCACTTTATTCAGACAATGTTCTTTTTCAGATTATGTTCAGTGTTGAACTTTATGGCCTTTCAATTCATGTTTCTGCATTTATATTCATATATTATGCAATGTACAGGTACAAATATCAGTCATGGGTTATCTTATGGTCCCTTGGGGTCATGAGCACCGTGTAGTATTTCGGTTCAGAAAATTGAGGCGTTACACTTTGCGAGTACGGAAGGTGGTAAGATTGTCGGTCAGAATTAAAACCTGAACCAATAACTCCTGAATTAAAAATATGGGAAGCCAAGGCATCAATTTTGGAAGTCTAACTTGCATGCCATGCCTTCTATTTGTGGCTATGATCAGGTCAATGGCAGTAGAAATAAAAAGGTCCAAAGTTGGGCCAAAATCCCATGCCTTGTTATTTCCACTGCCTTTGAACTGACCAGAGCCATAAACAGAAGCCATGGGATGCAAGTTTAACTTGAGAATTTGCTACCTTGGCTTGATCCTATAGTTTTAATGCAGGAGTAGTTGGTTTAGGTTTCAATTCAGACCGACAATCTTACCACCTTCCGTGCTCGTGAAGTTGCTTCCTTAGAGTTTTGGTCCTGTATTTTATGGCTCTTCATTAAGGCCGCGCTCCCTAGTTGCAGTCTCTAGCAAAGTGACCAGCTTAAGTCCTCCTGACCATTTTTTTTTCTTCAACGACTGATGGATTTTTATCTTTGGATACACTTTCACATTCGCATCTCATCCAGTTTTTTCATTTTTCATGTCAATTTCATCAACCAATTTCGTTACACTTTCCTTCCCACCTTGTGTTTCCTCTTAAACAAGGACTGAGATGATATATGACCTTCTCAACCTCCTTTTTCCCGCACAGATTTTCTCCCAAACACCTTCTTCTGTATAATAGTCTTCTTCAATAAACCATCTATATAAATTTAGACCAGGAAAATTTCTATTAGTTCCATCATTGTTTGTTGCAGCGCGAGGCTTCCGAGGCCTTTCAACAAGTTCATTGAGCCATTAAAACTGGTCCAATACATATCTACACTATCTCTAAAAACTTAAACCCTTCCCTAAACTTGACACAAAAATATGAGCATAAATCATCATTAAATTGTACTGGGGTATCAACACCACCGTCTTGGTCCCTCAGCCTTAATAGTTCGAACCTAACAATCTGAACTGTAAAATGCCCTATCTTGTTTGAAGGATTAATTCCTAATAGGTAAAGAAAAAACATTCACAAAATCATTGTACTGGATGTGTGTTTTCATGATAGGTTGATCAGTAATACATACCTCCCACATATAAAGTGGTTCCATCTGCAAGGAGCTTATTCCTCCAAACCCATATTTCCTCTAGCCTTTAATGCTGGCTGGGCAAAAGTGGATCCAGTTTTACTTTTTTTTGTCTGCAAACAATAGAAATACATTTGATGTCAAACAAGAGAAGAACAAAAAGAAAACAAAAAGAACATTACAAAAGGGTAACACAAAATTGAGTGAATCAAGAGATGACCAATACGATGTAACAGATTACCCATTTATTTAACTGACGATGCATCGTTGCAACAAATGGATGACATGTTGCAACAGATGGTTCATCTGTTGGAATAAATCAAAGCAGCCTTGCTACTGGCTTGATTTCTTCAAATAGTTGCCTTATTTGTTCCAACATCTGATTCATCGGTTGCAACAGTTGAGAAAACTATTGCAACACCACCACTACCAACATCAACAACAAAGAAACAACACCATATATTCTAACACCATCCACAACACAAACGTCACATGTTCTAACACAACCCCCCCCCCCCCCCCAACAATAGCACCACCAATGTACCAAACAAAAGATATAAAAAAAACTATACTAACAATAATGCTTTTTAAGTTCTCCCAACAGATGTCTTTTTCGCATATTTTAATAAAAACAATGGTTCGTTCATTCAAGACTTAAAAGTCACCTTTCCTTCAATTCTCTCAATAAATAGGAAACTGGTGATGGGTAAATCATTAATAGCAAAGATGTGAATATCTAATTTGAATGACAAAGGGATGAGAACATCCAGTTTAGTCGAGAAAAGATATTAATTGGTTGAGATTCGAAAGGATCCTCATCCGAAAGAAGAGAGAAAATAGAGGAAAAAAGAAAACAAAGAGAAATGAGAATTGAGAATAAAGAAAAACGATGAGTTGAGTCTTGCTCCCTCCGTTTTGAATTAGATGGCCCTTTCAATCTTGGCACACCCACTAAGAAATTCAATAATTAGGAGTATATTTTACCTTTTTACCGTTCTTAACATTGTAAGATTCAATAATTTATTAAGCATGGAAAATTGGTGTAATGGAGTACTCTTGAAAAGAAGTGGTGTCGTGCATGGTATCATCTTATAGGAACACTAGTAGTACTATTGAAAATAAGAAAAAAAGTAAAGCTTCATAAAGTTCTTATTGAAAATATAGAAGTGTTATTTTCAAAAATTTTGAAAAGTGTGTTATATTTAATACTATCAAGGGTAGAATGGGAGGAATTTGTATAAAATAGTCTTGATTTTATAAGTTGGAAAAGTAAATTGAAACAAATTTTTTTAGAAAGAGGGCCAACTAAAACTAAATGGAGGGAGTACTTTATGACTGAAGGAGACAATGACATTGAAAACACCAGATATGACTACTCACTTTGGAGATTTTTGAGTTATCCAAGTAGTACCAAGTAATATTTTTGACCGTCTTAGTATTTTAACTTTTTTTATCTTGGACAGGAAATACCTAAATTACTTTAAAAAAAGGATCTTAAAATATTTAAGTGCAACAGATGACAATTTCTGTTTGGAAATTTCAAAGCTCGATTATCTATCGCAACTAATGACGTAATCTGTTTGATAGTTTACAATAGATACGTAATATATTGGAACAGATTACCTAATCTATTTGATTTAATCCAACAGAAAAGACATCTGTTGCAACAGGTTGAACATTTGTTTAAATATAATTTCAATTGAGTTCATATGTCAGACTAATACCTTAATTGAATGTGAGTTTTTATAGGGTTAACTATAACTTCAATTTAGTCTTTTGGTAATTGCATAATGAGACGGTATTGCATTCCTCCTGACCAGAGTCGTCGATCAATCACTCTGAGCCAAACCGATTCTTACTACCTCATATGTTCAACTAATACCTTAATTGATTAATCTAGGATTAGAGGTGAGTTCTTATAATGTCAACTGCAATAGATGACAATGCCTATTTGATAATTTGCAATACATGGGTAATCTATTGCGATATATGACTTAATCCATTTGATAATTTACAACTGATGGGTAATCTATCGCAATAGATGACTTAATCTGTTTGATAGTTTACAAAAGATTCATGATATATTGCAACAAATGACGTAATTTGTTTGATAGTTTACAATAGATGCATAATATGTAGCAATATATTACCTAATCTATTTGATTTAATCCAACATAAAAGACATCTGTTGCAACAGGTTGAACATTTGTTTATATATAATTTCAATTGAGTTCATATGTTAGACTAATACCTTAATTGAATGTGAGTTCTCATAGGGTCAACTACAACTTCAATTTAGTCTTTTGGCAATTGCATGATGAGACGGTATTGCGTTCCTCTCAACCAGAGTCGTCGATCGATCTCTCTGAACCAAACTGATTCTTACTACCTCATATGTTCAACTAATACCTTAATTGATTAATCTAGGATAGGGCACTAATACCTTAATTGAATAATCTAGGAAAGGGGTGAGTTCTCATAGGGTCAACTACAACTTTAATTTAGTCTTTTGGCAATTGCATGATGCGACGTTCTTGCGTTTCTCCCAACCAGAGTCTTCGATCGATCACTCTGAGCTGAACCGATTCTTACTACCTTATATGTTCAACTAATACCTTAATTGATTAATCTAGGACTAGGGGTGAGTTCTTATAATGTCAACTACAATAGATGACAACGCATATTTGATAATTTAAAATAAATGGGTAATCTATTGCGACATATGACTTAATCCATTTGATAATTTACAACAGATGGGTAATCTGTCACAATAGATGACTTAATCTGTTTGCTAGTTTACAATAAATTCATGATACGTTGCAACAGATGACATAATCTGTTTGATAGTTTACAACAGATGCGTAATATGTTACAACAAATTACCTAATCTATTTGATTTAATCCGACAGAAAAGACATCCGTTGCAGCATATAACAATCCATTTGATAATTTACAACAGATGGGTAATCTATCGCAACAGATGACTTAATCTATTTGATAATTTACAATAGATTCGTAACCTGTTATTACCTAATTTGATTGATAGTTTACAACAGATGCAAAATCTGATACAATATGTTGAACATTTGTTTTTATAAAATTTTAATTGAGTTCATGTTAGACTAATACTATCTAAATTGATTTATCTAGGACCAGGGGTGAGTTCATAGGGTCAACTAGAGTACTGAGTCAACTTCAACTTTAATTGTTTTTATATAATTTCAATTGAGTTCATATGTTAAACTAATAGTATCCTTTTGACAGTTGCATGATGAGAGAGTTAAAAATTACGCATATCTTTTATAATTTTAAAAATAATTAAGATCAATTCGGACCAAATTAACATTTTCAAAACTTGTCATTCTTTTCCAAAATATAAATTAACCCATACAAAACGTTTCATCATTTCAAGTCTCGAGTTCTCGCTCTTTATCTCTCATTCTCACTCAATAATACAGTACAAATAACAACTACTCAACAACATCCTTCATAATAGATCGCTTTTCTTCTCATTTCCGACCACATAGGTGTTATTTTTGACTTTATTCTTGCTTGTATCGGTTATTTTCTTTGTCTTCGTAAGCAACAGAGTTCGAGAAGAGTTCTATATTTGTTATTTTTTTCTAAAAAATAAGGACTTTTAAGTTAATGATGAAAAATAAAATTTTTAGTTGTATTATCTTTGAGAATGGGTTTACAATTTTGAGTTTTGATGGTAAAATCATAGGAAGAACTCAAGGAAATCCTAGTTTCTGTCACAATGTTCCGTTGGTTGTTGTGGTATTGTTGGATGGCGTTTGTGGTGGTGTTTATGGTCATTGTGGTGGCATTGGTTGGTGGTATTTGTGGTGGCTGTCGGTGGTGTTGGTATTTGTGGTGTTTGTCGCATTGGTTGGTGGTGTTTGTGGTGGTAGTTGTTGGTGTGTCGGTATTCGTAGTGTTTGTAATGTATTTTTTAAAGTTTATGCATACATCAATTTTAATGTAATTTTTTTTCAGTTGTTTGCAGGTAAAACACATCTCCCAAAAGAAAAGAAAGTGAAAGTGGATCAACGTCTGACCACCCAAAAACAAGGCTACAGTACAGAGAAATTCGGAACAGCTTCCTGAACAATCTCAGTTTGGGAAAAGTAAAGCTAAGGAGAGATTTGAAAACAACACCGAGGGAGGTGGACAAGAGTTTGTAGATGGTGAAAGTGAGAAAGAGGAGGAATTAGAGAGTGAGAAAGAGAAAGAGGAAGATCATCAACATGATGTCACACCCCTTTTTCATACTCCAACATATTAGTTTTAAGTTTCGAAAGGGTTTTTATTATTAAAGTGACAAAGATGAAAATTTGTTTCAAAAAAGGACTATTTACATTTTTTATTCAGAGTCGCCACTTGGCATAATTCGGTGTGCCAAGTCACCATTGGAAAATTCTTTTCAAAGCCATTTGGCTCTTTAAACTGGTTTGCGAACAGAGATTCCGGTTAAGGAATTCTGTTGACTGAGGGAAAGGTGTTAGGCATCCCTTGATCCCGTGGTTTGACCACATTTGCTTGGTGGAGCAATATCGGCTAATTTAACACCACGAATGTATAAATCACACAAAGCATGCAAAACAATCAATCAAGCAGACCAAAACAAAACAATCCAAAATTTACAGTTCAGTCCGAATTATACAGTCCAAAAATAGAAAAATACGAAAATGTAAATCCTATTCTAAACTCAACCTAGACTAAGCTCCAATTACCTACCCGATGCCTCGGGCCTTCATCACTAACCTCCTTTGCATACATGATACATCGGGGCATTCCCCGGTGAATAGATACAAGTACCTCGGGGCATTCCCCAGCCAAGTGAGTCCAATTAAATTAAATGCGATAAAACAAAATCATTCCAACACATATTTCAAACATGCCATCAATCCACCATACCTAAATTTGCCGACCCAAGCCTATCATTTGCCTATCCATTCTCGACTTAAGACATAAATCTATCACGTGTAATAGCAATAATAAATAAAAATTAATCCAAATCTATCCCTTTTGTCAATTTTCAATTTCTATCGTCAACTTCCTTTTTATCAATCGCATTATCAAAATTACTCAAATTCGTCCCGTACATATCATAAAAATCGTATCATCAAGCGTATAATCACGAAATCAACAAGAAAACGATCTGACAGAACATGATCACATCCACATAATCACAAGCAACTCAACAAATCAAGATAGAAAATGGGTTAAAGAAATGGACTTCGAAGAAACGTTCTTGTATGATAATAGAGAAATTCGAGAACCAAAACCCTCAACGGAGATCCCCAACGATGAACAAAGCTCCAAATCATAGATATTCAATCCACCAGATCCTGAAATCCTCAAAGCATGATATTGGGAACAAACCCAGAAACTAGACGAACCCAAAACGCCCTAACAATCCCAACAGATAACTGAAATAGACAATCGAGCTCGTAAAGCGTTCACTATTTCTCGCCAAAACCGAATCAGAATCAAGAAATAACAGAGAACCGTATCCAAAATTGTACTCCCCATTACTGTTTCTCTCATTTTACATTGGATTTCATTCGAATCAGATGGAGGTGTGTCGGGTTTTGGGATTTTGGTGGAGGTGGAGCCGATTTTCATCTCCCCGAAGCTCCGGTGAACTATGAAAGGGAGAAAACTGAAGATCATCCCGACGCATTTTTGATCAGAGACGCCTAAATGAATATGATTCGGTGAGTCTATTGCCGAAACAGTAAACCACTCCCAAAACCCTGCATTCTCTCTCTCTCTGTGACTCTCTCTCTCTCAATCACTACCCTCTCTCCATGTGTATGATTTTTTTGGTGGCGTGTGTATGTGAGATGGTGTTGATAATAAAGTGGGTGTGTTAGTGTGTCTAAGATGATGAAGAAGCAACCCAAAAGAAAATTAGCAAGAAAAATCCCCTCCTGCTATATGCGTGCACTGTGTGTATATAAATACCCAAAAGGAAAATGTCTTTTCTCTTAGTGGTAGGGCCCCTCTTCTTTTTTTGTTGTATGTGTATATCGATGGAAAGTGAGGTGGGGGTAGGGGTAGGGTGTGATGTGGTTTATTTTGATTGGGTAGGTTGTTAGGATATGATTAGAACAAGGTAAAATTTGTTAGGGAGTTTTTTTTTATTTTTGTATTTTTGTGGGGTATGATTAGATGGTTGAGGGTACACGGTAGGATAAGATAAAAAATAGAAAAAAATACTTTCGGAGAGGGACAAAATTACGTGTCTACATCATGGCCCTCTTTGCATGTAAACACAAAGTATTTTCATACAAAGAAGTAGACAACGAGACAAATCTTTGACCCAACCATTATTCACAGGGAAGAAACAGAAAGAAGGACAACCGAGTCCTGACTTAGGACATCCTACCTACCCAAATTATGAGTGAATCAAGTGACAGGTATGTCAAAGGATTGGAAGGAGAGAGACTATACCGATTTGGCGAGTCGAGTGAGGTTCCATCGAGGTTTCGGTCCGCGGCTCTGTCATTACATCAAAAATAAAAATTATAAGTGAAAAAAAAACATAAATGAAATTACAAAAATCTTATCTATGCAGCTTCTATTGGACTCTTGACTCGCTACTTCATCACCCTATTATTCAGGCGGGCTCCTGACTTGCAATTTCATCACTTGTTGCTTACCTTTCAATTTCTATCACCCTGTTCTTCAGGCGGGCTCCTGACTTGCTATTTATCAACTTGTTTCTATGATTTCAATTTCTATACCCTGTTCTTTAGGCGGGCTCATGTCTTGCTATTTTTCAATTTGACTTTCAATTTTATTCCTCTTGTTGCTTGCTTTTCAACTGCTTCACCTTGTTGCTTGACTTTCCACATATTCGCCCTATTCTTCAGGCGGACTCCTAAAATCACATTAAAACTAAAAAAAGAAAATTATCCTAAACAAAGATTCTTATAAAGAGAAATTCCGTTTGCCAGAAACTAAAGTTTCAAAAACAGAAATTAATTTTTTTTTCCAAGTTTATCATCAGAAGAATTTTGGAAAAGTCACATCATACCTACTTGCATGTTGCAATGATAAATCAAGACTCTGACCAAGAAATGCATCTCTTGAGAGTAAAATTGAATAACCAAGACTAGGAAGTGCGTCTCCTAAAAATTAAAGTGAGGGGTTCTAACTAGAAAGTGCGTCTTCTAGAGATACAAGTTTAAGTTAAAAGTGTGTCACCTGACAAATGAAAACTAGCAGGGAAGTGCGTCTCCTTAGGGTTAAGTGCGATAACTCGACTAGAAAGTGCATTTTCTATGAATCAAGACTTAAGTTAGGAAGTGCATCACCTAAAAAGAAAAAATTCGAATTACCCAATCAAAGAAGTGCATCTCCTTACCAATGTTGCTTGAATTGCCAAAACAAGGAAGTGCATCTCCTTATTAATGCCGCTTGAATTACTCAAACAAGGAAGTGTGTCTCCTTAGGTTTAAGTGCGATAACTCAACTAGAAAGTGCATCTAGGAATCGAAACTTAAGTTAGGAAGTGCATCACCAATGCCTCTTGAATTACTCAAACAAGGAAGTGCGTCTCCTCATAAATGCCGCTTGAATTACTCAAATAAGGAAGTGCATATCCTCACAAATGTCTCTTGAATTACTCAAACAAGGAAATGCGTCTCCTTACAAATGTTTTTTGAATTGCCCAAACCAGGAAGTTTGTCTCCTCACAAATGTCTCTTGAATTACTCAAGCAAGGAAGTGCGGTCTCCTTACAAATGTTTCTTGAATTGCCCAAACCAGGAAGTGCATCTCCTTACAAATGTTGCTTGAATTACCCAAACAAAGAAGTGTGTCTCCTTATCAAATGCTGCTTGAATTACCCAAACAAGGAAGTGTGTCTCCTTACAAATATCACTTGAATTACCAAAAAAGGAAGTGTGTCTCCTTTGGAAGTGCATCTCCTTATGATAGCGCTTGAATTAAGGAAGTGCCTCTCCTTATAAATGTTGCTCGAATTGCCCAAACCAGGAAGTGCGTCTCCTTTCAAATGTTGCTTGAATTTTCCAAACAAGGAAGTGCGTCTCCTTACAAATGTTGCTTGAATTACCAAACAAGGAAGTGCATTTCCTCACAAATGTTGCTAGAATTACCCAAACAAGGAAGTGCGTCTCCATGGCTTTGAATATCAAATATGTGCAGCAATATTGCCTGTTGCATTTGAAAAAGTGAGAATGTTACGGCCTTTGATGTTTAGGCTTTGAAATCCTTGATTCGAATGTAGCATGTGTTTCTGTTTCATACAAAGAAAACTTGTTAGTTTAAAAATATGGTGGGTGGTTTGTGGCTTTGGCTTTCGTGGCAATCGCTGTTGCCCCAGTCGCATTTAATCTTGCTTTCAACCATTAGCATGTGTCACTGGCTTGCTGTATCATTGACCCAACTCAGATTATTAAGAGTGACTCCAAAATAAATACAGTATCCCTTCTTTGTCATGCTTCTCAGATAAACCCTTTGAACCTTGGTATTTCCGTGAGTTCCCAGACTTGTCGGTTGACAAAACTTTCTACATGCCTTGTTTTGGCTAACAATCATGTCTTTAGCATGTGCTGGCCCTTTTGTCTTGCTTTGTGCAATTAAAGAAGCTGGTAGCCAGTTTTGAAACCTTTCTCACTTATTTTGACACGAACTTGACTCAAAGACAAGAGAAAAATGACAATGACTTTTATTTGGATAATTGACTCAAGAAAACAAAATAAAAATAAAGAGAAGAAAGAATAGACAATGAGTGTCTCCATTTGAAATAAAGAAATGAAAATTTTTTCTAGACATGACAGTCAACTCTAATGATTATGTCATGCATTTTGGATTAAGCTACCTGATCTTTCCATCAAATTTTCTACCAATTGTTGTTGAGTTAATGACCTTGAAACTGAGTTGCTCTCTTAGGCCAATTGCATTCAGACCTCATTCGGCTAGTGACGCCTTGAAGGGTCTTTTCCTCAGCTCACCATTGTCCTATGGTGTCTATGAGGGTTTTTACTAATGAGACTCTCTTATTCTCATTTCTCCCAACTCACAATCGTCTCACGGTGCCTATGTGGGTTTTTACCAATAAGACTCTCATTTTTATCTCTCTCAACTTACTATCGCCTTACGGTGCCTGTGAGGATTTTCACCAATAAGACTCTCTCATATTTTATTTCTCTCTTGATTCCTTATGCTGAGGAAGACAAGTAGTTCCCAAAATGCGTCATAATATCCATTGCATGCTTAGGCTTAACATTCTCAAAAATTGATTTGAAGGTCTTTCTTTGGTTGTAACTTGGCTTTTGGATAGGGTTAGAAAGAAAGGATGACATGAGGCCCAAACAACACTTGAAGTGGGTTAGAACTTACAACTTTAGGAATCGACTCAAACAAATGAGGATTAACTCATGCCCCAATTTCTTTTGATCGGATGATTCTAAATTATTTATTTGGTTGGACCGAGCCCTTAGTAGGACAGCCTACGTATCTCACCCCCGAGAGAGGAGAATCAAGTCAGCGTAGTTCTGGAAGCTTGTTCTTTTGCTTTGATCTGATTTTTTTTTTCCTTTTATTCGCTCTTTTCACTTTGCGATTCTTTTTTTCTTACTCTATTTTTCTTGACACTCTTTTTTTGTTGAAACATTTTTGTCTCTTTTTTGTAACTTTTTGACTTTATCTTTTTACTCGACACTATTCTTTGAACTTTGCTTACTCTATCTTGATTCCAAAAGAGGGGTATGAAAGAAAATAACACTAAAGCTCAAATGGGGTAAAAAAAGGATGACACAATATTTGGATAACAGAATAAAATGACTTTATCATATCAATCCTTGAGAATGCAAGTACATAACATGCAATTGAAAGTGAGAGTTGAAGATCATTTGCGATATCTTTTTAAGCAGATTGAGTCTGTGCGACACTACTTCTTCTGTAAACTCCACCTTTTGTGTACATTCCTCACATCAAATGACTCATGCTTTCGTGGAGCTGCTTATCTTCTTGTTTATCTTGATATAGGGATCACACGTCCACTATTTGACCTAATTGGGACTTGCCTTTCGATCGATGACCAAGTTGTTCTTGTGATTCTCAAAATAATTGCCTTAACTTGTCACCAAATGTCTCAGCACTCTATCTATATTCTCATATGCTCTCTTTTTCTAACTTTAACCCTCTGATTCAATGTTCATGCTTAAACTGGATTTTAAGATCTGGCTGAAAATTTCACTAGTATGTCATATCACTAGAGTCAACTCAAAATGTACTATGTAAAGAAAACAAACAAACAACACATATTCAAAACACAAAGGAAAATGAGACACTTCATTTAGTCGAAACAAAAGATTGAAGGGTTTGAACATAAACAACAAAAGGACAAAACAAGATAGATCCCATACTACAACCCTGAAATAATTCAGAGAACAAAAAATAAAACAAAACAAGCTACCAAACCCCTTCCTAGTAAGGAGAGGGGTGACTTCTCAATTGCTCAGCCTGACATCTTAGCCACTGGTTTGCATATTAGTATGACTAGAGCTTTCCTCACTGTCAATGTTTTGCACCATGATTGATTTTTATTGAATCATCTTTTCAATTTCTCTTTTCAAAGCACGACAATCTTCAATACTGTGACCCTGAACATCAGAATGATATGTACATCATACATTAGGATAAAAACTTCTTGAACGTGGGTCAGGGGTATACCCAAGGAGAGGAGTGGCCATGTCCTATTGTACCAATCTCTGGAATAAACTTGCATACGACTCTCCAATGGGTGTGAACCTATCCCTCGACTTCTGTCTCATTTCATTATTTGGCTTACATTAAAAACCAGGCCTAGAAGGGCCTCGGTATGTATGTGGAGTTGGAGAATAACTAGGCAGAGTTGACGCGCACCAGTGTGGGTAATATGGGGGTTGAACATATGGTTGCGCATTATACACTTGATATGGAGATGGGGGAATGAAATATAATGGATTTTAGGAAGGATTCTATGGCACTTGGCTATAAACTTGGGTTTGAGCCCGTGGGTAACGATGGTATGGTCCTCTTTCCTATGCCTGTTGTCCAACTATAATAGCAGATTCATCTTCCTCATTCTTGTTTCCTCCAACACTTCCCAAACCTTTTTGAATTGCTTGAGTAGTCACTTTCATTGTTGCAAAACTCACAATTCGACCAGTCTTAATTCCATCCTCTATTATCTCCCCTATTTTGAGGACCTCAATAAATGGTTTACTTAATGTAGATAACAAGTGTTGATAATATGTTTCATTTTGTGCTTGAATAAACACCTCCATTATCTTGCTTTCTTTCATTGGCGGTTTTACTCTAGCAGCTTATTCGCGCCATCTGATTGCATACTCTCTGAAACTCTCAGTATTCTTCTTTTTTATACCAGTTAGGGATTTTTCGTCAGGTATCAACTCCACATTGTATTGAAATTGTTGCACAAATCAATTATCTAGGTCATCCCAACTAATCCACTTGTCATTGTCTTGATCAACAAACCATTCCGAAGCCAGGCCTGAAAGACTCTCCCCAAAATAAGCCATGAGTAGTTCTTCTTTCCTTTTAGCGCCCCTTAGCTGATTGCAATAGCGTCTCAAATATGCTACAGGATCACCATGTCCATCATACTTCTCAAACTTTGGCATTTTAAAATCAAAAGGAAGATGTACACCTGGAAATATGCACAGATCTTTATATGAGACACTTTTGTACACCCCAAGTCCTTGCAAGTTTTTCATAGTTAGTTCCAAACTTTTTAATTTTCTGGTTATTTTCTCTTGTTCTTCTGTCATAACAGGCTTCTCAGTGTTAGGAGGAAATTCAGTCGGTTGAGGGCAACCGTAAGGACCAGTCGACTTAAATGTAGGCTCGAAAGCATAATGCTGATCACTAAAAATATTCAACGCAAGCTCCCTGGTAGAGTAGGGAGGCACAACTTGTGGATGAACATCAAAAGTAGGAGCTTCAATTGGGAGTGGCGCCGCAAAATCATGCACAACATCTGGAGTCGAGTATATGGTAGTCTTGGATTGGGGAGTGAGGAAATGAACCTTGGAAGTGGTTGGATATTGTTGCCCCAGAGTCGATCCGGATGCATGTTGTGGCATATCAACAAAAATAGGAAATTGTGCATATGACACGGGAGGAAAACTAGAAAGATATTCCAGATTATCAGTGGAAACTGGAGGAGGCGGCAACCCATTAGCCCAAGCTCGATGCATTTCTATTATTTTCCGCCTTAATTTCTAAATCTTTTCATTATCTCCTACATTCTCATTCCCCGAACTTTCTGTCTGATTAGTGACAACTAACTCGGTATCCTTGTTGGACATAACTTCCTCTGTGACTTGGAGCAATATGGAGGACCAGTCAAAATGCCACAAACCAACCACCTTAAACTAACTGGACAAGAGATAACAAATGGTTAGAGTTCAACAGTTTTTCAAAACCACTTTTTTTTTTAAAAAAGATCACCAAACCCAAAAAGGCAGCCTACGTATCTCACTCCTGAAAGAGAAGAATCAGGTGTGCGTAGTTCGTGAAGTCTTGCCAAAATGTCCGATTAAACTCTTTTTCTTTCTATTTTCTTTTTCTTGAAACTTTAAAAAGGAAAGAAAATAAAAATTTGTCAAAAGCAATGACAAAAATATTTTTGAATTCTTCAACTTTAACATCCCTATACAAAATGAATCCTATGATTACCAAAGAAAATCTTTTTGGGTTTTCGATTTTGAATTTCATATGAAAACGAAACTTGAACCTATTAAAGGAAAAATCTTTTTTGTTGTTTTATCTTAAAGACGTATATGAAACACCTACTCTAATAAAGAGTGAAGAAAATCTTTTTAGATTTTTGAAATAAGATCCCCGAACCCACAATAGGTTGCCTACGTATCTCACTCCCGAGAGAGGAGAATCAGGGGTGCGTAGTTCGTCTAGATTGGACAATTAATTATTAAATAATAGGCTAGACCCTGACTTAAGAGACACGACCAAAGACAGACGATGAACCATGTTAAAAAAATCTTTTGAGTTTTCATTTGGATACTTCACAGAAAAATGACATCAACAACTATGAAAGAAAAATCTTTTGGGTATTTTCGTTATACGAAATGTAAAAAATTTCTGACATCTTTTTTTTGCATTTTTCTTTTATAAACACATCCTATGAATGAAAAAAATCTTTTTGAATTTTTCGAATTGTGAATGCATGCTAAACGAGACAAAGGAAAATCTTTTTGATGTTCTTGAGAAAATGAGAGCGAAAGGTAAAAAAGTCCTTTTGAATTTTGGAATTGTGAAAAAAAAATCCATAAAAAACTCTAAAAACTACGAAACTCTTTTTGATTTATTCTTTTCGACTCACTTTTTCTATTTTTTTTCTTTTCCATTTTTTGCCTACGCACCTTACTCTAACAAATGTTTTTTTTTTCAAATCAGTCCGTCAAATGACCACGTTACCCATAAAGATGCAATAGTTAGCACGTAGGGATGCTTTAGAGGTGAGTCTCCTACAATGGGCCATGTGGGTCCCGCTAGGTCTCAGTATGATGCACATAAGCATGACCTAAAGGCTGAACTACGTTGTGGTTCACTAACAAGGCTGTTCGGGGAAGCGTATGGTCGATAGTGGCTGCTTTGCTTTCCATCTACTCCATAACACCGATGGCTCCCCCCTAAAATAAGGGTGATTCAACTAGAGGTTGTGTACGACACGTGTACTACCGACTTGTTGCAGAAAGAAGGCCTGGGGATAAATGCATGATGCTAGATATAAAAGCGGTAACATATAGGATAAATACTATACACAAAGAGCACGAAAACGTACAACAGTGATAACAATAACAAAAATAATAATCACAAACAATGTTTATACACCCATAATGCCAAACAAAGCCGATATGACTCCAAAAATAAGACCGAATTTTGAAAAGGTCCCCAGCAAAGTCGCCGGAGCTGTCACACCCCTTTTTCATACTCTAAAAGATTAGTTTTAAGTTTCGAAAGGGTTTTTATTATTAAAGTGACAAAGATGAAAATTTGTTTCAAAAAAAGACTATTTATATTTTTTATTCAGAGTCGCCACTTGGCATAATTTGGTGTGCCAAGTCACCATTGGAAAATCCTTTTCAAAACCATTTGACTCTTTAAACTGGTTTGCGAATAGAGATTCCGGTTAAGGAATTCTGTTGACCGAGGGGAAGGTGTTGGCACCCCTCGATCCCGTGGTTTGACCACAGTCTCTTGGTGGAGTAATATCGGCTAATTTAACACCACGAATGTATAAATCACACAAAGCATGCACAACAATTAATCAAGCAGACCAAAACAAAACAATCCAAAATTTACAGTTCAGTCCGAATTATACAATCCAAAAATAGAAAAATACAAAAATATAAATCCTATTCTAAACTAAACCTAGACTAAGATCCAATGCCCTACCCGATGCCTCGGGCCTTCATCACTAACCTCATTTGTGTACATGATACATCGGGGCATTTCCCTGGCCAAATGTGTCCAATTGAATTAAATGCGATAAAACAAAACCATTCCAACACATATTTCAAACATGCCATGAATCCACCATGCCTAAATTTGCCGACCCAAGCCTATCATTTGCCTATCCATTCTCGACTTAAGACATAAATCTATCACGTGTCATATCAATAATAAATCAAAATTAATCCAAATCCATCCCTTTTGTCAATTTTTAATTTCTACCGTCAACTTCCTTTTTATTAATCGCACTATCAAAATTACTCAAATTCGTCCCGTACATATCATAAAAATCGCATCGTCAAGCACATAATCATGAAATCAACAACAAAATGATCTGACAGAACATAATCACACCTACATAATCACAAGCAACTCAACAAATCAAGATATAAAATGGGTTAAAGAAATGGACCTCGAAGAAACGTTCTTGTATGATAATAGAGAAATCCGAGAACCAAAACCCTCAACGGAGATCCCTAACGATGAACAAAGCTCCAAATCACAGATATTCAATCCACTAGATCCAAAACCCTCAAAGAACGATATTGGGAACAAACCTAGAAACTATACAAACCTAAAATGCTCTAACAATCCTAACAGATAACTGAAATCGACAACTGAGCTCGTAAAGCCTTCACTATTTCTCACCAAAACCAAATCAGAATCGAGAAATAACAGAGAACCGTATCTAAAATTGTACTCCCCATTACTGTTTCTCTTATTTCACATTGGATTTCATTCGAATCATATGGAGGTGTGTCGGGTTTTGGGATTTTGGTGGAGGTGGAGCCGATTTTTGTCTCCTCAAAGCTCCGGCAAACTACGAAAGAGAGAAAACTGAAGACGATTCCAGTGCATTTTTGATCGGAGATGGCTAACTGAAGATGATTTCGGCGAGTCTATCGCCGAAATAGTAAACCACTCCCGAAACCTTGCATTCTCTCTCTCTCTCTGTGACTCTCTCTTTTTCAATCACTACCCTCTCTCCATGTGTATTATTTTTCTGATGGCGTATGTGTGTGAGATGGTGTTGATGATGAAGTGGGTGTGCTAGTATTTCTAAGATGATGAAGAAGCATCCCAAAAGAAAATTAGCAAGAAAAATCCCCTCTTCCTATATGCGTGCACTGTGTGTATATAAATACCCAAAAGGAAAATATCTTTTCTCTTAGTGGTAGGGCCCCTCTTCCTTTTTTGTTGTATATGTATATCAATGGAAAGTGAGGTGGGGGTAGGGGTAGGGTGTGATGTGGTTTATTTTGATTGGGTAGGTTGTTAGGATATGATTAGAACAAGGTAAAATTTGTTAGGGAGTTTTTTTTTTTTTTGTATTTTTGTGGGGTATGATTAGATGGTTGAGGGTACACGGTAGGATAAGATTAAAAATAGAAAAAAATACTTTTGGGAAGGGACAAATTTATATGTCTACACATGACGATAATGGATCACCAATGGGGCGTGAATTAATATCGACATCCCAGCATGATCCTGTTAAAACTTTTAGTATTGACTGTTTTCAAGTTGCGATGTCGATAAATGACCCAAAAGCAGAACTAACGGGTCAAATTATACTTAAATGTTAGATGGGGATATTTTTTGAACATTTTAGGAAAATTATGAAGAACAAAAATATAGATGGAATTTTTAAGAAGAGCTGCTTCGGATGCTTTTTTGAGCTGCCTGAGGAACCCCCTGCCCATTTTCGTTTCCCTATGACGATGGCATACGGTCTTATCAAGCGCAGAATTAAGATTTGTTTGACATTTTTTGACGTGGCTACAAAGCATCAAATTTGTTGATAGATCTCGAGGATAAAACCATACCAAAGCAGTACAAGGAGCAATTGTGCTTAGTTTGTTTGCCCATTCGGTTATATTGGCAAGAGACGTCAACAAGGTCATATAAGATGATTTGTTGGCGCGTGATGAGGATTTTGATAAATTCAACAATCATCCCTAGGGATATGACAGCTTCTACTTGACTATCCAATATTTATTGACAAAGATATCCTCAGGGACGACCACGTTATACGACTTTTCTTTGGATTTTATGGTAAAATTAATCACTAATTTTACCCATCCATTAATTTATGTTGAATATAGTTATTATGACTTTTTTTTGCTTGCTTCCTGTTTAAATCTTTTAGGCTTAGGTATTTGAAACCATTCCTCCTCTTCGAAAGCAGGTAATGGATTACCCGGATGAGGTTTCTCATCCAAGGATATTTAGGTGGTTGTCTGCAAAGAGCAACACCAATATTAAGAAGGCTGATCTCTTTAACCCTTCAGATGATGCAGTACGTCTTCTTCAAGTATAATAATTTTACTCAATGAAAGATATTGAGCAGGTGTTATATCTGGTGCAACAGATGTTATATCTGATGCACCAGATGGGCCATCTGTTGTGACAGGTTACCCGTCTTGTGCCAATCGGTGCAACGGAAATAATCTGTTATGACATGCGATTGATATCTTGCGTCAGATTACCCATCTATTGCTTTGGTTCTTTGACCCCGACTCCTAACAGATTAACCATCTACTGTAAATTATGTAATAGATGTGTAATCTAATGTAACATATTTTTAATCTGTTACGACATACAGATCATCTATTACTTAATAGATTACCCGTCTTGTGGAACTATTGCAATAGATTGGTAATCTGTTGTGATAGATGATTGATATTTTACATCAGATTATCCATGTGTTGCTCTATTTCTCTGAACCTGACTCAAACAGATTTTAACCATATACTGCAAACTACGCAACAGATGGGTCCTTTTTTTAAAATGTAACCCAACTATGAAAATTATTATATTATATGATTTAAATGTATCTGTCTTTTTTTCTTTATAATAGGTTATGCATCTATGGATCGTGCCTACTGAGGAGGAGTTGGTGATGACTTCTTATATTACTCTAGGTCATGTTGATACTATAGTTGACCCAACGATGGAGTTAATAAATAAAGAATTGGCAAGAGAAACAACCATAAGAAAAGCAGTTAGGTAAGGTCAGCCTAATGTTGAGGCTCTTCATGACCAACCTACTAAGGCAGATCCGGGTGCTTCTTCTGGTGTAGTTGTTGGTGTTGGTGGCAGGCATGCTGTTGATGCTACCACTCATGATGATGAGCATGTTGATGCTCAAGAAAAAATAAATATGTTGGAAAACACCCCTTTTCACCCTTACACAGGTCCCTCTCACCCCTCTTCACCCTCGTGTTCTTATTGCGAATGCAAAGAATGCAAAGATAGCCAGGATAAAATCTTTGAAAAAGTAGAGGCTATCCCTAAAGCTGTCAAGAAATTTAAATCCAAGAGTGTGTCATACCATCTAAGAAGGTGAGGGAGCCACACACTCCTACAGTGTTGGTTAGGAGAAAGAAAAGAGCAATTAGAGACGTACTCTTCGATCAGAAATAAAAAAATTGCAATTCATCCCTCTCCAAAAGTTGTTGAAGTTTAGGGGCCAGTCAAGATGGTGGACATATACGTGAAACTTGGCACCGAAGAGAAGAAGGATCTATGATAGGCTAAGAATGCTAATCCAGGTGCACCAGATTACCCCAGGCTTTCCTTTTCCCCCCAAGACTTCCAGACTATGACTGATATGCGTATGTCGTACGAGGACAAGGCAAGTTTATTTTTCCTAACCTAGACTTCTAATCTACCCCATGAAGAAGAAGCTATGGAACAGATATGATCTGTTGCAACAACTGGGTATACTGGTACAACTGGTAGTGGTTCTGTTGTAACTTATTATCCATCTGTTGCATAAGTTGCATTGGATTATTGATTCAGAAAACCCTATAAAATAGATGGACCATCTTTACAATTACTAACCTATTTAAAAATTGTCTTCTTATATCATAACATGTTGACAAAATTCTCTGCCTCATGAGGGAAAGGCAATTAGCGTACCCAAAAGCTTATGATGCGGTCGATAAGATAATAGACCTCGACTTCAGCAAGAAGATCAAGGATAAGTACGATCAACACAATAATTTTGCATTAGACTGTGGAGCGAGATTTGATTTTGTAGCTTCTATGTTGAACTGGGATGAAGAAGAAATGATAAAATATGTTAGAGGGGAGAGACTGAATCCACACGGTAAGAGCTGGATTGAGGCAAAGAGGATTCTTGCATTCATTAGTGTGAACTACCATTATTGGGCTGTTGAGATACTACTCGAGGAGGGAAAGATCAATGTTTATGACTGCAACGAACCTCTCATCGACGATCTTGATCTTTTTCTCCTCATAGACCCACTGATGGAACTGTTGCCCATCTTGTTGAGGGAGAGTAAACTGATGAATCATTTCCTAAAAGCAGTGTTACTGAAGAAATAATGGGATTTTGAAGGTTGAAATAAGGACATGAGCTTTCCAAAAAATAAGACCGGTAATGTGTGCGGCTCGCACGCTCTTGCACACATTGAATGTTTGCTGACCAACACAGAAATGGTTGAGCCAACGACCTTTCTGTGCGACAACGCTGTGGCAAACCTGCAAGAGATTTAAGCTTATGTGGTACTAACTGGACGCTTGGAACCTGTGTATATAGAAGAGCCTGTGAAATGGTAATTTTTAATTTCAAGTCACCCTTCACTTTATTACATGTACATGTTGTGGCGATAATTTTTTTCTGATGAAAGTTGAGTTTTTCATAATGCAATAGATTGTCAATCTATTGTAAAATATATTGAATCTGTTTTAGCAGATAGTTTATCTGTTGCAATGGGTTAGTCATCTGTTGCATTATGCCGACGTTATTTCTATATAATCTAAGTCTAATATGCTGAAACAGTGGGAAGACCTGTTTGATAATTTCCGATAAATGACCTAAATTTTACAACATATACCTAAATCTTTTTTATATTTTCCAATAGTTACACTTGAATATTCATGTGTTTGGCAACACCAAACCAGTTGCAAATACACACACCACTATGAAAATTTTAGCAATTAGGCTTGAATATTCATGTGCCCAACAATACCAAACCAGTAGCCATAACGGCAACAATGTAGTATCTTCTTGCTCGATTTTATTTTTCTTCAAAAGCCTTGACTTTGTTCAACAAACCCCAGATTATACAATTTGCTTATGAAAGGTGTCGTTCTTCATACCAATCAAAGTAATTGCATCCACCCAATTTCTATAAAATAAGAACACAATTACAAAACAATTACGAATCAATAATTAATCAACTAATTAAATAAAAAGAATATTACCTTTGAAATCTTACAAGTAAAAAACCTACGACCTGGATTTTGTTGAGTTCAAAAAGTCTTTGACAGAGCTTCATGACCGCACTTACAATATCAAAAATCTTTATCACAAAAAACAGTGGAAGATACGCTCGACATTGTCAAGCTCAGTTGGAAAAAATGAAAAAAAGATGAAGAAAAGAAAGACCAAATGCAAATAATTTAAAGAATTTGGATAGATAAAAGAAGATGACGATGACGAAGAAGATTTGAGAATTTAGGGTTAAATTTTAGAGGAAGATGAATATATAAGACAATGGGGGGGGGGGAAATGATCGTTAGAGGACAAATGATGGTAAGTCAGCAAAAAGTGACAAACTGACACATTTGATGTCTATTTTATTTTACGTGTTTAAAATGAACATTGTATACTTGATGCCTATTTTATTTTAGGTGTTTGAACTGAACACCGTCGATAGGTTCCGCCTTTTTTATTTCAATTCACTTTAACTTTTTTACACGTAGTGGTAATTTTTTATGTCCAACGAAATTTGAATTTTTATAACGCAACAGATTCTCCATCCGTTGTAACAGTTATTCTACCTGTTCTGACATATGGTTTATCTGTTGCAATATGTTGGTCATCTGTTGCATTATCTCGATGTTTCTATCTAAGTCCATCTATTGCAACAGTGGAAAGACCTGTTTGATAAATTCCAACAGATTACCTAGCTATTGCAATATATCTCTAAATCTGTTTGATTTTTTCCTATAGATGTGTCATCTGTTACAACAGATACATTATCTGTTGCAATATTTGAATCTAGTATTTCTTTTCAATTAATAAGTTCAAATCTAAGGAAAAAATAAAATTCATAGACAAAATAAAATAAATCGAAGCCTTCAGAAATTAGCTGAAATAAGTCAACGAATAAATGAAATGTAAAAAAATTTGTTATGGGTACAGATCCCAAAAAAATACATTAACAACAATTTAAGTATGATGCCAAGGATTACTTTGGCAGACTTAAGCTATAAAGATCTACTCAATATGGACAAGTTGTTTTTCATCCGGTGCTATGGAATTCAGATTTGCTCGTCGTGGATCTTTATTGTCGCTTGCGTACGGTTTCTGCTCTTTGTGTTCTCCGTATTTCCATAAAAATGTAGCATATTATCTATGCTGTTCAGGAGTAGCTTCCACATCCACCTGTAAAGCCAGAATTAGTCAATGTTAATCACAGAGATATAACAAAATAGAAAAGGATAACTCATCTGTTCTAGCAAATCAAACAGGTCTTTCTCCTGTTTTAAATTATCCCAAACAAATTATATTTCTATTGCAATAATAAATCAACTATTGGAAAAAATTTCTACATGAGGAAGAACTGTTTGATAATTTCCAATGGATGAACCATCCGTTGCAATATATGAATCATCTGTTGCAGCAGATAAGTTGTCTGTTGGTACAAATAAAAGTGGTACAAAGAGCTGTTTGATTTGCTAAAATAGACGAACATATTTCGCAATAGATACTTTATTTGGTGCAACAAGTTAGTCAACTGTTGCAATATAGGTATATATCTGTTTGATAATTTTCAGCAGATGTGTCATCTATTGAAATAGATATGTGTCTGTTTGTTTTGTTAGTTGGAAGACATATATATTCACCTTCTTCAGCACACGCTGCTCTCCTTTGGACATTGTACATTGCTTAGTGCAACACACAGACAGAGGAGTTGTAATTTTGCTCTTTTGGATGCTTGATAATGCCTTAGAATCACTTTCTTCTTCTCTTAGCCCTAATCTCTAATGGAGCGGATGGAAATAAAATCCTCTTTGATGGAATAAAACCCCTCTTAGATATTCCTTTACAGAAGTAGTTAATACATTAATAGCATTAATCACTACATCATATTTCGCCCCGCAGTCTTAACATTTCATGCAGAACATTCACTGGAAGAGGCAAAATCTGTATAACCTGTATGATCATACTCATAATGGTTTGCTTTAAATACTATAAGAGGAGCATCATTAGCACCAACAGCAGCACCACTACCACCACCAACAGCTCCATCACCACTATGATCATCAACAACAACAAGCCCACCCTCCAAAATTATTTTTCTGGTAATGACTGTTGCACCAAACAATTCCATTTTTATTTTGTCGATGACCTTAGGATTCGATAAAGCTTTCACAGACCATAAAGTAATAAAAAATGACATCTTCAACTCTCGATTAGTCGAAACTAGCGACAATGCACAATCTAACATAAATTATTACATATATTAGAATGATTATTAGATCATTCAAAAAAATCATTAATTAAAAGAAAAAATAATTATAATTATACTTACTGCATCCTTTGGGGGGTTGAAGAGATCAAGAAATTTTGTATTTTTATCAGTTTTGGCCGACAACCATCTCAAGATTCTTGGACAGAAAACTCCTTCCTAGTAGTTCACTTGTTGTCTCAAATAAGGAATGACTTCAAACGCCCAAGCCTATAAAATAACGCAAATAAATGAAAACCATTATTGAGTAAAAAAATGAATGATAGCATAATAAAAGAAAGAAACATTTACCATGAAAGCCCATGGGAAGCCATATAAGTTGACTGTCTTTGGCGCTAACGGAGTCAACAAATATTTGACAGTTATTTTAAAGCTTTCATAACCCCAAGGATAGTTATTAAATGCCTCAAGATCCTCGAAGAGATTTATTAAATCGAGGCTTATGTTGTTGTTAATGTCTCTCGCCCAAAGAATATTATGTACAAACCATACTAAGCACAATAACTGCTCGTGCTTCTTTAAAAGTCCTTTACCTTTCAACGCTTCTATCAAATTTTTATTTTTGAAGCTTGGACCATCAATGGACACGAGGTCATCACGATCACACGACTTGACTTTGCCTTTTTTGGGTGTGCGAGGTATTTTTTTGGGTTAGAATAGGTATAACTTGAGAAGGAGGATAACATTTTAGTCCAGTAACTATGGCAAAGTCCTTCCAACAGGCATGCCATAGTAATTTATCCACAACTCATCCATCTTATCTTTGTTTTCATACATAAACCTACGCTTGAGAAGTTTATATATCATTTTTATTTGGAAATGAGCATTGTTGTCCTCCGGCAAATCAAGCTATTTCCCAAAGCAGCTGTCCCTGAAATAAGCATCCAATTTTTGTTCTCAAAGTATTTTTCTGAAGGTGTCAAAAAATTTTCTCATGGCTGAATTAACCACAAAATCATCCGTTAAATCTGTGGTACCATTGCACTACATTTTCACAGGATAATGATCAATGCTGAAGGCTTTGACCAACTCTTCGGTGGAAGGGCTATTAGCATTTGCATCATTTCTTTTGAAACATTCCTCCTCCCCGTGTTCATCATATTCTTCTCCTGATTGAGATAACGCTTGTAAAGCAAGATTATAGAGTGGTGGGTGTAGCCTAGCTACTTCACTTGTTCCTTTACTTAGACTTGATTCGGTTTTTGTTCTTTTGGGAACCATATTATCTAAAATTAATAGGAACATAATCATCATTAAAAAAGGATAACAGTAAATCAAACAAGCAAAATTGTAAAATGACAGTTGCAACAGATAACTAATTTGTTGCACCAGGTAGTGTATCTATTGCAGCATATAATCAAACTATTGCAGCGGATAAGTAATCTGTTGCAACAATACAAAACATATCACTCATCTTTTCAGACAGATGAATGGTCTGTGCAATAGATCACACATTATTGCAATATATGAGTGATTCGTTAGAACAGTTAAATAACCTGTTGCAACATATGAGTATCTATTGCAATAATACAAAATAAATCACTCATCTGTTGAGAAAAATAAATGGTCTGTGCAGCAGATCACACATCTATTGGAACATCATCTATTGAAACATATGAGTGATCTTTTGGAATAGTTAAATAATCTGTAACAATGACTGAGTAATCTATTGTGATAATACAAAACATATTACTCATCTGTAAGAAATATGAATGGTTTGTGCAATAGATCACACATCTATTATGACATCATCTGTTGCAATATATGAGTGATCTGTTAGAACTGTTAAATAACCTATAGAAATAGCTGAGTAATCTGTTACAATAATACAAAATATATCACTTATTTGTTGAGCAAGATGAATAGTCTGTGCAATAGATCACACATCTGTTGTAACATATGAGTGATCTATTAGAATAATTAACTAACCTACAACAACAACTGAGTATTCTGTTGTGACAATTTAAAATATATCACTCATCTATTGAGAAAAATAAATGTCCTATACAACAGGTCACACATCTGTTGCAACACATGAGTGATCTGTCAGAACAGTTATCAACGGTCAATATTATTTAGATTTCTTCTAACATAGGGTCGTCTATCACGACAGATGAATGATCAGTTGGAAAAATCAAGTCTTGGACATTTTCTGTTGGAAGAGTTGATAGAATTTTATCCAACGATAGGTTTATCTGTTGCATCGGATCATTAATCTGATGGTTCTTCTGTTGCATCAGATGGTTAATTAGTTACATCGGATTCTTTATTCGATGCTTAATCTGTTGTAATATATGGTTAATCTGTTGCATCAGATGATTAATCTGTTGCAACAGAATTGTAATATGATGGTTCCTCTGGTACATCAGATGGTCTATCTGTTGTATCATATGACAAATCTGTTGAATCAGATGGTTAATATGTTGCATCAGATGGATAATCTGTTGGAAAAAATAAAAAACAGTAGGACGATTTTGTTCAACAAAAACAGCAATATCACCATTTTTACCAAGAATAAGAACAGAACAAATTTACCCAAATTGTTGTTTTGTTTTTATAAACACAAACAATAAAAATCAAACTTCAAAAAAATGCAACAAACAACAAAAAAACATAATTCACTTCGAAAAGAGAAGAGAAAAAATACCAGAAATTAGAGTTTTATTCAAATCGCATTTCAAATTAATGCAACAAATATTGAAATTATTAACCAATACTATAAGACAAGTTGGTTCAAGTTTCTCATTTTCTTCAAAACTAAAAAGGCCATAAATTTTTACCTGTGAAAGAAGAAAAGAAACGATGAAAAATTCGAAGCTGTTGTGGATGGAGAGCAAGACTGTCACGTCGTCTGAAGGTTGTAGTCGAAAAGGAACTCGAAGCCCAACTATTTATAGTAGGATGTTGAAGTCACTGAGGATTGAAATGGAAAATTTGCAGAACAGTTGGTTGGGAGAGAGTTGAGAAAAATTGTCGAGGGAGGGATGAGAGACATGTTGATTTGAATTGAAGAGGGGAACTCGAAGCCCAACTATTTATCGCCGGAGGTAGATGTCGCGGGGGATTGAAGGGAGAAATTTTGCAGAACTGTCGGTTGGGAGAGAGTTGAGAGAAGCTGTCGAGAGAGAGGAGAGAGTGGTTGATTTGGATTGAAGAGGGGTGTGGGTTGGGTTGATTTGTATTTTTAAAAAGATTAGAAAGTTTTGAAAATATTAATCTAGTCCACAATTAACTTAATCAAGTTTCTTAATGATGTTTGACCCTTTAAGTTGGACAATGTCACCAATCCTTCATTCAAGACTTAAAAAACACCTTTTCTTCAATTTTCTCGAGTAACATGTATCATTAAAAAATTACGTAAAAGATATTATAAATTACGATGGTCAACAACTTAAAATGTCTAAAGCATACTAAAAATATAATTATCTAAATTCTATATATGTCACATAAATTGAGATAAAAAAAATAACATACACCACGGCCTATCAACGTCTAGTCTATAATATAAGATGTAGAACAAAAAACCTAATAGCCAGCTGCTTCATTTTCTTTCTTTTTTCAACTTTCATTTTCTCATTTTTCCATTTGTAAAAGTAGTGCACATCCTATACCGAACGTGCCTTGTACTAATTAGAGTGATGTGAAAAAGAAATGGTACTAGCATATATCACAATCGCTCTTGATATCTAGAAAAATAAAATAGACAAACAATGTCAATAGTTCTTTAAGTTTTAGTCTGGACAATAATAGTTGGCATAGGGCGTGCTTGGGTACGAAATATTTGTTGAAATTTCAACACATACACACAGTGCTAATGCGCAACGGATAAATAAATAGAAACGTACGTTCAACTATTATTGTTGAAGTGTTGTGAAAAATTACCTTTGTCAAAACCTTAAAAAGAAAAGAGGGAAAAGACACCTAAGAATCTTTTAGCCTATGCCTATCAAAGGTATGCCAGACTGATGGAGTCACAGGCGTATTTATAGGTAGACTAGGAACTCTTAGGCAAATAACTTTAATATTAGGGACTTTCATAGTTATTTATTGCCATCAAAGAAATACCATATATATACATAACTTGGAGGAACAATAATTGACTGATTTAATACTTTACTTGGGAGACAAGGTTAATTTCTTACAAAAAATATGTGGGTCATTAATACATAATACTATACGTAATATTCTTACAATGTTTTCCTATTATTTGATGTTCGTTTAGTTACGACTTTTAAAACATAATTTTTTTAAAAGTAATTTTTTTTACTTAATAAAAATTGAGAAAACAAGTGAAACTGATTCCTCCACTCTCAAAATCACCCATCCCATCAACAGATGCCACCCCACCCAACCCACCACCACCCATCCCCTGCCCAACCTTTGCCCTTCCCCACCACAACATGAATTATCCTATCTCAATCTATTTTCATTGTTTTGTATTAAATATAAATATAAATAATTTTAGGAAAATAGTTTTTACTAATGTACCTAACACACACAAAAAATAATAATAATGCACTTATTTTCCTAAAAATATTATCTTAAAAGTATTTTTCTTCATACCGAACACACTCATAATATATATTCATCACTCTATTTTTTAATTTTATTTTAGGCAAGTTCTTAACTTATCTATTTAACGAGGGGAGTAAATCACACACAAATCGTGGCATACCATATTCACTTTCAAATGAATCTCTGAAAATATCTAAAATCAACAAAGTAGAAGATCAACTTTTAAATTAGTCTTTCTTCTCCCATAATTCACAAACTGATCTTAAATTTTTATGTGATAAACTAGCTTTCCAGATGTATCATTATGATATATCTGAAACCAGATGTATCATTATGATACATTTGGAATCAGATGTATCACGATGGTACATGTGGTAAAAATTATTCAATATTCATTCAAAATTCGATCTCACACAAAATAAATAGTTTTCATATGTCAAACATATGTTAAATATATCAAACATTTATAAATGAATCACTATCAATCATATCTATCACCAATATACTAACAACAAATGTATCACCATTTATTGTACGGAAATGTATCGAGAAATTAACAACATTATATATGTAGCAAGCGCAAAATATATGTATCAACGCCAAATTTATTATCTAATTCTACGGACCATTGCAGTGGTCATCATCATTGCCATGGTTCTGCTGAAAACTACGGGATTTTTTAGTTTCTACAGTATGAAGATTCTTCAGAAGGATAAGAATGTTTGTCAACATGAAGCACACAGTAAAACTTTTAAAATTTTAAGGAAAAAAAGATTATTAGAGATGGAAAAAATTGAATCAAATTTTAAATTGCAAATGATAAGATATGATGAAATTTTTTAATTTAATTTTTTTTAAAATATTTAAGAGAGTCTCTTCTAGTAATTATTCTCCTAAAATAAATGCAAATTTGTTACTTTCTTATTTAATATGTATCAAGAGGAAAAAGAAAAATACGGAATTTTATGAAATATTTTAAAAGATAAGAAATTTTATGTATTTAAGTTTTTTAAATTTGTGTTGTTGTGTAATTTATCTATAAAATAATTGATGCTATAGGTAGTCGGTAGTCAATGACTACCTATCCATATAGAAAATAAATCTCATGTGCTACTTTTTTCGTTTCATATTACTTGATTTTCATGTTAATAATAATTATTTATTTTATTTGTTTAATTTTAAAGAAAATAGCTAAAAGTTCGCCTAATTCATCACTCATTTGTTGATTACACACTTATTTTAAATGGGATCATTCCTCCATAAACTATTTAAAATTAAAATTATTATCTTTGAATAATTAAAACTTATATTTGAATAATTTAAAATCAAAATTATTATATTTGAATAATCAAAACTATTTACTATGACATCTCAGTTTTATCATTTTCATTAATATTGAGATCTTTAAATACTTAAAAGATAGGGAATAATGATCAAATTTACTTCTCTACTTTGAAAATTTAGCTTAATATATCCTTCATCATTGTAACGTCCCAAAATCTCATTTCGAGACGTCACACGGTGTTTAAGGCTACAAGTAGCCCTAAGCTAACCCTTTGAGCCTGTTACTACTTCTAACACTTACTTTTAAGATGGATAAAGCAAAACAATGGCACTGTCATAACCTATCTCAACTGAAATAACAAAAGAATACTGTCTGAATAGCAACATGCTGAAAAGTCTAAAACACCACTGATAGTCTAGTCTGACAAGCCTCTACCCCAACTGACTCATTCTCAATTGAAAAGAAATAACCCAACTACTATGAAGACTGAAATCAGGGAAAACAGGTCCTCGAACCATGAGGACTCACCAACTATGGAGGCGTAGATCAAGGTACTCGGAGATCACTAGCGCTGCTGAGACTGAGCACCTGAACCTACATTATGAGATAATGTAGGACACAGACGTATATGTGGATCAGTACTTTGAGGATGTACTGAGTATATGGGGGTGTATGCGATACTTAAATTAATAATATCATTAATATTTACAGAAATCATGTATGCTAATATAACTAACTCACATAGCTCGAAAAATATCAAAATGCATATCTCGTAAATTATAAATAATGGAACACATAGTATAAATCTCATCTCAAGGAACATACTTTACTTTAGAAACTGATTACTTACTCTTACTAATATGGAAAACTACTTTCTTCTTGGGAAAATTTTACTTTAAGAAACTACTTTGAAAAATCTTGCTATTAGGGAGGTTCTCTTAACCGACATACACTATGGGAGCTACATGGATTCCAACGTTTTGTCCTCCTAAGAAGAAACCTCACGTTGGGGAGAGACATCATACTCTTTCCAGGGAGTATAACCTCAACTCAGTGATCACTATCTCAGCCTCGGGCCCATAAATCTCAATCCTACGGTGGCACATAGTTTTAGGGTATGAAACTGTAGTAACTTACCCAACTCGGTGCTAAATACTATTCCCTTAATTTAGCTACGCTCATCTCATGGAAATTCACTTTAAAATAATCTCGGGGTTCATAAGAACCCAACTATAAAATATGTAATCTCATTTAGGAAAGTGGATTTCAAAGCTACTATGACTGTTAAGGTCAAAACTTTCTCAATAATCTCAAAATACTCAAATCATGGGTGATTATAGCAAAAAAGTTCTTAAAATTACATTCTCAAATAGGACTTAGCGACCCATATATCAATCTCATGTTAAGACGTATCAAAAGACATACTCAATATCATAAAGATTCATAAATCATATAGAAAATTGGAAATTTTCAGCAATATGCATCATAATCTCAACATACTCATGTACTTCAATTTCTAAAACATTGAAACTATCATAATGTCAAGAAATACAACATAAGGTATAGCCCATACTTTAGATTCATAAGAAAACATGTAAAACCATATATCTTTGTAATTAAAATAACTTTTGGGCACAAGGACGAAAGGAGTGTCCTTGTTCAAACCTCACATACCTTAGATTATGACTTGTAGATGAACAAGCTTTCTTGAGGCTCTTTTTTGTACTCTTGAGTGAGGGTTCTTGAAGCTTTTGACTTTGGAACCTTGAATCTTAACTTAATTTGTAGAAACTATGGTGGAATCTTAAGGTTCTTGGAGAAAGATTTGGATTTACTCTTGAGGGTTAATCTTGAGAGAAAATCCTAGTTCTTGATGCTTTGGATGATTCTGAAGTTCTATGCTTTGTTTTGATATATCTAGGTGTTAAAATGGGTGGCAAAAGACTAAAAAACCCTTTTTAAAAATGGCTTTAAAATGCTGAACGGAATCTGTGATGGTCGGAGTGACGGTCCGTCGCTAGTTCGACGGACCATCGGATCGTCCATCGCACGTTGGTCAGAAAAAATCCACACTACCTTGTTGCGACGGTATTAATGATGGCCCCTCACTAGCTTGACGGTCCGTCATCCTGGCTATCGCACTTAGGCCAAAAGAGGGAGTCACTGCCTTGGTAGCGATGGCTTGGGCGACGGTCCGTCGCAAGCTCGACAGTTTGTCGGCCTGACTGTCGCACTTGGTCAGTGGATGGGTTTATTTCCTTGGTTGCAACGGATCGAGCGATGGTCCGTCGAAAGCTCGACGGTCCGTCAATCTGTCCGTCGCACCTGGACGGTTCTGACAGGTCTTAGTAAAATGGCCATAACTTCTCACTCTAATATCGGATTTGGACGAAATTGGTATCGTTGAAAAGCTAATTTAATTTTAAACATGATAAAAAGTCAAAATTAGAAAAACTCTATCTGATTTAAACACTACTCACTTTGGAAGTCATTCCTAAATCTTTTAGAGACAGAAAAAGACTTCACTTGACATGCTCTAAAGGCTTAGACTACGAGAAAACTTTACGGGGTCTTACAATCATATTTAAATTTATCTTTGATGTCATATTTTGAGGTTAAATTTACTCCTCTACTTTGAAAAACTAGCTAAATATACTCTTCGTCATACTTTGGTGTCAAATTTATCCCCGTTGTCATACTTTAGGGTCAAATTTATCCTCGTTGTTAAGAAAAATTTCACATGTACCCTTTATTTAATAAAAAAATCTCAAATCAGCATTGAATGCCTCATTTTTTTAAAATAAAACATATTCTGATTAACTCGCCCAATCCGACTCGTCCCCCTTCCCCCTTCCCCCGCCCCCGTTATGTTGATTAAATTTCCTAACGAGATTAAATTACTGAATATTTATCAGTGCATAGCTCATGAAAATTGGATATGTGTCAGTGCAAACATAAAAAATACAACCTTCCCTCAATTTATGGATCGACACCTATGCAGACCCAAACAAATATAACCCTCCCTCTGTTTATGGATTTGAATCAGTGCAAAACTTATGAAAAGTGACATTTAGCGGTCAAATATAGCAGATTAGGTCCACTGAATTTTTTAATGGATGATTGAGTTAATGTGTCTCCCTATGTGCCAATTGTGACATATTTTCATTCTTATGTATTTATATTCAATTTGAATCTACATAATTTTTTCATCATGTCATTTGCTCCAAAAACTTATCCACTAATTCTAGATACTAGATGCACATAGAATTACATATCAAATCTTGAAATTTGGACATAACTGAAACAGGAACAAAGTTTATATTAAATATTTTCTCTAGTTTCAAGATTTTGCATTATCCCATTTCATTTTACTTTTTGTTCATTAGTGTCACACCCCTTTTTCGCCTAAAGGTCGAAGGATTTTTTCAATTAAAGTGACGATTTTGAATAAGGATTAGTTGATTTACAGAGTCTCCACTTGAAATTGAGTTATGGTGTTTCAAGTCACCTTTTTGAATCCATAATCAAAAGAAAATGACTCTTTATTGGTCTGCGAAAACAGAAGACCTGGTAGGTATGAGGCACCCCTCGATTTCCGTGGTTCTAGCATAGTTGTTTTTATCAACTTATACTTAACTAAAACTATTTTGATAAGTTATGTTGTTGGCCTTGATTCACTCACTTTTAATATCTAATAGCTATCTATAACTCTTGTATTAAGCTAGTAAAAATCAATTTTAGGACGATCTTTGTCAATGTACATTATTGCATCCTTGAATTATTTTTAAATTTTTAAGAAAGATGCGTACACCATATTCTTAATCGAGACAAATATATTAAACGTGCCTAAAGTGTATCTAGCGTTAAAGACATTGTTTCGTCTCTTGTAAATTCGAGACAATTTTATCTTATCCATTTTTATTCTTTTCACTTTTTATTTTGCAACGAGTTTTGGATTATTTCGCAACTCGTCTCATTGCCTCCCAAATGGGTTTTCCCTCTCTTTTCTTTTCCTTTATGTGATGGGATTTAGAATAAATCAGCATCCCATCTCACTCCCTTACAAATATGAATTTTTTTCTTTTAATCATCACGATGAGACATGAGTCTCGAATACAATTACGTAACAAATCACTTTGAACTAATTGCTTATACACAGTGAAGAACTTATAGAATCAGTGGCTTACTTATTGATTAAAAATAACACCATTCCAAACTTTTCGTTCTAGGACAATTCAAGCAACCAAAACCAATTTAGAAATAAATGAACAAGTCTAACTCAAGACTAATTTTTTTGTCAAACTTATTCATTATTAAAGTCAAGTTGAGAAACCATTTTTTACAATATGAGAGCAATTTAATTGGAAATATCAACAATCATCTTGCATAATTTGCCCATTATGATAGTAATTTTTCACATCTCATCAAAAGCAACAACTAAAATGATGGTTTTTATATTATAAATTCACCATCTATTTTAATTAATTTTCTGTTTAAGCAAATTAATCAGAGAATAATGAACATTTAGAGAAAACGTTAGATATTAAAAGAACTAAATTCAGAGAAAATGTTAGATATTAAAAGAATTAAATTTGAAACCAAGTAAAGAAAATTATTACTCAAAACTTCTTCTTAAAATGATGATCACGGATGAGAAATACTTCATCAAATAAATCAACTTAAACATTTATCTAAAAAAAAATGAGGCGGAAAATAAACATATCATATTTATGCGACAAAATTAATGCCAACGTTACAAGGATGAACTGAAATTTCGACTTAAAAATGGGCTTTTGGCAAAGTTAAATAAACAACCAACGTCGTTAGGTTAATCCTAAAGAAAATGCAGTACTTGAAGTTGACTTCAAGTTTGGTGATACCCATTAGATCAAATGAAAACCTTCTGATAACAACAAGAGATATCTCGAGTATAATAATGATCAACTATGAACCCAAAAACTATACATGATTTGAATGTCTTAGAGGAAAATTTTTAACGAACATAACAAACAATTATCCCGCCATAAACTTGAATCTACGGATAAAATTCTCCCCGTTCACTCTCTATTTTTGTTATCTTTGTTGTTCGTGACTTTGTATTTTTTTTTTTTTTTATGTTTTTTGTCTCCTTCTTCTCCTATCTTTTAACTTCTCCTTTTGTGTGTGCATGTGTATGATTACTGCATAAATAATGTATTCTTAATTATTTTTTATTTATTTTTTCTTTTGCATACATGCATGCATGGTTGTGATGTTGATGATTCTGAAATACATTGTTGATGTACCAATGATTCTTTATTACATCGTTATTGTATAGAAGGTCTATTACTTGGTTCCTATTGATGTATCATTGTTCCAAAGGTACTATATTGGCATGAACACTAATGTAATAATCTCAAAAGTTTTTGAACTAAGTTATTGGAAAGATCTCTTATGTGTGTTACTTGATATACGTGTGGGTGGTAGCTCAGGGGCTTAAGCCTAGCATGAGCCAATCCCGATACTTGATATGATTACAGTTGATATGTACTGGGGGCAGCCTAATGGTCACAGTACGGTACAGTATTGATTATTGTTAGGTGGTTGGAGGTTCGGGAGGAGGAGGTAATGGCGAATGATAATTGTAAAGAATGAAATGAACGAATGTATACCTTACCACAAATGTGTTTGAATTCAAGAACCCAATTCAGATTAATGATAATGTACATGATCCTAAAATTGTTTATGAAGTGTGGTTCACTTCTATTATGATTTATTCACTTGCGTTTGATTTTCTTGATCCCCATATCACATATGATTATCCACAGCTTTACATACTCAGTACATATTTTGTACTGACGTCCCTCACGGGGGACCTGCATTTCATGCTGCAGGCACAGGTGCTTCAGCTCATTCACAGCATAGATAGGAGCCAGGTCATACAACTATTGTTGGTAAGCTCTAGTTTGCTTCGGAGCTTTCCGAGTCGGTTCCTTATGTTTTGTTATTGTACATGAGTCATGTGTGGGCGGGGGTTTGTCCCGACCCTAGTTATGTCATGTATATCCTAGAGGCTTTGTAGACATAAGGAAAGGTAAAGTCATGGAAGTTTATATAGTGATGTTATATTTGTATATGTGGTGGCCCCGACGGCCAAGTATTATATATATATATATATATATATATATATATATATATATATATTTGTGCGTGTTGTGCTGATACAGGTAATTAGACCCTTCTATATGCAACGAAGTGCTGTCCAAATTTTTGGTGACATGTAAGTGAAAGTATAGGTATTTTAACGGGTTCTCCTGGGCCTTCTCGGCTTCGAGTGCCAGTCCGGCCCGATGGGATTTTGGGGCGTGACATTACAAAATGAGTCATTTAACATTGAAGAGTAAATATGAAAAGTTTCTTAACAATGAGAGTAAGTTTGTGAAAAGGTTTTCACTCAATTATGTTCAGAGAGGGCTTTTGCCTCAATATATACAAGATGCTATACATGGTATAGTTGAACACAAACTCTCTAAGAGATAAACTATACAATTTTAATCAAATATAAATACATAATATGTGACTAATATGGTGTCCTAACATGCCCCCGCAAGCTGAGCAGTGGCTGAGCAACTGCAAGCTTAGAACACAGGAGATGAAACCGACGGGAAGGAAGACTCTTGGTGAAAATGTCTGCTAACTGATCCAAGGAACCGATGTAGTGAACGTTCAAGTCCTTTGTGTCCACTTTCTCTAGAACAAAATGAAAATCTAACTCAATATGTTTGGTTCAGGCATGAAAAATATGATTGGCAGTAAGGTAGGTAGCGGATAGATTATCACACCATAGCATGGGAGCTTGGGGAAGAGAGACACGCAACTCTTGAAGAAGATGTTGCAGCCAGGTAACTTCGGAAGTAGTCACAGCTAAGGCCCTATATTTAGCTTCGGTACTAGATCGTGCAACCACTCGCTGCTTCTTTGAGCTCCATGACACTAAATTGGGTCCAAGAAATAGACAATAACCATTGGTAGACCACCGATCATCTGGGCAACCATCCTAGTCCACATCTGTGAAGGCCTGAAGTGGTAGGAAGCTAGCGAAATGCAAATGCAAGCTGAGGTTTATAGTTGCCTTTAAATAGGGCAACAAGTGTTTCATAGCAGTGAAATGAGACTCCATAGGATTATGCATGAATTGACATAATTTGTTGACAGTGAATGACATCTGGATGTGTGATGGTTATATATTGAAGAGCTCCTATCAACTGCGATACAATGATAGATCCGAAAACGGTGAACTCCCATGTTGAGATAATTGAAGTCCTGTAGCCATAGGTGTACCAATTGTCTTTATACCATCCATATTGGCACGAGCAAGGAGTTCTCGTATGTATTGTGATTGAGTAAAGTTCAATCCAGTGGGCTGATAATGGACCTCAACACCAAGAAAGTAATGTAGCTTACCAAGATTTTTTACAGAAAAGGCATTAGATAATTAAAGAACAAGGCTTGCAATAAACTCATTAGAGCCTCCTGTAACAATAAGATCATCTATATATACCAAGATACACCAAGATGATCCAAGAATTAAAAAGAGACTTTTCTCAAATCAACTAAATGGTTGTATCGCACTCTGCCTCAATGAAGCAAGATCCAAATTGGCCAAATTTCAACCACACTTAATGCTAGGCCAAAAGGTGGCCTCCCAAGTGATACGGTGGCAAATCCTAAAAACGACGCTCATGTCTTAGCAATTGTCACCCGAAGCGGTAAAGAACTTGGTGAACCAGAGGTTGAGGTCAAAGAAAAGTTTCTTGATGATCAAATGAACACAAATAAGAAGCATGTGTGTAACTTAAATGAGGAGGCACCAAAGTTTCAAGAAGAGGATGACGAAGAACAAATGATAATTGAAGAGATGGTTGGTGAGGAGGGAACTCCTAAGATATTTGAGGGTGATGAACCACAACATGATCCATTGCCTATCATGAGAGTTACCCCTCCATTCCCTCAAAGACTCAAGATAAAAGAAGAGAATGTAAGATTCAAGAGGTTCTTTGCTAAGCTTAGCAATCTTTCAATTAATTTCCCATTGCTAGGCCGTTCAAGATATTCCGGGGTATGCTAAACTAATGAAGAAGTTGATGTCAACGAAACTTCTTGTTGATGGTGAAACCACTGATGTGACTCATGGGTGTACCGCTATCATGACTAGTGCTATGGCGGAAAAGTCAGAGGTTCCCAGGGCATTCATAATCCCTTGCACCATTGGGACACACAAATTTTAGAAAACATTGTGTAACCTTGGTGCAAGCATAAATTTGATGTCTTATGCGATATATCAAAGATTTGGTTTTGTAGACATATGATTTTTGACCCTCCCCAAGTTTTAACCTATTTTTCGATATTAAATATTTATGTTTTTGTCTGATATTTGTTTTAGTTCTTATTTTTTTTATAAGTTTTAGATGAAAATAAATAAATAAAGTTTTATTTTTTGGATATTTCTATTTTTATTTTTTAAAAATAATACAAAAATAGAAGAAAATTTTTGAAAAAAAATAAAATAAATTTCTCTTTTTTATTTTAATAAATAAGCTAGCAATTTAAGTATTACCTTAATTATATTTATTTTTTACTATTTGTAAACTTTGATTGCATTTTCTTAAATATAAAAATTAATTAGTTAATATTATTTTATTATTATTATTATTATTCTATTTTTATGTATATTTTAATTAAAAAAAAGATATTATCCTAACTCAACTACCCTCCCACTTTTGCCCTTTTCAGCAGATAACTCTCTCAACCCCCTCCCATAATATACGTACATCAAATAACTGGCATCAGACATCAACAGAGACTATCAAAAAAGACAAACAGAGAGGAGAAATGTAATACCACGCAAAATTTCTAAGCTTAATCTAGTCCTTTTTACTTTTCAAGGGGCCCCAGACTTAGAAACTTCTAGTTAAGTTTCGACTTAGTTTATTTTTAGCATTTGAAAGTTGGCAATCTCATTTCGCGACCTTAATGTCTTTTAATGGTCTACATTTTTGTTAATTCATGATCAGGAAGGACAATTGGTGTTTCTGGACAAGTTTCAGATTTTTCGAACCTCGTTTAGACCATGTTTGGAAGTTCAAAACAGTGGACCAACGCAATCTTAGCGCGCCGCGTCGCCTATCGCGTTGGTTAATATTGTTCCAGGTTGCCAGTCAAAAGTACTGAGTTATGGCGCGATCATGGTACGACGCATCGAGTATCGCATCGATGCCATCAACGCGTCGCGTCGCCAAACACGTTACTGCCCAGTTTTAGTCATTAAATGACCGCGTCCTTAAGGGTAATTAGGTCATTAACCATGATGTATTAGTTGTTGATCCATGCCCTAGAAAAGGTTATGCCTTCCATGTGTTTGTTAAAATGCGTAAGTGAAGAAGAATTGTGCATTATGACCTAGTTTTTAGCTATATGATGAACTTATGATGTACCCACATGTTCAAATTATGATATGTTAGCATGAGTTCCTATTCATGTGTAAGCTCATGACTTGCAATGCTTCATGAAATCCCTCAATGATAGTATTATGAATTGTTGACTATGGTCATGTGTTCAAAAAGTGTCATGTCCCATTTATTTTCATGTTATTGAATCCTGGGGGTATTTAATACCCAACAATTTAGCTCTGTGCATAGAGCCAGTATCAATTTTCAAGATAATCTCAGTCAAGCCACGATCAGTAGAATTCAATTAATCTCAGAACTCAGGAAAATTCAGTAGTATTCATTTCAGTCCTCAGTAACTCAATCAGTTAACAGAATTCAATAATATTTTGTCAGTCAATGAAATTCAGTGAACTCAGTCTAGTTCAGTCTAGTATACTCAATTTAGTGTCTATTTATTTGGGAGTAGGATTCAACATCGAGTGAACACAAGGATGGGAACTCACCTGCCAGCAGAGGATGTGATTCTTAGAAGTAGTTCTTGCATTCCAGAACTACGTTGCCAGCATAGGTTGAGACATCAAAACCTGTCAGATGAGGGTTGATGAGGTAGCTTAACCTCTCAGATGAGGGTCCCACCATTCCTGTTAGAGTACCTGACAGATGAGGGTCACTCACAACTTATCTTTACTAATGGCGCGATATTGACATCCTTCCAATTAGGGTTATAGATTGGACCGCAACTCAGTTATAATATCTTATTTGGGGCATGTCGATTAGATGACTACCTCCCACAGTCTCAGTCTCAGTCTTCAGTAAAGAACTCAGATAGTTCTATATATTTCATGACTGTCAGATACAGTCACTCATTTCAGTACAGAACTCAGCTAGTTCCATTAGAATCAGGACTGCCAGATATAGTCACCTAGTTATTAGGTATATCTATTTTCTTTAATCCATGTTATTAGTAAACTCAATATTCAGAATCCTTATGATTTCAGTTACAGTTATGTATTCATGCATGTATCCTCACGTAGTCATGTTCATGTTATTCGGTCAGTTTAGTTCATGCATATGAACCATTTGCATTCATCCTTATCTCATTTTGCGTATTAGTACATTCTCACATACTGACGTATACTTTTCTCTTGTGCTATGATGTTTTATACCATAGGTTCGGATGCTCAGGTTCCTGATCGCTCTTAGCAGCTTTGATATCAGCTGTCAGAGTCAGTGACGAGTCCTCATATTTTGAGAACATGATTATTTCATTCTCTTTGTATTTCAGTACTTAGTCATTTTTAGTAGATGGAGTTAGTTGGGGATATGTCCCATTACCTCCTTATTCAGATAGTTTAGTGGCTTTCAAATTATAGCATGTTCAGACAGTTATTTCAGTCTTAGTATTATCATACCTTGTTCAGACATTATTTTAATCAATATTATTTAGTGTTTGAGCCTTATGGCAAGTTTTCTGCATTTATTTTAGTTATATTGTTATTACAATATTACTATTAACCAGTGCTCAGTTATGGATATTAGTCATGGGTTAGCTAGTGGTCCTTCTGGATTGTTAAAACCGTGTAGCGTTCGGGGTACCAGACTCTGGGCGTTACAAACTTGGTATCAAAGCCTAAGGTTCAATAGAGTCCTAGGAAGTCTGAAAGATGCATCTAGTAGAGTCTTGAGCATGGTTGTGTAGCACGTCATATTTATGTGCAGGAGGCTATGAGATGTTTTAGGAATGATTTCCCCTTTTTCAGTAGTCATGTTGTGCGAGTGAGCATGATCTCCAGTTAAACGCTCAATCTAATCCTTCTTTCTCTTCCATCTACAGAATAAGCCTCCAAAGAGGACTCAGAAAAGAAGAACAGGAGATCAGTCATCCCCTCAGCCCGATCAACCTAATCCTTTAGGCAAACATGTTTCTCATGTAGAATTCAGAGTAAAACGAATGTCCAGTTGTCGTTCCGGCCAACCTAGTGGCCAATTCTACTGCAGCTAGGATTCGGGACTTTATCCGAATGAATCCTCTTTTTTTTGGGGTCTAAGACAAATGAGGACCCTCAGGAGTATCTTGATCAGGTGCAAAAAATTACTGATATTATAGGAGTGACTACTATTTAGAGTGCTGAGCTAGATGCATATCAGTTGCAGGATGTGGATCGCACTTGGTTAAAATAGTATAAAGCAGAGAGGGCTATATATGTAGGGCCTATTAATTGGGAGGAGTTTGCCACCGCTTTTCTAGATAGATTTTTCCCTTAGAGCTGAGAGAAGTTAAGGTGTTAGAATTTATTAACCTCAGGCAAGGCAACATGATAGTGATGAGTATTCTCTCAAGTTTACTCAACTAGCTAGATATGCTCCTCATGTGGTGGAAGATAGCAGATCTCGAATAAGTAAGCTTGTGTCTGGAGTGAATGATAGTGTGGTCAAGGAGTGCAGGACCACGATGTGGATTAATGAGATGGACTTGGCTAGGCTCATTATCCATGCTCAGCAGATAGAGGAGCAGAAGAATAAGGAGAGGGAAAAACAGAATAAAAAAGCTAGAACAGGTAGCTTTAATTTCAATCAGCCTAAGTCAGAGGGTGGGAATCGTTTTCAGTTTCTCCCAAAGTCCTCAGTTCCATCTCCTTCCTCGGCCAGTGCTCCAGTTCCTAAGTTCAAGAATAGTAAAAAAGATAGGGCGCCAGGCTCTAAGTCTCAGAGCAGTGTTAGCAGTGCCCGAACTCATCCTCTTTGTCAGACTTGTGGCAAGCACCATCAGGGTATTTGTAGAGCTGGCTGTGATGTTTGTTTTAGATGTAGCAAGCTAGGCCACAGAGTCAGATAGTATCCCCAGTCAGGTTTTTAGTGTCAGCCTAATCGTTCCTTAGCTCAGTCTGGTCGCTTGAACTAGGAGGGTGCCACTTCAAGCGCCACCAGTAGGCAATGACCAAATAGACTTTATGATCTTCAGTCTCGACAGGACCAGGAGAATTCTCCTGATGTGGTCACTGGTACGTTACAGATCTTTCATATACATGTTTATGCTTTGCTATATCCAGGAGCTTCTTTATCTTTTGTTACTCCTTATATAGTAGTTGATTTAAAAGTCAGTACCAAAATTCTAGCAGATTCCTTCTCAGTCTCTACCCCAATTGGTAAGACTATCTTAGCCCGGTAGGTATACAAGAACTATCTAGTTATGGTATTTTGGAAAGTCACTTCAGCAAACTTAGTCGAATTAGAGATGACTGATTTTGATGTTATTCTCAACATGGATTAGCTTTATTCCTACTATTCCATAGCCAACTGTTGAAACAAAATTGTCCAGTTTCAGTTTCCGAATGAACCCATCTTATAGTGGAGGGGTAATACTTTAGCCTTCAGGGGTCAGCTTATTTCCTACCTAAGGGCAAGGAAAATGATATCCAAGGGATGTGTCTATTATCTTATTCGAGTTAAGGACTCTAGTTCTAAAACTCCAAGTCTTGAATCAGTCCCATTAGTGAATAAATATTCAGATGTGTTCCTAGATGATCTTTTCGGAATTTCTCCCGAAAGGGAAATAGACTTCGGCATAGACCTTCTCCCAGATACTCAGCCCATATCTATTTATCCATATAGAATGGCATCAGCAGAACTCGGAAAACTAAAAGAATAGTTGAAGGATCTCCTAGACAAGGGGTTCATCAGACCCAGTGTGTCCCCGTAGGGTGCACCAGTTCTATTCGTGCAAAAGAAAGATGGTTCTCTTAGAATATGCATAGACTACCGTCAGCTCAATAAGGTCATAGTCAAGAACAAGTATCCACTTCCCAGAATATATGACTTATTGGTTTTACCAATGCCTCAGCAACTTTCATGAACTTGATGAACCGTGTGTTCAATCCGTACTTGAACATATTCATCATAGTCTTCATAGATGACATTTTTGTCTATTTCTACAGTGAGCATGATTATGCAGACCATATCAGAATAGTATTGTAGACTCTCAAAAATCATCAGTTATCCTCCAAATTCAGTAAGTGCGAAATTTGGATAAGGTCAGTAGCGTTCCTTGGTCATATCATTTTCGGTGATGGCATTAGAGTTGATCCTCAAAAGATCGAGGCAGTGAAAAACTGGCCTAAACTCATCACTCCATCAGATATCAGGAGTTTCTCAGGTTTGGCTGGCTATTACAGACAGTTTGTTAAGGGATTTTCATCTATTGTATCCCTTATGTCTAGATTGACTCGGAAGAAAGTCAAGTTCTAGTGGTCAGATTCTTATGAGAAGTGTTTTCAGGAGTTCAAGACTCGACTCACCTCATCTTCAATTTTGACTCTTCTATATGGTCCAAATGGGTATGTCGTGTACTGTGATGCATCCAGGGTAGGTTTGGGTTGTGTCCTCATGCAGCATGGTAAGGTCATAGCCTACACCTCCAGAGAGCTTAAACCCCATGAGAAAAATTATCCGACTCATGATCTTGAGTTAGTATCAGTAGTGTTTGCCTTAAATATTTGGAGGCACTACTTGTATGGGGTACATGTAGATGTGTTCATAGATCACAAAAGCCTCAAGTATATATTCTCTCAGAAAGATCTTAATCTCCATCAGAGAAGGTAGTTAGAGCTTTTGAAAGATTCTGACATGAGTGTCCTTTATCATCTGGGCAAGGCTAATGTAGTGGATGATGCTCTCAGTAGACTGTCTGTGGGTAGTATTGCTCATATTGAGGACAGTAAGAAGAGGTTAGCACGACTAAGTGTTCACTTAGTTGATTCAGCAGAAGGTAGTGTGTGGGTTCAGAAAAGTTTAGAATCATCTCTAGTTTCCGAAGTTAAGAAAAAATAGGATAGAGATCCCAGTCTAGTCAAGATGAAAGAGTTAGTCAAAGATTAGAAGGTAGAGGTTTTATCCCAAGGAGATATGGTAGTTTGCGTTGTCCGGGTCATTTGTGTGTGCTAGGTGTTGATGACTTAAGGCAACAAATTCTCACAAATACGCATGGTGCGCGTTACTCTATTCATCCAGGGGCCACCAAGATGTACCGCGACTTATGTGAGATCTATTGGTGGAGTGGGATGAAGAGATATATTATAGAGTTTGTGGCTAAGTACTCAACATGTCAGCAAGTTAAGATTGAGCATCAAAAGCCAAGTGGGTCCATGCAGAAGTTCAGTATTCCTACTTGGAAGTGGGAAGAAGTCAACATAGACTCTGTGATGGGTTTGCCTCGTACTTATTATCACATGATTCAGTTTGGGTCATTGTAGACAGAATGACCAAATCAACTTATTTCCTTCCATTCCATACCTCTTATTCGGTCGAGGATTATGCCAAACTCTATATCAGAGAGTTGGTCAGATTGCACGGTGTTCTGTTGTCTATTGTCTCAGATAGAGGTACCCAGTTCACCTCTCATTTCTGGAAAGCATTCCAAAAAGGTCTTGGTACCCGAGTTTACCTCAGTACAACCTTTTATCCTCAGAACGATGGTCAAGCAGAAAGAAACATCCAGACTTTAGAAGATATATTGCGAGCGTGTGCAATTGACTTTAAGGGTAATTGGGATGACCACTTGCCTTTGATTGAGTTTGCATACAACAACAGTTATTATTCCAGTATTCAAATAGCTCCATTCGAAGATATCTATGGTAGGAGATGTAGATCTCTAATCGGTTGGTTAGAAGGTGGTGAGGCCACAGTGGTAGGTCCTGACTTGGTCTTCGATACCTTAGAGAAAGTTTAGTTAATCAGAGAGAGGATCAAGACAACTCAGAGCTGACAAAAATCATACGCAGATGTACGCAAAAAGGATCTCGAGTTTGAGACTGGTAATTATGTGTACTTGAAAATCTCTCTCATGAAAGGACTGAAGAAGTTTGGGAATAAGGGAAAGCTCAGTCCCCGATATGTCGGTCCCTTCAAAATTCTTAGTCGCTTTGGTAAAGTAGCTTATGAGCTAGAGTTGCCTTCAGATTTAGCTTCAGTCCATCCAGTGTTTCATGTCTCCTTGCTTAGGAAGTGCATAGGTGACCCAGCAGTTGTAGTCCCTGTTGAGGGTATAGATATTCAGAATAGTCTCTCTTACGAGGAAATTTCAGTCGAAATCCTTGACTATCGGATTCGCAAACTGAGGAACAAAGAAGTCCCTCTAGTCAAAGTTCTTTGGTGGAATCAGTCCATTGAGGGAGCTACTTGGGAAGCAAAAGCAAAAATGCGGACCAAGTATCCTCACCTCTTCTCCGCAAACTCAGCCCAAGGTAATAGCTTTCCTTAAGCTTATTCCTTTTCATGTTTAGATTTCAGTTACAAACTTGGTATTCAGTTTCATGCTCAGTTTTCCATTTCAAACTTGGCATCCTTTACCATTGCATGCTCATGAGTCAGTTTAGTCATGTATTTATACATTAGATATGCATGATCAACTTCTCAATACTCCTAGTCATGCATTCATGTATCATCTCAGTCACGAAATCATGCATCAGATATGCATGCTCAGTATGAATCTCAGTAAATCTGTAATGTCAGTCATGTAATCATATTTCAGTTGTTCATGTTCAGTATGTACATCAACTTATCATTTATCCCATCTCATTCAGTCTCATTTAAGGACAAATATTCCCAAGGGGCAGATATTGTAAAACCCCACAAAATTTCTAAGCTTAATTTAGTCCTTTAAGCTTGTTAAGGGGTCTCAGACTTAGAAAATTCTAGTTAAGTTTCCAGACTTAGTTTATTTTTAGACTTTAAAATTTGGCAATCTCATTTCGCGACCTTAATGTCCTTTAATGGTCTATATTTTTGTTAATTCATGATCAGGAAGGCCAATAGGTGTTCCCGGGCAAGTTTTGGATTTTTTGAACCTCGTTTAGACCATTTTGAAAGTTTAAAACAGTGGACCAATGCCATCTTGGCGCGCCGCATCGCCTATAGCATTGGTTAATATTGTTCCAGGTTACCAGTCAAAAGTACTGATACATGGCACGATCATGGCGCGACGCATCGAGTATCGCATCGATGCCATCGACACGCCACATCACCAAATGTGTTAGTGCCCAGTTTTAGTCATTAAATGACCACGTCCTTAAGGGTAATTAGGTCATTTCCCTCGACCTTCAGCCCTCATAACATGAAATTTATCCCTCTTTTGGCTAAATACATTCATTATTTCACAAGTGCTCAAGAACAAGAAATCCTAGGAGATTAATTTCAAATCAAGAACTCAAGAATTCCTCCATTAATCTTCAAGAAATTATCTACTAAGGTAAGTAAAGTGTTCATACAAAGGTCCTTTTCACCCTTGGAGCTCAAGATACCCTTCTCAAAATATGAATTTAGAATTCCATGTTGTGGGTTTGATTTTACACATGTTTATGTTGTGATATGATTTTCAAGATTGAATCTTTATTGAATTCTCATGACTTTATGTTAGTATATGGATTGAAATCCTTAAATTTAAAGTGTTTGATATAACCATGATGTATTAGTTGTTGATCCATTCCCTAGAAAAGGTTGTTCCTTCCATGTGTTTGTTAAAATGCCTAAGTGAAGAAGATTGTGCATTATGACCTAGTTTTGAGCTATATGATGAACTTATGATGTACCCACATGTTCAAATTGACTCTCATGCTATAGCTATATCTTGTAATGATTTGGTGGAATGCTCATTAGAATGAATTTTTGAAATTATGATATGTTAGCAAGTGTTTCTATTCATGTGTAAGATCATGACATCCAATGCTTCACGAAATCCCTCAATGATAGTATTATGAATTGTTGACTATGGTCATGTGTTCAAGAAGTGTTATGTCCCATTTATTTTCATCCTATCGAGTCCTGGGGGTATTTAATACCAGACAATTAGCTGTGTGCCTAGAGCCAGTGTTAGTTTTCAAGATAATCTCAGTCAAGCCACGATTAGTAGAATTCAGTCAATCTCAAAACTCAGGAAAACTCAGTAGTATCCAGTTCAGTCCTCAGTAACTCAGTCAGTTAACAAAATTCAGTAATATTCTGTCAGTCAACGAAATTCAGTGAACTCAGTTCAGTTCAGTCTAGTATACTTAGTTTAGTGTCTATTCATTTGAGAGTAGGATTCAGCACCGAGTGAACCCAAGGATGGGAACTCACCTGCCAGCAGAGGGTGTGATTCTTCGAAGCAGTCCTTGCATTCCAGAACTACGTAGCCAGCATAGGTTGAGACATCAAAACCTGTCACATGAGGGTTGATGACGTGGCTTAACCTGTCAGATATGGGTTCCACCATTCTCATTAGAGTTCCTGACAGATAAGGGTCACTCACAGCTTGTCCTTACCAGAGGCGCGGTATTGACACCCTTCCAATTGGGGTTACAGATTGGATGCTAACTCAGTTAAAATATCTTATTTGGGGCATGTCGGTTAGATGACTACCTCCCATAGTCTCAGTCTTTAGTAAAGAACTCAGATAGTTCTACAGATTTCAAGACTGTCAGATACAATCACTCAGCTAAGTACAAAACTCAGCTAGTTCCATTAGAACAGGACTGCCAGATACAGTCACCCAATTATCAAGTATATCAATTATCAGTAATCCATGTTATCAGTAATCTCAGTATTTAGAATCCTTATGATTACAGTTATAGTTATGTATTCATGCATGTATTCTCACGTAGTCATGTTCATGTTATTCAGTTAGTTTAGTTCATGCATATGAACCCTTGCATTCAACCTTACCTCACTTTGCGTACCAGTACATTCTCACGTATTGGCGGATACTTTTCTCTTGCACTATGATGTTTTATACCAAAGGTTCAGACGCTCAGGTTTCCCATCACGCTTAGCAGCTCAAATATCAACAGTCAGAGTCAGTGGCGAGTCCTCATATTTCGAGGACATGATTATTTCATTCTTTCAGTATTTTAGTACTTTGTCATTTTCAGTAGATGGAATTAGTTGGGGACATGTTCCATCAACTCCATATTCAGACAGTTTAGAGGCTTTCACACTATAGCATGTTTAGACAGTTATTTCAGTCTTGGTATTATTATACCTTGTTCAGACGTGGTTTTATTCAGTATTGTTTAGCATTTGAACCTTATGGCAAGTTTTCACCAAATTTCTGCATTTATTTCAGTTATATTGTTATTACAATATTACTATTATCCAGTGCTCAGTTACAGATATCAGTCATGGGTTAGCAAGTGGTTCTTCGGGATTGTTAGCACCGTGTAGCGTCTGGGGTACCAAACTCAGGGCGTTATAAAAAACTAGTCAGAGTAGAAAATTAAAGAGTAACTTAGAAAAAATTAACACAGAGAAAAACTTAGTCAAGGAGAAATTTTAGAGAAGAAAACAAAGAAAGGTAGTAAAAAAAAAAGAAAAAGAAAGAAAAGAGTGAAGGTCAGGTCTCAGTTTAGATTTTTGGCGGTGATGTTTCTGCTTTAGTTCATTAACAGGTTCTTATTCTACATTATATTATTCAGTGTATGAATTTTTATAATGAACCAAATCAGTTCAAATTTATGTTAATGATCTCAATACATTATTTAGTATGTATGTTTGATTACATGAACTTTTTTTCATCACATGTTATACTATTAATTTATCGAGTGTTTATATATTTATTTAGTGAATGGGTTTAGAATTTGAATATTTGTGTTAAATATTGTCTAGTTAAAATTTGAAATGAAAAGCAAGAGCAAAAAAAATGAATATACAAACATACACTACATACACTCTATTTTTTTTACATTACATAGATACACTTTCATGGACGGACACAAGCACAGACTTCACTGAAAAAGCACACAACAATCATTGCACACCACACACTAACATATTGGTACATAAATGCGTAGAATTGGGTGAACATCAGTAGAGAATTGGGAGAAAAGCATAAAATTGAGAGAAAAATGGAGAGAAAGATCGATGGAGGAGAGAGAGAGAGAGAGAGAGTGAATTGGGGGAGTGCTAACACCTAATTTTTGCCCTCCCGGACTGAATTTATTCTCGAGATTCTTTGATTTTAATTAAAATTACAACATTTATTTTATCCGAATAAAAAATTTTCAGAGTATTTATCTAAGCAATTTTGTCATCTTAAAGTAGCAATCATATATTTTTCATATTCATAAATACAAAATAGTATAATTTTGTTAATTAAATAATTATTCATATGAAAATTGAATTTTAATCAAGGGTTATCTTGAAAATTAATTCAAATGGTTAAAATTTTAATTTAAACATAATTTAGTCTCAAAAAATAATTTAATTGAAAAATAGTTGTTTGATTTTATTTAATCAAGAAAATCGAAGTTAAATTTATTTTGAATTTTGATTCAACTCAGTCAATTTGTTTGAATCCAACCATAATTGAAGTCTATTTGACCGCAATTACTATGCAATTAGTCAATGAAACTCTTAATTTGGTCAGATTTTAAATAAATTAATTTCACTTAGGCTATCTCTTAAATAGCTTAATCCCCAATAACAATCCCCTATTAATTCCAAAAGCCCTAACCCAAATCAAAATAAAAAAAAAACACATTAAAATCGACCCAACAACCAAGCCCAATTCAAAAACCAGTTGACCCGACCCACAACCCTTATTTTATCTTCTCCTTAATGGCGTCCAAAAGCCAATGACAACAGCAATACACCAACATCAACAACTGTTGGAAACATCGAACAACAATAACAACGTACAACACCAGCAACAATAACGTACAACAACTTTAACCAAACAAACCTCTCTCTCTCCCCTACGTCTAAATTTTGCAGACCTTGAGCTTTGTTATTTGACTTTTGTTTAATGATAGGTGTGCTTCTTTCTCCTAAATCTTATTCAAATCAGAAGTATCACAGTCAATCCGAATTTGTGGGATATGTTTCTACTTTTTTTTTTATTTTTTTATCAAAATAGACTCTATTTTAAATTTTAATAGAGATTTTTCCAATATAAATAAGAGTGGATGCTTCCATTTGAGGTGGTAGGGGGTGGGGGTTTGTTTGGGAGGAACTTTTTTGGGGGGAAAATTAAAGGTTTTGAAGGCGCGTACCTTTAACCTTACGTAACCAAAATGTCCAAAAAAGAAAGGCTTGGCAAGTCAGAAGTTTAACTCCGGTGGTGAAGTTGTCGTCGACTCGTTGTTCCCGGTTTGCTGCCCCTAAAAAGGTAAACACCTTTCTCTTTCAGTTTTGTTATTAGCATCATCATAATCGTAATTGTTGCGACTGTTCGATGTAGAAATCTAGGATTTTATTGTATTTTTCTTACTGTGTCGATAATCTAGACTCCAATGTGAATGAAAGTGTATTGATTAAATCACGAAGATCACATCTTTTCCTTGTGTTCACTGTTTGTACGTTGTATGTAACTATTTTAGATTTGTATAAAATACGTTGTCATTGTGAAATCTATCCTTTAGCGATCAAGTTCTAGTATAAATCGAGGGAGTACTACTTTTTCATCTTCAATTGGAAAAGTATGTAGTATAATTTTACTTTGGCATAAGATGGAGTTGGTATAGTTTAACGAACCCATTTCCTAAATATTCACTTTAGACGTCTTATGTTGAGTAATTTATAATAGTGGAATTCTGGAATGTAATGTAAAAATTGCAGCAATCCTTTCTATATAAACATGTGGGTTAAGGATGATTGTGCATTTTCGTGACTAATATTTTGCTGCTAGTTTTCTTATTTTCTGCTCTATTCTTCTCTTTATTGTATATGTATGTTTAAAATTTGAAATGAGGTTTTTCATGCATTCTTGATACCTCCAAAAAGCAAATAACCTTTGAAATGGTTCTCCAGACCCAACATGTCTATAGTTTGTCATACTATAATGTTGAAACTATGAAAAGTTTGAAGATCTACGGAATGTAAATGCTAAGTTGTTAACGTTGGTCTCCTAATTTTGTTTCAATTATCATAGTATCTTCTTTGGTGTTTGAAATGCCTATTCTCCTAGTTTCGTTTCAACTCTCATAGCATCTTCTTTGGTATTTGAAATATCTATTCTCCTAGTTTTGTTTCAATTCTTATAATATATGCTTTGGCGTTTGAATTATATGGAATAAGCTTGAGTTCTTCCACTTTGAAAAAAAAAAATATTTTGAACTTCGGATAAATATTTTAAAATTTGTATTAAGCTTTGAGTTCTTTCACTTTGGATAAATTCTCATGGTATCTTCTTTGGTGTTTGAAATACCTATTTTTCTTCGTTCTTTCACTTTGGATAAATTATTTTGAACTTGTACTAATTTGGTGTATTTTCCTTGATGCACGCGATTTCATCAAGTCCATTGGACTCCATTCTCCCCCTTGGCATTTATGGGACCAAATCCCACTTCTCCGAGTTAAAACTTCATGCCGAAGTCCCCAAAAATGAATCAAAGGACAAGAAACAAGCTTGGTATACACCTGCATACAGCTGATAAACGTTGTAAGCGGCATCTGCGTACTATTACACCAAGCACAATAAAAAATGGTGAGGGAAGTAAGCAATTTTTCGCACTGATGTTCACTGATATACAGTGTATTACACAAAAACATGGAGAAAATAGCTTCTGTATACAGCTGATATACACTGAAATAATGGACTTCAATTCATGGGATTTAGGCCCAAAATCTAGACAGCCCATAAACGGGCCTAGAGGTCCCAATTCTAACTCTTCTTTTATTTCCTATTCTTATTTATTTGTATTTATTTGAACACCCTAACTAATTAATTTAGATAAACCCCCTAAGTTGTTACCATTTTATTTTATCACGTATTTTAGTCGATTCGTGATTTTCTCGCCTAATGTAACTCGTCTAAATGAATTAAAATGGTTACTTTCGATTTTCCTCCCCAAAACAAAGTTTAAAGAAATTGTCAAATATTTTATTAAAAATGATATTTGTTTTGTTCATATGACTAATGACCTATTTGGATTAAAATAATTTCCTTCGAATCAAGAAAATTGTTTTTCGCATACTTTTTTATTTAAACTTTTCATAATTGATAAAATATTTTGAACATGACACTTTCTTCATAATTTTCAAATGCGTTATTTATAATAAAAGTGATCTTTTTTAATAAATGATAAATAGTAATAAAAATTAAAATAAGGTGATATACTCCTCTTTTTTCTATAAAAACGCAAATTCATTTCCTCTTTAAATTCAAGCGCGCAACCTAGTTTACGTAGATTTCTTTTTAATTCCAGTAAAATATTAATTTGTCTAGAAATAATAATGAATTAAGTTGAATAGTTTCTCAACTAGAATGCCCCCTTGATCCTTTTTCTCAAAATTCTAGTTTTTGTGATCAATTATAAATTAAGTAAATACTTTTTCTCAAAATTAATATCGAATTAATTAGAACATGTTGTAACTTTTTTAACTCAGGTAGACTATTTCTCGTCTGGATTAACAAATGCCAATATTAAATATGTAAATAAATAATTTTAATATTTTAAAAGTAAACTTTTTCGTAAAGTTAGCCACCCTTATTTAAGTTAGTCAAAAATGATCTTTTGGTGAATCGTTCTAAACGGACGCTCCTAAGTGTCTTAAAAACCTTTTTAGTGTGTTAATTGAACCCTTACTCAGTTTCTCTAATTTCAAGGATTTATTTCTGTTTTTGAATCTTTGAAATTCCTTTAAGTTTTCTTGATATTTTCTATAAAAATCTAGTGACAACTCTGTAATTTTCTTAAAATTATTTCAAAATTTTCTTATATTTTATGAAATATTTTAAAAGGATCAAAACCATTTCCTTTCAAATGAAATCTGAAAAGGGATAAAACAAGGAGGAAAACTAAGAGAAAAATAAGTGAATGGAATAGGGTAAAACAAGTCTCTTCCGGCGAGATTTTCGCCGAAATTGTAGATCCGGCAAAGCAAATACAGGATGTTTCCATCTAAGTATGCTGGTAAACCACCGAACTCGATCATTGTTTTAATGCCGCTGACGATCCACCAAAATTTATTTCAATTACCGCCATTCGTTGTTGCCGGTGAAAATTCCGACCCCCCCCCCCCAAAAAAAAATAGTGAAATCATCGTCGAAAAACCTCCCTCCAAATCGTCGGAAACTCATAAAAAATGGTGACTAAACTTCATTCCCTCACCGGATCTATAAAATCAATGAACACCGGTCAAAATCCAACCCCTATGATCGGTTCCGGTGAAACAACTCGCCGAAAAAACACCATTACTGCCGCTGCCGCCCTTCCCCGTCGAAAAATCCATAAAAACCGGCGACCAAATGGCCAGAAATCACCGGATTGCCCCTTTTCCACCACTGTTCATCAAAATCGGCCAGATCTGGCCGTGTTCCTATTTTCCGGCGATTGCCGCCCTTCCTTTTATTCTCTATCGGTAAAATGTCGAGCCAAAACCGCATCTCATCGCCAAGAAAACAAAAATAGTAGCCAATTCATCTTGAGGTCGGCCTGTTTGGGTCGATTCCGACAATGTTTCACCGGAGATCATGTTCGTGTTCTTTATTTTTCTCAATTTTCCTATTTCGATTTATTTGTTTTCTTAGTAACTTTGTATTAGAATCAAATTTTGGGGGTTTTGAACTTGAGTTCTCTCAATTTATGATTTGGGTTTGTTTTAATTAAAAAATAATAACAAAATAGATTTGGGAAATCATATAAAATTAGTATAATATGATTAGTTTTGTATATTTATTTTATATTATTATTTTATTTTTTATTTTTTATTTTATTTTATTTTTTATTTTATTTTTTATTTTATTTTTATTCATTATTATTAATAAGGTTTAGTAATTAGTTATTAAATTAATTAACCGCTTTAATTAAATATTGTTCAAGGATATTATTGAGGTCGAATAGCACTTCAAATAGACAAATCAATGTTTTATACGCTAGGCAAGTTTTAGGCACGCTTAAAAATTTTGTCTCGATTAAGAATGCGGAGTACACATTTTTTTTAGAAGATTAAAATTCAAAGATGCAATAATGCACCTTGACAAATATTTTTCTAAAATTAATTTTTCATTGATTTAATACAAGAGTTTTAAATATTCTCGGTATAATAAAAATGAGCGAATCAAGGCCTTCAGACATAATTTATCAAAAATAGTTTAAATTAAGATAAGTCAATAAAAGCGACCGTGCTAGAATCACGGGAATCGAGGGGTGACTCGCACCTTCCCCTCGGTCAATAGAATTCCTTATCCGGTCTTCTATTTTTGCAGACCATAATAAAAAGTAATTTTCTTTTATCTAGAAATTCAAAAAAGGTGACTTGAAACACCATAACTCAATTCCAAGTGGTGAATCTGTAAATAAAAATAATCCCTATTCAAAACTGTCACTTTAATTGGAAAAATCCTTCGACTTCGACCTTCAGACGAAAAAGGAGTGTGACATCTCTGGCGACTCTGCTGGGGAATAATTAGAATTCGACCTTTTAATATTGACTTTTACTTGCTTTAATTATTGTTGATATTGTGTTTATTGGCCTAATGTGCTATTTGTTGCTTATTTATCGCTTTGATATTGTTGAATTGTATTATAAACTGTCTGCTCTCGCGCACCCCTCTGAGCCTCTGAAATAGGATAGAAGGAATGCAGCGCATGCATCCTACCTTCTTTTTGAGATAGCCGGAGTGTCAAAGCACCTGGTGAAGGATTATTAGTCACATATGTTAGGCGGAGTTTGGATCTACAACGAAGGCGGAGTAGCACTGCTACCGAACAAGTTGTTCCTCCCCGACTCTAGTGTTCGCTCGGGTAAGCCAGTCTAGACACCTATCCTTATTAGGCTAAACTTAGAAAAACTGAAACTCAGAATTTGGTTATTCTTATTAGGTTCCACTTTATTTGCATCATGTGTATTTGACTTAGCGGGACTAACACAGGGGTCGGGTCTATTTAGGACAGGTGACCCTCTTTACAATGACCAACATCTACATTCTACATGCTCTTTGACATTTATTTGAAAGGCTATTTGATTGTTGACCGACTTTAGGCAACTTTGTGAAACGCAAGAGTATTTTGTCCTCAAATTTAACGAATTATTTTTTTTAAAAAATAAAAATATATAGTTTTTAAGGTCTTTATGAATATGAGGGTCTGATTCTCACTATTTAGTCGAATACGTAGGAAACCCTTTTCGGGAACGACCCTGTCTTTGAAAAAATATTCATAGATTTATTGGAGAATACTTCAAAAATATGATTACTTAATATGATTACTTTCTTAATTATTTTTCTTATCTTCATATATATAACTTAATAGCCCTGAATCTTTAGAGATCATAAGGCTAAGTTCTTACAATATATATATATATATATATATATATATATATATATATATATATATATATATATATATATATATATATATATATATATCTTAAGAGTCCTGAACCTTTAGGGTTCGTGAGGATGAATTTTCCACAACAACATGCTTAAAATAATAATTTTCTCTCTTTCTTATATATATATATATATATATATATATATATATATATATATATAAATCTTAAGAGTCCTGAACCTTTAGGGGTCATGAGGATGAATTTTGCACAACAGCATGCTTAAAATAATAATTTTCTCTCTTTCTTTATTTCTAAGTTATTTTATTTCTTTCTCTAGCGTACTTATTTGTATTTTCTTCCAAGTCCATGGTTGAGCTTGTATAGAGGTCTATTGTTGTAAAATTCTCGGTAGAGTTGGTCGAAATAAGTGTCATCCCTTAAAAAAAGAAATATTTTTTTAGTTTTTCACGAACTACGCAACCTGATTCTCATCTTAGTGAGATACATAGGCAGCCCTTCATGGGTTCGATGATCTTAAACAAAAAGGTTGTCTTTCCTTCTAAACAAAAAGAAAGAGAGTTTTGATCCTTATATAAAAAGAAATTAATTTATTTTCAGAAATAAAAGAAAATGTGTGTTTTCTTATAATTATTAATAAATTAAAAAAAAATTATTTCTCATTATTCAAATTTAAAAAGTGTGTTTCTTCATATTTCTAGTTTCAGGAACTACGCACACCTGATTCTCATCTTAGAGAGATACGTTAACAGTCCTCCATGGATTCGGTGATATTCTTAAAAAAAAACAAATCTCCAAAGTCAAAATAGTATTAAGGTGGTTGGTTTGTGGTTAAGTTGGCACTTCATCCATACAACGCCAGATAGAAAAAAGAAGGCAAAATGACACACAAAGCAGGCACAAAGTCTGACAATGAAGAAGTGCAAAATTAGTTGATTTCATAGGAATCTATATTGGTGAAAGGGATAGAGATGATTGATGTCTTCCTCCAACCACAAGAGCATGAGTACTTTAATCACCTGCTTTCTACAGTAGGTAAATCTTTATTGAAATAATCAAATGGTTGAAAATGAAATCGAATTGGGAAAAGTTGCAAGTCAAATAGCGCCCTTAATGCTATAACTTAGAAAATTCAAAATAGTTTGAGACACTTTGGGGTCAAGAAGAAGAGAAAATAAAGTTATAGCAATGATTGTGGAGGCTCCATTAAGGCTGACGTGCAAATCAATGGCTAAAATATCAAATCTCGGCAATTTGAGAAGTCAAGTCGCTACCTGCAAGAAGAGAGTTTTGATAGTCTATTTTATTTTTCTTCTATTATCCGAATAATTTAAGCATTGTAGTTCGGGATCTGTGTAGTCTTATTTTCTTATTGTTGTTTTCAAACCCTTCTATCTTTTCTATCAACAAAATATGTGTCCCTTTTTTTTAATATATATTATGTATTTATCTTTTTTTTCTTTATACCATTCTGTTCATGGTGATTCTATTGATATGCTATGCGTGCTAAATTCACAGACTGATCTTTAAACCCAATCTAATTCTGAAACATCGAGACAAGGGGTTAAATTGAAAAAAAAAAGAGCAAATAAGAAAATAAGTGTTGAGGTGTTTGGGGACCTAGTTACAACCTTACGTGAATATATTGATGCAATCACTTTGCGAATAAAAATGACTTGGTCTTCAAAAAAAATTCAAGTTACCCAGTATAAAATAAAACTGGGGCAAAAGTTATTTTTTTTATGAGTCGATTTCAAAAGTTGTAAATCTCACCCTATGTAATGTATATTTTGAGCCTCCTGCCGCACTTTATTTTTAATCCTATCCAAAAGCCAAGTTACAACAAAAGAAAGACCTTCAGATCAATCTTTGAGAATGTAAAGGCTAAGCGTGTTATGTGTATATGATGTTTCATATTTTGGGCACTACTTTCCTTCATCAACATAAAACTATGAGAAAAATAAAAATGAGAGTCTTATTAGTGAAAACCCTTATGGACATATAGGGCGACAATGAGTTGTGAAAAAAATAAAAAAAGTCTTATTGGTGAAAACCCTCATGGGCACCATAAGGCATTAGTAAGTTGAGAGAAAATGAAAACGAGAGAGGCTCACTGGGGAAAATCCATTGAGTTGCCACTAGCCTAAGGAGGTTTTTTAAAATATAGAGGCAATAAGTTCAAGAGCAGCTCAATTTCAAACTTAATAGGTTGGGAAATGTTGATAAATGATTGCGATGGAAAGATCAGGTTGTTTAATTCAAGATGCATGTCATTAATCACATGAATCATCTACCACACCCAAATAAGTTTTTCACTTGAATCAACTACCCCACTCAAATAAGTTTTTCTTTTTGATGTCTTTAAAAAAGAGATGTCTATTGTCCTTTTCTTTTCTTTCTACATTTTTATTTTTGATTTTTGTGTCTTTTTTGTCAAATGAAAAATCACTATCGTCATATTTCACGTATTTTGAGTCAAGTTCATGTTAAGTCAAGTGAAAAAGGATTTCAAAACTTGCTACCAACTTTTTCAATTTCACAAAGCAAGACAAAGAGCGGACACACAAAGGTACCATATTTCAAAATAAATAAGGCACTCAAGAATGCTTGTCATTCGATAGTTTTTGGACTCATGGGAATATAAAAGTTTCATTGGAAGTTAAATACAGAGGCATCATGCAAGAGAAATACGATTTGAGTCAAATACTTTCAATAGCAAGAATTTGGGGGGTCAAAAGTATGACAAGTAAACGATACCTATCAACGGTCCGAATTGGAGATGAGTATGACAAGTGTAGAGTGGCCACCTTAAATGCCAAGTGCCACAAACCAACCACCACATTTTAAAATTCACAATATTTTCTTTTTTGAAATAAAGATGCATGTTACCTTCAAATCAGGGGCTACAAAGCCTAAATATCAAAAAGTGAAATTCTTCACTTTTACAAATACAAGAGATAATATGGCTACACTTATTTAGTAATCACAATCATGGTGAAAACTCATTATTCTATACCCCTAATAGACATACTTTCTAGTCAAGTCCTCTCATTTGACCCCTAGGAGACACACTTTCTTGTCCGGGTAATTTAAGTTTCATCTGTTAGGTGACACACTTCCTAACTTGAACTTTCACTCCTATAAAATGCAATTTTTAGTCGAGTCATTTCATTTAACCCCTATGAGATGTACTTCCTTGTTTGGGTATTTCAGTTTTCATTTGTTAGGTGACATATTTCCTAACTTAAATCCCTACTCCTAGAAGACGCACTTTCTAGTTGAGTCCTTCTATTTAACTCTTAGGAGATGCACTTCCTAATTTGAACCATTACTCCTAGAAGACATACTTTCTAGTAGAGTCATTTAATCCCTAGGAGATGCCCTTCCTACTCTAGATGATTCAAGTTTTATGTGTTAGGTGATACACTTCCTAACTTGAACTTTCACTTTTAGAAGACACACATTCTAGTCGAGTCCTTTCATTTAAATCCTAGGAGATGTATTTCCTAGTCTGAATAATTTAAGTTTCATTTGTTAGGTGACACACTTCCTAACTTGAACCTTTACTCCTAGGAGACGCACTTTCTAGTCGAGTCGTTTCATTTAACCCCTAGGAGATGCACTTCCTTGTCTGGTTAATTTAAGTTTTATTTATTAGGTAACACACTTCCTTAGTTAAATCTTTACTCCTAGAAGTCACACTTTCTAGTTGAGTCATTTCATTTGACCCCTAGGAGACGCACTTTCGTGTCTGAGTAATTTAAGTTTCATGTGTTAGGTGACGCACTTCCTAACTTAAACCTTTACTCCTATAAGATGCACTTTCTGGTCAAGTTCTTACATTTGACCCCTAGGAGACACAATTTCTTTTTTGGGTATTTCATATTTTATTTGTTAGGTAACGCGCTTCCTAACTTGAATCATTACTCCTAGGAGACCCACTTTCTAGTTGAGTCATTTCATTTAACCCCTAGGAGACACACTTCCTTGTCGGGGTAATTTAAGTTTCGTTTGTTAGGTAATGCAGTTCCGAACTTAAGCCTTGACTCCTAGAAGACACTTTCTAATTAGAGTACTCCACATTAACTCTCAGGAGATGTACTTCCTAATTTTGGTCATCAGTTTTACTCTGAAAAGATGCATTTCTTTAGCAGGGTCTTGATTTACCCTCTTTACTATACTTTTCTAAAAGCTATGATTTGATAACACTTACAAAAATTTTCTAGTATAAATTGAGGCAATTTTTTTTTCATGTTATTTGTGTTCTACTTTCTGCTCAAGGCCTTCCTGAATAATGGGAATTTGCTTTCTGCTCAGGGCCCTCCTGAATAATGGGACTTTACTTTCTGCTCAGGCTCTCCTTAATAATGGAAATTTACTTTATGCTCAGGACCCTCCTAAATAATGAAACTTTTTTTTCTGCTCAGGACCCTCCTGATAATGGGACTTTTCTTTTCTAGTTCACATTTTATTTCGAGTTCAGGAACATGTTTGGAAAATCAGAAATAGCAAGTCAGGAGCCCGCTTAGATAACAGGGTGAAGAAGTTGTAAGTTCAGGAGCTCGCCTAAAGAATAGGGTGAAGTAATAACAAGTCAGGAGCCCGCCTGAAAAATATGGTGACGATTTTCAAATTTAATTTGAAAGAAAGTTTGGAGAATAAGTCAATTTTCAAGTTCCTCTCCAATGCCAAGAGCCAACATGGAGGAATATTTTGTGTTTCAAGTTCAATTCATAATAACTATCTCACTATTTGAAGAGTCATGAAGATTATAGTCCAGATTCTAGAAAAGCTACATAATATAGGATATTTCACTTGTATCTTTATTTTTGATTTTTCATTTGAATGTAAAAGTAGAATGTCGTGAATCAAAGACTCGACGGAACTTGACTCGACCTCTAACTCACAATATCACCATTTTACCCCATTGAACAACATATGATCTGATTTCCTTATAACCCTATTGTAACACCTTGGGAGTACACCCTGAATGTCACACGGTGCTTACAGTCTCGAGAGACCACAAGCTAACCCATGAGCTGGTACCTGTTGTGCACACTGAATTAATATACTAATAACGAACATATGTGGAAATAATTAAATATGCCATAAGGTTTCAATACTAAAAATAATACAACCGAAATCCACAAATCTGAAACATAAGCAAAAATACTAAAAACTGACTGATAAAACTGACAACAAACTGACTGCCTGAAATGTCTGAAAGCCTCTAAGATTAACTGGATGAGAGTTGATGGGAAAGTCCCTCAACTAACTCCCACTGACTACTAAACTAAAAATACTGAAATAACATAATTGGTCCTCGGAATATGAGGATTCACTATTGCTACCATTGCTGAAGCGTTGGAATGTCTAAGTACGATCGAGAACCTGAGCGCCCGAACCTATGATATGAGATATCATAGTGCAAGAAATGAGTATGAGGTCAATACTTTGAATGTACTGGTATGCTAAATAGTGTTAGACTGATATGCAAGGCTCATGTACATGAGTAATAACTGACTGAATGAATAGCATGAGATAACTGATACAGGGAATACATAAAAATTGTAAAATTTGAGGATGCATAACCAAGCATATAACATGATACTGAAATAGCTTGTAAACTAAAGTACTAAAATACTGAAACTAAATATCTGATAACTGTATGCTATGGTAAAAAAACCTGCAACTGAACTCTGTAGTGAATCTGAATTGAAACTAAGGGAGCTATCATCTAACCGACATGCCCCAATATGAGCTAAATAGGGTACAACCTATGACCCCAGTTGGAAGAGTGTCAGTACCGTGCCACGGGTACTAACAATGATTGTGTGGATCCACTGAGTCACCCTCATCTGGCAGGTGTTCTAATGAAATATATGCTACCCTCAACTAGAAGGTAAAAACTTTATCAACACTTAACTGGCAGGTTAACATCTCTAACCTATGCTGGCTATATAGTTATGGAACTAAGGGAATATTACTAAAGGTCACACCCTCAACTGGCAGGTAATCCCCTATACCTAGGTTCTCTCGTGTGATGCCCCAAAAAAATTTTTCGTTAAAATCTCTGACAAAAATATGTTGAATTCTGTTCTTTATTGGGATTAATAATTTTTCTATGTGGAATTTCTGGATATGCGACCCGTCATCTCTGAGAGCATCGAATAAGATTTCCAACGATATGTGGATCATCCAAAATGGACACTCGAGCGATGAGTTATGATCATTCCGATCTAACTGTGAATAGTGGTGAACAGTAAATATGCAGGAAAAAAATACTAAGGCCAGGCAAATTTTAGGATCAACTTCAAACGATCATAAATTCTTGTACATAATGATCTGAGTGATATACTATATATCAACAGAAAGCTCTGAAAGTCCGCTTTCCAATGAAATTGGTTTCATCCAATTTGGCCATCGGAGCAAAAAGTTATGGTCGTCTACTTTAGCCTATCAAAACAGTCCACCAAAGGACAGATTTGACATTATTTGATTTTTAAGGGTATTTTGGTCATTCGCACTCTAATCCATCCAGGTAAACCATAGATTTAAGTCCATTAAGAGCATTCAATAGCTCATTTTTCTCCAAAATTTCCTAAGGTTCAAACCCCAACCCTACTACTCCAAATTTCATCCTTCTATGTCTCTTGATTGAATCGTAAAAATTTCAAATTTATTTGGGATTTGATTTGATCATGTTAAGGGCTTCGAGAAGCACCCTTTATTTTTGTGAATAAAGTTCCAGAGTTGGAAGTTCATATTCATCTTCCATTTTTAGGTATGTGGGGTTTTGAACATGAGATTTTACATGTTTTACCATGAATTGAAAATATGGTTTTATATATTATATTATTATCCATGAGCTATGGGATTATGTCATCCGATATGTGTATGATGTTGAGATGGAATTATGTCCAAAAAGTATTTGATTATGAGAGTATGATGATTTAATTTGTTAAGCCTTGATTTATACTATCATTCCACTATTTCCTTATTATGAATTTATAATTTATATTGGAAATTCTATATCCCTACTATGGGTTGATGTCTCAAGTACCTTTAAATGAGAGTTGGATGGCAAATTGAGAAATGTTGATATTGAAGTTGCAATAAGTCTTGGTATTTTCTGGATGGTTTTGATGAGTTAAATTATTGAAAATATTATGTATTAAGTCTTCATATCCTTGTCCAAATGTCGAGTCGGTTATGGTTCAACGCATTGATACCTTGTTGATATTGAGGAAGATTAAAATATGTTGAGTTAGGAATCCACAAATTGATATGATTTGATAAATGAGAAAGAGATTTGATTTGGTCTTTATGATAGACCCTTGTGATGTTGTGGTGGATTTCCTAACACGTTCTGAGCTTGTCGGAGAGTAGTACTTAGCACCGAGAGGGAAATTTGGTATTTCCCTAAACCTATGTGCCACCGTAGGGTTGTTTGATGATGATATTATTGGTCAGAGAACCCGATTGTGATTATTACAGTTTTAAGTTCGTACTCCCTGAAAAAAAGTATGACGCTCCCACCAACGGGGGTTTCAAACGTTGGTATTCCATGTAGCTCACGTGGGGTTGTCGGTTATAGAAAACTCCCCTGTCCATAAGAGTCATGTTTATTGAAATACTGAGTCAGTCCGAGTTTTAATGTGATAAGTCAAGTTGCCTATGATGAGTTGCATGATTCAATGTCACTCAAGCCAGGTGTGTCATTATGGTTTGTATGTACGTTTTTATGAAATTTATGATATTATTTATATTTTGTATGCGCCCCCACACACTCAGTACGTATCTTGTGCTGACCCACATATTTCTCTATAGGCTACATTCTTATCATGATGTAGGTTCAATTACTCAGCCGTAGCCGCGACAGTGATATCCGAGTGCCGCATCTATGTTTCTTCAGTGGTGAGTCCTCATGGTTCGAGGACCAAGTTGCTAGTTTTGGTGCTGTTGTTTTGTGATCACTTTGGTCTGTTGAGTCAGTTGGGGGTTTGTCCCAATGGATCATTGATTTTTCTATATAGAGGCTATGTCAGACTAGTGTATTGTTGGGTTGGTTTGTGTATAGGCATTCCATATATATAAAGTCTAACGATATTCCGTGCCATGTGCGATGTGATACGATATGTACTTATATATATCCTTAGTGTAGTGTGTATGTTGTTATGTTGGAACCTAAGGGTAGTGTTTTGGCTTAAAGGGTTAGCTTGAGGCTACATATAGCCTTGGACACCGTGTGGTGTCTTGGGATGATATTTCGAGGCGTTACAGCTCGGTGCTAAATCCTACTCCTAACTGGACTGACTCTAATTACTGGATTGAACTGAGCTTACAGATATGATAGCTGACTGAACTGATGATACTCTAATATATCCAAAACCATTCTAAAAATACTAAGACTAAGTAAACAACTAAGTTTTAGGGTTTTCATAACCCCCAGGACTTGATAACATAACCAGTAGAAGCATACTAAAGCGTCAAGAGCTTGATAAGTAGTTATTATTCAAAATTCATCTATTAGGCATTTCATCAAAAATATAGGGGTCATAAAGTTAAAGAATGGGAAATTGTTAAATCATGGCATAATAACATAATTTCAAAACAAAAATCATGGGTTAAGGATTTAACATGCAAATATCATCCTACAAAAGGGGTCAAAGGCTAATTCCAACAAAACACATGTAAACATGATATAAAAATTGAAATTCATGGAAGTTCAAGGATAAAATTCATGAAAACATGTAAATGTCTTGATTTTAAACTTTAAAGCGGATTCTTGGACTACATGGGTGAAAAGGACCCATGAATGAACATCTAACATACCTTAACTGATGAATTTTCGTGAGTTCTTGGTGATTTCTTGAAGCTTGAACTTGGATTTGAAGAAGCTAGAGTTTTGTTGAGAGATTTTGTGAAAAAATGAGTGATTTTGCCCTTTTGGGAGCTTAATCTCGTGTTATGGGTGAGGCAAAGTAAGGGGAAAATGACTCAAATACCCCCACATACCCTAAATTAATTAAACTGAACATGGCCAGTAAGCAACGCGTCACGTCACTTAGTCGACGTATTAGGCGATGCATCGCGTTGCACCCCACCAATGCAATAAGGAGCGCACCATAGCCATATTGCGCTGACTCGCTGGTTTGAACATCCTAACAAGCCTAAAACCTTATTCGAAAAATCCAAAACTTACCCGAGACATGCTATCGACCACCCCGATCATTCATCAACTTAAAAATTGATGTTCTAAGAAAGAAAAGGTCGGAATTAAAATCATCAAAGTTTAAGAGGCTTTGGAAATGACTAAGTCTTAACACTTAGTTAAATTTTCTATGTTTTGGAAACTTCCTAAGTTTTGGACCCTTTTTAGCTTGCAAAAGTGAGCTGAAATGAGCTAAGATCTTATGGGGTCTTACAATATCTCTCCCTTGGGAACATTCGTCCTCAAATGAGACTGATTAAGCTGAGAATTACTGAGATACTGAGAATACATACTGAATATGCACAACTGAAACATGGTTACATGACTGAGTCTTAACATGATGACCGACTAAGCTGATTAGTGAATCCATGCAATGACATGAATATGATCATATGGCTGGAACTGAGAATGGAAAAGAGATAATCTAAGGAAAAACTGTTACCTTGAACTTAATTTGAGTTTGCGGAGAAAATGTGAGGGTACTTAGTTCGCATATCTGCTTCTGCTTCCCAAGTAGCTCCCTCGATGGACTGATTCCGCCAAAGAACTTTGACCAAATGAACTTCTTTGTTCCTTAGTCTATGAATTTGACGATCAAATATTTCAACTGGGAGTACTTCGTAAGAAAGGCTGCTCTGAACATCTAGTTTTCTAAAGGGACAGTGACAGATGGTTCACCAATACACTTTTTTAATAAGGACACATGGAATACTGGATGCACTGAAGCCAAATCTGCGGTCAACTCAAGCTCATACACTACCTTCCTATAACGGCTCAAGATCCTATAAGGTCCTACATATCGAGGACTGAGTTTCCCCTTCTTGCCAAATCTTTTCACTTCCTTCATGGGAAAGATCTTCAAATATACCAAATCTCTAGCCTCAAACTCAAGATCTCTTCTTCTCACATCTGCATAAGATCTCTGATGGCTCTAGGCTATCTTAAGCCTCTCTCTAATCAATTGAACTGTATCCAAAGCATCAAACACTGAATCTGTCCCTATCAATGCAGTCTAACCTACCTCAAACTAGCCAATAGGAGATCTACATCTTCTTTCATAGAGAGTCTCAAATGGAGTCATCTGAATACTAGAATGATAACTGTTATTATAAGCGAACTCAATCAATAGTAAGTGATCATCCCAACTGACCTTAAAGTCGATAACACAAGATCTCAATATGTCCACTAGGGTCTGAATGGTCCTCTCTGCCTTACCATCTATTTGAGGGTGAAAGTCTGTACTGAGACGAACATGGGTACCAAGACCCTTTTGAAAAGCCTTCCAAAAATAAGAGGTAAACTGAGTACCTCTATCTGAAATGATAGACAGCGGGACTCTATGCAATCTAACCAACTCTCTAATATAGAGCTTCTCATAATCCTTGGCTGAATAAGAAGTATGGATTGGCAAGGAATGGGCTGATTTGGTCATTTTGTCCACAATAACCCAAATCGAATCATGCTAGAGTCATGAACGAGGAAACCCTATAACAAAATCCAAATTCACCTCTTCCCACTTCCATGTAGGGATGTTGAACTCCTGCATAGAGCCACTTGGCCTTTGGTTCTCAACCTTAACCTACTGACAATTAGAACACTTGGCTACAAACTCTATAATATCCCTTTTCATACTGCTCCACCAATAGATTTCTCGCAAATTATGGTACATCTTAGTAGCTCCTGGGTGAAGAGAGTAATGCACACCATGTACTTTTGCAAGAACTCGCTATCTCATACCATCTACACACAATATACACAGTCTATTCTGGCAACGTAACACACCATCTCCCCCTTGGGAGAAAACCTCTACTTTCTGATCTCTAACTGACTCCTTCAACTTAACTAGACTGGGGTCCCTATCTTTCTTTTATTTCACCTAGGCAACCAAAGAAGATTCCAAACTATTTTGAACCCATACACTACCCTCAGTTGAGTCAACCAAGCGAATGACTAATCTATCCGAATGATGAACCTCCTGAACCAACTTCTTCTTATCATTCTCAACATGCGCAACACTACCCGTAAATAATCTACTAAGGGCATCTGACACTACATTGACCTTGACTGGATGATACAAAACACTTATATCATAATCTTTTAACAATTCTGACCACCTTCTCTGACAAAGATTTAAATTTCTCTATGAAAACACATACTACAAACTATTATGATCAGTGATCACATCAACATGCACCCCATACACATAATGCCTTTAAATTTTCAAGGCAAACACAACAGCTGCTAACTCAAGATCATGGGAAGGATAATTCTTTTCATGGGGTTTAAGCTATCTAGAGGCATAAGCTATGAACTTACCTCTCTGCATTAAAACACAACCTAAACAAACTCTGGAATAATCGCAATAAACAACAAACCCATTTGAACCCTTGGGCAAAGTCAAAATTGGGGCTGAGGTAAGTCGATTCTTCAACTTCTGAAAACTCTTCTCACGCGAATATGACCACTAAAACTTGACCCTCTTCTGGGTCAATCTAGACAGAGGGATGCAATAGACGAAAACCTCTCAAAACTGGTGGTAATAGCTGTCCGAACCTAAGAAACTCCTAATGTCTGACGGAGAGATGAGTCTGAGCCAGTTTCTCATGAGTCTGAGCCAGTTTCTCACTGCTTCAGTCTTTTAAGGATCAACTCTAATGCCATCACCATAAATACTATGACCAATGAAAGCTTCTGAACTTAGCCAGAATTCACACTTACTGAATTTGGTGAACAACTGATGGACTCTAAGAGTCTATAATACTATTTAGAGTTGGTATGTATAATCAGTTTCATTATGGGAATAGACAAGGATATTATCTATGAAGACTATGACGAACATATCCAAGTAATGCTTGAACACTCTGTTCATCAAGTCCATGAAAGCTGTTGGGCATTCTTTAGACCAAAGGACATGACTAGAAATTCAAAGTGACCATACCGTGTTCTGAAAGATATTTTTGGAATGTCACATGCTCTGACTCTAAGATAATGATAACCGGATCTGAGGACTATCTTAGAGATATAACTTGCACCCTAAAGTTTATCGAGCAAGTCATCAATCCTGGGGAGTGGATACTTATTTTTTATTGTGACTTTGTTTAATTAACGGTAATCGATGCACATTCTAAAAGAACCATCTTTCTTACGCACGAAAAGGACTGGAGTGCACCATAGGGAATACTGGGCCTAATGAATCCCTTATCTGAGAGATCTTTCAACTATTCTTTTAACTCCCTAAGCTTCGCGTGAACCATTTTGTAGGGCTTAATAGAGATAGGCTGGGTATCTGGAAGAAAATCTATTCTAAAGTTGATTTATTTTTGGGAGAAACTCCTGGAAACACATCTGGAAATTCCCTCACTATCGAAACTGACTCGATATTGGGAATCTCTGGACTAGAGTCTTTAACTTGAACAATATGGTACACACACCCCTTGGATATCATCTTTCTCACTCTTAAAGTACGAAACAAGCTGACCCCTAAGTGCCGAAGTACTACCCCTCTATTCAAGGTCTGGTTTATTCAAAAACTAAAAATGAACAAATCTGTTTCTATAATCGATTGAAGCATAGCATGAGTGGAGTCAATCCATGCTGAGAATGATATCAAAATCAGTCATCTCTAACTCCACAAGATCAACTGAGATGACTTCCTGGGATATTGTGATCGAATAATTCCTTATACTTGCCTGGATACAAAAGAGACACCTACTGGGGTGGGCACTGAGAAGGGTTCTGCTAAAGTCTCAGGACTTACACCAAAATTCACAGCTATATAGGGAGATACAAAAGAAAGAGAAGCTCTGGGATCTAACAAAGGAAAAATATGTAAGTGAAAGACCTGTAATGTACCAGTAACCACATCAGGAGAAATTTATTGATCCTATTGGTACTGAAGTGTTTACAACCTGTTTGGGCGCTGACCACTGGTTGCGCAGGAAGTGGCACTTTGCTGAGTCGGGCGACCGAATGGAACTGGGGATGACTGGACTGACCCTACTGACCATTCTGTGGGCAATCCCTGACCCTGTGTCCTGGATTGCCATACCCAGATCATATATCACTACCATCCCTACACATATCCTGATGGTTTCTACCACATTTTTTGCAAAGAGGATTTGTACGACCACTGTTCACACTTTCCTAGGGCTTAGGGCCTAGTGCCCTATCTAGATTATCATGTATGAACTTTAGCGCTGGCGCACTAGATGAATATGGAGTTGGGGCCAAAGATTTCTAAAAAAATTGAAAATGGATACCCCCCGACTAGGGAACTCCTTTATCTCAATAATGAAAGTTAGGGTCGATCGGAGGAGGCCTTACCTCTTAGATAACCCAAGCAAGTCATTAAGCTATTGGATGGATCCTTCTAACTGTAGTTACTTAAGGTCGAGTAGTAGACGGGTGAGGCCCACAGTTCTAATAGGTTTTCACTTGAGCTTTCCGCAGCAAAGCAAGTCTACAAGCCACTGCAGTGAGGTTATAGGTCCTACCTTGGCTAAGAAAAACTGAAGCTACTTGTTCTGGCCCTCTTATTCTCTCTCTCTTTACTTAAACTTCTGCTCCTCAATCTATTGAGCATAGACCATCAATCTAGACAAGTCCATCTCCTTAATCAACATCGTGGTCCTGCACTCCTTGACCACGCTTTCAGATACACAAGACACAAACTTGCTCATTCTTGACCTGTTATCAGCCACCACATAAGAAGCATATCTTACCAACTGAGTAAACTTAAGTGAATACTCCTTCACACTCATACTACCCTTCTTCAAATTAATAAATTTCTGCTCCTTAGCTTTCCTTAACTCCAAGGGAAAGAACCTATCTAAAAAAGTTGTAGCAAACTCCTCTCATTCAACAGGTCCTGTATCTGTACCTCTATCTCTCTTCTACTACTTATACCAGGTATGAGCAATATTTTGAAACTGGTAAGCACCCAACTCTGCACTCTTACTAGAAGTCACACCCATAATATCAGTTACCTTCTGAATCATTTTAAGGAACTCTTGTGGTTCCTCATCAGACTTGGACCTCAAAAATAGAGGAGAGATTATTTGGGTGAAGTCTCGAATCTCAGCTGCAGCAGTATTAGCCATTAGAACGTCTGGGACAGCAACCTGCTGATTATTTTAAGCTGCTACTAAGTGAGCTAAAGTAGTGAATACAACTCTAAATTCAGCATGAGAGACATGCTCGTTCAGGGGATCTTCCTAAATAGGCGGAGGTACGGGTTGATTTCTATTTCTTCTTCCATTAATTTTTTTGTGAGGTATGTTCTATAAATGGAAAAAAGATTAAATTAGAAAGAGGGTTTAAATTAAGTTCACACTCACTTGCACAACATGGATACTGAAAGAAGGGATACTTTTCCTTAAATGTCTTGTAGCCACTTATCCATAAGTGTGGCACTCTTACACCCATGCATAAGACTCTACTTAATGTGACTTTTAGACTCCCTGGGACACTTTAAACCTTAGGCTCTAATATAGAGTTTGTAATGCCCTGGGAGTACACCTTGGATGCCACATGGTGCTTACAATCCTGAGAGACCATAATCTAACCCATGAACGGGTACCTGTTGTGCGTACTGAATTAATATACTGTGTGAAAACAACTAAATATGCCATAAGGTTTCAATACTAAAAACAATACAACCAAAATCCACAAATTTGAAACATATGCGAAAATGCTGAAAACTGATAACTAACTAACTGCCTAAAATATTTGAAAACCTCTAAGACTGACTGAATGAGAGTTGATGGGACAGGCCCCCAACTAACTCCTACTGACTACTAAAATAAAAATGCTAAAATAACATAATTGATCCTCGGAATATGAGGACTCACCACTACTATCACTGCTGATGTGCTGGAATATCTAAGTGCAGTTGGGAACCTGAGAGTCCAAACCTATAATATGAGATATCATAGCACAAAAAAACAAGTATGCGGTCAGTACTTTGAATGTACTGATATGCCAAATGGGGTTAGGATGATATACAAGGCTCATGTACATGAGTAATAATGAATAGCATGAGATAACTGATGCATGGTATGCATGAAAGCTATAAAATCTGAGGATGCATGACCAAGCATATAACATGATACTGAAATAGCTTGTAAGTTGAAGTACTGAAATACTGATATTAAATATCTGATAAATGTATGCTATGGTCAAACAAACCTAAAACTGAACTTTGTACTGAATACTAAACTGAGACTATGGGATTTATCATCTAACTGACATGCCCCAATATGAGCTAATTGGGGTCCAACCCATGACCCCAATTAGAAGTATGTCAGTACTATGCAATGGGTACTAACAATGGCTTTGTGGATCCACTAAGTCACCCTCATCTGGTAGGTGATCTAATGAGATATGTGTTACCCTCAACTAGCAGGTAAACATTTTATCAACCCTCAACTAGCAGGTTGACATTTGTAACCTATGCTGGCTACACAGTTCTGAAACTAAGGGTCTGCTACTAAAGGTCACACCCTCAACTGGCAAGTGATCCCCCATCCCTGAGTTCGCTCAGTGCTAAATCCTACTCTCACGTACACTGACTTTGATTACTGGACTGAACTGAGCTTACTAATATGATAACTAACTGAACTGATGATACTCTAATATATTTGAAACCATTCTGAAAATACTGAAACTAAGTAAACAACTAAGTTTTCTGGTATTCATAACTCCCAGGACTCGATAACATTATCAGTAGAAGCATACTAAAGCTTCAAGAGCATGATAAGTATTCAAAATTCATCTATTAGGCATTTCATCAAACATATGGGTGTCATAAAGTTAAAGTATGGGAAATAGTTAAATCATGGCATAATAGCATAATTTCAATACAAAAATCATGGGTTAAGGATTTAACATGCAAATATCATCCTTCACACGGGTCAAAAGCTAATTCAAATAAAACACATGTAACCATGATATAAAAATCAAAATTCATGGAAGTTCACAAATAAAATTCATGAAAACATGTAAAGGTCATGATTTTAAACTTTAAAGCAGATTCTTGGACTCCATGGGTGAAAAGGACCCATGAATGAACCTCTAACATACCTTAACTGGTGAATTTTCATGAGTTCTTGTTGATTTCTTGATGCTTGAACTTGGATTTGAAAAAGCTAGGATTTTGTTCTTGAGAGAGTTTGTGAAAAATGAGTGATTTTACCCTTTTGGGACCTTAATCTTGTGTTATGGGTGAGACAAAGTAAGGAGAAAATGACTCAAATACCACTACATACCCAGAATTAATTAAACTGAATGTGACCAATGATGTTGTAAGCGATTAGTTGCTTTACTTAGTCTACGCGTTAGGCGATGCGCCTGTTGCACCCCACCAACGCGATATGCAGTGTACCGCGGCCATATCGCATTGACTTGTTGGTTTGAACACCAAAAAAGCCTCAAACCTTGTCCAAAAATTCCAAAAATTTCCTGAGACATGCTATCGACCACTCCGATCATGAATCAACTTAAAAATCAATGTTCTAAGGCCGGAAAGATTGGAATTAAAATCATCAAAGTTGAAGAGGATTTGGAAATGACTAAGTCTTAACACTTAGTGAAATTTTCTAAGTCTTGGAACCCTTTAGGATGCAAAAGTGAGCTGAAACAAGCTAAGATCTTACGGGGTCTTACATTGGGATATGTAGGTGGTCAAAAATCAAGACTCGGTCATATTTTTTCTTTTGTTCTATTTTATTTACCCTCATTTTTCAAATAATCGGAGGGTCAAAAATCATCTCTTTGTCTACATCTTTGTATGAAAACTCTTTGAGATTTCTCACAAAGAGGGGCAAAATGTAGATACGTGATTTTTTACCCTCCCCGAGTTTTAACCTATTTTTTGGTATTAAATATTTATATTTTTTATATATAATTTAATTAAAAAAAGACATTATCCTAACTTAACTAGCCTCCCTCTTTCCCCCTTTTTAGCAGATAACTCCCTCAACCCCCTCCCATAATATACATACATCAGATAACTGACATCAGACATCAACAGAGACTATAAAAAAAGATAGACAGAGAGGAAAAACCAGTTAGAGAAGAAATCAGATAGTATCTTAGAGAAAATTAACAGAGAGAAAAACACAAATAATGAAAAATTTTAGAGAAGAAATCAAAGAAAGGCAGTAAAAAAAAGAAAAAGAAAGAAAAGAGTGAAGCTCAAGTCTCTGTTTGGATTTTGGCGGCGGTGTTTCTACTTTAGTTCATCAATAGGTTCTTATTCTACTTTATATTATTTACTGTATGAATTTTTATAATGAACCAAATCATGTTCAAATTTATGTTAATGATCTCAATACATTATTTAGTATGTATGTTTAATTACGTGAACTTTTTGTCATCACATGTTATATTGTTGATTTATCGAATGTTTATATAATTGTTTAGTGAATGTGTTAAGAATTTAAATATTGTGTGGTTAAAATTAGGAATGAAAAGAAAGAGTAAAAAAAATGAATATACAGACATACACTGCATACACTTCTTTTTTTACATTACACAAACACACTATCATGGATGGACACAAGCACAAACTTCACCAAAAGAGCACAAAACAACTGTTGCACACCACACACACATATATTGGTACATATATGCATAGAATTGAGTGAAAATCTGTAGAGAATTGAGAGAAAGGGCATAAAATGGAGAGAGAGATCAAAGGAGGTGAGAGAGAGACAGTGAATTGAGGGAGGAAAACTTAGAGAAAATAAGTGAATAGGATAGGGTAAACAGTTCTCTTCCGGCGAGATTTTTGCCAAAATGTAGATTCGACAAAGTAACTACAGGCTGGTTCCATCTAGATATGTTGGTAAACCACCGAACTCGACCCTTGTTTTAATGCCAACGACGATCTACCGGAATTATTTTCAATTGCCGCCAGCCGCTGTTGCCGGTGAAAATTCCGATGACTACCCCCCCCCCCCCAAAAAAAATAGCAAAATCATCACCGGAAAACCTCTCCCCAAACCACTGGAAACTCATAAAAAATAGTGACTAAACTCCATTCCCTCATCGGATCTATAAAATCAGTGAACACCGATCAAAATTCTACCCCTATGGTTGATTTCGCGAACCAACTCATCAAAAAAACACCATCAGTGCCACTGCTGCCCCTCCCCGCCAGAAAATCCATAAAAACTGATGACCAAACGGCCCAAAATTGCTGAATCTGCCCCTTTTCCGCCACTGTTCATCATAATCGGCCAGATCTAGCCGTGTTCCTGTTTTTCAACGATTGCCACCCCTCCGTCCATTCTCTATCGATAAAATGCTGAGTCAAAACCATATCTCACTGCTAAGAAAACAAAAACAGCAGCCAAGTCATCTCAAGGTCGATCGAAGATTGCGTTCGGGTTCTTTATTTTTCTCAATTTTTCCATTTCAGATTATTTGTTTTCTTAGTAACTTTGTATTAGAATCAAATTTTGGGGGTTTAGAATTTGAGTTATCTCAATTTATTATTTGGATTTGTATTAATTAAAAAAAGATAATAAAATAAATTTGGGAAGTCATATAAAAATTAGTATAATATGATTAGTTTTGTATATTTGTATTATATTATTGTTTTATTTTTTAATTTTTACTCATTAATATTAATAAGGTTTAGTAATTAGTTTTTAAATTAATTAACCGCCTTAATTAAATATTGTTCAAGGATATTATTGAGGTTTAATAGCACTTCGAATAGACAAATCAATGTTTTAAACGTTAGGCAATTTTTAGGTAGGCTTAAAAATTTTATCTCAATTAAGAATGCAGCGTACACATATTTTTCTTGAGACGTTTAAAATTCAAGGATTCAATAAGTTACCTTGACAAGTATTTTTTAAAATTAATTTTCCTCTATTTAATACAAGAGTTTTAAATATTCTCGGTATAATAAAAATGAGTGAATCAAGACCTTCAGACACAATTTATCAAAAATAGTTTAAGTTAAGATAATTCAATAAAAGTGACTATGCTAGAATCACGGGACTCGAGGGGTGCCTCACACCTTTCCCTCACTCAACAGAATTCCTTACCCGGTCTTCTATTTTCGCAGGCCATAATAAAGAGTCATTTTCTTTGTACTAGGGTGACAAAAAAGGTGACTTAAAAAACCATAACTCAATTCCAAGTGGTGACTCTGTAAATAAAAATAATCGCTATTCAAAATTATCACTTTAATTGAAAAAACCCGTCGACTTTGACCTTCGGGCAAAAAAAGGGTGTGATAGGTTTGGGCACTCTTAATCCTACAATAATGAGGCTATTGATGGTGGATCACTCTATTAAGCGACCGGGTGGAGTCTTGTTTGATATTTTGGTAAAGGTTGATCGTTTCATTCTTCTGCCAAACTTTGTTGTACTTGAGTGTGAAATTGACCAAGAATACCTATTATTCTTGAGAGACCCTTCCTAGCAACCGAGCGAGCGATTGTTGACATGGAGCAAGGGGATATAAAATTTTGAGTGCAAAATAATGAAGTATCCTTTCGAGTATGTACGACCGAGAAACAACCTATGAAACTATAAGTGCTGTCCGTCATTGATATAGTGGACATGAGAGTGGATGACGGGTCCTTCAAAGATCTAACTTAAAGAATGAAGAATATTGTGCCGAGATATTAAATTAGACATTGGATGGGAGGTAACCCATCATGCCATAAAAGTGGCTGGTATCCTTGATTTTTGATTTTTAGAATATATTATGTTTGTTGTGATTGATCCATGCAAATTAGGTGCCCAAAGGGGTTGCATTTGAATGATGTTGAGTAAGATAAAGTGTGGTGAATTTGAGTAGATGGTTGAGTAGTTGAAAATAGGGGAGCAGAAACTGCACTCAGTTGTCGCAATCGCGATAGCACAGGTCTTGCGTCATAATCCATTTCCCGCGATCGCGACATAGTCAGTTTAGAACTGAATCATTTGCTTCTTAAATTACAATCGTGTTTACTCATGTCGTAGGCATCCAATAGTGCAATTTCAACATCCCTACATCTTTCAATCCAATATGTGCTTAAATTCTTTCCTTTTATGATTGTGTGTGGGCCTTATAACTTAGGTCTTTAGAATGGCCTAAAATTGTGATTTGCATGCTGAATCCTTGTTCAATTATGTTTGTTTGGTGTGGTTGGTTTTTGTTATTGGTGTGTACATAATTAGGGAAGTCTTGATTATGCAAAATCATTCAAAATTATAATATATCTCTTATGCACACCAATTGTTCGGTGAAATACCTAAATAAACTTTTTAATTCATTTTTACCAGTAGAAGGGCAGGATCAAATATTTAGGTATTGTGCTCCATGTTCATGTTATTTTCAACTTATATTGAACACAAATTGGTAGGGAATGGGACCTTTGGTGTTGCTTGATCAATTTTTAAAGATGCCTCAGGTACCATGATCGGGGTGCTCAGAGTCGCGATCATGGCATCATGATTGCAATTTTATCTCTCGCGATCACGATAACTAAGAGCATGTTCTTACTAGACTCTCAGGAGTCGCGATCGCAATCCAAGTAGACCGCGGTTGCAACAACTAAGGCCAGTCTACCAAACTGGTCAAATGCTCAGACATTTTATCTTAAGCCTACCCATGCCCCATAAGTATTTCCTTTAGCTCAATCAAGTTGGAAAACATGTTTTATTCACATTAACCTTGATTACTAATGCCCTCTGTATGGATTCTAGGTACTCAATGGTAGTCTATGACACAAACTACTTTATGGCCTCAAAATGTAAGAATGAATATTATGAGGACCTCATGAGAAAGAAGTAGCTGCCCGAGAGAGGGATTTTCCTTGAGAATACGCCTGAGAAACTCTCAGATTTCTATGGGAGTCTAGAGGCCACTGGATGGATATGCGCTACCCCAAAACCATGTCAGGAAAATGAGCATTGGGTAAGGGAATTCTATGCAAATCTCATTATAGTAGATCTCTCTAACCTAGTAATAAGAACCAAGGGCAAAAAAGTTTAATTTGAGGCCAAGCAGAATAATGGAGTTTATGGGTTACAAAATATGGACATGAGGGACTACGAAGCCAAGGATTGTGCCCCTGGGAGCTGGTTGGCTGAGTATCTATGCCCAAGGAGAGAGGTCCCATTAGCCACCACGAAGACTGAGTACTGATTAGTGACTTCACGACCTAAGCTAGAATTTGGTTGACCATTATTTGTAGCAGGGTCTCTCCCATAACCAACCTGATGAATGTCCCAACTATGCATGCTCAGATAGTATCCTACCTCTTGGACAATATTTCATTGAATGTTGGCCGCTTTGTGCTCATGGAGATTCGGCATTACAGAAATAAGGAGGGCCCCATACTTTTGTTCCCATCATTAATCATGGAGTTGTGTAGGTGAGCTGCGATTGATGAGTACCCAGAGGATAGTTGTATGTCTCCAAGGACTTCCATTTACCCATTTAAGATCCAAGGATAGGGAGACCTTGGAAAGAGTAAAAAAAGAAAGGTTGACTTGGAGAGGTCAACGGAGGATGATATAGATTCATGTAGGCCATCCATAACAGAGTCATTTGATGATATCTCAGTTGAGATGATAAAAATCAAGCTACCTTAGGGATCGGGATAGCTTTCCACCGCCCATCATTCTTGTGTTGCTTAGTTCAACTATGAGAAGTATCTTAAGAACCAGCAGAAGCAAGGGGCCATTATTTCTAGATTGGAGCGATCCTACTTGTCCTTAGAAAGATCACATATAAAGATCAAGGTTCTCATGATAAGACTAGAAAGAGGGAGAAAAATAGGGATAAATTCTTCACAAAGATGTGGAAGGGGGTAAAGGGCCTATGAAAGGTTCTGAAACCCAAAGAGCGATGACTTCTTTCTCCTCAGGATGAGTGTGATGGTAAGATCCTAGCAGCATGGTTTGACTCTGATGATTATAGGGATGATGCCGAGATCGAGAGTGACACCAATGCTTGATGCGGTTACTAGGAGTACCCTTTACCTTTTCCATATTTTCATGATTATGCAGTGAGGTCAGTGCAAGCTTTGAGCTAGGGGTGCCTATATCCTTAGTATTCGTAGTTATTTGATTATTCTGTATTATTTGGATATTCATTGGATGCTTTCATTTTGTGTTTGGATGATTTTATTTCTATTTTGGGTTGTAATATTTGGGCACCCTGATAGTGCCTATATTTCATGGATTAGTTGTTTGTTTTCATTCTTACTTTTTTATTTTATTCTTATCTTATTTATGATGATGTTAGACGAGCCTTTCCCTATGATAGATTGAGTGATGACATTCTTAAGGGAAAATAGTCATGTTTGGGTTTTGAGCCGCCATAGATGCAAGGAAAATCTAAGTACCTGTAGCATCAGAGTTTTAGGATCGTCCTTATATCTATGGTGAAGTCTTAGCCATATGTTTTGCCCTCATGAGAGCCGAAATATGAGATGACAACTTGGTTTAGTGTCATTAATAGAAAATTTTGCGTGATGTAAATATGAAGCAAGCACCCTCCCCGCCCCCAGTCTAAAAACTTTTGTGAAAACCAAGGGCATGGACTTGAACAATTTTGTAACAATGTTTTCCCTCTTTTGGTGACTCCAACGTCCTTAGTTGGTAGTATATGGTAAATCACTCCTTTTGTCTCTAGTAAGAAATGCATTTGAGCCTCCTTGAAGAGTTTGCATGTAGTGTACGGTGAGCTTAGTTGTTTCACTCTTATGCTTACTTGTATCATCTAGAACTGGCCCCTTTAATCTCTTAAACCTAATTCTGATTATTCTTGATTGGTTAAATGATCTTTGGCCATCTTTGTGAATATGGAAACCCACTTTAGCCTAAAGATCCTACCCGTACATAGAATAGTATCCCCAGTCATCCATTTTGAGCCTTTAAACCTTTCTTTGGCAATTACATTACAAGCCTTAAGCCATTTGAATCTTACCCTTCTTTTGAACCCTACCCTTCTTGAACTTGAAAATTCAACTTGAGGCCAAAAGCCTAAGTTGGGGTTGGTAAGTCTTGGAAGAGATAACCTTGGGCTATGGTATTGTAAGTGGATTCCTAAAAGCTAAGCAAAGAGAGCAAGTGAAAAGGTGAAAAAAAAAGGAATCATCAAAAGAAGAAACGGCATAAATTGCACAAAAGAAATAGATAAGAAGAAAATGCTTTCAAAAGATGGGTGAATCAAAGTAGTGAAAGTAGGAACGTATGTGAGGTTGGAAACAAATGAAGTGGACTCTGGTCCAAAGTTTGATTGAATAGTGTGATGTAGATGGTCAATGAGGGTGCATTCATATTTTTCCCAAGTGATATCATACCTTTTCCCGTTAATACATTACAAGCTTAAAACCTTCAAGATCTCCAATCAAGTGTATTCAAGTTAGTGGCGATTGAAAATAAGAGCAAACATATGGTATTATACTTGTTCACATTAAGAGATTCTTTGTGAGAGTGAGTGTTTGCACTTAAATCCCTTATTGCATGATAGATACTTTGGTGTATGGGATTTTCTTTTGTGAGGAGGCATGTAGACTAATTGAGGCGGGTGAAATTATCATCTTTCAAAAATAAGGCAAGGAATGTGGTTGAGTTTCTATCGATGGAGAGTCATTTTTAGAGAGTTGGTGGTTGTTGCTTAGTTGTTCTTTAAAGTCTCTTGCATCCTTGAAAGTGTGATTTAATTTGAGGGGAGTAGTGAGAATAGCTTTTCCCATGCTTAAGAGCTACTTGTTGGTGTTGTCAAAGTTCAGAGTCATTGTGATCATTTGGTCGTATAAATGGGCTTAGAATTGCATAGTCTCATTGAGTAAAAATTAGTGTTGCTTGAGGACAAACAAAGGTTTAAGTTGGGGGTGTTGATGAGTGGTAAATTTACCACTCATTGACTCCAAATTTGTGCACACTACTATGGTTAAATTTTGTAAATGAGGCGAATATGCCATTTGAATGCATTAATTCCCATGATTTGCAAGTCTACAAGTAATTGGAAGAAAACAAGTGAAGTAAGCTGAAAAAAGAACCAAAAAGGCAAAGTTAGTGCACAAGCTAAAAAATTCAGAGCAAGGATTAACCCGTAGTTACTGCGATAATGATCTGAGGGTCGTGATCGCAACCTGTCAAGACCTAGTTAAAGTTTGGCGATCACGAGGGGATCACCACAATTGTAATTAGGCAATGGCAATCACGATGGCATCGCCAAATGCCATGGGAAAGTTTCATAATTTCAAGCAACTGAACCCAATTCTCAAAAAGGCAAAACCATTACACTTTTTGAGGCATATTCTAAGGAGAATTTAATTTTTGTATTGAAAGAAACCCTACCACTTTGGGAAAGATAACTATTGCTAAATTTTCCAAGAGATTTTTAGTTACAATTTGGAATAGGATTTGATATTATTCTTGCTTTGCATCAATGGAGGCATTGAATGCCAACTTGGGTAGAGTTTTTTTCTCAATTTTCATGAGTAGCTAAATATTTATCTTGGGGTTATGTTTAAATAGGGTGATAATATGTATGGGTATTGATTGTTAGTTCCTATTCTTAGTTAATGATGTTGAGTTTCACTAATACTTGATTGTTGAATTGGAAGTTGTGGGTGAAAGCCCCAATTTTCTTAGATCTCACATCATCCTTGAAAAAGGGATGTGGGTGATAAGTATTAGTGAAAATTAAAGTATATTATAGCTTACCACTTAACATTGTCTTAGAAATAAGGATGGCTTGTAGGTTTGCTATATCTTGGGCATCATCCTAGAAATAGGGATGCTAAATTGAGGTTTTGGGTTGATTGTTTTGACACACCCATAAGGTATTTGAAAGAATCCATTGGTGAAATTTTGTTATTTTATTGAAAGACTAACACCATAACCTCTAACCTAGCCTACCCATATATTCATTAACAAGAATTGGAATTTTACTTACATGCACCCATACACCAATTGCCCCTAGGAAAGCATAACCAAAAGACTCTTTTCTCCTTAGATTTTAATCAACAATTGTTGCTCTCATTTAGTATTACAAGTTAATTTTGTTCAAATAACTTTTAAATCATAACCCCCCCCCCCCAAATTTAATTTATGTTTAGCTTTAAGTTTACATTATACGTCAACACTTAGTAACTTTTAACATCCATAGGAATCGAAGACTAAATTATACCCCGCGTGGATTCGACCCCAACCTAAGTTGAGTTATTATATTGACAACAATCTCCTTGCCCTAAAATAATAGAGTAAGTTGAGCATTATCAGTGACACCGACAGGTGAGCCCAACCTATTCCCTAATGCGTAGAAGCCTTTGTCATCACAATAAAAACTTCAGGGAATAGGTCGTAAAATATGAATTTTGTCAATCATAAAAACTAAGGACTTATCAATTTCCCCCTTTTTGATGACGCCAAACCCATACAATAAAATTTGCATACTCAGCATCTTCAATCAAAGTCTACACAACATAGCCTACACGTCATCAACACAACATAAGCCAAAAACCACATGCCAGACCAGTTTGCCCAATTAATTTTCCCTATCACTGATGTCTATAAGAATATAAGTATCCTCTACCTTATTCCCCATATCAATAAGCATTTAAGTTCCCCCTAAGTGAGAAAATTCTTGTCTTTATTAAATTAATACCAACAGCTGACAGATTATATCTCTACACATATCAACCGAACACCACAGTTGTCAGACTACATAGACTACATATCTATATATATCTACGCATATCTACCAAATACATATTGATAACGCTCAATCTACAGCTCTCGTGGGAGTGTAAAGCGGTCGTTAGCAAATATAGAACCCAACCTGCATTGGGTATCGATCCCACAGAGAATAGTCGGTCACTAAGTAAGCAAAGATTACTAGACTTGTGGTGCAAGTCTCGTAAAAGAGGGGGGATTGTAACGTGCAATTGATGTGAACAAAATAGTAGAGTAAAACAGAAAATAGCAAAGTAAAAAGAAAGAATGTTTAGTAAGCTGTAAAACAATGAGAATTGAGGAGTTGGGGTTATGTCCACCTTCTGAGTTATACGTCTCTATTAGCTATGAGTTATGCGGAATTCAGACATGCATGTGCTTATAGAGAATTGTATTCGATGGTAAATCCAGGCGTCTTTCGACCTATTCGAGGATTATTTCACCTTAACTCTTTCGAGCTTAAAGTGTGTCTAACAGTACGAATTCTCCAAGAGGTTAATCCAGTTACGGCACTAACTGTTTAATAGGGGATGGGACCCTACTACCTTGACACTATCTCTTTTCCAGACAAATAACCTTTCTTTCGAACAAGTTAAATGTTATACTGGCGTATTCTTGTGTTTGCAACCACAAAGAATTTAGATTAAGATGAAGAGAATAATGATATAAGCAGCATACGTGTCACGAACTCACAAACTCATAGCAATAGATAGTATCTCATTCGGCTTCCATAACCCCAACAGAGAAGTTTAGTTACCCATGAGTGCGAAGGAGATCACGATTGACATTGTTGTTATACCACAAGATTGATTAACTTCGTGTAGCACAAGTGGTAGGCGTTTAGGCATGAATTTCTAGGCAAAGTAACGATTCTCTTGTTGCGGAATTTAAGAATAGAAGAATTAAGGGAAAGATTTCGAAATTGAGAAGTAGAAGAATAAGAACTAGAATTTATGAGGAATGTATGAAGATGAATAAAAATCTCTAGCATGATAGGGTATTTATAATACCCATATCCTATTCCTACTAAGCTAATGAAATACTTAACTAAATTGTACTAGGTTAATGTATCATTATCCTAATCCAAATAAGTTACTTCTAGTCCCCAAAGTCTTCAAAAATGTTGTTTTAGCCCGGGACAGATTTTCCATGCATCACTTTTGGTCCTTTAGGCGTCCAAGCTCCCTTTCCTTCCTTCGTGAGCTTTCTTTGGCGTCAAGTTATCCACAAAATGCTGAATTCTACATCATTTATACCTGAAACTTTGCTAATCATGTTCGTTAGCTCACTTACAGGAAAAAGGACTAAAAGTGCATAAAATATATAATTTGCTCTCAAAACATAGCACAAATATGGGCAGAATATATTGATATAGGCGCGTAATATCGCCTATCATCAACACCCCACACTTAACGCTTTGGTCGTCCTCGAACAAAATATCATGTCCGTCTAAACATCAACTTAGGGTTTCACAGTATCAACATAAAATATTCGTCAAGACAAGCACAACAATTACCAACAAAGAGTAGTTTTCCGATCATTAGTAGAAACAGGTTAACCTCGAGCATAGACTCGTGATGGTGGTCAACTCATATTCAAAAGTTAAGGTACAAGGAATCATATACAACTAGCCAAAACTCATCAACCATGTGTGTCTCACAATATAGTACCCATACTCACTCACAAGTATAGCATATTTTTTTCAAACATGGGTACCAAAATATCCTTGCTCTCACTCTCACAAAGAATTCATATGTTGCAACTGATGACCATAGGCTTGCCCTTAGTGTAATGCTCCACTAAATGTCAGAATGCTAAGATTAGGATCAATATAGGTCTTTTGATGGTTGTAATGTAGGCTAAGGGACGGGTAGGACTATTTTGGCCAGAAATAGTGACTATGTTCCTAAGCACTTTAATACATCACATTGTATTATTGACACATTTTTTCTTTCAACTTTTCTTTCTTTTATTCTACCACCCTTGTTATCCTCTTTTGTTTTTCAATTTTAAGCATAACTCACTTTTCAGCTTTCTTTTCCTTTTTCTTTTCATAACATACCTCTTATGATAGCACTTTCTTTTTCATAACACATTCAAGCACCATTACAATTTAAAGCATCATACTTACCCAATTTCCTCTTATGTTGTCACATGACTTTTTCACTTTAAAGAACTTAGGAATTTGGATCAAATTACGGTCTTGAAAGAAATGGATTAGGCTTACATACAAGGTTGTCAAAGAAATAGGCTAAAGGCTCAAAATGGTTTAACTAGGATGATGTTCATGGGTAGGTAAAACGAAGGTAAACATATGTAGGTTGCCAAAGAAATGCCTAAATCATCTCCTAAACTTACACTCCTTATTTTCGCTTTACATATATACCAGGCAAGTTCTAGCATCAGCCACAAACATAGAATATACAATATCCTCACACACACAAGGCACATGGTCGACTTTATTGGGAGTAGTATAGACTCTTGACCCAACAGATGAGGGAATTGAACCACACAATATCACATAGTGAGTCACAATTAGAGCCTAAACGTCTCAATAGTCATGATTTTAGCACGTACTCTTGTTATAATTTCATGCTGCCTATTAGAATTATTTCATGCAGAGCTAAGTAAAAAAATTACTACTAAAAAAACTTAACGAAAAAAACACGAAACAAAAACAAAGAAACAAAAAAAAAGAACAAAGTAAACATAGATGCAAATAGAGAAGTATAACAAAGTAAACATAGATGCAAATAGAGAAGTATAGCATGCAATACCACCACCCCACACTTATATGGGACACTGCCCTCAGTGGAAAATAAATACGAAGAACCTGGTCAGTCGGACTCTTCCTCAATGTCGGGGGTCATACCCCCTTCGTCGGAATCATCATAAGAGTCGTCGTCAGAGTTCTCCTCCTCGTCGGAGTCTGGCAAGCGTCGATCATCATCGGTCGGCACGTCATCGTCAAGAGGTTCCTCAAAGTATATGCCCACTCCACACATCTCTTATGCATGCATATTCATTGGATAATCATGGTCCAGCTGTTGGAGCTCTTCAGCAGTTGGAACACGACCTCCACTCATCATTGTAAATCGTGTCATGCCATAAAGATGACGGAAGAAACTCTCATCTCGAGCATGTCTCTCCGCAGTAGTAAGGTTGACGCCATGTGTTGTTTCAGCATCTTTGACCTTTGTGAGGTCAACCTTCTTCGGGTTATGTGGGAGTTTGTGATAAGCTGGTTCCTCTTCGATATCCTCCTTCCGCAAGATTGCTGTCAACAGATTGCCAAAAGTGAAGTGGGACCTTTTGTGGAGTCTGGCCTTTCGCATTGTAGAGCGAATGATTGCCCCAAAGTTGATAGGGACATTCGTCATCAAAGCATAGACCAAACACACTCTATCTCTTGATATTTTGGTGTATTGAGTCCCAAGAATAAGGCATGAGTTGACAATACGCAACCAGATTCTTGCTTCCCTATTCAATGGAGCATAGGGGAAGGTGTTGTGTCGTCCGGTGTCTCGGTGTCTGCCCCACCTTCCCATGGATCTACTTCCACAAAGTGTGTGTCGAATTGCTCTATAAGGAGGTCTGCTGTACAGCTCTTTGAATGGTGCTGGGTCGACCGAAGGTAAGCCAAGAAAGGAATTGATCAAATCCGCGTTGAGCTGTAACACTTGGCCCCGAATCTTGACTTCGTTGCCCGTGGTTTTCGGCGACCAGTTGGCATAAAATTCCCTTGTCAAATCAAGATTACATTCTCCCATGTCGCGGAAGATAAAATCCAGATTCAATGCCATGATTTTTGCCAACATACGCGGTTCCTTCTTCGCTAGGGTGTCCTTGTTGATCAAGTCGACGTGAACATATTTTCTTTCCTTGTTGTTCCTGTACCATTCTTTGGCTTCCTCCTCAAGAACCCATTTTATTCCAAACATTCGGCGGGGTAGTTGCATTGAGGATGATTCTCCTTGGTCCTTGCGACCTCTCTTCATGCCCTTTTGGGAGGTGGTAGCCTTATCTTGTCGCGCTTTAGGTGCCATTGTTCCTGAGACTTAAACAATATTCATGTTAGCATTAGCTCAAAGGAAACAATCTATACACAAGCCATCGGGGTACCACCCCACACTTAGGTTCGTTGATACAAAACAGTGAAGTGAATGTGGTCGATTACTTAAACGTCGTCGACATATGTTTTAGGAACTATATTCCGACAAAAAAATCAGTGATGCATCACTACGTGCAACCATTACACTACTTTCATGTTAGGTAAAACAATACTACTACATAGGGGTTACATCATGGTTTACTTTCAACAATCACAACCTCCTATGTCGGTAGGCGACTATAAGTCTTATCCCGATGAACGGGATAGTCTAACATGTAAGTTTCCAAGTAACAAGCTTAAGCAATGTTCATAACCATATCAATTCCGCAAATAGTATAACAATGCTATTAAAATCAAATTCAAGTCGGAAACAAGTCAAGATTATCCTAACGTATATGTTCACTCACATGGTTTTGTATCATCAATCCAAACACATTAACATCACCAATATTCTTTCAAGATGTAGCAATTCATAATAGACCTAGAAACGTAGTACTTACGAGAAATCGATGAAGAATAAAAGAGTACTTACGTGATTGAAGCCTTTGGCGATGTTCTTGTGAATTGGAAGAGCAAAAAGAAAAATTTTGAGATGATTTGGAGAGGGTATGTGGCGTTTTTAGGTCAAGTTTCAATGTGGTTATGATTCAAGACTAAGTCCCCTTTATATAGGAAAAGAATGGGTCGGGTTTTGACCCATTTAAAAATGGTTTTGGAGACAAAAAGGGTCCATATGCGGCGCATAGTGCTTTGCATAAGCATGGTATATGCGGCGTCTAATGCATCACTATTCCTAACTTACCACCTTTACCATGCGATACGTCCAAATCATTGTTTGAAACCAATCTCCTCGTTGAATACCTCTTGCACCTATATTTGCTCAAAACCAATGAAAATGATTAGTACGATGGGTTGCCTCCCACCAAGCACCTTAGTTTTGGTCGTGGCATGACTCTTATTTTTGTATTTTCATTTATCAAAAGCAAAACAAGTACTAGAACGATAAACGATAAACGAAAAATGATAAAACGATGGGTTGCCTCCCATCTAGCGCCTTATTTATTGTCGTGGCTCGACATAGTTACCTCGAGTACTTAGACTTCGTCAAGGAAAGTGATGGCCATATAATTCATCGAGTCAAGAGGACCGATATAAGGTTTAACACGTTGGCCATTCACTTTGAAGACAACACCATTATTGTCCTCCAATTCAACTACTCCAGACGAGTAGACTTGGATAACTTTGTATGGACCAAACCACTTAGACTTTAACTTACCTGGGAAGAGCTTCAATCTGGAGTTGAAGAGAAGTACCATATCATCCTTTTGGAAGTTTCGTCGAACAATCCGTTGATCATGATACTTTTTTATCCGCTCCTTGTATAGGTCTGACATTTCATATGCATGGAGACGGAACTCATCTAATTCATTCAGCTGCTCCAACCTCAGATTCATAGCATCATCCCAATTCAAATTCAATTGATTCAATGCCCACAATGCCTTATGCTCGAGCTCGATGGGTAAGTGACAAGACTTCCCATAAACTAGTTGATAAGGAGACATGCCAATGGGTGTTTTGAATACAGTCCTATACGCCCGTAGTGCATCATCTAGCTTTCGAGACCAATCCTTCCTATTCGCATTAACCGTCTTCGCAAGGATTTACTTGATCTTGCGATTGGAAACCTCTACCTGTCCACTAGTTTGTGGGTGATAAGGCGTGGCTACCTTATGTTGCTTGACACTATACTTGGCCAACACGGATTTGAATAGCTTGTTGCAAAAGTGAGATCCTCCATCACTTATAATAGTACGTGGTACTCCAAAGCGAGAGAAGATATTCTTCTTTAAGAACGCCACAACATGCTTTCCTTCGTTGTCGGCCAACGCTACAGCTTCCGCCCATTTCGAAACATAATCTACAGCAACTAAGATGTACTTCATTCCAAACGAATTCACGAATGGACCCATGAAATCAATACCCCACACATCAAAGAGTTCTACCTCAAGAATTTTGGACATGGGCATTTCATGGAGTTTTGAAATAGCACCTTGACGCTGGCATTGGTCGCACTTTCTAACATAGGCGTAGGCATCTCTAAATATCGAAGGCCAATAATAACCACTTTGCAAAACTTTTCTTGCCGTCCTATTGCCTGCATGATGTCCTCCAACTTGAGAAGTGTGGCATGCTTCCAATATAGTAGGCACCTCTACATGGGATATACATCGTCGAATAATACCATCCGCGCATCATCGAAACAAGTATGGCTCATCCCAATAGTAGTGTTGTACGTCATGCATAAACTTCCTCCTTTGGTGGTAAGATAAATTGGCAGGTATCATATTACTTACCACAAAATTTGCAAAGTCGGCATACCATGGTAATTTCTCCATTGTTGTCGCTAGTATCTCTTCGTCCGGGAATGCATCATCAATCTGAATCTCAGGTTGCGCCACAGGCTCATTCTCGAGTCTAGATAGGTGATCAACCACTTGGTTCTCACAACCTCTTCTATCTTTGACCTCGAAATCAAACTCTTGCAGCAGCAATACCCATCGAATTAACCTTGGTTTTGCATCCTTCTTTGTCATTAGATACCTAAGAGCTGCATGGTATGTATGAACGATCACCTTAGTACCCAATAGATAGGCACGAAACTTCTCAAAAGCATACACAACCGCTAGGAGCTCTTGTTCAGTAACAGTGTAGTTCCTTTGGGCTTCATTTAGGAACTTACTCGCATAGTAGATAGGATGAAATAATTTCTCCATTCTCTGACCAAGCACAGTTCCAACGGCTACACCACTAGCATCACACATGATTTCAAACGGGAGAGACCAATCTAGTGCTACCATGATAGGGGCTTCAATGAGTTTTCCTTTGAGGCATTCGAATGCCTTCAAGCAATCTTCATTGAAGTCAAACTTCGCATCTTTCTCCAAGAGTTTGCATAATGGACTAGCAATTTTGGAGAAGTCTTTGATGAACCGACGATAGAAACCTGCATGGCCAAGAAAACTATGAACTCCCTTCACCGAAATTGGAGGCGGTATCTTCTCAATAACCTCTATTTTTGCTCGATCAACTTCTATTCCTCTTTCGGAGATCTTATGCCCAAGAATGATTCCTTCTTTTACCATGAAGTGGCACTTCTTCCAATTCAGCACAAGGTTGAATTCTACATATCTTTGCAACGCCATGCTTAAGTTTGCCAAGCATGCTTCAAAGGACTCACCAACAACTAAAAAATCATCCATGAATACCTCCAAAGTGTCTTCAACCATATCAGAAAAAATAGACATCATACAACGTTGAAAAGTTGCTGGTGCGTTACATAGGCCAAATGGCATACGTTTGAAGGCAAACGTCCCATATAGGCATGTAAATGTTGTCATCTCTTGGTCTTCGGGGGCAATACAAATTTGATTGTAGCCTGAATAACCATCTAGAAAACAAAACCATCCTTTCCCCGATAATCGATCTAGCATTTGGTCTATAAATGGCATTGGGAAGTGATCTTTGAGTGTCCAAGAATTCAGCTTACGGTAGTCCATGCATACTCTCCATCCAGTGACGGGTCTGAGTGGAATAAGCTCATTCTTCGCATTCGCGACCACCGTCATGCCTCCTTTCTTGGGAACACATTGTACCAGGCTTACCCATTTACTATCAGAGATAGGATACACAACCCCTGCGTCTAACCACTTGATAATTTCTTTCTTTACCACTTCTTGCATAGGTGGGTTTAGACGTCTTTGATGCTCAATGGTGGGTGTGCAATTTTCTTGAAGCTGAATTTTATGTGCGCAAATCCCAGGTGGAATACCAATAATATCCGCAATGGTCCATCCAATGGCTCTAATATACTTGCGTAGAATAGCAATAAGAGCTGCAACTTGTTGTTCACCCAAATCGGCTGCCACGATAACTGGAAGTGTGTTTTCACTTCCTAAGAATGCGTACTTCAAATGACTTGGCAGCTCCTTCAATTCTAACTTGGGTGGCTCTTCAATAGATGGCTTAGCTGGTGGTGTGGGTCGATTCTTGAGATCAAGGTCCAGCTTCTTGGGAGAGCCCAACCTATTCCCTAATACGTAGAAGCCTTTGTCATCACAACAAAAACTTCAGGGAGCAAGTCCCAAACTATGAATTTTGTCCATCATCAAAACTAAGGACTTAACAAATACAATGTTTGGATAGACTGTATCGTTCACTATTGTTTAATAACAGTTTTACTGTTTGACTTGACGGTATGGTACTGTATCGTGACTGGTAAGTTTACTAAAATTCCCTTAACTATTATAAATATTAAATGTATCAAAATTGTTAATAAAATAATTTTCTTTTTGCTAATCTGTCATAAATTATACTATGTAAATATATTAAGTTGTTAAATTCATGTAAATTTTAATAAAATCAAGACAAGAATAGATCAAAATAAATGTAATCAGATTCATTTTTTATAGTAACAAATTTCATTTTCTTTTGGTGTTTTGAAACGTGACCACCAACGACAAGGACAAAGTTTAAATGCATCTTTCGTGTATGCTACGGGTGTGTTCAGTATGGAACACAAAAATTCTAGTAAAGTAAATTATTTCTTCCTTATTTTCTTATGTTCGTTACATAAATAGAAAAATATTTTTTAAAAATATTTGTATATATTTTAACAAAAAATAATGAGAACAAATAGGATAAGGGGATAATAAAGAAATTATATTTATTTTATTTAAAAAAATATTTAGGGGTGGGGGGTCGAGGGTAGGGATAAGGTGAGGTAAGAAAAAAGTTTTAAATTTCTTAAAAAATAAATTAAAAAATATTTTTTTGCGGGTAAGTGCATGGGGTGAGGGTGGGGTGGTTGGGCTAGTAGGAGGTGTGGTGAGGTAATAATTTTTTTTACAACTTTTTGAGAAATAAAAAAATTAGTTTGGAAGAGGGGCTGGTAAGTGGTAGGGGAGGGGGGTGGGGTAAGAAAATTTTTTGTATTTTTTTTTAAGAAAACATTAAAAAAAATTGTGGTAGGGGTTTGGTAAAGGGTGGGGTTGGGAGTCAGGATAGGGGGTGGGATAAGAAAAAAGTTTAAAATTTTCTAAAAAAGAAATTAAAAAAATAATTTTATTTTGGAGGAGGGTGTGGGGGCTTATGGAATGGGGAGAAGGGGAGGAGGTGGAGCTAAATAATATAAGATAAAAGATAAAATATAATTATATAATATTAAATAAGGACATAATTAGAAAAAAATAAGCAAATCATGGGATACCACCAAATCGGTGGTTATATAAAGTGGAGTTTTCATGGTTAACTAATCATTAAATTAAACCATACCACATCATATATTTTAAGAAACAATTAAAAGAAATATTATTCTCTTATTAACCATACCATAACATGGGGCTTTGAGTTGTAGGTGACAAAAGAGTTTTAAAATGAGTTGTAGATGACACAAGTCTTAATTATTGAGTGGATGTGATAATTACTTTATTATGGATTAAGAAAGCTGGAGAAGTTTGAAAATAACCCACAAGTTTTTTAATTTACACTTTGATTCAAATGTTAGTTAATATAACATGAAACGGAGGGAAAATGTGTGTTTCTCTCTCTTCTCATCCATTGTTGTTTTGTCTCTCTTCTCGATTATTGTTGTTCATCGTTGCTGCTGCTTTATTCATCATCTTCTACTTCATTATCAACTTCATCTTTTTCTTGTCGACCATTATCGTTGTTGTTGTTGTTGTTACCACCACTGCTTCTATCTGACCAATTTCTTAGGTTAAATTTTATTTCCTACATCACTTTCCACTTTGGAATTACTTCATAGGTGACTTTGGTAAGTAAAATTATGATTTTTATTCGAATTTGTCATCTGGGTACATAGTTACTGCTGTTTTTCCAACAATGGATAGAACCCGATCATGAATCCAACATAAGTGCCCACAATTTAAATAGATCACTCATCTGGTGCATCAGATGAGTAATCTGTTACAACTGAAGATTTTTTTATTGTACCAGACTAGTTATCTGTTGCATCAGACTAATTATATGTTACATCAGACTAATTATTTATTGCATCAGACTGATTATCTGTTGCATCAGACTACTTATCTATTGCAACAGATGATTAATCTGTTTGGAACAACACAAATCAGCCCCTGCCACGAATCCAATAGATAACCAATATGTTTCAACTCTTGTTATTCAAACTGGATTCAAAATTATTTCTTATGTCCAATCGTCGAGATATTTGTTGAGAATATAATAGACAGAATAAAAATTAAACACTCCCTCTGTCTCAAATTACCCATCCCAAATTTCTTAATTTGATTTCTCATTTTACTTGTTTTTTTTCATTAATCAAGAAGAGAAAAAAATTCCATGTTTTACCCTTTGCATTAATCACTTTTTCTTCAAATTAAAATGTAAACATCATTAATCGGGGTATTATGGTAAACTAGGCATGTTATTAATTATTTTTCTTAATCAATGTACCATCTCAATTTGGGACGGGTAATTTAAGATGGAGGGAGTATGAATTAAAATGTCAAAGTCGTGCAATAGACTAGTTATCTATTGAAACAGACTAGTTATCTGTTGAAACAAACTAGTTATCTATTGCATTAGACTGATTATCTGTTGCATCAGACTGCATATCTGTTGCAACATATAAGTAATCTGTTTGGAACAATACAAATCAGCCCCTGCCACAAACCCAACAAATAAATCTTGCTATTGCTACTGGATTCAAAATTATTTCTTACGTCCAATCGTCGATATGTTTGTTCAAAAGATAATAGACAGAATGAAAATTAAATATGAATTAAAACGTCAAAGTTGATCAAACTTAATTTTTTTATTAAACTAAAACAAATAAAATACATATACATAGACGAGACTAAAAGAAAAAAAATAATCTAATTATTATTATTAGCATTATTATTGTTATTATTATTATTATTATTATTATTATTATTATTATTATTATTATTATTATTATTATTATTATTATTATTATTATTATTATTATTATTATTATTATTATTATTGTTAGCCGATCAATCTTCCTCAGGTAGCAGCAAGGTCCTCTTCAGCCGTCGGATCTCACAGTGAATCCTTGCTCTAACTGCTCCCAGTTCCCTTTGCAGGTCATGAACCTGCATCTGAAGTTCATTCACAGCGTCTTGTAGAATAGCCATGTCCGACACTGGATCATCCATATCTAGAACACATGAATTGACAAAAAACGTAAAAATAAAAATTAAAAAAAAATATCCGAATGCTACAACGTATACTACAAATTGGCAAGAAAAAATTTATCTGAGTCAGGGAAGAGAATGTGGTGAAAGATGTAATATGAAAGACAAGATGCAATAAATAAATATAGTGTAGTTGAATGAACGAATGAGTAAAGAGAGACCTATTTATAGGGGATTGAATTTGAATTAGTGGCAAAAAGGCGCGACTATTCACCTCCATTTATTAATTATATTTTTTATTACTCTAAAAAGTTATGACTTAATTATATTTAAAAATATTGTGATAAGTCATGACTTTTGAGATTATTATTATTATTAATTAGTTCTTTCCAAGAACTGTTTTTATTGAGTTGTAACAACAGATTATATATCTGTTGTATCAGTTAACTCATCTGTGACAACAAATATTATCATCTGTTATAACAAATAGAGAACCAGTTGCATCAGATAATCTATTCGTTGCAACATTTAATCTAACTGTTCACCTTCATTTATTAATTACATTTTTATTACTGCAAAAATTTATGACTTTAATTAAATTAAAAAATATTGTGATAAGTCATGACTTTTCATATTATTATTGTTAATTAGTTCTTTCCAAGAACCATTTTTATTGAGTTGTGACAACAGATTATATATCTGTTGCATCAGATGACTTATTTGTGACAACAGATACACCATCTGTTGCAACAAATAGAGAAACTGTTGCATCAGATAATTTATTTATTGCAATATTTAATCTAATCGTTCACCTCCATTTATTAATTATATTTTTTTTATTGTGAAAAGTTATGACTTTAATTAAATTAAGAAATATTGTGATAAGTCATGACTTTTCAAATTATTATTATTAATTAGTTCTTTCCAAGAACCGTCTTTATTGAGTTGTGACAACAGATTCTATATCTGTTGCATTAGATAACTTATCTGTGACAACAGATATACCATCTATTGCAACAAATAGAGAACATGTTGCATCAGATAATCTATCTATTGCAACATATAATCTATCTATTAAAAAAAAAGTTATCATCATATCATTAATCCAAATTTGCTGACTTTTTTATTATATAAATTAAAAAAAACACCTTTCAATAATTGTTTCTTTAATAAAATAATAACCATTTTTATTGAGTTCTGACAACAAATTATATATCTGTTGAATCAGATAAACCATCAGTAGCAACAAATATACCATCTGTTGCAATAAATGTACAAATTGTTTTAATAGTTTTTTTTATTTCTTCAAACAGTTGATACATCAGTCGCAACAAATGAGGAATTTGATGCATCAGCAACATTGTTGAATGTGTTTGTGTTTTAGACAAAAAGTCACTTTGATTTTAATAACTAATCGTGACTTTTAACCATTTTTATTTTTAAATTTATTTTTTAAAATTATTTATTTATTATATAATAAAAAAAGTCATAATATTGTATTAATTAATTAACTTATATGATGATTGTTAAGAAAAAGGTGAACAGTCGTGACTTTTTTCTTAACAATCATCATATAAGTTAATTAATTAATCCAATATTGTGACTTTTTAATTATATAATAAATAAATAATTTTAGAAAATAAATTTAAAAACAAAAATGGTAAAAAGTCACGATCAGTTATTAAAATCAAATAACCGTTCTTTTATAGTTATAAATTGTGTTTATCATTTATTTCCTTATTATTTATTTACGAACCGTTCTACATATTAAATAATCGAAAAGTCATGTCTTTTCACTTCACCCTCTCAATAACAATAATATTTTTTTATTAATAACCGTTTGTTGCAACATATGATCTATATGTCGTATCAGATTAACCTCTGTTGACACAAATGCTCAATCCCTACCACCAACCGTCAGCATATTGAGATTAAGGAATAAACAAAATGATAATTAAATACTAAATAAGAATTAAAAATTCAAAGTCGACCACCAAAACATAGATTTTTGAATCCCTTGGGTGGATCCGATATACAAAAGGAGGAAAATAATACATACGCTAAAGAAAAATATAACCTAATTATTATTACTACTATTATTATTATCACTATTATTGTCAACCGGACAATTTTTATCTAACAGCAGCAGGGCCCTCCTCAGCCTTGCTTCGAAGTCGGCCAAATCCCTCTGGATTTCATCAAACTGCCTTGGAAGTTCCCGCAAGGACTCGATATGAATCTTCTTGTACGAATCTGGATCAGCCATATTTATATTATAAGCATAGTAGAATGAACAAGTAAGAGTGAGTAAGGAGGGACCTATTTATAAATGATTGAATTGGAAGGGGTTAGTCAAACAAAAAACCACGACTGTTCATATCCCTTAATTAAATAAAACTGGTGACTCTTTGAATATGTAAATTAAAAAAAATAGATATAAATACAACATTTTATCTTTTATTGTATTTCAAAAAGAAAAGAAAATTATTTTAAAATAAATCTAACAGATGGGTAATCTATTGCAAAATATATTCTATCTGCCAGATAACTTACAACATATTTACAATCTATTGCAACAGATGGATATATCTATTTGCTTTTCCAACAGATATGTCATATGTTGCAACAGATTGATCATCTGCCATAACAAATGTCTGCAACTGTTTCATAATTTAAACAGATATGGCATCTGTTGTAACTTACTAGTCATCTGTTTATTCAATTTAATCCATAGATGGGCTAGGAATAATAAGGTGCATGCAGATGGATGGATCCATTTTCATATGTGGGAGTTAAGTATTACTAATAAGATTATCAGGACAACACGCACAAAGTACAATATTTCTATTAATGCAATTTTTAACCGATTAGGCACAAATCATTCAAACAAGATCCTGCATTATATAGTTAAGTTTGATGGGTTTGAATTGATAAGGCTGAGGGCCCCATGAAAATGGTCCAGATACCCTGTTATGAATTATTGATGATTTTTGCTCGTGTTTATGCGTGTCAAGTTTTTAGAAGGGATCAATATTTAGTGTCATTGCAGAGGTCCAATAGCGATTGGACTTAACTTTAAGTGTGCATTAGACTCTGAGAAGGCCTTCGAAGCCTTGCACTGCATCAAACAAAAATAGAAAACCAATAAAAATTCCCCTAACTTAAATTTATATGGAAGGGTCGATCGAGAAAATGATTATACATCAGAAGGAGCCGAAGGAGAATGCCTGCGAGGGAAAGGGGGAGTTGATGAAATACTATATCATTTAAGAGCTAATTGAAGAAGAGACATAGGGTAGAAAGTAACTTCTAGCGAATCTAGTCGATGAAATTATCTTAAAACATGAGAAATCTGAATCAAGTGCAAATATGAAAGTGTATCCGGTAATGTAAATTCGTCTGTTGTTTCTCTGAAAGAAAAATAATGCAGATGGACACTTTTCTAGAGAGCTGCGATTAGGTAGTATGGTCAGGATTATCACCTAAATAGGAAATAGTAGAAGACCAAGAAAGCAGCCTTACGAGCATCGAGATTTGAAATAATGTACAATAAGTCTAGAAAACTTGTGCCAACAGCAACTGCAGTTAAAGTAAGGAATCTAAGCGAATGCAACAATTTCTGAATTTTAAATTGCATCCCATGCCTTCTTTCTTGTGGTTCTGATTAGGTCCACGGTTGTTGACCTGATCGAAACAACAAACGAGATTAACAGACAGATTGAGTGCCATTACTTCCTTAGCAATATGAATTAATTAATTGTATTTTCTTGCCTTAGCATGCTTTCAACATTCCTTAGAGAAGATCAGAGGCTTGGTGTAGTATGTGAATCTCGATAATTTTCAAGCTTGCCTGCAGCTTGCTGATTCGGTCTTCAAATTTATCGTTGTTGTCTTTGAAGTTGGTATAAAGTTCCTGGTCTCTTGTGAGCTCGATCAAGAATAATTTCTCTTTCAAATTTGTAGCATTGAAGAAGACCTTCAGAACACTTTATTCAGAAGCCTTAAAGGATACATGGAGGGTCCCTGTGTTTTTTTTAGGTCAAAATATGTTGATGCACACTCAAGATGTGGTCCCAAGCGTTGAATAGCTCACTTTTATCGAGCGTTGTTGAATGCAGCTTGCTCAACCAACCTTCAAAGGATTTGATAAATTAATAATCAAGGAGTTAGGTAATGTTTGATCTAAATCGACTCTACCAAGCCTATCAAACGTTGCATAACTCCAGGCTTATTATGTTATCAAAAAACTTTGCTCAAGTTAGTGGACAAATCAAACGAGCTCAATCTTTTAGCCTTTCTACTGATCGCTCTTCTCCAATATAGATGACAAAATATCCTCCAACACTGTCGCCAGAAATACTTGTCGGGTGTAAGTCGTCAGAAGGCATCAACAGTAATCTCTCAATTTCAAGTGATATTGAGAGATTCCTAGTCATGCCTTCTCAAGACTTTTGCTATGACAAGAATTTCTGTTGATGACAAGATCTCCGCCATGAAAACGTCTACACCGTCAGCAAAAATCTTGCCAAAGCGAAAATCTTGAGAAGGCATTATTAGTAATGTACAAGGGCCACAAAAGAACAATTGTCAACTCCTCTGTCTTGCTCAAGTAACCAAAAAAATTTTCAAATCCATTGTCTTGCACTATTGAGCAATGTACAGAGGAGTTAAAATGTAAGGCAAGCTTGTACATGCTCAACAGTGCAAGACAGCGAATTTGAAATTTTTTTTTCAGATACTTGAGCAAGACAGAGGAGTTGATAATTGTTCTTCTGTGGCCCTTGTACATTACTAATAGTGTCTTCTGAAGACTTTTTCTCTGGCAAGATTTCTGCTGATGGTGAAGACTTGTATGGCAAATATCTTGTCATCAGCAGAAATTCTTCTCATAGCAAAAGTTTCTAGAAGGCATAACAAGGAATCTCTCAATATCGAGATTATTATTGATGCCTTCTGAAGACTTGCGCCCTGACAAGCATTTCTGGTGACAATGTAGACTTTTTCATGGAGGATATATTATCGTCTATATTGGAGAAGAGCGATCAGTGAAAAAGCTGAGAGATTGAGCTTGTTTGATTTGTCCACTAACTCAAGCAAAGTTTTTTGATAGGGTAACGAGCCTGGAGTTATGTAACATTTGATAGGCTGGGTAGAGTCGGTTTAGATCAAATGTTACGTAAAACCTTGCTTATTAATTTATCAAATCCCTTAAAGGTTAGTTGAGCAAGCTGCATTGAGCAACACTTGATAAAAGTGAGCTATTCAATGGTTGGGACCACATCTTGACTGTGCATCAACACATTTTGACCTAAGAATATACATAGCGACCCTACATATATCCTTTAAGGATTTTGAAGAAAGTGTTCTGAAGGACTTCTTCAATGCCACAACTTTAAAGGAGAAATTATTCCTGATCGAGATCATAAGAGACCAGGAATTCTGTACCAACTTCAAAGACAACAACGACAAACTTAAAGACCGAATCAGTAAGATGGAGGCAAGTTTGAAAATTTCAGGATTCACATACTACAGCAAGCCTCTGATCTTCTCCAAGGAATGTTGAAAGCATGCTAAGGCAAGAAAACATAATCAATTAATCCATATTGCTAAGGAAGTAATAACACTCAATCTGTCTTTCAATCTAGTTTGTTGTTCCAATCAAGTCAACAGCAGTGGACCTAATCGAAACCACAAACAAGAAGGCATGAGATGCAATTTAAAATTTAAAAATTGTCATCTTTGCTTATATTTCTTATTTTAACTACAGTTGTTGTTGGTGTAAGTTTTCTAGACTTATGTACATCATTTCAACCCTCGATGCCCGTAAGGCCTCTCTCTTGGTCTTGTACTATTTTCAATCTAGGTGATAATACCGACCACGCTACCTAGATGCAGTACCCTAGCAAAGAGACCATCTACACTATTTTTCTTTTATAGAAACACTGATGGATTTTTATTAGCGGATATAATTTTATATTTGCACTTGATACTGATTTCTCATATTCTAAGATAGTTTCATCAGTCAGATTCGCTAGAAGTTACTTTCTACCCTATGTATCTTCTTCAATTAGCTCTTAGATGATAGTCTTTCATCAACCACCCATTTTCCCTTAAAGGTATTCTCCTACCGCATCTTTTGGCATATAATCATCACTCCGAGCAACCCAACCATATAAATTTAGGCTAGGGCAATAACTATATTGGTTTTCCATTCTTTTTAGATGCAATGCTAGGCTTCGAAGGCTTTCTCAGAGTTCAATGCACCCTAAAAGTTAGTCCAATCGCTATTGAATCTCTTTACAATGACACCAAAACTAGATCCCTTCACAATGCTTGACATATAAACATGAGTGACAACCGACATTAAATCTTAACAGGGTATCAGAACCATATTCATGGTCCTTAGCCTTATTAGTTCGGACCTACCAAACTCCACTATAAAATTGTAGATATCTTGTTTGAATGATTAATAACTAATCGGTAAAAACAGCATTCACAAAATCAGTGTACTCTATGTGTGTTTCCACGATAATATTATCAGTAATACATACCTCCCACATATGAAGTGGTTCTATCTGTATGCAACTTATTCCTCCGAACTTATCTTTACTACAGGCTCTTGTGTTGGTCGGGCAAAAGTTGATCAACTTTCAGTTCCTTATATCTATAAAGAAGAGGAAAAAAATTAATGTCATAAAAAGAACATTATCCATCTATTGCAATAGATATAGAGTCTGTTGCATCAGATGTAGAGTCTGTTATAATAGATATGGAGTCTGTTGCAACAGATGTAGAGTCTATTGCAACAGATGTGGAGTTTGTTAGAATATATCAAACTAGCCTTGCTGGTGGTTTGATTTCTTCTAACAGTTGCTTCGTCTATTGAAACATCAATAACAGCATAAACTACAAAGAAATAATAAATAAAAAACATCAACAACAAAAAAACAACAATATTTTTTCCAACACCATCAAAAACATCAACAACAAAGAAGCAATATCCTTTGTTCCAACACCATCAACAACACTACACCACAAGTTTCAACAACACCAACCCCATCAACAATATCAATAACAGCATCAACAATAAAGAAAAAAATAAATACATACAAAAAAATGATACTGCCAACAAGGCCTTTAAACTTCTCCCAACAGATGACTTTTTTCACATATTGTAATATAAATTCTCTGTTTATTTATTCAACACTTAAAAGTTCCTTCAAATTTTTTAAATAAATATGATATAAGTAAATGGTAATTAAATATAAAAACAGATGTAAATAACTTGCAAAAAAAGACAAGAATAAAAGGGCAATAGTGAACTATACCATAATGTCAAAAAGGGATCAAAATAGCAATTTCAGTCAAGGAAGTATATGGATTGGTTTAGATTCGAAAGGATATTTATGAAAAAGGAAAGAAAAAAGAGAGAAAAAAGGTTGTAATAACCCTAAAGAGGAGAGAAAAAAAAAGATGAGAGGTGAACAAAACAAATTTAGGGCTGAAGCTAAAGGAGAGATGAGATAATTCTGGATGTATTGTGCATGTAGACGTGGGTTTCAATATTCATTAATTAATATAATTAATATTCATTAATAATTTGAGGGGCACGAGGAAGTCTAGTGACATTGAAAAGACAAGATAAGACTACTCAATGAACTCATTTTTAAGTTATCTAAGAAACATTTTTTATCGTATTTTGTAGTACTACTTTATCTACTCAGACAAAATCTGCTTTAAAATTAAAAGAAAAAAAAGATTTTCAAATAGATATGTTATCTATTACAACAGATAGCAATATTTGTTTAAAAATCCCAATAGCACAGTCATCTGTTACAACAGATACAAATATCTGTTTAAAAATCCCAACATCTCAGTCATTGTGATAACAAATGCAAATGTCCATTTGATAATTAAATCATATATGTCATATATTACAATAGATATCAATATCTGTTTAAATATCCCAATAGATTAGTCATCTATGACAACAGATGCAAATTTCCATTTGATAATTAAATTAGATATGTCATCTGTTATAACAGATATCAATATCTATTTGAAATTTTCCAATAGCTCAGTCATCTGTCACAACAGATGCAAATGTCTATTTGATAATTAAATCAGATATGTCGTCTGTTGTAACATATATAAATATTTGTTAGAAATCTCCAAAAGATCAGTCGTTTGTTCCAACAGATTTTATTGCAATTAATTTAGGTGGAACTAGGGATAAATGAATGAGTTCATAGGGTCAACTATAACTTTAATTGAGTCTTTGAAATTGCATGGTGTTGGTATAACGTTCATCCCGACCCGAGTCATCGATCGTTCACTCTGAGTTGAAAAGATTATCATTATATTAATGTTAAGCTAGTACCTAAATTGATTTAGGTGGAACTAGGGATGAATGAGTTCTCATTAACTTAATGTTAAGATAGAACCTTCATTGATTTAGGTGGAACTAGGGATGAATGAGTTCATAGGGTCAACAACAACTTCAATTGAGTCTTTGCAATTTCATAGTGTTGGTATTACGTTTATCCTGACCCGAGTCATCGATCGATCACTCTGAGTTAAAATAAGTTCTAATTAACTTAATGTTAAGATAGTACCTAAATTAATTTAGGTGGAACTATGGATGAATAAGCTCATAGGTTCAACTACAACTTCAATTGAATTATTGCAATTGCATAGTGCTGGTATTGCGTTCATCTTGACCCGAGTCGTCGATCGATCACTCTGAGTTGAAATGAGTTCCCCTTAACTTAATGTTAAGATAGTAACTAAATTGATTTAGGTGAAACTAGGGATGAATGAGCTTATAGGATCAACTACAACTTCAATTGAGTCGTTGTAATTGCATGGTGTTGGTGTTGCGTTCATCCCAACCCGAGTCATCGATCGATCACTCTAAGTTGAAATGAGGTCTCATTAACTTAATGTTAAGATAGGACCTAAATTTATTTAGGTGTAAATAGGGATGAATGAGCTCATATGGTCAATTACAACTTTAATTGAGTCGTTGCAATTGGATAGTGTTGGTGTTGTGTTCATCCTGATCTGAGTCGTCGATCGATCACTCTGAGTTGAAATGAGTTCTCATTAACTTAATGTTAAAATAGTACCTAAATTAATTTAGGTGGAACTAGGGATGAATAAGTTCATAGGGTCAACAACAACTTCAATTGTGTCGTTGCAATTGCATGGTGTTGGTGTTGTGTTCATCTTGACTCGATTCGTCGATCGATCACTCTGAGTAGAAATGAGTTCTCATTAACTTAATGTTAAGATAGTACCTAAATTGATTTAGGTAGAACTAGTGATAAATGATCTCATAGGGTCAAGGTATCGTTCAATCAATCATGCAATCATAGCGAGACAAGCAGTTGACTTGATTGACGAAGACCCTCTAGGAGGGTTTCGTAGTTCTTGCTCCAACTACAACTTCAATTTAGCCGCTGCAATTGCATGGTGTTGGATTTGCATTTTTACTGACTTGAGTCATCGATCGATCACTCTGAGTTAAAATAATTTCTCATTAACTTAATGTTAAGATAGTACTGTAACGGCCATAGTCTGGTACCCCAGATGATACACGGTACTAACAATCTTGAAGGACCACTAGCTAACCCATGACTGGTACCTGCTGCAATAACTATATAATGATACTGAGCTATGCAGAATAATAGGCTAAAATGTCATAAGGTTCAAAACTGAAACATAACTGTTAATACGGCATAACAATACCAAAACTTACTTAATTGTTTGAACATGCTTAGTCTGAACATCTAGTCTGAAATCTTCTAAACTGTCTGAATAAGGAGTTGAAGGGACATATCCCCAACTAACTCCATCTACTGAAAATTGAACTAAAATAATAGAAATAAACATGCTATCCTCGAATGATGAGGACTCACTACAATCTACTGTTGCTGGCTAAATCCTAACTGCTAAGGATGCTCTGTAGCTCGTATGTCTTAACCTATGGTATAAAACACTATAGCACAAAAGAAAAGTATGCATCAGTATATGTGAATGTACTAGTAATGCCCCAAATCTGGTACCCAAAATGCTACACGGTACTCATGACCCCGAAGGACCACAAGCTAACCCATGACTGATATTTGTACCTGAACACTGTATAATATACTGTATAAATGCATAAATAAAGGCTGAAAGTACATAAGGTTCAAAACTGTAACATAACTGATATAACATAACATCAGGATGGGGTATGAAATACCCAAACTAACTAAAATGAATTGTCTGAACATGATAGTCTGAAAAACCTCTAACTGTCTAAATAAGGAGTTGATGGGACATGTCCCTAACTAACTCCATCTACTGAAAGCCAAACTGAATTAATGAAATAACTTATAATATCATCCTCAAATGATGAGGACTCACTGCTAAATCTGGCGGCTACTGATGCTCTAGAACCCATGCTTTTGAACCTATGGTATAAGACACCATAGCGCAAATTTGTCAGTGTTTTTGAATGTACTGGTATGCAAATAAGGTAGGATGAATGCAAAGGGTTCAAATTCATGAACAATGCTAATTGATTGAATAACATGAACGTGAGAATAAATGCATGAATAAGTGATTGTGACTGAATTTGTGATGGTACTGACTACTGAGTCTGATTACTGATAACATGAGTTACTGGTAACTGATATAAATGATATTGAGTAACTGGATCTGACGATCTAGGTTCTGATGGAACTAACTGAGTTCCGTACTATTCTGAGTTGATTGTATCTAACAGTCCTGAAATTCTGAAGAACTATTTAAGTTCTATTATCGAGACTGAGTCTAAAACTGTAACTGTAGGAAGTAGTCATCTAACCGACATACCCCAAATAATAGAATATAGCTGAGTTGGGGTCCAATTTATAACCCCAATTGGAAGGGTGTCAATATCGCGCCACTGGTAAGGACAAGCTGTGGGTAACCTTCATCTGTAGTATCCCCAAAATATAATGGTAGGACCCTCATCTGATAGTGTTTATCAACCCTCATCTGTTAGTGTTGATGTCTCAACCTATGCTGTCTACATAGTTTTGGAACGCAAGGATTGCTTCTAAGGATCACACCCTCAACTGTCAGTGTGTGTCCTCATCCTTGGGTTCACTTGGTGCTAAATCCTGCTCCCATCTGAATAGACACTGAACATGATTAACTGAACTGAACTAGACTGAGCTCATTGAGTTTCGTTGACTGACGGAATACTACTGAGATTACTGAAGTACTAAGCTTTCTGAGATTCCTAGGATTATTGAGTTTACTGAGTTTTCCTGAGTCACATAACTGACTGAATTCTACTGAACATAGCTTGATTGAGGATATCATGAAAAACATGACACAAGCTCTAGTCACACAGCTAAATTATCGTGTATTAGATACCCCCAGGACTCGATAACATAATAGTAATTCATGGCATAAATTCTAAAGCACAACAATGGCTACACACATATCCATAATCCCTTGACTAAGATATTTCATCCAACACTTGACATGCATGAAATTGTATATGAATGGGGATTTCATATTATCATACTAGTAAGCCACTTTTCCTCCCCATAGGCATTTAATCAAACATATAGTGATCATAGTATATGAAGACAACATTACGCAACAAGTAAACATCATGATTCAGTTCTAATTTCATCATTCAAGGGTTTAATCATGGGTTCACGTGAATACACACCTATAATAATTAATTTCACTTAAAATTTATCACCAAACATGGATTAGAATTCAATTGGTCATTATCAACATAAACGAAAGCAAACCCAACATGTAATTCATAAAAATCCATATACTTGAACTTTGAAAAGAGATTCTTGGGCTTCATGGATGAAAGGAGTCCATGAATGAACACCATGCATATCTGAGTTAATGAATTTGGAAGGACTGGTGGAGAGTTCTTGTGATTTGTCCCTTGAATTTGAGAGCTAGGGTTTCTTGGCTTGAGAGAGAACAACTTAATTTGGAAAAAATAGAGTGAATAATGATATCTTTAGGTCATGTAGGGTTAAATTTCGTGTTTGAGGCTGAACTAAAATCATGGAAAAAGAACCATTTAACCCTGGATGCGTCTTTTGATTTTTGTAAAAATCTCCCGATTTGGTAGGCTGTCGCGACGTGGTGAAATCGCGTTGCAATACTAGATGGTACCTGAAAGTTTGGCACGATGCGGAGACATCACGCTGAGATACTGGAAAAATAACAATTCTGAATTTGAGCCCTGGTGCGACGCGCCATAATCGCGTAGTCTCACTGGATTTTGACGATTGCCATTTTGGCCTGCTCCATGATGCGTTGATGGCTTAGGTAATACACTGTCTCACTAAAAAGGCTATAACTCTTCACCCGGGTGTCGGATTTGGGAAAACATTTTATCAATGGAAAGCTTATTCAATTTTTCACATGATAAAAAGTGAAATCTTGAAAATACCATATGTATAAAAGTGGATTCATCTTTAAAACAAGTCTCTAACATCTTTGGGATGAATTTAAGCTAGGTAGAAGTACGGGGTATTACAATATCTCCCCCTTGATAACATTTGGCCTCGAATAAGACTAATTAAGATGGGAGAAATGATAAGTTGAAGTGCATACTGAACACAAACAATTGAAACACGACTACATGGTTAACATTTCTGAGATTCATATCGAGCATGAATATCTAATGCATGATTTCATGACTGAACTGACTCATGAATAGATGACTGAGATTTCTGATAACTGAGTTTCTCACAAGGAGAATGCATATATGATGCATAAACACATGACTGATCTGATGTATGAACATATGATTGAATATGCAATGGTAATTGATACCAAGTTTATAATGGAATTCTGAACATGAACTGGACACCAAGTTGTAACTGAAATCTGAACAAGAAACCAAAAGGATTAAGAAAAGTTGTTACCTTAGGCTGAATCTGAATTAGCGGAGAAGAGGTGAGGATACTTGGTACGCATGTCTACTTCTGCTTCCCAAGTAGCTCCCTCAACGGACTGATTCCGCCAAAGAAATTTAACTAGAGGGACTTCTTTGTTTCTCAGTCTACGACTCTGATAGTCAAGAATTTTGACTAGAATCTCTTCATAAGAGAGGTTGTTCTGAATATCTATGCTCTGAATAGGGAATAGAACTAATGGATCACTCATGCACTTCTTGAGCAAGGAGACATGAAAGACTGGATGAACTGAGGCTAGATCTGAAGGCAATTCGAGCTCATAAGTTACTTTGCTGAAGCGACTGAGAATTTTGAAGGGACTAACATATCGGGGACCGAGCTTTCCATTTTTGCCAAATCTCTTCACTCCCTTCATGGGAGAGATCTTTAGATAAACATAGTCACCAATATCGAACTCGAGATCCTTTTTGCACATATCTGCAGAAGCCCTCTGTCGGCTCTGAGCAGCCTGGAGTCTTTCTATAATCAACTGGACTTTTTCTAAGGCATCGAATACCAAGTCAGGCCCTATAACTGAGGCCTCACTAACTTCGAACCAACCGACTAGATATCCACACCTCCTATCATAGAGAGCTTCGAATGGAGCCATCTGAATACTGGAATGATAGTTTTTATTATATGCAAACTCAATCAAAGGCAAGTGGTCATCCCAACTTCCCTTGAAATCAATTCCACACGCTCGCAACATATCTTCTAGAGTCTGAATGGTCTTTTCTACTTGACCATCTGTCTGAGGATGGAAGGCTATAATGAGATAAACTTGGGTACCAAGACCCTTTTAGAATGCTTTCCATAAATAAAAGGTGAACTAGGTACCTCTGTCTGAGATAATAGATAATGGAACATCGTGCAATCTGACCAACTCTTTGATGTAGAGTTTGGCATAATCCTCGACTGAATAAGAGGTATGGACTGGAAGTAAAAGAGATGATTTGGTTATTCTGTCTATAATGACCCAAAATGAATCATGCTGATGACGAGTACGACGCAAACCCATCACGAAGTTTATGTTCACTTCTTCCTACTTCCAAGTAGGAATATTGAACTCTTGCATGGACCCACTAGGCTTCTGATGCTTTATCTTACCCTGCTGGCATATAGAGAACTTATCCATAAACTTTGCCACATCTCTCTTCATCCCACTCCACCAATAGATCTCCCACAAGTCGCGGTATATCTTCGTGGCCCCTGGATAAATAGAGTAGCATGCACCATGCTCTACTATAAGAATTCATAGCCTCAATTCATCTACACCTAGAACATATAAATAACCCTGACAACGCAATACACCATCTCCCTCTTAGGAGAAAACCTCAACCTTCTGATCCTTGACTGACTCTATCAACTTGACTAGACTGGGATCTCTATATTACTACTACAAGAAAACCTCAACCTTCTAATCCTCGATTGACTCTATCAACTTGACAAGACTGGGATCTCTATATTGCTTTTCTTTCACCTCAAAAACTAGAGATAATTTTCTGAACCCATTTATCATCCTTCTCTGTATCTACTAAGCGAACACCTAGACTGGAAAGCTGATGGACTTCCTGATCTAACTTCTAATTACTATCCTCAACATGAGCAACACTACCCATAGACAGTCTACTGAGAGCATCGGCCGCTATGTTGGCCTTGCCTGGATGATAGAGGATACTTATGTCATAATCTTTCAAGAGCTCTATTCACCTACTCTGACAAAGATTGAGATCTTCTTGAGAAAAGACATATTGAAGGCTTTTATGATCTATGAACATATCTATATTAACACCGTATAGATAGTGCCTCCAAATCTTTAAGGCAAATACTACGGCTGCTAACTCAAGATCATGAGTAGGATAATTTTTATTATGGGGTTTAAGCTATCTGGAGGCATAAGCTATGACCCATCCATGTTGTATAGACACAACCCAAACCTACTCTAGATGCATCACAATACACTACGAAACCATCTAAACTATTTAGAAGAGCCAAAACTAGAGCTGAGGTGAGTTGAGTCTTCAACTCCTAAAAACTCTTCTCGCAAGGATCTGACCACTGAAACTTGACTTTCTTCTGGGTCAATCTAGACATAAGGGATGTAATAGAAGAAAATCCCTAAACAAACCATTTGTAATAGCCAGCCAAACCTAAGAAACTCCTGATATCTAATGGAGAGACGGGTTTGGGCCAGTTTCTTACTAATTTGGTCTTTTGAGGATCTACTCTAATGCCATCACCAGAAATGATATGACTAAGAAATGCAATAGACCTTAGCCAAAATTTGCACTTACTAAATTTGGCGAATAGCTAAATGATCTCTGAGAGTCTGAAGTATGATTCTGAGATGGTTTGCATGATCACATTCACCGTAGGAATAGACAAGAATACCATCTATAAAGACTATGACGAACCTGTCCAAGTACTGCTTAAACACACGGTTCATCAAGTCCATGAATACAGTAGGGATATTGGTAAGACCAAAGGACATGACTAAAAATTAGAAGTGACCATACCAAGTTTAAAAATCTATTATTGGAATGTCACATTCCCTGACTCTGAGCTGATAATAGCCTGATCTAAGGTCTATCTTAAAGAAATAGCTGGCACCCTAAAGTTTTTCAAATAAGTCATCAATTAGAGGAAGTGGATACTTGTTCTTGACTGTGACTTTATTGAGCTGGCGGTAATCAATGTACATTCTAGAGAATCATCTTTCTTGCGCACGAATAAGATTGGTGCACCCCACGAGGACACACTGGATCTGATAAATCCCTTATCTAAGAGATCCTTTAACTGCTCTTTCAGTTCATTGAGTTCTGTTGGTGCCATTTTGTATGGCGAAATAGATATAGGCTGAGTATCTGGAAGAAGATCAATGTCGAAGTCTATTTCCCTTTCAGGAGGAATTTTTGGAAGATCTTTGGGAAAGACATCTGAATATTTACTCACGAATAAAACTGATTCAAGACTGGGAGTCTCAAAAATTGAATCCTTAACATGAACAAGATGATAGACATATCCCTTAGATATGATTTTTCGGGAACGAAGGTAGAAAATAAGCTAATCTCGAAATGCTAAAGTACTACCCCTCCACTCTAGGATAGGTTCATTCAGAAACTAAAACTAGACTATTCTGTTTCTAAAGTCGACTGTGACATAGCAGGAATGAAGCCAATCTATGCCGATAATGACATCAAAATCAGCTATCTCGAATTTGACTAAGTCTGCTAAGGTGACTTTCTAAAATATCATAATTGGGCAGTTCCTGTATACCCTCCGAGCTATGATGGTTTTACCCACTGAGGTAGATACTTAGAAGGGCTCTACTAGAATTTTGGGACTGACTCCGAAGTCAACTATTATATAAGGAGTAACAAAAGACAAGGAAGCTCCTGGATCTAGCAAAGCGTAAACATGTAAGTGAAAGATCTGTAATGTACCAGTAACTGCATCAGGAGAATTTTCCCAATCTTTTTGGGACTGAAGAGCATAAATTCTATTTAGGCGTTGCCCACTAGTAGCATTGGAAGTGGCACCTTACTGATTTGGGCGACTGGACTAGGCTGAGGAACGGTTCTGCTGACCCTTATAACCTGACTAGGGACAATCTCTGACTCTGTGGCCTGGCTTGCCACATCCTAAATAGATATCACTGCTAGCTCTGCAAGTACCCTTGTGGTTCTTACCATAATTCTGACAAAGACGATTGGTTCGGGCACTGCTAATACTACCCTGAGATTTAGATACCGGCACCCTATCTTTGTTACCCTCCCTAAACTTAGGAATTGGAGCACTGGCTGAAGAAGTAGCTAGGACGGATGACTTAGGATGGAACTAAGAACGATTTTCTCCCTCTGACTTAGGCTGAGAAAAGTTGAAACTACTTGTGATTGCTCTCTTATTCTGTCTCTCTCTCATCTTAATCTTTTGCTCTTTTATCTGTTGAGCATGGGTCATAAGCCTGGTTATATTCATGTCACTATTCAATATCGTGGACCTACTCATTACAACTCTATCATTCACCCCAAAAAAAAACTTACTCATCTTGGCCCTGCTGCTGCCACTACATGGGGAGCATATCTGGATAATAGGGTAAAATTAAGAGAATACTCTTTCACCATCATGTTGTCTTGCCTAAGGTTGATAAATTCTAACACCTTAGGTTCTCTCAGCTCTAAGGGAAAGAATCTATCTAAGAAGGTAGTAGCAAACTCCTCCCACTCAATAGGCCCTGCATTAACTGACCTTTCTGACGTCCACTATTTGAACCAAGTGTGAGCAACATCCTGCAACTAATATGCAACTAGCTTAGCACTCTCACTAGAAGTAAGCCCCATGATATCCGTAACCTTCTAAAGCTGGTCAAGGAATTCCTGAGGATTCTTTTCTGACTTAGACCCAAAAAAGGATGGAGGATTTATTCGGGTGAAGTCCTAAATCCTGGCAGCAGTTAAATTAGCCACTGGGTTGTCCAGAATGACAACTGGTCATTCATTCTGAGCAGCAACTGAGTTATCAAGAGTGGTGAATGCAGCTCTGAACTCTGCAGGAGAAACATGTTTGTCCAAGAGATCTTCTTGGACTGGCTGGGGGGCTGACTGATTCTCATTTCTTCTTCTGAAAGGCATGTTCTGTTAAAGAAAGGGAGAAATAAATTAGACTGAGAGTTAAGCTTGAGCTCACGTACACTGGCATGACATAAATACTGAAAGAAGGGAAACTATTCCTAAAATATCTCATAGCCTCCTATACATAAATATGGCATGCAATACACCCATGTACAAGACTCTACTAGATGTAGCTTTCAGACTTCCTAGGAATTAGTTGAACCTTAGGCTTTGATACTAAATTTGTAATGCCCCGTACCCAAAATGCTACACGGTGCTCATGATCCCGAAGGACCACAAGCTAACCCATGACTAATATCTATACCTGAGCACTACATAATATACTGTATAAATGCAAAAATAAAGGTTGAAAGGCCATAAGATTCAAAACTGTAACATAACTAATATAACACAACATCTGGATGGGGTATGAAATACCCAAAACAACTGAAATGAACCATCTGAACATGTTAGTCTGAAAAGCCTCAACTGTCTGAATAAGGAGTTGATGGGACATGTCCTCAACTAACTCTATCTACTGAAAGCTAAACTGAATTGATAAAATAACTCATAATATCATCCTCAAATGATGAGGACTCACAGCTTCTGAACCGATGGTATAAGACACCATAGCATAAATGCGTCAATACGTTTGAATGTACTAGTATGCAAGTGAGGTAGGTTGAATGAAAAGGGTTCAAATGCATGAACAATGCTAACTGATTAAATAACATAAACGTGAGAATACATGCATGAATAAGTGACTATGACTGAATGTGTGATGGTACTGACTACTGAGTCTGATTACTAATAACATGAGTCACTGGTAATTGATATAATAGATACTGATCTAATAGTCTAGGTTCGTATTGAACTAATTGAGTTTCATACTATTCTGAGTTGACTGTATCTGACAGTCCTAAAATTCTGAAGAACTATCTAAATTCTATCACTGAGACTAAGTCTGAAACTATAACTATGGGAAGTAGTCATCTAACTGATATGCCCCAAATAACAAAATATAGTTGAGTTAGGTCCAATATGTAACCCCTATTGGAAGGGTGCCAATACTGCGCCACTGGTAAAGACAAGCTGTGGGTAACCCTCGTCTGACAGTGTCCCCAAAAGATAACGGTGGGACCCTCATCTATCAGCATTTATACACTTCATCAACCCTCATCTGTTAGTGTTGATGTCTCAACATATGTTGGCTACATAGTTCTGGTATGAAAGGATTGCTTCTAAGGATCACACCCTCAACTGTCAGTGTGTTTCCTCATCCTTGGGTTTACTCAGTGCTAAATCCTACTGCCATCTAAATAGACACTGAACATGATTAACTGAACTAAACTGGACTGAGTTCATTGAGTTCCATTGACTGATGGAATACTACTGAGATGACTAAAGTACTGAGCTTTCTGAGATTCCTAGGATTACTAAGTCTACTAATTTTTCCTGAGTCATATGACTGACTGAATTCTATTGAACATGGCTTGACTGAGGATATCGTGTAAAACATGACACAGGCTCTAGGCACACAGCTAAATTATCGGGTATTAGATACCCCTAGGACTCAATAGCATAATAGTAATTCATGGCATAAATTCTAAAGCACAACAATGGCTATACACATATCCATAATCCCGTGGCTAAGATATTTCATCAAACACTTGACATGTATGAACTTGTAAATGACTGGGGATTTCATATTATCATACTAGTAAAACATTTTTCCTTCCCATAGGCATTTAATCAAACACATAGTGAGCATAGTATATGTAGACAACATTACGCAACAAGTAAACATCATGATTAAGTTCTAATTTTATCATTCAAGGGTTTAATCATGGGTTCATATGAATCTACACCTATAATAATTAATTCCACTTAAAATTTATCAGCAAAAATGGATTAGAATTCAATTGGTCATTATCAACATGAACAAAAGCAAACTCAATATGGAATTCATAAAATTCCATATACTTAAACTTTGAAAAGAGATTCTTGGGCTTCATGGATGAAAGGAGTCCATGAATGCACACTATGCATACCTGAGTTAATGAATTTGGAAGGGCTGATGGAGAGTTCTTGTGATTTAGCCCTTGAATTTGAGAGCTAGGGTCCCTTGACTTGAGAGAGAGCAACTCAATTTGGGAAAAATAGAATGAATAATGATATATTTAGGTTATGTAGGGTTAAATTTCGTGTTTGAGGCTGAACTAAAATCATGGGAAAAGATCCATTTAACCCTGGATGCGTCTTTTGATTTTTGTCAAAATCTCCCAATTTGCCAGGCTGGCACGATGTGGTGCTATCACATTGTGTCACTGGAAATTACCCACTAGGAACTGGACTGATGGCACGATGAGGTGAAAATGTGTTGCAATACTGGATGGGGCCTGGAAGTTTGGCGCTATGCGGAGACATCGTGCGAAAACACTGGAAAAAAAAATCATTTGGAATTTAAGCCCTGGCTCGATGCACCATAATCACAAAGGCTCATAGGATTTTGACGATTACCATTTTAAGCTGCTCCGCAATGCGTTGATGGATCAGGTGATACACTGTCTCACTAAAAAGGCTCTAACTCTTCGCGCGGGTGTCGGATTTGTACGAATATGGTATCGATGGAAATCTTATTCAATTTTTCACATGATAAAAAGTGAAAATCTTGAATATACCACATATATAAAAGTGGATACATCTTTAAAACAAGTCTCTGACATATTTGGGATGAATTTAAGCTAGGTAGAAGTATGGGGTATTACAGTACTGGAACGCAAAGTGAGGTAAGGCTGAATTCAAGGGTTCATATGCATGAACTATATCTGACTGAATATCATGAGAATACATGCATGGCTATATTAACTGTAACTAAAATCATGAGAATTTAGAATATTGAGTTTTAATGATAACACAGATTACTCATAATTGATATAATTGATACTGGGTGACTTTCTCTGACACTCCTAATTCTGATAGAACTAGCTGAGTTTCGTACTAAACTGAGTGATTGTATCTGACAGTCCTAAAATTTGTAGAACTATTTGAGATCTATTACTGAGACAGAGACTGATACTGTGACTGTAGGAGGTAGTCATCTAACCAACATGCCCCAAATAAAGCAATAGAGCTAACTTAGGGTCCAATCTGTAACCCTAATTTGAAGAGTATCAATACCGTGCCACTGGTAAAGACAAAATGTGAATTACCCTCATCTGGTAGTATCCTAAAAGGAGAATGGTAGGACCCTCAACTGGCAGTGTTAATCCATCTCATCAACCCTCAACTATTAGTGTTGATGTTTCAACCTATGCTGGCTACATAGTTCAGGAATGCAAGGATTGCTTCAAAGGGTCACACCCTCTATTGTCAGTTTGTGCCCTCATCTTTGGGTTTGCTCGGTGCTGAATCCTACTCTCAACTTAATAGACCCTAAACTAATTATACTGAGATGAACTGGACTGAGTTCACTGAGTTCCGTAAACTAATGGAATATTACTAAATTTTATTAACTGACTAAGTTCATGAGATTACTGAGTTTTCTTGAGTCATGTAACTAACTGAATTCTACTGAGTTCTGAAACTGACTAAGAATACTACTAATCATGGCGTGACTGAGATTATCTTGAAACTGACACTGGCTCTAGGAACACAGCTAAATTTTCAGGTATTGAATACCCTCAGGACTCGATAGCATGAAAATAAATAGGACATGACACTTTTTGAGCTCATAACAATTGTTAACAATTCATAATACAACCATTGAGGGATTTCATGATGCACTTGATACTCATAGTCTTGTACATGAATAGGAACACATTCCAACATATCATAAGTTCACAATCTAGTCTCATGAACACTCCATCAATTCATCACAAGACATAACATTAGCATGGGAGTCATTTTGAACATGTAGTTATAGCCTAAGTTCATCATGTAGATCAGTAAGGGTTCATATAACACAATTCTACTCACTTAGGCATTTATTCATACATATAGAATGCATATACTTAGGCTTAGGCATGAACATTAAACAATTACATCATGGCTACATTAATCAACTCAAATTTCATGAAATTCAATCCACATACTAATGCAATATCATGAAAACATACTAAAGATTCCAACTTGGGAATCATACAATACATCAACATGATCATAATCAATCCACAACATGAATATCAAAATTTATAATTTAAAATTGGATCCTTGGACTCCAAGGATTAAAGGGATCCTTGGATTAACACTTTACATACCTTAGAATGTAAATCCTTAAGGGTTCTTGAAGGAATTCTTGAGCCTTATTCTTGAATTTTGAAACTAGGGTTTCTTGCTTTTGAAAGAGAATGATGAATTTTGGGGATAATTGTGTGAATAATGAAATATTTAGGTCATTTAGGGATCAATTTTGTGTTTGGGGCTGACCTATTCATGGGAAAATAACCTATTTACCCTTAAAGATGCGGTCATTTAATGACTGAAAACTGGGCATCGATGCGATTAGCGACGCGGCACATCGATGTCATCGATCGATACCCGATGTGTCATGCCATGATCATGCTAAGCCTCAGTAGTTTTGACTCTGGCAACCTGCAACAATGTTAACCAACGTGATAGGCGATGTGGTGCACTAAGATCGCATTAGTGCATTATTTTGAGACACCAAACGTGGTCTAAATGAGTTCTAAAAAATCCAAAACTTGTCCAGGAACACCTAATGACCTTCCTGATCATGAATCAACAAAAATATAAACTGTTAAAGGACATTAAGGTCGCAAAATAAGATTATCAACCTTTGAAGACCAAAAATAAACTAAGTCTGGAAACTTAGCTAGGATTTTTTCTAAGTCTGGGACCCCTTGACAAGCTTAAAGGACTGGATTAAGCTTAGGAATTTTTGTGGGATCTTACAATATCTCCCCCTTGGGAACATTCATCCTCAAATGAGACTGACTGGGATGGGAGAAATGATAAGCCAAAGTACATACTGAATATGAACAACTGAAACATGACTACATGACTGACATTACTGAGATTCATAATGAGCATGCATATCTGATGCATGATTTCATGACTAAGCTAATACATGAATGCATGAATGAAAGTACTGATAAACTGATCACGCATATCTAATGCGTGAATACATGGTTGAACTGATTCATGAAATGAATATATAATGGTAAAATATCAAGTTTGAAATGAAAATTGAGCATGGAGCTGAATACCAAGTGTGTAACTGAAATTTGAACATGAAATTGAATAAGCTTAAGGAAACTATTACCTTGGGATAAGTCTGATTTTGCAGAAAAGAGGTAAGGACACTTGGTCTGCATGTTTGCTTCTGCTTCCCAAGTAGCTCCATCAACGGACTGATTCCACCAAAGAACTTTGACTAGAGGGACTTCTTTGTTCATCAGTCTACGAATCTGATAGTCAAGAATTTCAACTAGCATTTCCTCATATGAGAGACTATTCTAAATATCTATGCCCTCAATAGGGACTATGACTGTTGGGTCACCTATGCACTTCTTAAGCAAGGAGACATGAAAGACCGGATGAACTGAAGCTAGATCTAAAGGCAATTCGAGCTCATAAGCTACCTTGCCAAAATGATTGAGAATTTTGAAGGGACCGACACACCAGGGACTGAGCTTCCCTTCTTGTCGAACATTTTCACTCCCTTTATGAGAGAGATTTTCAAGTACACATAATCACCAATCTCAAAATTGAGATCCTTTTTGCACACATCTACGTACGATTTCATTCGGCTCTAAGTTGTCTTGAGTCTCTCTCTGATTAACTGAACTTTCTCTAAGGTATCGAAGACCAAGTCAGGCCCTACTACTGTGGCCTCACCCACTTCGAACCAACCGATTGAAGATCTACATCTCCTAACGTAAAAATCTTTGAATGAAGCCATTTGGATACTGGAATGATAGTTGTTGTTGTATGCAAACTCAATCAAAGGCAAGTGGCCATCCCAACTACCCTTGAAATCAAATACACACGCCTTTAGCATATCTTCCAAGGTCTAAATGGTCCTTTCTTCTTAACCATATGTCTGAGGATAAAAGGTTGTACTGAGATAAACTCAGGTACCAAGACCTTTTTTGAAATGCTTTCCAAAAATGAGAGGTGAACTGGGTACCTCTATCTAAATTAATAGACAATAGAACACCGTGTAATCTGACCAACTCTATGATATATAATTTGGTGTAATCCTCGGCTAAATAACAGGTATGAACCGGAAAAAAATGAGTTGACTTGGTCATTCTGTCTACATTAACCCAAAATGAATCTTGCTAACGATGAGTACGAGGCAAACCCATCACAAAGTCCATGTTTACTTCTTCCCACTTCCAAGTAGGAATACTAAACTCCTGCATGGACCCACTAGGCTTCTGATGCTCAATCTTAACTTGCTGAAATATAGAGCACTTAGCCAAAAATTCTGCAATAACTCTTTTCATCCCACTCCACCAATAGATCTCCCATAAATCACGGTATATCTTAATAGCCCCTCAATGAATTGAGTAATGTGCACCATGCACTTTTGCAAGAATTTGCTGCCTTAAGTTGTCTACACCTAGCACACAGAGACGACCCTAATAATGTAAAACACCATCTCCCCCTTGGGAGAAAACCTCTACTTTCTAATCTTTGACTAATTCTTTCAACTTTACTAGACTGGGATCTTTATCTTGTTTTTCCTTAATTTTGGAAACTAGAGATGATTATGAACTGTTTTAAACCCATATACTACCTTCTGTTGAGTCAACTAAGCGGACACCTAGTCTGGAAATCTGCTGAACTTCCTGGGCTAATTTCTTCTTACTGTCCTCAACATGAGCAACATTACCCATAGACAATCTACTAAGAGCATTAACTACTACATTGGCCTTGCCCAGATAATAAAGGACACTCATGTCATAATATTTTAAGAGCTCTAACCACCTTCTCTGACGGAGGTTAAGATCTTTCTGGGAGACTACGTACTAAAGGCTTTTATGATCTGTGAACACATCGACATGCACCCCATACAAGTAATACCTCCAAATATTTAAGGCAAAAACTATGGATGGTAACTCAAGATTATTAGTCGAATAATTCTTCTCATGGGGTTTAAGATTCCTGGAGGTGTAGGCTATGACCTTACCATACTGGATGAGGACACAACCCAAACCTACTCTGGATGCATCATAGTATACTACGAACCCATCTGAACCATCTAGGAAGAGCCAAAACTGGAGTTGAGTTGAGTCAAATATTTAACTCCTGAAAACTCTTCTCGCAAGAATCTGACCACTAAAGCTTGACTTTCTTCTAAGTCAATCTGGACATAGGGGATGCAATAGAAGAAAATCCCTCAGCAAACCTTCTGTAGTAGCCAGCCAAACCCAAGAAACTCCTGATACTAATAGAAAGACAGGGCGGGGCCTATTTCTTACTGTGTCGGTCTTTTGAGGATCAACTCTAATACCATCACCAAAAATAATATGACCAAGGAATTCTACTGACCTTAGATAAAATTCGAACTTACTGAATTTGGCGAATAATTAATGATTCCTAAGAGTCTGCAATACTATTCTGAGATGGTTTACATGATTATGCTTTTTGTGGGAATAGATAAGAATGTCATCCATGAAGACTATGACGAACATATCTAAGTACTGCTTGAACACACGGTTCATCAAGTCCATTAATGTGTTTGGGGAATTGGTAAGACCAAAGGACATGACTAAGAATTTGAAGTGACCATACCGAGTTTGGAAGGCTATTTTTGGAGTGTCGCATTCTCTGACTCTGAGCTAATGATATCCTAATCTGACATCTATCTTAGAGAAATAACTGGCACCCTAGAGTTGGTCAAATAAGTCATTAATTCTGGGAAGTGGATACTTGTTCTTAACTGTGACCTTATTAAGCTGATGGTAGTCTATGCACATTCTGAGAGAACCATCTTTATTTCGCATGAATAGAACTGGTGCACCCCATGGGGACACATTGGTTCTGATGAAACCCTTGTCTAGGAGATCCTTCAACTGATATTTTAATTCTCTAAGTTATGCTGGTGCCATTTTGTATGGCTAAATAGATATAGGTTGAATATCTGGGAGAAGGTCTATGCCGAAGTTTATTTCTCTTTCGGGAGGAATTCCTGGAAGATCTTTGGGAAAGATATCTAAATATTCATTCACTACTGGGATTGATTCATGACTGGGAGTTTTGGAACTAGAGTCCTTAACTCAAACAAGATGATAGACACATCCCTTAGATATCATTTTCCTTGCCCATAGGTAGGAAACAAGTTGAACCCTAAAGGTTGAAGTACTACCCCTCCACTCTAAGATGGGTTCATTTGAAAAATAAAAATGGACAATTCTATTTCTATAGTCGACTGTGGCATAGAAAGAATAAAGCTAATCTATGTCGAGAATGACATCAATATCAGTCATCTCTAATTCGACTAAGTCTGCTAAAGTGACTGTCTAAGATATCATAATAAGATAGTTCCTGTATACCCACTGAGCTATGATAGTTTTATCCACTAGGGTAGAGACTGAGAAGGGCTCTGCTAGAATTTTGAGTCTGACTCTGAAATCAACTAATATATAAGGAGTAACAAAAGATAAAGAAGCTCCTAGATCTAGCAAAGCATAAACATGTATATGAAAAATCTGTAACATACCAATGACCATATCAGGAGAATTTTCCTGATCTTGTTGGGACTGAAGAGCATTTAAACTATTTGGGCGTTGCCCACTGGTGGCATTGAAAGTGGCACCCTACTGGTTCGGGCGACCGAACTGAGCTTAGGAACGGTTATGTTGACCCTGAAAACCTGACTGGATAATATCTAACTCTGTGGCCTGGCTTGCCACATCTAAAACAAACATCGTTGCCAACTCTGCAAATACCCTAATGGTTCTTGCCACAAGTCTAATAAAGAGGATGAGTGCGGCCACTGCTAACACTACCCTGAGACTTAAAGCCTGGCGCCCTATCTTTTTTACCATTCCTGAACATAGGAACTGGTGCATGGCTGAGGAAGGAGCTAGAACAGATGACTTTGGGAAAAACTAAGATAATTTCCACCCTCTCTTAGGCTAACTAAAATTGAAGCTACCTGTTCTAGCCCTCTTATTCTGCTTTTTCCTCTCCTTAACCTTTTGCTCCTCTATCTATTGAGCATGGATCATAAGTCTGGCTATGTCCATATCACTAATTAATATAGTGGTCCTATACTCCTTGACTACTCTATCATTCACCCAAGAAACAAATTTACTCATCTTAGCCCTGCTATCTGCCACCACATGAGGAGCATACCTGGATAATTGAGTAAACTTAAGAGAATACTGTTTCACTATCATATTTCCCTGCCTGAGGTTGATAAACTCTAACACCTTAGCTTCTCTCAATTCTAGGGGAAAGAATCTATCTAAGAAGGCAGTGGCAAACTTCTCCCACTCAACGAGCCCTACATCTTTGAACCTCTCTGTTTTCCATTTTTTAAACTATGTGTGAGCCACATCCTGTAATTGATACGCAGCTAGTTCAACACTCTCACTAACAGTAACCCCCATGATATTTGTAACCTTCTGAACCTGATCAAGGAATTTCTGAGGTCCTCATCTGACTTAGACCCGAAAAAGGTTGGAGGATTCATTCGGGTGAAGTCCTAAATCCTAGCTAAAGCAGTATTGGCCATTGGGTTGGATAGAACGACAGCTAGCCATTCATTCTGAACAGTAACTACATTATCAAGAGTAGTGAATGCAGCTTTGAACTTTGCATGAGAAACATGTTTGTCTATGGGATCTGCCTGAACGGGCTGAGGGGCTGACTAATTTCTATTTCTCTTCTCATTTGTCCTTTTGGGAGGCATGTTCTATAAATTAAAGGAAGGAATGGATTAGACTGAAAGTTAAATTTGATCTCATGCTCACTTGCATGACATAAATACTGAAAGAAGGGAAACTATTCCTAAAATATCTCATAGCCTCCTATACATAAATGTGGCACGCTTCACACCCATGCATAAGACTCTACTAGATTCAGCTTACAGACTTCCTAGGACTCTATTGAACCTTAGCCTCTGATACCAAGTTTGTAACAACCCGAGTCTGATATTCCAGACCTTACACGGTGCTAACAATCCTGATGGACCACTAGCTAGCCCATGACTGGTACCTACTGCAATAACTTTATAATGATACTGACATATGCGGAATAATGGACAAAAATCCCATAAGGTTCAAAACTGAAACATAACTGTCAATGCGGTATAACAATATCAAAACTGACTTAACTGTCTGAACATGCTATAGTCTGAACATCTAGTCTAAAAGCCTCTAAAATGTTTGAATAAGGAGTTGTTGGTACATATCCCCAACTTACTCTGTCTACTAAAAATTAAACTAAAATAATGAAATAATCATACTATCCTTGAATGATGAGGGCTCACTATAATCTACTGTTGCTGGCTGAATCTAAACTGCTAAGGATGCTCTAGAGCTCTTACATCTGAACTTATGGTATAAAACACCTTAGCGTAAAAGAAAAGTATGTGACAGTACGTCTGAATATACTGGTACGCAAAGTGAGGTAAGGTTGAATGTAAGGGTTCATATGCATGAACTATATCTAACTAAATATCATGAGAATACTTGAATGAGAATACATGCATGACTATATTGAACATAACTGAAATCATGAGAATTCAAAATACTAAGTTTTACTAATAACACGGATTACTGATAATTGATAGAACTGATACTGGGTGACCGTATCTAACAGTCCTGATTCTGATGAAACTAGCTGAGTTTTGTACTAAACTGAGTGACTATATCTGACAGTCTTAAAATCTGTAGAACTATCTGAGTTCTATTACTGAGACTGAGACTGAGACCATGGTTGTGGAAGGTAGTCATCTAACTGACATGCCCCAAATAAAGTAATATAGCTGAGTTGGGGTCTAATCTATAACCCCCAATTGGAAGGGTGTCAATACCGCACCACTGGTAAAGACAAGTTATGAGTAACCCTCATATGGTAGTATCCCCAAAGGAGAACGGTGGGACCCTTAACTGGCAGTGTTAAGCCACCTCATCAACCCTCAATTGTTAGTGTTGATGTCTCAACTTGTGCTGGCTACATAGTTTTAGAATGCAAGGATTACTTCTAAAGGTCACACCCTCTATTGTCAATGTGTGCCCTTATCCTTGAGTTCGCTCGGTGCTGAATCCTACTCCCAACTGAATAGACACTGAAATAATTATACTGAGATGAACTGGATTGAGTTCACTGAGTTTCATGGACTGACAAAATAGTACTAAATTCTATTTACTGACTGAGTTCATGAGATTACTGAGTTTTCCTGAGTCATGTAACTAACTAAATTCTACTGACTTCTGAAACTGACTGAGAATACTACTAATCATGGCGTGATTGAGATTATCTTAAAACTGACACTGGCTCTAGGCACACAGCTAAATTATCAGGTATTGAATACCCCCATGACTCGATAGCATGAAAATAAACAAGACATGACACTTCTTGAGCTCATAACAATTGTTAACAATTCATAATACAACCATTGAAGGATTTCATGATGCACTTGATGCTCATAGTCTTGTACATGAATAGGAATACATTCCAACATATCATAAGTTCACAATCTAGTTTCATAAACACTCCATCAATTCATCACAAGACATAACATTAGCATGGGAGTCATTTTGAACATGTAGTTATAGCCTAAGTTCATCATGTAGATCAGTAAGGGTTCATATAACACAATTCTACTCACTTAGGCATTTTGTCCTACACATGGAATGCATATACTTCGGCTTAGGCATGAACATTAAACAATTACATCATGGCTACTTTAATCAACCCAAATTTCATGAAATTCAATCCACATTCTAATGCAATATCATGAAAACACACTAAAGATTCTAACTTGGGAATCATACAACACATCAACATGATCATAATCAATCCACAACATGAATATCAAAATTTATAATTTAAAATTGGATTCTTAGACTCCAAGGATGAAAGGGATCCTTTGATGAACACTTTACATATCTTAGAACGTAAACCCTTAAGGGTTCATAAAGGAATTCTTGAGCCATGTTCTTGAATTTTGAAACTAGGGTTTCTTGCTTTTGAGAGAGAATGATGAATTTTAGGGAAACTTGTGTGAATAATAAAATATTTAGGTCATTTAGGGATCAATTTCGTGTTTGGGGCTGACCTGGTTCATGGAAAAATAACCTATTTACTCTTAAAGACGCGTTCATTTAATGATTGAAAATTGGGCATCAATGCAATTGACGACGTAGCGTGTCGATGGCATCAACACGATACCCAATGCATCGCACCATGATCGAGCTAAGCCTCAGTAGTTTTGACTCTGGCAACTTGAAACAATGTTAACTAATGTGATAGGTGACACGGCATGCCATGATCGCGTTGGTGTACTATTTTGAGACTCCAAACATGGTGTAAATGAGTTTCGAAAAATCTAAAACTTGTTCGGGAATACTTAATGACCTTCTTGGTTATGAATCAACAAAAATATAAACTATTAAAGGACATTAAGGTCGCGAAATAATATTATCAACCTTCGAAGACCAAAAATAAACTTAAGTCTGGAAACTTAGCTAGGATTTTTCTAAGTCTGGAACCCCTTGACAAACTTAAAGGACTGGATTAAGCTTAGGAATTTTTGTGGAGTCTTACAAGTACCTAAATTGATTTACATGAAACATGGTATAAATGAGCTCATAGGGTCAACTACAACTTCAATTGAGTCATTGCAATTACATGGTGTTGGTATTGCGTTCATCCCGACCTGAGTCATCGATCGATTACTCTGAGTCGAAATGAGTTCTTATTAACTTAATATTTTGAAAACTATGTCTTTTAAAATTCTAAAAATTAATTAAGATCAATTCGGACCAAATTAACAATTTTAAAACTGGTCATTCTTTTCCAAAATTACAAATCAACCCCCCATACAAATCATCAATTTATGGGAAAAACTTTTCCTTATTTCAAATCTCAAGTTCTCGTTTTTCTCTCTCTCAACAATACAGACAACAACTACTCAACATATTGCTCAACCCTTCAAAACAAATCAATTTTCTTCCCATTTTCGACCACATAGTTGTTATTTTTGACTTCATTCTTACTTGTATCCGTCATTCTCTCCATCTTCACAGGTAACCGAGTTTGAGAAGAGTTCTACATTTTTTCTTGGTTCTAAAAATTAGGGATTTTTAATTAATGATGAAAAAGAAGACTTTTAGTTGTATTATCTTTGAGAATGGGTTAACAATTTTGTGTTTTGATGCTAAAAAGGTAGGAAGCACCCGAGAAAACCCTAGTTTTTGTCTCAGTGTTTTGTTGACTATCGTGGTATTGTTGATGGTGTTTGTGGTGTTGTTGGTGGCGTCGGTATTTATGTTTTTGGTGGTGGTGTCGGTGGTCTTGGTGTTGGTATTGGTGGAATCGATGGTGGTCTTGGGGGCATTGGTGGTGGCATTGGTTGTGGTGTTGGTGGTCCATCTGTTGCAACAAGTGAAAGATTTGTTGGGAGATATTAAATAGGTCTTCAAACAGATTCGTCATCTATTCCAACTGATGGGTTATCCATTGGAGTATTTTTTATAATGTGACGTAGAATAATTTATTGAAATTTCTCTTACCTTTTTTAAAAAAAATTATGCAAACATCAAATGCAATGTATTTTTTATTTTTTTATTATTTGTAGTTAAAAGACGGCTCCCAAAAGAAAAGAAATTGAAAGTGGATCACCTTCTGACCACCCAACGAAAAAGGCTAGAGTACAGATAGATTCGGAGGAACTTCCAAAACAATCTCAGTTAGGGCAAAATGAAGCTAAGAAAAGTGATAACTCCTTCTCACCAATAGGGCATGAATTAATAGCGAAATCCCAGCATTATCCTGTCGAAACTATTAGTATCGAAAGGTTTTGAGTTACGATGCAAATAAATAACCCTGACAAAGTAACTGGTGATCTTGTACTTAAATGTCAGTTGGGGAAATGTTTTGACGAACTTAGGAGTATTATGAAGAATGAAAATATTGAGGGACTTTTTAACAAGAGTTGCTTTGCATACTTTCTTGAGCTGCCTGTGGACCGCACTCTCTATTTCCCAATGAGCATAGTATATGGTCTTCTCAAGTACAGGATTAAGTACGCGGGGGATGATAAAGATTCCAAGGAGGGTGAAAAAAGATGGATGAAATCTGGATCAACTACTGTGGCATACTAGTTTTGAGATGCAATCGTCCAAAAGAACCTCTCATCAAGGAAACACCCTACAAAGGGTTCAAGAAACGCAAAGGAAAAAAAGATGGGTTGTTGGACATTGTTGGACGTAGCTACAAAGCGGATGATTTAATGGCAGATCTCGAGGATAAAAACATACCAAAGCACTATAGGGAGAAATTATGCTTAGCTTGGTTTATCTATTTTGTTTTATTGGAAAGAGACATCAGGAAAGTCATAGAAGATGATTTGTTGGTGCTTTCTGATGGTTTTGAGAAATTTAACGATTATCCCTAGGGATATAACAGCTACTACTTGACTGTCGAATATTTACTAGCAAAGTTATCCTCAAAGAAGACCACATTATACAGCTTTCCTTGGGTTTTCATGGTAAAATTAATCACTATTTTTACTAATACATTAATTTATATTGAATATAGTTATTATGACTTTTTTTTTGCTTACTTCCTATTTACATTTTTTAGGCTTGGGCATGTGAAGCCATTCCTCCCCTCCGAAAGCAGTTCAAGGTTTATCCGAATGAGGTTTCTCATTCAAGGATCCTTAGGTGGTTAGTTTCAAATGGCAGTAAAAATATTAAGGAGGCTGCTGATCTATTTGACCCTCCGGATGATGCAGTACATCTTTTTTCAACTTAAATAATTTGCCTCAAAGAAAAATATTAAAACAGATGTGTCATCTGTTGTGACAGATGGGTCATCTGTTGCAATAGATTACTCATCAACTGCAACTGGTGCAATAGATGGGTAATCTATTATGATAGACGATCCATATTTCATAACAGATTAACCATCTGTTGCTCTAGTCCTCTAAACCCGACTCAATAGATTACCCATCTACTGCAAATTATGCAATATATGAGTAATATGATGCAACATATGGGTAATCTAATACAGTACATCTTCTTTTAACTAAAATAATTTACCTCAAAGAAAGATATTAAAATAGATGTGCCATCTGTTGCGACAGATAGGTCATCCATTACAACAGATTACCCATCAACTGCAACTGGTGCAAAAGATGGGTAATATGTTGCGATAGATAATTCATATTTCACAACAGATTAACCATCAGTTGCTCTGGTTCTCTGAACCCGACTCAATAGATTACCCATATAGTTCAGCTATTGCGGTAGCTAGATCGTCTGTTGCATAAGTTGGCTATGTTAACATGTAACCCAACTGACTGTAAATTATTATTATATGATTTAAATAGCTCCTATATTTTTTATAGGTTGTGCATACTTGGATCGTGCCTACTATTGATGAGTTGGGGATGACTTCTTTTCTTACTCTATATCTTGTTGACACAAAAGAAGACCCAATGATGGAGTTAATAAAGAAGGAATTGGCTGGAGCAACATCCATAAAAAGAGCAGTTAGACAAGGTCAGCCTAATGTTGAAGCTCTTCACGACCAACCTAATGCAACAGATCTTTGTGCTTCTTTTGGGATATTGCTAGTGGAGTTGTTGATGATAGTGGCAACCATCCTAATGTTGTTTCTGCTGCCAGTTATGATTATGAGCATGTTGGTGCTTAGAAGAAAATAAATATGTTTAAAAACACCCCTTGCACAGTTTTCTCTCACCCCTACACTGGTCTCTCCCACCCTTACAGTGGTATCTCTCACCCCTCTTCACCCGCATATTCTCATTGCAAATGCAAAGTATATAAGGATAGAGAGGATAAAATCCTTAAAAACCTAGAGGCTATTGCTGAAGCTGTTGAGGAGTTGAAATCCAAGAGGGGTGTCATACCATCCAAGAAGTTAAGGGAGCCACACACTTCTACAGTAGCGGTTAGGAGAAAGAAAATAAAGATTAGAAAAATACTCTCCATTGTGAAAACAAAAAAAATTACAACGCCTCCCACTCCAAGAGTTGTTGAAGTTCAGGGGCCGCTGAAGAATGTGGACATATACGTGGCACTTGGATACAAAAAGAAGAAGGAACTATAAGATATCATAAATAATAAGACGGAGGTTCCATAAGAATACACCATGCATTCATTTGCCGCCAAAGACTTCATGAATAGGACAAATATGCATAAGTGATATGTTGATAATGTAAGTTTACTTTTGTTAACCTAGCCTTCCTATCTACTCTATGAAGAATAAGCTACACAGCAGATGTGTAATCTGTTGTAAGATCTGGGTATTCTGTAGCAACATAATACACCTCTGTTGCATAAGTTGCATCAGCTGGGTAATCTGTAAACTAATTCAGAGAACCCTCTGCAACAGAATCTTTCCACTATGTTTTTATTCTTTATAATTACTAACACATTTAAAAATTGTCTTCTTATATCACAGTATGTTGATGAAATTCTCTGCCTTATGAGGGGCAGGCAATTAGTGTACTCGGATGCTTATAATGTTGTCGATAGAATAATGGACCTCAACTTGTACAATAATTTCAAGGATAGGTACGATAATCTCCGCAGGCGATCTGGTACCGATGGCAGTAGAATTGATAAGTTAGTTTCTACTTTCGAATGGGATGAAGACATGATTAATTATGTTAGAGGGAAGAGGCCATATCCACAGGGTAAGAGCTAGACCAAGGCAAAGAGAATCCTTGCAGTCATGAACGTGGAAGTCAAATATTTTCTTGCTGTTGAGATACTACTCGATGAGGGAAAGATTAAAGTTTATAACAGCAACTTACCTATCTTCAACATGGATATGTTTTTAACCCATGTGTAGTCACTCTTGAAGTTGTTCCCTAAGTTGTTAACACAGAGTAAGCTGATATATCATTTGCTGGTAGAAGTCTTGACAAAGGAATCATAGATTCAAGGTTGAAATAAAAGCATCCAACCCTCAAAAAATAAAGCTGGTGCAGCGTGCGGGCCGTACTCGCTTGCATACATCGAGTGTTTGCTGATTGGCACAAAAATGAATGGTATGTATGATGTCGTTGTAAGAAATATGCAAGAGGTCTAGGCTTATGGATTACTAACTAAATGGTTGGAGCCTGTGTATAAAGAAAAATATGTACAAAGATAGAGACGTACACGATAATAATTTTTATTTCAAGCCACTTCACTTTACATATAGTGGCAATAATTTTTATGTATGGCGAAAGTTGAATTTTTATAATGCAACAGATTGTCTATCTGATGTAACATATATAATACATGTTGTGACAAATTAATTATCTATTGGAATAGGTTGGTCATCTGTTGGATTATGCAAATATTTCCATCTGTATGTCGCAACAGATATACAATTTGTTGCAACATATAATCTATCTGTTGCAACTGATAGGTAATCTGTTGAAACAAATCAAAAAAGTAGGAAGACCTATTTATATAATTTCAGCAGATGACCTAACTAAATAGTTAGAGCCTGTGTATAAAGAAGAATATGTACAAAGACAGAGACGAACATGATAACAATTTTTTTATTTTGAGCCACTTTACTTTACATGTAGTGGCAATAATTTTTATGTCTGGCGAAAGTTGAATTTTTATAATGTAATAGATTGTCTATCTGTTGTAATAGATATAATACCTGTTGTGGCAGATTAATTATCTGTTGGAATAGGTTGGTCATCTGTTGCATTGTACAGATACTTCACAGTTTGTCTGTCACAACAGATATATAATCTGTTGCAACATATAATCTATTAGTTACAACTGATAGGTAATCTGTTGGAACAAATCAAAAAAGTAGGAAGACTTGTTTATATAATTTCAAGCAGATGACCTACATGTTGCAACATATGTCTAAGTATATTTGATAAAATATGTCATCTGTTGCAGCAGATGTATTATCTATTGTGAGATTTAAATCTAGTCTTTCATTTCAATTAACAGTTTCAAAACTAAGGATTAAATTATATTCATAGACAACATAAAATAAAACGAAGCCTTCAAAAATTACATAAAATAACTCAACAAATAAATAAAATATAAAAAAAATATTATGGGTACAAATGATCTACTCTACAAATAAATCAACAAGTTAAACCAAGGAGGATCGGTTATTACATTGACGTACTCAATCTATAAATATTTAATCAATATGGACAAGTTGTTCTTCATCCGGTGCTACGAAATTCGGCTTTGGTCATCGTGGATCTTTAATGTGTCTTGCGTATGGCTTCTGAGCTTTCGCTTCTCCGTATTTCCATAAAAGAGTAGCATATCTTTTGCGGAGTAATCCGGCATCAATTTTATCATTTGGTACTTGTAATCCATCTCTCAAATACTCAGCGTAAGCGGCGATAAAAGGACCACAATCCCTGCGTATCAAAAAAATAGATAATCCATATCTGCAGTTTATGTAAGCATTGCAAAATTTATGAAATAAAAATAAATCATTATACTTATACTTACAGGCTACCAATGGTTTATTGAGCAATTCTTTCATCATATTGTACATATTCTTCAATTACTGACCAATCAGTACGTACTTTTTTATCCAAAAAGCCACTCATATCAAGGTAAGTAGGCAATATTTTGGCAAGCTTTTATTTCTCGGACGACGGTCCAGAACGTCTCTTTCATGACATCGATTCATAAACTCGGAATCGACACTCTTTTAGAACAACGACAGCCAACATCCAATGGAATTCATCACTACAATTCATTGGTATGTACACTTCATCGACCAAATGCCAAGGTGTAATTCCCCGAGTTTGGTACCCCAGAGCTACACGATTCTCATAATCCCGAAGGGCCACAAGCTAACCCTTTTCTGATATCTGTAACTGAGCATTATATAATATACTGAAATAAAGGTTGAAGACTGGCCGAAACTTTCCATAAGGTTCAAATACTGAAATAAAACTGAATAAGGTTTAACAATATCAAAACTAAAACATCTGTCTGAACAACTAGTCTGAAATCCTCTAAACTGTTTAAACTGTGGAGTTGATGGGACAAGTCCCCAACTACCTCTGTCAACTAGAATATTAAATCTAATGAAATAATAAAATAAAGATTATCCTCGAATGATGAGGACTCACTGCTATCAACTGTTGTTGACTGAATCTAGACTACGATGGCTATGTATAAGACACCATAGCACAAGAGAAAAGTATGCATCAGTATGAGAGAATATGCTGGTATGCTAGATGAGGTAAGGCAAAATACAAGGGCTCACATATATGAACAGTACTGACTAAATAATCTGAGTATACTAAATAATGATACATGCATAAATGCATAAACCGTAACTGAAATCATAGTGACTCTGTATACTGAGTTTTGAATATTGACTTACTAACATCTGAGTTTACTAATACTGGGATATTAAATAACTAAATCTACTAATTTGGCTATCTGAGCCTACTGATACTGATTAACCGTATCTGAGATCAATCATATCTAACGGCGGGTGATCTCTAATATCTATTGGTAATGATGATGATTAACTCTATTTGAGATCAGTCCTATCTAGGGGGTGATCCCTGAATATACTTATAATAAAGATGATTGGCTAAATCTGAGATCAGTCCTATCTAGTGGGTGATCTCTAAATATACTAGTAATGAAAATAATTGATTAAGTCTGAAATCAGTCCTATCTAGCGGGTGATCTCTGAATCTATTGAGGATGATACTAATTGACTGTATCTAAAAGTCCTGAATCTAAGATACTGAACCGAATTCTATTACTAAGACTGAGACTGTGGGAAGTAATCATCTAACCGACATGTCCCTTTTACCTGTAACCCCAGTTGGAAGGGTGTTAGTACCATTCCATGGGTAAAGACAACTTTTGTGGAGTCATTCCTATCTAACAGGTGATCCTTGAGTATGTCAGTCCTATCTAACGGATCATATCTCATACCTACACTGGCTATGTAGTTCTGGAACTTAGGGATTGCTCCTAAGGACCCAGTCCTAACTAACGGGTATACCCCCATCCCTAGGCTCGCTCGGTGCTGAATCTTACTCCCAACTGAAAGACTTTGAACTGATTCTTAGATTGTACTAGACTGAGCTGAATCTATTACTGATCGTACTGATTAACTGAGTTAAATTGAGTTCACTGAACTGAAGCTGGAATGCTAATGATACTGAGATTTCCTAAGTTCTGCAACTTTCTAAGAGTACTGAGTTCGGTAACTAACTGAGGGTACTACTAATAATGGTGTGACTGAGATTATCATAAAACTACCCCCAGGACTCGATAACATAAATAATACAAGACAGAACAACTCATACATAATATGGCAATAGACTATCATTCACAATATATTCAATAAGACATCTCTTCAAGCACTTGGAAATCATAAACATGTAATTGTATAGGGAGGCATGCTATTGTCTCATAACTCATTCAATAAGGAATACATAGGAATAGGAATGCATGCAACATAGCATAATTCATTCACTAAGGCTTTTCAACAAACACTTGCCATGCATAAACTTATACATAATTGGGGATTTCTTGTCAACATGCTATAATGACTCTAATTCTTTCACACAAGCATTTTATCAAACATATGGGGAGCATGCTTTGGTTATTCAACAATTTCTACACCTAATTATCATGGACAATCAATCAACATGTAACTTGAAGGGGGTTTATCATGAACATCATGTAAATATCACATACTAGGATCAAAGCTTACAACTTTGTAATCAAAACATGGATTAAAACTCAACAACAACATGAACTTTAATTTTTATTCACATAAACCATGAAAAACTCATAAATCTATAAATCTTAAATTTAGAAAAGGAATCATGAACTTCTTTGGTGGAAGGAACCCAAGAATCAACATCTAACATACCTCAAAAGCTTAAATCTTGAAAGATAACTAACGTTTCTTGAACGTTCTTGGATTGGGGAACACAGATCTTGATATTATCTTGATGGTTCTTGAACTTGAAGAGCTTGAATTTCTTAGTTTCTTAAAGAAGGGTTGGGATCTAGTTCTAGGGGATTGATGTTTGAGAGAAATCCTAATTTGGTGTTGTAGATGAATAATGAAGTTATGAGCTCTGGTATGGTATAAATTAGGTGTTAAAAAGGGTGGAAAAAGATAGAAAATCCCTTTAAAAACTGCTTTAAAATACTGAACGGGCTTTACGATGGATTGGGCAACGGTCCGTTGCTAGCTCGACGGTCCGTCGGTCCATCCCGCCGTTCTTAGCCAGAACCTGAACTTTCTGCCTCATCTGAGATAGTTTGGGTGACAGTCCGTAAGTCCTGACTGTCATACTTGGCCAGAAGGTGGGTTTACTGCCTTAGTCGCGACGGCTTGGTTGATGGTCCGTCGGCCTGACTGTCACTTTTGGGCAGTTCTGACAGTTCTCTATAAAACGTCCATAATTTTTTACTCCGATACCAGATTTGGACAAAATTGGTATAGTTGGATGGCTAATTCAATTTCCCACATGATAAAAGGTTGAAATTGGGGAAATTTTATCTGATTTAAACATTATTCACTTAGGAATTCATCACTAACTCTTCTGGAGACTAGATTTGACTTAAAAAAAGATCGGGGTATTACACAAGGTAAGCTAGCTGGAATGCTAAAACCTTTGATGATGTTGATTAAGCATTCCTCATTTTTGAAAACTTCCAGTTGTTGTTGACAATACCTATCGTAGGCATTATTGATGTAAACTTTGTACAAATAATTAACTATCGTGTATCAGTATTGTTCAGGTGTTTGTAACTTGGATTCTTTTTGAGGTAGTGAAAAATGACATCGATGTGCTGCACATATTGTCAAACATTTTGAATTACGTGATGAAAAAATTAATACGCAGATACAATCAAATAAAGTATTAATTAATAGTAATATATATGGCATTTAAACCTCATCATTTCAGCAAGTTTGGGGCTGTGACATCAAATAAAATCACTCTTCATTTCGAGATGTAAAACAACAAAGTAAAACGTATAACCGCCAAGAATCGATTCATTCACTATGTAGTATTCGTCATCTTGTTTTCTACATGATGATTTATATGTGTTAATGTCATATTCTTACAACAAGAATTGTATAAATCAATATCTTTAAAGTTGATTTATGTACCTATCGGTATGATTCTTTAACAGCCCATCGGCAATCCATTCTGAATAGTTGTTCATCAACTTTGTTAGTTTTTTTTTGGAGCCTCGTTCAAGATGTTGAACCCTTCAAAATTCTTTTGCTCTCCCAAACTGATAGGCTCCACTTTTTCTTCTTCTTTGAAAGAGTTGATCGATTATCAACTGTGATATTATGCTCTTCAGCAGTAGCTTTAGACGAGTCTTATGTTGCAATAAATGGATCATCTATTGGGATAAATTCGAACAGGTAAAAAAGAGCAGTATGATAATTTTGGTGCAAGACAAAGACAGAGGAGTTACAATTTTGCTTTTTTCGATGCTTGGCGATGCCTTAGAAATATCTTTTCTTCTCCTCTTAGCCACCTTGATCTCTAGTGGAGTGTATGGATATGAAATCCTCTTTGATGGAATGACACCCCACTTAGATGTTGTTTTTTTTATAGAAACAGGTAGTGCATTAATAGCATTAATCACTCCATCATGTTTTGTCCTGTAGTCTTGACATTTGCATGCAAAACATTCTCTAGACGTGGCAAAATATGGAGAAAAATATGTACAACCAGTATGATCATAATCATAATGGCTTGTTGTTTCAAAAACTGTAAGGGAGCATCATTAGCCCCAACAGCAGCACCACTACCACTTCCACTACGACTACCATCATCAACAGCAACAAGCCTACCCTCCAAAATTATTTTTCTTGTGATGGTTGTTGTTCCAAATAATTCCATTTTTATTCCATCAATGATCTTAGGGTTCGATAAATTTTGCACAGACCATAAAGTAAGAAAAAATGACATCTTTAACTCTTGATTGGTCGGAACAAGCCAAGGATGGACAATCTAAAATAAATCAGTATATATATTAGAATGATTATGAAATCATTTAAAATAATCATTACTTAAAACAAAAACTTGATTAGAATTAGACATACTGCTTCTTTCGGGGGATTGAAAAGATCAAAAATTTTGTATTTTTATCAGTTTTGGCCAACAACCATCTCAGAATTCTTGGACAGGAAATTTCTTTCTAGTAGTTCACTTGTTGTCTCAAATAAGGAATGGCTTCAAATACCCAAGTCTATAACATAACGCCAATAAATCAAAAGCATTATTGAATAAAAAAATAATGAGTCATATCATGATAAAAGAAATATTTACCATGAAGGCACATGGAAAGCCATATAAGTTGACTTTCTTTGGTGTTAACACAGTCAACAAATATTTGACAGTCATTTTGAAGCTTTCATAACCCCAAGGATAGTTGTTAAATGCCTCGAGATCCTCGAACAGATTTATTAAACAGGGTCTTATGTTGTTGTTAACGTCTCTCGCCCAAAGAATATTATGTACAAACCAAACCAAGCATAATGATTGTTTGTGCTTCTTTGAAAGTCTTTTACCTTTCAACGCTTTTATCAAATTTTTATTTTTGAAGCTTGGACCAACAATGGACACCAAGTCATCACGATCATTCAACTTGCCTTTGCCTTTTTTGGGTGTGCAGGGTGCTTTTTTTGAGTTAGAGTAGGTATAACTTGAGAAGGAGAAGGAGAATAACATTTTAGTTCGGTAACTATGGCAAACTCCTTCCAACCAAAATAAACAGGCATGCCACAGTAATTTATCCACACCTCATCCATCTTATCTTTGTTTTCATACATAAACTTGTGCTTGAGAAGATCATATACCATTTTCATTTGGAAACGAGCATTGTTGTCCTTCGACAAATAAAAATATTTCCCAAAGCAGCTTTCCCTGAAATAAGAATTCAATTTTTATTCTTGAAGTATTTTTTTGAAGGCGTCAAAAGATTTTTCCATGGCTGACTTAACCACGAAATCACCCGTTAAATCTGTGGCACCATCTTATTGCATTATCCCAGGATAACAATCAATGCTGAAGGTTTTGACCAACTCTTCGGTGGAAGGGCTATTAAAATTTGGATCATCTCTTTTGAAATATTCCTCATCCCCGTGTTCATTATCTTCTACTCCTGATTGAGATAACGCTTGTAAATCAAGCTCATAGAGTGGTGGATGTAGCCGAGTTACTGCACTTGTTCCTTTACTTGGACTTGATTCGATTTCTTTTCTTTTGGGAGCCATATTATCTTAAATTAACAAAAACAAAAAATAGATTATAATTGATTAATGCATCATTAAAAAAGGATAATAGTAAATCTAACATACACAACACTAAAATAACAGTTCCAACAGAACACACATCTGTTGCACCAGGTAGGTTATCTATTGCAATATATAACCGACTTGTTACAACGAATGAGTAAATCATTGGAATAATAAAAACAGATGACTAATCTGTTGCATCAGGTATTTTATCTGCTATAACATATAATCAACTGTTGCAACGAATGAGTAAACCGTTGGAAACCATACAAAATAGATCACTAATCTGTTGCACCAGGTAGTTTATCTATTGTAATATATAATTTCTTGGAGAGTTCATACCATTAGTTATACGCTTTAGGCTCGAGAGATTTAAAGTGAAATAATCCTTGATGGTTGAGAAACACTAGGATTTACCATTAGAATACGAATCTCTATAAGTGCATGCATGTCTAAATTCCGCATTACTCATAGTTAATAGATACGTAGAACTCATAAGGTGGACATAACCCTAACTTATTATTCTCTGTGATTAAATCTTATTACATTAATCGTTTCATTCTTTATTTTGTTAACATTATTTCACGCCTAAAACCAATCCCCCTTTTTCCGTGGAATTTTCGACCAACAGTCTACTAATAATTGCAACACTTAGTGACCAGAGTATTCCCTGTGGGATTCGACACCCAACCCAGTTGGGTTCTATATTTGACATCGACCGCTTACACTTTCTAACGAGAGCTGTAGTTTGGGCGTTATCAAATTTTGGCGCCGTTGCCGGGGAATACGGTTGTCAACTAAGTTTGTGATAGTTACTAGACCCTTTGGTCAAAGATTCTCGAATTTTACTTTTTGTCTGTTGTTTTTGTTTTATTTAGGTTCTGTTCAGTGCATGCCAAATACTCGAAGTTCGGGTCAGCCATTATTACCCATAAACCCTGAACCGCAACTTATTGGCAGGATGGAGGCACAACGAGATATTGAAAGAAGGGTTGCTCAACAGGAGCAGGCTAGATTAGCTGCATTGACCGCTGCTCAAGTGCACCAACAGAACATTGATAACCCAGGTCGAGCAATAAATCCTAATGATGAGGACCTGGGTGATGATGAGCTACTAAATCCTAGGCGTGCAGATGAGGTGGCAGTACCTGTGAATAGGAGAGATCATCAAGCTAGAATAAGAGCTGAACGCCGAGCTGTGCAGGTTTCTTTTGATGTTGATGATGATGATGACGATTTGGATGAAGCTGGTGCGACAGGGGCTATTATTCCTCCGCCCTTGGCACCCGGAGCCAAGTTCAATATCACTAACACCATGATTCAGTTATTGCAGCTCAAGGGGTTATTTGGTGGACTTGCAGGCGATGATCCAAATATGCATCTGATCAATTTTATATCAACATGCAAGTCGTTTGACAATCCAGGAGTTGGACAGAATGCAATTTGGCTGCGCTTATTTCCATTGTCTCTATCTGGAGAGGCAACTCTATAGTTGAACGGGCTAACTCCTGATTCTATTACTAATTGGAGGCAATGGAAAGACACTTTCCTAGAAAGATTCTTTCCACCATCCAAGAGAGCACAATTAAGAGACGAGATAAGCAATTTTCGACAGCTTCCAACTGAAGCTCTCCACGAAACATGGGAGAGGTTCAAAAAGAAGCTTATGCGGTGCCCAACTTATCATATGACCAATGTCCACTTGATGGAGATATTATACAGGTCTTTGAATTCGGTGACTAAGCCAGTGGTTGACAATGCTGCAGGTGGGTCATTCATGGACCTTACCTTTAATGAGGCAAGTGATATGCTAGATCGTATGACAAAGCAGAGTAGAGCTTGGCATACCAGGGATTCTGAGGTAGCAAGCTCTACTATATATATTGGCATGACTGCAGAACAGAAGCAAAGACAAGAGGAACGTGACCAAGATATGGCTCACATAAAAACACAGATGAACCTTCTTACCAAGCACTTATTATTAGGGAAGACCAAAAATGTTAAGGCCTTTGTATCACAGGGAAGAGATGACTCCGACTCTGAGGAAGAAGCGAATTACTTGAATAATCAGGGGGGTTTCCGAGGCAATGCCCAAGGAAACCAAGGTCGGAACTATTATGATAAAACTGGATACAAGGACCGTGATCAAGGTGGTTTGAAGAATAAGACTGACAGGAGTGGTTTGTATGTTCCTCCTGGAAATCATGAGGCTGCGGCATCTGGCTCGGGGAAGATTTCCATGGAAGATATGACGGCTAAGCTATTGAAAGGAGTAGAGGCAACCAACACGGGAGTAACGGAGGTAAAAAATGATTTGTCATCAATTAATCAATTGGTTGACTCGCATTTTACTGCAATAAAATAGCTGGAGCAATAATTGAGTCAACTATCAGCGGCATTCAATCAAAGAAAAGCTGGCACCCTACCTAGCGACACTGTGCAAAACCCAAGAAACGACGGATCATGTATGACTATTACTACCAGGAGTGGTAAGGTGTTGGAAAATCTATCCAAAGGCAAGTAGGTGGTTGATGATATAGCAGATAATGTTATTGAAGCAGAATGTGAAGATGTCGTAAAAGCTGAAGAGAGTGTTCATGACGTTACCCCTAGACGTCTGCAGCCTGAAAAGATCGATAATCGGAAGCAAGATAAAAAAGAAGTGGTGGAGAAAACTATTCCCCTTCCACCACCACCTTTTCCTCAGAGACTGAAGAAGAAAGCTGATGACACCAGGTTCAGTAAATTCATGACTATGTTAAAACAGCTGACTATTAATGTTCCTTTGGTAGAGGCGCTGGAACAGATGCCTGGGTATGCTAAATTCATGAAGGACCTTTTGACGAAGAAGCGGGCAGCAAGCTATGAGCTGGCAGATAATGTTCATCATTGCAGTGCAATCGCTACAAGATCGTTAGTTCAGAAGAAGGCAGATCCTGGTGCTTTCACTATTCCTTGCACAGTTGGATCTTTGGATTTTGCTAAGGCATTGTGCGATTTAGGAGCTAGCATCAATATGAGGCCGCTATCTATTTACAAAAAGTTGGGGTTAGGTGATCCTACACCAACCAATATGCGGCTCGTAATGGCAGATAGGTCGGTAAAACGACCTGTTGGTATCTTATATGATTTATTGGTGAAGGTCTCATCCTTCATTTTTCCTGTAGACTTTGTTATTTTGGATTGCGAGGTGGATTATGAAGTTCCCATAATCTTGGGGCGTCCATTCCTTGCAACAGGAAGTGTGCTTATTGATTTAAGATCTAATGAGCTTTTATTTTGGATGAATAACGAAGTGGTCCATTTTGATGTATGCAAATCAATGAAGCAGCCCAAAGATATGAATGTGTTCTCTGTAGCTGATGTTTATTATGATGATGAGAAAGAATTATCTGTAGAGAAGCAGCTTATTGTTGATCCATTGGTTGCTCTGCTTATGAATTTTAAGTGTGAGGGTGTTGAAGAGTATGAAGACACTATTTGTGCTCTAAGAGGAATAGGGTCCTATTCTCATGCTCCTAAGAAGCTGTATCTTAATCTTAAAAATTGACCTTCACCACCAGCAAAGTCATCTATTGAAGAACGACCAGTGCTAGAATTGAAAGAGCTGCCCAGTCACCTGAAATATGTGTTTATGGGAAGTGGTGATACACTTCCGGTTATTGTTGCGGCAGATTTAGGTGAACATCAGGTTGCATCTCTTATCTCTGTTCTGAGGAGATACAAGAGAGCCATCGGTTGGACTATTACTGATATTATTGGTATCCCTACTGGGATATGTATGCATAAGATTCAGCTCGAAGAAAATTGTGTGCCCACCATTGAGCATCAACGACATTTGAATCCACCCATGCAGGAGGTGGTGAAGAAAGAAATTATTAAGTGGTTAGATGCTGGGGTGGTGTATTCAATCTCCGACGGTAAATGGGTGAGTCCGGTACAGTGTGTGCCCAAGAAAGGGGGCATGACGGTAGTCGCAAACGAAAAGAATGAGCCGATTCCACTCAAACCTGTCACAGGGTGGAGAGTGTGTATTGACTACCGGAAGCTGAATTCGTAGACGCTAAAGGATCACTTCCCAATGTCATTCATGGACCAAATGCTTGATCGATTGGCAGGGAAGGGATGGTTTTGTTTCTTAGATGGTTATTCCGGTTATAATCAGATTTGCATTGCTCCTGAGGATCAAGAGAAGACCACTTTTACATGCCCGTATGGTACGTTTGCCTTCAAACGTATGCCATTTGGGCTATGTAACGCACCTGCCACTTTCCAGTGTTGTATGATGTCCATTTTTTCTGATATGGTTGAAGACACCTTGGAGGTGTTCATGGATGATTTTTCAGTTGTGGGTGAGTCGTTTGAATCGTGCTTGGCGAATCTAAGTATGGTGTTACAGAGATGTGTTGAATTCAACTTGGTGCTGAATTGGGAGAAGTGCCATTTTATGGTTAAGGAAGGCATTTTTCTTGGGCATAAAGTCTCCGAAAGAGGAATTGAGGTTGATCAAGCCAAGATCGAAGTTATCGAGAAACTACCACCTCCAATTTCTGTAAAGGGAGTTCGTAGTTTCCTCGGTTATGCAGGTTTTTATCGAAGGTTTATTAAAGACTTCTCCAAGATTGCTAGTCCATTATGCAAACTTTTGGAGAAGGATGCAAAGTTCGACTTCGCTAAAGATTGCTTGAAGGCATTTGAATGCCTAAAAGGGAAGTTAGTTGAAGCTCCTATTATTGTAACGCCTGATTCGTCTCTACCGTTTGAAGTTATGTGTGATGCAAGTGGGGTAGCTTTGGGTGCTGTACTTGGTCAGAGAAGAGAAAGGCTATTTTATCCAATCTACTATGCAAGCAAGGCCTTGAATGGAGCCCAAAAGAACTATACCGTCACAGAACAAGAGCTTCTAGCAGTTGTTTATGCTTTCGAAAAGTTCCATGCTTACTTGTTGGGAACCAAAGTGGTGGTTCATACAGATCATGCGGCGCTGAGATATTTAATGGCAAAGAAGGATGCTAAGCCAAGGCTAATTCGGTGGGTGTTATTGCTTCAAGAATTTGATTTCGAGGTAAAGGATACAAAAGGTTGCAAAAACCAAGTAGCTGATCATCTATCTAGACTTGAGAGTGAGCATATAGCACAACCCGACCTTGATATTGATGATGCATTTCCCGACAAGGAGATCCTAGCCACTATGGTGGAAGACTTACCGTGGTATGCAGACTTTGCGAACTACGTGGTAAGTAGAGTGATGCCTGAGAATCTCTCCTTTCATCAAAAGAGAAAATTCATGCATGATGTGAAACACTACTTCTGGGATGAACCATATCTTTTTCAATGATGTGCTGATGGTGTTATTAGGCGTTGCGTCCCAGATGTGGAGGTGCCTAGCATATTGGAAGCAAGTCATGCTTCCCAAGTTGGGTTCATCACGCAGGGGATCGGACAGCCAGGAAGGTATTGCAAAGCGGCTATTATTGGCCTTCATTATTCAAGGATGCCTACGATTTTGTTGGGAGATGTGACCAGTGTCAGAGGCAAGACGCGATTTTGAAACATCATGAGATGCCCATGTCTAAAATTCTTAAAGTAGAGCTATTTGATGTATGGGGTATTGATTTCATGGGCCCATTTGTGAGTTTGTTTGGGATGAAATATATCCTAGTTGCTATGGATTATGTATCCAAATGGGTCGAAGCAGTAGCACTGGCCGATAATGAAGGTAAGCATGTTGTAGCATTCTTAAAGAGAAATATCTTCTCTCATTTTGGGGTACACGTACCATCATAAGCGATAGAGGATCACACTTTTGCAACAAGCTGTTTAGATCCGTGTTGGTGAAATATGGGGTCAAGCAACATAAGGTAGCTACACCTTACCACCCACAAACTAGTGGGCAGGTAGAGGCTTCTAATCGGGAGATCAAGCTGATCCTTGCTAAGACTGTAAATGCTAGTAGGAAAGATTGGTCTCGGAAGCTGGACGATGCCTTATGGGCTTATAGGACTGCGTTCAAGACACCAATTGGCCTGTCCCCGTACTAACTAGTTTATGGGAAAGCTTTTCAGTTGCCAATTGAGCTCGAACATAAAGCATTGTGGGCGTTGAAGCGACTTAACCTGAATTGGGATGATGCTATTAACCTGAGATTGGAACAGCTGAATGAGATGGATGAATTCCGTCTACATGCGTATGAAAGGGCAGACCTCTACAAGGAACGGATGAAAAAGTACCATGATCGGCGGATTATCCAATAAAACTTTTAGAAGGGTGATATGGTACTTCTTTTCAACTCCAGACTGAAGCTATTTCCAGGTAAGTTGAAGTCTGTCTGGTCCGTTCAGAATTAGCCAAGTCTACTCATCTGGAGTAGTAGAGTTAGAAGACAATAATGGTGGTGTCTTTAAGGTGAATGGCCAACGAGTGAAGCCATATATCGATCCTCTTGACTCGATAAAACGCATGGCCACCATCTATCTCGACGAAGTCTAAGTAATTGAGATAGCTATGTCGTGCCGCGACAATAAATCAAGCACTACATGGGAGGCAACCCATCATTTTTAATCATTTTATTTTACTAGGAGTTTGTTTTTGTTAAATAAAAATTCAAAAAGAAGAGTTGAGCCACCACCAAAACTAAGGCGCTTGATGGGAGGCAACCCATCGTTCTAATCGTTTTTGTTATTTTTAAGTAAGTGTAGGTACAAGACGTATAAAGGAGGAGATTGGTCCCAAATTTTGATTTGAAAGTGAGCTATGTTAAAGGTGGTAAGTTAGGAATGAAGGAGCAAAGGCTATCGGTTAGGCATTGCCTATGCTAATCTAGGCAATGGACAAGGCAATGCCTATGCAAATCTAGGCAACGAACAAGGCAAAGCCCATGCAAATCTAGGCAATGGACAAGGCAAGGCCTATGTCATTGCCTATGCTCACTGCCTTAACTAGGCAACGGACAAGGCATTGCCTATGTAAATCTAGGCAATAACATAGGCGCCGCCTATGCAAATCTAGGCAAAGCTAAAGGCGCCGCCTATGCCATTGTCTATGCTCACTGTTTCAACAAGGCAATAGCATAGGCGCCGCCTATGCTCAACTAGGCGATAGCATAGGCGCCGCCTATGCCAAACTAGGCAAAGCAAAAGGCGCCGCCTATGCCAAGCATAGGCAAAGCATTAGGCGCCGCCTACTTATGCATTTTTGTCTCCTAACCCAATTTTTCAAGGATCAAACCCGACCCAAGCCTTGGTCTATAAATAGAACTTCAATCTTAGAACAAAATCCCATTGTTGGCTCAAGATAGGCGTCGCCCAACCTTCCAATTTCTCTCAACATTTTTCTTTTTGCTCATCTAATCTTTGCAAACTCATCTTTCGGAATCCATCACCAAGTAAGTTATTCTTTTATATTCCGTAGTTGTTTAAATGCTACGTTTATAATGATTTGTTAGATCTTGAAGTGGTGTTGGTGATTTGAATGTGGTTGGTTTGTTATGATACATCTAGTTGAGTGAAAGAATACGTGTGGGTGTTCTTGACTTTTTTTCAACTTGTATTTGATTGTTATACACTGTCATAGTTTTATGAAGTCAAAATTGTGAAGTTAATACATGATCTTGTAAGTTGAAAGCTTGAATGTTTGAATGACTCGTTCATCGAGGTACCGATTATGATTGAACACAAGTATAAGATGGTGTGACTATGCCTATGCAATAACTTGTTTCTAGTTGTGGTACGATCCTTATGTGGTAGTCTTGTTCAAAAAGTGCAGTCATCCAAATATGAAAGTATTGACAACATTACATCAAATAGAATTGGAAAAGAGTAGTTAAGATAACATGAACGTATGACTGTGTTGAACATATTGTTGGAACATATCGCCTAAATGTATGTCGATGAAGTGTGAGTAATTGACATCATTCACTTAATTAGTCTGTGCCAGCAAATTAAGTGTGGGGTGGAGCCACTACTGTTTGTTTTCCGATTGAATTTACCAAGATGAAGCTAACATGATTCTATTTTAAATCTCAGGTAGAATGGCCCCAAAAGGACGACAAGGAAAAGAAAAAGTGTCCACCTCGTAGAAAGGTCAGAAAAGGGAAAGAAAAGATCAAGCTGAATCCTCCTCTCTACAAATACCTCGACACACTTTCGGGATAAAGTGGGTTCTAGAGGAGGAAGAAAAGGAGTGGTACAAGAACAACAAAGTGAAGAAATATGTTCATGTGGATTTGAAGAAAAAAAAGAGTCTAGCAAAGAGAGAACCCCGCATTTTGGCTAAAATTATGGCGCTAAACCTTGATTTCATTTTCCGAGATATGGGAGAATGTAATCTTGATCTAACATGCGAGTTTTATGCCAATTGGTCCCCAAAGACTACCGGAAGCGAAGTGAAGATTCGGGGCCAAGTCTTGCAACTGAATGCGGAGTTCTTCAACACTTTTCTGGGTCTTCCATCTGCCGACTCATCACCACTCAAGGAGCTTCATCAAAGACCTCCCTACAGGGCAATCAGACACACACTGTGCGGAACAAGGTCCATGGCCCGGTGGATTCGTCACAAGGATACCGGTCGGCACAACACCTTCCCGTATGCTTCCTTGAACAGAGAAGCTCGAATATAGTTGAGGATAGCCAACTCTTGCCTGATTCCTGGGACGCAGTACACAAAGATCACACGTGATAGAGTATGCTTGGTGTACGCTCTGATGACGAATATTCCCATCAACATTGGTGCGATTATACGATCATCAATGCGTAAGGCTAGGCTGCACAAAAGGTCCCATTTCAGCTTTGGTAATTTGTTGACTGCAATATTAAGGAAGGAATACATTAAAGAGGAACCTGCAGATCATAAGCTTCCACACAACCCGAAGAAGGTTGATCTCATGAAAGTTAAAGATCCTGAAACTGGTCATGGCATCAACCTTACCACTGCAGAAAGACATGCGCGGGACGAAAGTTTCTGTCGCCATCTATATGGTATGACTAGGTTTACAATGATGAGTGGAGGTCGTATTCTGACTGATGCAAAGCTCCAGCAGTTGGATTATGACTACCCGATGAATGAGCATGCACGGGCTATGTGTGGAGTAGGGGTACATTTTGAGGAACCTCTCGATGATGACGTGCCGACTGACGACGATAGCCGACTACCCGACTCAGACGTGAAAGACAACTCTGATGACGACGACTCTAATGATGATTTCGATACAGGGGGTATGACCCCGGACATAGAGGAGGAGTCGGACTAATCAGGTTTTTCTTATTTATTTTCCACTGAGGACAGTGTGTCCCGTCTAAGTGTGGGGTGCTGGTATTTGTATGCTATATACTTCTTTGCCTGCATTTATTCTTGTTTGTAGTTAAATTTTTATATTTTTTTAGATTTTGCATGAAATTGTTCTGGTAGGCGGCATGGTATTATGACAAGAGTTTGTGCTAAAATCATTACTATTGAGACGTTTAGGCTCTAAGTGTGACTCACTGTGTGATATTTGTGTGGTTTAATTCCTTCATCTATTGGGTCAAGAGTCTATACTGCTCCCAATAAAGTTGACCATGTGCCTTGTGTGTGTGAGGTTATAGTATATTCTGTGTTGTGACTGATGCTAGAACTTGCCTGGTGTGTGTGTAAAGCAAAATAAAGAGTGTGAGTTTAGGAGATGATTTAGGCATTTCTTTGGCAGCCTGTAATTGTTTACCTTCTTTTTACCTACCCGTGTACATTATCCTAGCTAACCCCTTTGAGCCTTTAGCTATTTTCTTTGACAACCTCATATGTAGCCTAATCCATTTTTTTTCAAGATCATAATTTGATCCAAATTCCTAAGCGCTTTAAATTGTAGAACCATGTAAAAAAATAAGAGGAAATTGGGTGAGAGTGATACCTCAGAGTGTATTGGTACTTGAAATTGTTGTGAAAAAGAGTGGCTATCATAGGGATGCTGAAAAAAAAATAATAGAAAAAAAAAATAAGAGAGTTGTATATTCTCATCTTTGTGTTTATGATTGAATAACAGAATAGGTGAAAAGGGGTTGGTAGATGAAAGGAAAGTAGAGGGGTTGTTTAAAAGAGAGTGTTAATGACATATTATAGTGTATTAAAGCGCTTAGGGAACATAGTCACTATTTCTGGCCAAAATAGTCTACCTGTCCCTTAGCCTACATTACAACCCTGTAAAGACCTATTTGATCCTAAGCTTAGCATTCTGATATTAGTGGAACATTACACTAAGGGCAAGCCTATGGTCATCAGTTGCAATATAAGAAGTCTTTGTGAAAGTGAGAGCAAGGAGAGTCTTATACCCATGTTTCGAAAAATGCAAAACTATAAGCGATTATGGGTGATATCTTGTGTGAGACACACATGGTTGATGATTCTTGGGTAGTGTTATATGATTCTTTGTGGTTTAACTGATGGATACGAATTAACCATCCTCACGAGTCTATGTTGGAGGTTGAATTGTTTCTAGTAGTGATCAAGAAACCTGCTTTGTTAATAATTGTCGTGCATGTCTTGAGGATAAATTTTGTGTTGCTGTTGTGAAATTCTAGCTAGGTGTTTGCATGGATGTTATATTTTGTTCGAGGATGAACAAAGCTTTAAGTGTGGGGTGTTGATGTTGGGCGTATTTACAAGCACCATAATTTACCCATGTTTTAGCCAAGTTTTGAGGATAAAATATATAATTCTTGCACTTTTAGTCCATTTTCCTTTAAGTGAGCTGACCTACGTGATTAGCATGTTTTTCAGGTATTAATGATGAAGATTTCAGCACTTTATGGACTTTTGAGCAGCAAAGGAAAACTTCACATTAGAGGGAAGGCAGCTTTTGGACTGAAAGTGATGCATGGGAACTTTTTCCCGGGCAAACCCAGCATTTTTAAAGACTTAAGGATGCAGTAGTAATTTAGTAGACAAGGACATTATAAAAACCCTATTGCTGAATTTTTCAGCAAGTTTTTCATTATTCAGTTTACAGATTCTGTAAGTTTCAGAGAGAAAAAAACACGCTACACTTAAGAACGGCTAGAGGGAAGAAAAACGTCGACTCTTGTTTGACGCCAAACTCATCCCCATCGTGAGATTATTCTAACTTTGGTATGACGAAGATGTCTTCGTTGATTTCCGTTGTAATCATGAGTAGCTAAACTTCTCTGTTAGGGTTATGAAAACCTTGTGAGATACTATCTATTACTATGAGTTTGTGAATTCTTGATGTGTATGCTACTTATATCATTACTCTCTTCGTTTTAATTTAATTCTCATGGTTGCAAACATAGAGAACATGCCATTATAGCATTAACTTGTTCGAGAGAAAAGTTACATGTTTGGAAAAGAGATTATGACAAGGAAATAGGGCTACCAACCCCTATTTACACGTTAATGCCTTAACCGGATTAATTTCTTGGAGAGTTCGTACCATTAGTTATACGCTTTAGGCTCGAGAGATTTCAAGTGAAATAATCCTTGATGGTTGAGAAACACTAGGATTTACCATTAGAATACGAATCTCTATAAGTGCATGCATGTCTAAATTCCGCATTACTCATAGTTAATAGATACGTAGAACTCATAAGGTGGACATAACCCTAACTTATTATTCTCTGTGATTAAATCTTACTACATTAATCGTTTCATTCTTTATTTTGTTAACATTATTTCACGCCTAAAACCAATCCCCCCTTTTCCGTGGAATTTTCGACCAACAGTCTACTAATAATTGCAACACTTAGTGACCAGAGTATTCCCTGTAGGATTCAACACCCAACCCAGTTGGGTTCTATATTTGACATCGACCGCTTACACTTTCTAACGAGAGCTGTAGTTTGGGCGTTATCAAGTAGTTGGCTCAAGTTCCTCTGTTTCTTCATAATTTTTTACCTGTGAAAAAAGAAATGGGACGACGAAGAACTCGAAGTTATTGTCGCCGGAGAAGTCTTCACGTCGATTGACGGTTGAAAGTCGAAAGGGAACTCGTCCGACTATTTGTCGCCGGAGGTTGAAGTCGCCAGGGATTGAAGGGAGAAATTTTCAGAACTGTTGGTTGGGAGAGAGTTCAGAGAAGCTATCGAGAGGGAGATGAGAGAGACGGTTGATTTGGATTGAAGGGGGTATGGGTTGATTTGTATTTTTGAAAAGATTAGAAAGTTTTAAAAATATTAATCAAGTCCACAATTAACTTAATCAAGTTTATTAATGATGTTTGACCCTTTAAGTTGGTCAATGTCACCAATCCTTCATTCAAGACTTAAAAGACACCTTTCCTTCAATTTTCTCCCATAACATACCATGAAAAAACATTATCCAAATAGTGTGTTAATATAAAAATAATTAAAATTATGGAGATAAATTTATATAATCAATTCCAACTTATTTAAAATTCGAAAAGTAGTTAATTGATATTCAAATGAAGAATAAGAACTGCACTGACATTTCAATTTATGATAGTGAGGTATATGGACCTTTGTACAGGGAATTTAAATTTGAAAATATGTCCAAGAGAACTGTCTGCATATGGTCCTGACAACTTTCTTTTCATTTTTAACAAAAAAAAGGTCCACCCAAAACAATCTAATAATTCAAAATGAAAAGTTAAAAGGGCAGGATTCCGTGTATTGAAGTTTCCATTATGCATGAGGTCTAAGAAAAAGTCGGAACATAAGGGTCTATTGTATGCATTAATTTTATCATGCATTTTTGTCAGATACTGTTTCCACAGCTTGAACTTATGACTTCTGGTCAACTGGCAACAACGTTAGCAGTTATTTCAAGGCTCACCTTCTCAAAAGAAAAAGTTAAAAAATAAATTCCATCTTCAAATGATTGTGGAAATTTCCAAAAGATTTTTTAATGTTCCATAGTTTTGATGATAGATATTTCAGTAATTCATGTGATATTTACTATATCAGTAGCAAACAAAGGTAGCTGTAAAGAGAAATTAAAGTTGCAATTTTACTAATTGGGCTCCAACACAACATGTGAACTTTGATGGCTATGGAAGTAACAATCATGACTAATTACTTCACTCATTTTTTTACTGTTTTATTTCATGTCAGTATCCATTCCCAAATTTAAAATTCACCCATTAGATTATCAGTGAAGCAAAAACTTGAAAAAGATAAGTTTGGTGCACAAGAATCCCACTGAGTGTTTGATCCGAACAAGACCGGACCACATTGATCTATTATAAGTAATTTTTCTTTGCAATTTTGCAGAAGGACGTTCTATTGTTTAAACTCGTGATCTTTTGTTTTGTGTTACTCTCAAGATCAAGTGAAAACTAAACATTGGAAAGCTTGGCGCACAAAGATCTAGCTAAGTGTTTGGTATGAGGAAGGATCGGTTCATATTAGTCTATTGTATACAATTTTGCATTGCATTGCATTTCTGCATAAGGAGGTTTCTACAGTCAAAGCTCGCACTCTTTCTATGACTCCACAACAATCCTTTTTCCAACTGCACCCCTAAGAGGATCAATTGCACTCCACGAACCTTCCACAATGACTCGAATCCTCAAACTATCGATTGATGATGGATATGTTCAACCACTTGAACAAACCTCACTTGTTTTACTCTACATTTGTCGATACTCCCATGACCAAGAGGAAACTCATTATAGGAAAGCTCGTCACACAAAGATTTCACTAAGCATTTGCTCCACAAAAATATCAATTACATTAGTGTATTATACACAGTCTTACTCTCCATAAAGATATTTTCAAACTCGTGATTTCCTGATGACTCGAAGACAACTTTTACGGTTACTTCCGGAATCTGGTGAAAACTCAATATGACCAAAGGTCTTAAGTGGGGTAGTTGGATGCTTCATTGTGGGGACAAAATGACAGTCAAATGTCCATATCTCAATTAGTTACATTTCTCCTTTTTTGCCTCACCATAATTTTTTAGCTACCTTCTTCTCTCTTATCTTTCCCCAAACTCCAACTCTAAGTGCTCGCTGCTACAAAAATCAAGAAAAGACACTTTCTTGATACCACAAAAAACTTTGCAAATGGCTTTTGCAGGAACTACACAGAAATGTATGGCATGTGAAAAGACAGTGTATTTGGTTGACAAATTGACTGCAGATAATAGAGTGTATCATAAAGCTTGTTTTAGATGCCATCACTGCAAGGGTACTCTCAAGGTTTGGTCCTTTTTCTTTTTTGTTCTTTTTGCTTAAATACTTTCTGGTTCGAATGTGTATAAAAAGGCTTTGTTTTTTAGACTTCTTATTAGTAGATAGTGTTCGTAAATTTTGTAAAAAGTACCTAAAGATACATAGTGAATTTCGAAGGGATTTTCTCTTGAAGCAATAATACATTGATCTAGTTGCCATCGGAGCTACAAAGGACTATCTAAATTGATTCGCTTCTGCCACTAAACCCCTATTGCATCACAGGAATTTTAAAATATGTACTAGTTTCTTTACATTCTGTTTTCTTCTTAGCTAATCTAGCATAGCTCATTGTTCAAATTTCTGTTAAGTGTTGCAAAAAAGTTTCATGATAATCATAGTGCCCGAACTAGCTTGCACCCATCTCGATTAATTTCATAAATATCAGATAATTCTATTCACTGAGGCTTGGACAGATGGAAGAAATGACGTACCTAGTATTTCCTAACTTCACTAAAATTTTAGCCTGAAACTTCATGGTTCTCACTTTCTCAACACACTTCATTTACCACTAGTTAGCTTCTAGTTTCTTACATTCAATCTTCTTCTAAGCCAATCTAGTTTTTAGGTTTGTGTTTAGAATTTTATTTTCAATGACATAAAAACATATGAGATGATAGATTTCAGAAAAGAAAGTAGATTTTAGACTTCCTGATCTATTTTCTAACTTAATTATTAGTTCTTAATATTGTTCAATACATTTAATTGCAGCTTAGCAACTACAATTCCTTTGAGGGAGTTCTCTATTGTAGACCTCATTTTGATCAACTCTTCAAAAGAACTGGAAGTCTAGACAAAAGCTTTGAAGGTACTTGGCCAAAAAAAAGTGCATAATTTCAAATCAAATTTTGCAAATCATAAAATTTACTGATAGACTAAAGTTTATTACAGGAACACCAAAAATTGTGAAGCCAGAGAAAGATGAGGTAATTAACATTGAATGAATCAAGATTGTCAATATATATTAGAGGATATTTTGTGATTGGCTAATATATTATATATGTTGAATATTTGAAGCAGAAACCACAGGCAGCTAAAGTTTCAAGCATGTTTGTTGGAACAAGAGAGAAATGTTTTGGCTGTAAGAATACAGTCTATCCAACAGAAAAGGTACAATAAGCTAGCAATATTTTGGCAACAATTTGTTACATAATCCAAAGTTCACAGCTAGTACATATAGGCTATGTTGTTCGGACGCTTCAAAAATGTCGATGGTTTGTGTCGGATACTCCAAAAGTAGCGCATTTTTGGAGAATCCAACAAGGGTGCGGCAACAATTTTGGAGAGTCTGAGCAACATGGCATATAGGTAGATTGTTTCAAGTGAATTGTGGTCTTTTGTATGCTACACCAGGAAACATTCTAAGGCTCATTAAAAGGGGCGCCCTCCCAATCTCACTTTGATATGAAGAAATATTGATAATTGTCCCAAGTTGATAAAGAACCTTTAACGTTAAGTAGGACTCTAATAGCTCTAGCTTAGAATGAGTTAGATTTCCTGTGTTAACAAGAAGGAATGGGGAATGCTAAGAGATGGCTATGAGACAAGTGAAGTAATCAACCAAGTAATCCACATATATGATAAAAGAGCATCCAACCCTACTATATACTTATCCACTCGTGTTGAAGGAAGAAGAGTGACAAGGCTTGCTTCCACAGTAAGGATTTGTGGCTTAGTCCCATCTAAGAGCAAACAAGGGATGCCTCATTAAGCAAGAACCGAGCTAAGATTAGGACTGTTCCAGGAAGGTATAGAGAAAGCTCCGAGCAGCTACCATTGATCAACCTTATTCAGGCACATCGAGGATTTAAAAGAAGTTGCTTTCGGCTTGAACTATATATACATATACGGGAAAATCTAAATTCTTGATTCACCTCTGTCTATAGGTATCTGTGAATGGAACACCGTACCACAAAAGCTGTTTCAAATGTAGCCATGGAGGCTGTGTAATTAGCCCATCCAACTATATCGCGCACGAGGGGCGCCTCTACTGCAAGCACCACCATGTTCAACTGATCAAGGAGAAAGGAAACTTAAGCCAGCTTGAGGGAGATCATGAGAAGAATTCAGTAAAAACAGCAGAATCATAAAACTCCCAACAGTATATCATGTAGTTTTTTCATCAAGAATATGAATAATGGTTATTCAGCTGAGGATATAAGGACCTTCCTTTAATGTACTTCCTTTTGCTACTCTTTTTCTCTCTTCTGCTTACACAAATTTGATTCTGAATGATATTCTTCTTGTGTATGTTAATTTTTTTCACTTTTGATTCTTGTTTTGTCACTTGTGCTGTTGAAATTTCGATGCTAAAATTAAGTTGATCAATCATGTTTAAACGAGCACAATTCACCTCTCATCTTGTGTTTTTTACGCTTTACTTCTTCATATGTTGCACTTAATCGGTGAAAATCTTGAATTCGACACTAGTTTTGGCAAATTTCATGGAGACAGCAAAACTTGATCCATCCAGTGCTGCAGTAGTATCAACTTGAAACACCAAATTTGTTAATCCATAGCAAGCACAATATATTAACTCATACAATGTTGCTCTACCTCAGCTTGGTTTTCGGTTTGTCAATCAAAATAAATATACACATGACATGAGAAAGGTTTGCTCTACTGTGCAATCCAATCTTCCGTGTGTAAGGCAGAAGCCCCAAAAATGTATGGCTGCCGTAGTTATGTTATTTATGTTATGTTATTTATGTTATGTAGTCTTGTAACTTTGTTCGGTGCTTTAATATGTATTTGCCTGGTATCTTGTGTCTTGAGCCGGGGGTCTATCGGAAACAGCCTTTCTACTTCTTTAGAGGTAGAGGTATGGACTGCGTACATCTTAGCCCCCCCAGACCCCACCAGGTGGGAATACACTGGGTTTGTTGTTGTTGTATATTTTCAAAACATAATGAATAAGGCTAATTTGGTAAAATAAACCCCTAATAAATGTTTTCTTAAGAAAAGTGTCAAGTCAAAAAGGGTCAACAATTTTGAAACGGAGGAAGTACTTGTATCATCATTTAATTCTATTCATTTCTTTTTTTCTCAAATATATGTATTTAACCATACATGTATGTAGGGGTGTACATAGATCAGGTTGGGTTGGTTTTCTATTGAGAAAAAAAAACAAATCAATTATGTCAGTTTATTAAAACTATAAACCAAATCAAACCAACATAAAATTGGTTTTTCTGATTTAGGTTTTAGTCGGTTCTTTCGATTTTTTCGTTTTTTCTCGAGTTTTTTTTTATAATATTTATTTTTTACAATTATATTGTAATTGAAGTTTAGATCAAGTATGTTTTCATTCATGTGCTAATGAAAAACCACAATTATGAAAAATTGAGGAGCGAAAAACTCTTTTGAAACTAAAAAATAAGATGAAAAGTGAAAAGTTTAGGTTTTAAGTTTATATTGGATTTTGGATCATTTTATTAACAATTAATAGATAAATATTACAACTTAAAGGCCCAAATATTAATGACTATATATATATACACACACACATCTACTTTCAAAATATTGAAAATTAATAAAACTAATTGAAAAAATATTTTAAAAGTAGATTATAATTAATATTTTATGTATAAAAAGTTAAATTATATACATGCATATATATATATATATATATATATATATATATATATATATATTGTGTCGGTTTGATTCGGGTTCGGTTTGACTTTTTTCTTGTTAACACCAAACCAAACCAAGAATGGTCGTTTTTTTTTTTCAAACGCCAAACTATAGGTCGATTTTTTTTCTCGGTTTGATTTGACTTGACGGTTTGGACTGTACACCCTTACATGTATGGTTACAATAATTCTTCTAAAGACATAAACTAGCTAAATTCATGTATTACATAAATCAAAATTCTTCTTCCAAGACAAGGTTCACATTTCAATAATGATGAACATTCTTCAATAAGGTAAATATACCAAATTAAAATAACTTATCGTGATTAAATAATTTAATGAAGAACATATATACAAACAATATGCATGTATTAATCTTGTCCAAAAATTCTGTAAAGATAACTTTTCACAAAGCTAGCATACCATTCATAACAAGCAACATAGGTGAAGTCCAAACACTATGACAAAGAAAATTTTAAAGAGCACTGAAATGTATTTCGAGTAATCTAAGCAGCCCGTGCAAGAACGGATCTAATATATATTACTTTATTTGTCTCAATTTACGTAATCCAGATAGAATATAAATTATCAATTAAAATTTTATATAATATTTAGATATTTCAAATTGTTGACAATTATGATTTATAATATCTTTTATCGTAATTTTTAAATAATATATGTTACTCTCTTTATACAATTTATGTAGCATTAATATAATTTCGCGAGTCAACTAAATTATTATATACCTTGTTAAATATTTTAAGTTGTTATTTTTGATTGATAGTACTTTCGATTTTGTCTCAATTTATATTGTACTTATAAAATTTCAAGAATCATTCAAATTTTTTATATGTTTTTTTAGATATTTTAACTTGTTAAGTATTATGATTTATAATAATTTTTACGTAATTATCAAATAATATATGTTACACCCTTCGACCCAATTTATGTGGCTTCGATATAATTTCAGGAATCAAATAATTTTTTATATAGATCTTTTCAATATTTTAAGTTGTCAATTATTGTGTTTTATAATACTTTTCTTCTATTTCAATTTATGTGGCACCGATAAAATTTCGCGACTTAACAAAATTTCATATCGTTTAAATATTTTAAATTCTTAATTACTGTGATTTGTAGTACTTGTTACATTATTTTTAAGTATATAATTGATATAAAAAATAAGATAAATAAATTAAAACAGATTATAAAAGAAAATACATAAGCAGGAAGTTGAAGCAGGCATGCCGATCTGTTACCTGCTTCAGCGGGTGAAACTCCCTCTTATAAGAAAGTAACTGAAGCAGGCATGCCGCCTAGTTGAACACATCTAGTATATAATAAATGGAATAAGCACACATCTAGTCAACATATGTGCTTGAGGTAATAAAATTTATTGTCAAGGATACATTGGATGGTTTGATTAATTAATTCTTATGCACTGTCAATTTGAACTATTTGTCTTCAATGCTTATTTAGGAATCCCAAATGACAAAGTTACCAAGAACTTTGCCTCAACGAAAAACATACCGTGCCTTTTTAAAATATACGGAAAAGGGTCAGAAATACCCTTTAAGTATTGAAATTAGTTCAATAATATTCTTCGTTTACCTATCGGGCCAAAAATACTCTTCCATCCACCTTTTTGGGTCAAATATACCCTTATAACTAACAGAATTTTTTAAACTTTAATTAGAAATTCTATTAAACACATGACAGTTTTCTATTGGTTGTAAATTAAATTAATTAAAATATTAAATTAAATTCGGATTCAATTAAATGTCTGACCCAAACACGATCCAAACCATTAAATCGCCCTAACCTATTAAACCAAAAGAGAATTTTGAGAGTTAAACTTAATTTCACCACCAAACAACTGAACTTGGCAAACTCATATTTGCACAATTCTCTAAACTTGTCAGTGAGTATTTAGTGATTGAATTTACCTATGGATAAGATATGATATTTTTTTTGTGTCACTAAACACGCAGCTTGAATGAAAGAATCTTCAGCATACTGTGGAAGAAATGCAAAACAATCTATGTATGTATGGGGTGACTCAAAAGCCTATCACATGAATAGAAGTACAAAATTAGATAGTATACGCTATATATCCAACTGCACTTCAGTGTCTGTCTTCTCCTTGTTTAGAAGGAAATAAAGTCTAGGATCCACTTTTGAAGTTTCATGCCATGACTTAACAACATTCTCTATTGTTTCAACATGAAATAAGAAAAATCCTTTCCAACCATCTTCAGCTCCATATTTTTTAGACTACAAAAGGAGAATCAAGCCTAGTACATATCATGCGGAAACTTTCTGAAAAGACATTTTTCAAAAATTAGATTTAGGACTATATCACACAGTTGATGATGTAATAAGTATCTTGTAAAGAATACAAAGCACTGGTGTCTTTTGGATTAGCAGAAACAATTATTGGAAAACCTTGTCCTCTTTTCCTTAATACCTTGAAAGCGTCTTCATCGGTTCAATCATCTCCAATATATATTGGAAGGACTTTATTTAAATTTCCAAATCTAAGATTTTCTAATAAATATTCCAATGCATGACCTTTGTCCTATGCAATATTTGATCGTATCTCATACACCTTCTTTCCTGTTGATACAAGAAAGTTTGGGTATTCTTTAAAGATAACAGAAATGACATTTTCAAGTGTGCCAAGGTCCTTTGAGTGAACATGCCTAAAGTGTACAGAAATGCAGAATTTGTTATCTTCAATATTGTCGTCTTTAATATCTATAGTTCTCCCGCTCAACAAATTAAGAATCTTATCTTTTTCAGGCAAAAACTTTTTTCACAGGTTGGTAAAGCACAACTTTATTATCCATTTCATTAGGATCTGTATACTTTAAAGAATTCAATGGAGCTTCAATATCTAGCCCAAGACTTCTAGCATAATAAACATTCTTCAGCACAACTTTATTATCCATTTCATTAGGATCTGTATACTTTAAAGAATTCAATGGAGCTTCAATATCTAGCCCAAGACTTCTAGCATAATAAACATTCTTCAATTGTACAATCTTTCTCGTTTTCATCCACTAATAATTGTTGTAGGAAAATGATCAACAACTTTACCTAGCACCATTCTCATCTTATCGGTCATAAAAGCTTATTCAAGATTGGGCACAATATTAGATAAAGTGCCATCATAATCCAAAAAAATTGTAATTTTTTTCTCTTTTGCTATACTTTTCATCTCTCCAAATTTATCCAATGCATAAGGATGCTCCACCAGCCAAGAAGTATACTCAATTGAGAACTCATTTTGATCACCTTCAGTGGATGAGAGTCTTGCTAACCCCATATATATTAACCTTTATTTTTACGAGAAAGGTTAGATTACAATGGGTTGCCTTTGAATCTGACGGGAGAAGAAATCCTAGCTTGGATTATGATTTCAAAGGTGCTGAAATCGCAATGGCCTCGTATTGTTCTGAACTTCAATTCCTTGCAAATCCAATGACTAACCATGTACAAAGTGTTGAACAACACAACCAAGATGTTAACTCATTAGGCTTAATCTACACTCGGTTTTGTACTCGCAGTGGCTTGGTAGATAGTTGGCCCCCGAATCAAATTTAGAATACTAAATTTCGCCAATAGAAAGTTGTCACGTGTTTAATAGAATTTCTAATTATGGTTTAAAAAATTTTGTTATTTATAAGGGTATATTTGACCCAAAAAGGTAGATGGAAGGGTATTTTTGGCCCAATAAGTAAACGAAGGGTATTATTGAACCAATTCCAATACTTGAAAGGTATTTCTAACCCTTTCCCGTTAAATATATTATGCAGTCGTTTGGTCATGAAAAGTCTTTATTTTTCTTGAAAAATTATTTCACTTTAGTGAAAAAAGTAAAATTCGTATGTATTTGGCCATGAGAATTTCAAATACAATTTCGAAATTGTATTTAAAAAAGTGAAAACAAGTTTTACTTATTTTCACTTTTTTCACTGATACTTCTCTCACAAAATTTCAAAAATAATTTAAATTTATATTCATGGTCAAACACAACTTTAGCTTCAACTTCAACTCCAACTCCAACTCCGAAAAATTATGGTTTCATCACCAAACGGGGCCTATATAAAGCAATATCATCGATAGGGAAGGATCTTTACCGTAGCTTTTGTACAAACTTTTATATTTTTTAGTTTAATTCACCCTTCATATGTCACCAACTGTTATGTAAATAAAGATAAAATATCAGTATCAAACTTAAAGAAAGGAGAGAATTTTACTAAATTTTAGTAATACTTTTATTTTACTACTTTGATCTATCTATAAAAATGTAAAGAAGGATGGCTATTTATAGACACCAAACTTACTCCCTAAGGTTGTCAAACTTGACATCAAGTTGGCAACTTGACCAACTATCTTAGATATTCAAATCCAAATAAATAAGTAACTTTAGACTTCAAACCCAATTTGAATAAGTAACTCTTGGTGTTCAAATATAATTTGACTACTAACTATTATCTCTAATTAATGACATTTCACACATACATATGTCACATGACATCCATATTATATTTACACTCCCCCTTCGATGTTCATTAATAAATAACGTGTTTTGTTAAAACCTTACTAGAAAAACTCGATGAAAAAAAGCCTAGTGAAGAAAAAAAAGTACACACATCTTGTAATACGCCTTTAGTGTTGCCTCATTAAAAACCTTACCGGAAAAATCTGATTAGACAAAATTTTAATTAATAAAAAAAGAGTACAACATGTATTTTACTCCCCTTGATAAAAACTTCAATTTAATTACTTGAATATCCACATTCCAATCTTGTGCACCATCTTCTTGAAAGTCACAGTTGATAGAGATTTGGTGAATAAACCAGTAATATTGTCACTTGAATGAATCTGTCGTGCATTGATATCACTAATTTTCTAGAGCTCATGTGTGTAGAAAAGTTTTGGCGAAATGTGCTTCGGTTTATCGCCTTTTATGAATCCTCCCCTTAGTTGTGCTATGCATGCTGCACTATCTTCATATAAAATCATAGGTACTTTATAACATTTTGGATCATATTTTCTCAGATGAAATATATCATGGATCCCAACCACACATATTTTCGGCTTACTTCATCAATAACAATTATTGGAGTGGTCACAATAGACTGCTTTGTAGCTCTTCAAGATATGACAGTACCCCCTCCCCTCCCCCTCTCCCATATAAATATATAGGCGCTTTGAGACCAAACTTTGTGTGGGTCAGATAGGTACCCTGCATCAGTATAACCAACAAGATTAAGACTGCAGTTGTTGGAATAAAATAAGCCAGATCAGTAGTCCATTTTAGATATCGCACTATGTGTTTGATCTCATTTCAATGCCTCCTAGAGGAGCAGAACTATACCTTACTAGCAAATTAATTTAAAAGGCTATATTAGGTCTTGTAGTGTTAGCAAGATATATCAGTGCACTAATTGCACTAAGATATGGTACTTCAGGGCCAAAAATTTCTTCATTCTTTTCTTGAGGTTGGAATAGATCCTTATTCATATGAAGTGATCAAACAACCATCAGAGTACTTAATGGATGTGCTTCATCCGTATAAAATCTATTCAACACTTTTCCTATATAGGTAGATTGATGGACAAATATATTGTTTGTCAAATATTTGATTTACAAACTAAGACATAATTTTATCCTTCAAAGGTCTTTCATCTCAAATTCTTTCTTTTAATAAGTTTATCTTTTGAAGCTCTATTGGAGTTCCAATAAGATTTATGTCATCAACATACATAGCAAATACAACAAACTTTGATGTTGTTTTCTTTATAAAAACACATGAACAAATTACGTTATTTGTATAATCTTCTTTCGATAAATACTTACTATGACGGTTATACCACATGCATCCAGATTGCTCCAAATCGTATAATGATCTTTGCAATCTAATGGAATATAGTTCTTGGGACTTTGAACTATCTGTTTCAGGCATTTTATATCCTTTAGGAATTTTCATGTATATCTCATTAGCAAGTGATCCATAAAGATAGGTTATGACCACATACATTAAATGCATGTCAAGTCTCTCATGGGCAGTGAAACTAATAAGATAACATAATGTTATTTCATCCATCACTGGTGTTTAAGTATCTTCATAGTCGACACCAGGCCTTTGTGAAAATTCATGTGCGACAATGCGTGTCTTATATCTTTGTATTTTATTTTTATTTTTTTTTCACACAAAGGCCCATTTATAGCCAACAGGTTTAATATCATTTGGTGTTTGAACTATAGGTACAGAAATCTCATGCTTGACAAGTGAATTCAACTCTAACTGAATTATTTCTTGTCATTTTGACCAATCATTTCTTTGTCCGCATTCTGTGATAGATTGAGGTTCAGGATCCTCACTATCTTGCGTGATTTTTATTGTAACGTTATATGCAAAGACATAATCTATCACTATTTTCGTTCGATTCAAATTAATTTCAGTATCACTTGAATTTGTAGATAATTCATCATTTTCTTAAGTCTCAAACTCATTGATTTCTTCAGGGGTATCAAAGTTTCTCAAATTTTAAACTTTCATATGAGAATCTTTCTAGTATCATCTTGACCATTTATTTTTCTAAGATTTTGATCCTTAAAATGCAATGGTCTACCATGTTTTAGGCGTGCCTTGGACTCATTAGCCATGACATTTGTAGATGGTTCTACAGGGACCTCAATTCAAATTGGGGCATTCTCTGAAAGTATATGTGATTTAGTAATTCTTTTCAAATTTGTAAATGCGTCAGACATTTAATTTGTAATTTTCTACAAATGAATAATCTTTTATACTTCTTGCTCATAAACAGAAGCACATGGATCAAGATAAGACAGTGATAAATTTTTTCACAAAATTTCTCTATTGATTTCACTATTTTCTTACCCTAATTTTTGAAAGAGTATCTCATCAAATTGGTATTTTACAAATCGAGCAGTGAACATATCTCTCGTTATTGATTCAAGGTAGAGAATAATAGAGGGTGATTCAAACCCAACATAAATTTCTAATCATCTTTGGAAACCCCTCTTTGTGCGATATGGTGATGCAATAGGAACATACATAACACATTCAAAAATTCTCAGATGAGATATATTAGATTCTTAACCCAAAATCAATTGTAACGGAAAAAATTTATGATAATTTATCGGTCTGAGACGAACAAGTATTGCAACATGCAGGATTGCATGACCCCAAACAGAGATAGGCAACTTAGTTTTCATAAGCAATAGCCTTTCTATCAATTGAAGACGTTTAATTAATGACTCAGCAAGACTACTTTGAATGTGTACATAAACTGCAGGATGTTCAACTTTTATCCCAATTGATATACAATAATTATTAAATGCTTAGGATAAAAACGCTACAACATTGTCAAGGCAAATAGATTTAATATGATTATCAGGATATTGTGCATGTAATCGTGTTATTTGTGCCAAAAATTTTACAAATGCCAAATTGCGAGATGACAATAGGCACACATGAGACCATCTAAAAGAAGCATTTATTAGGATCATGAAATATTTAAACGACCCACTAGGTGGGTGAATAGGTCCACAAATATTTTTTTGTATACATATGAGAATGCAGGGAATTTAATTTCATCCTTAGTTGGTTATGGACTCACAATTAACTTGCCATGATAACAAGCAGTACAAGAAAATTCATCATTTGAAAGAACTTTCAAGTTCTTTAATAGATGCCGATTTGAATTTTCTATATTCGTCTCATCATTGTAGATCCAGGATATCCCAATCGATCGGGCCAGAGTTCAAAAATATTTGAATTACTAAACTTTCGATTACTATAGAATGTGCCTCAACTGCACTAATCTTTGTCCAATAAAACCCAGAAGATAAAGCAAGTAACTTTTCTATAATACTTGTTTGTCCAAAGACATTCTTGGCAATACTAAGATATTCAAGACTCAACTCATTCATTGCCTTGTTATGATAATCGTTTTCACAGATATCTTTAAAACTCAACAAGTTTCTCTGGGACTTTGGAAAAAATATGGCATTATTTATGATGGGTTAAGTTCCCTTAGCTAAAATTACAATGACTCTTTCGAAGCCTTCAATCAAGTTAGTACTATCAGAAATTATAGTAACATTTATCTTGCTCATACTTAAATAAGAAAAATATTTCTCATTTTAAATATTGTGTGTTGTGCCAGATTCAATTAAGCAAATGTCTTCATAATTGGATTATTTTTATTTTTTTTTTAGAATTGTCCATATCTTCAAATAGAATAACATACGCAAAATAATATATATATATATATATATATATATATATATATATATATTAAATACTTGTATAAAATAAAATCTATGTAATATAACAATTACTCATAGTTATCTTTTGCTATGCAATTTACAAAAAGATATATTTAATCAAATCAAACATGTATGTTGGTTTGTCAAATTGCTTTTGATTAGATCATTCATTTTTAGATAAAAAGAGTCTATTGTTGTCTTGATAACAAAAGAACATCCATCACAACTAAAATAAATATTAAAATACTATTTAATCAAAACGGGACCAAAAAGAGTTCATTTTACTAATGAACTTACGATAATATGACTAATAAAAAAATATTCTAATTAAAAGACTAGTACTCATGTAAACAACTACTATTACATGATTTTTAGTTTACTAATTACCACTACTAGTAAAAATAAATATACGTGTTCATTCTTCCAAAGCCATAGAACCATCATCGATCAGGTGATCTATTTTTCTTCATGGTGCTCGAAGAAAATCTGCTACATCCAAATATGCAATGAAGAAAATCTGCAACATCCAAATACGCAATGTCAACATGATTTTCAGAGACAAAATTAGCTTCAGGATTTTTTTCTTTTTTATTTTGTGATGCTTCATAAAGTTCAACCAAGTATTTGGGTGTACAACAATAACACGCATAGTGTCCTTTTGCACCACATCGAAAACAAACACATGCTCTAACCACTTCACGTTTCTCATCTTTCCATATTCTTTTTTACGATGTCCTTTCTTTGTTGAACAATTAACATTAAGAACATGATTTCTTTTTTTACCATAATCACGACCACGACCATCTCCACGTCCAGAATCAGGTTCGCGAGCTTTTTCACACCTAGCATGGTGGACGTACACCTCATTCACTTCTTAAAAAGGTGTTGATCCAATAGGTCGATTTTTATGATTTTTTATTAACAAATTATTATTTTGTTTAGCCACAAGAAGATGAGAACTTAGTTCGGAATACTTCTTGAATTATTTTGCTCGATATTGTTGTTGTGAAAGTACATTCAAAGCATGAAATACAGAGAGTATTTTTATCATATCAACATCAATAATAGTCTCTCAACATAGTTTTAACTGAGAAAAAATTCTAAACATGAAAGAATTGTACTCAGGAACGAACTTATAGTCTTGAAACCTCAGATGATCCAATCATATGGTGCTTTTAGATGGTCATACCCTTCTTTCAGGCTATTTCACAAAATAAGTAGATCCTTAACAATAAGATATTTAATTTTCAAAATTCCGTTAATATGATGACGCAAGGATATCATTTTCTTAGGACGATATTATTTTAATGCTTTATTTTGAATTTAATGGCGTCTCCAAGACCCATAGCATCTAAATGAATTTCAACATTCAATACCTATGAAAGATAGTTCTTACCCGAGCTTTGAAGGGCAACGAACTCAAGTTTTGTAAGATTAGACATATTAAAGAAAAAAGAAAGTAATACCTTAGCCTTCAAATTTTGGTACAGTAGGGCGTCATGCTGATAATGTGTTATGCAAATAAAGATAAAATATTAATATTAAACTTAAAGAAAGGAGAGAACTTTAAGGAATTTTAGTATACTTTTGTTTTACTACTTTGATCTATCTATAAAAATGTATAAAAGAGTGGCTATTTATACACCACTAAACTTACTCCCTAAGGTTGCCAAGCTTGACATCAAGTTGATATCTTGACCAACTATTGTCATGATCGAGGCTACCCCTTAGTCGCGACAACGGTGCTTATGGTCACAGGTGACCACAAGCTAACCCATGAGCTAGTACCTGCTGTGAGCACTGAACAATATAATGATAATAGACATGCACAAAAAATAACTAATAAGGTCATAAGGTTTTAAATACTGAAAACACAACTGATTTCATAAGTCTGTAACAACTTAGAAAACATACTGAAACAAAAATGATAAGACTAATAAACTAACTGACTGTTTGAATGTTTGAAATCCTCTAAACTGACGAAGAAGTTGATGGGATAAGTCCCCAACTAACTCCGACTAACTGAATGTACTTGTAACACCCCGTATTCAAGTACATGTATTGGCGTATTCAAGTACATGTATTGGTCTTATTATATGGAATTAATTTTTTATTTTATTTATACCGGAATTTGCCCGTTGATGGTTCCATACGAAGGTTATTGAATAAGCTTTCCAACGATATAAAGATTTCCAAAAACGGATAAGTTTCAGATATAATCGAGCACGTTCGAAACTATAAAATGGTGGCCGGGATATTGTGAATAGTAAATGTGCAGGAAAATTTCCTGCACACAAACTACTGAGGCCTGCCAGTTTTTTGGGTCGACTTTAAACGATCATAACTCCTTCTACAAAATGAATTGTGTAAGCTTCTATATATCGATGAGAAGCCCCTGGAGTCTTCTTTCTAATGCAATTGGTTTCATCCAAATCCAACGTCTAATTAAGGAGTTATACTCATTTTACTTCAGCCTCTCAAAACAGATTTTTAGGGTCAACTTCAAACGATCATAACTCCTTGTACAGTACAAACTGGGTGGCCTACTTTATATGAAATGAAAGCCCTTTGAATTATATATTCAACGATACCAATTTCACCCAAATCCGACATCGGATCAAAGAGTTATGGTCGATTTACTTTAGCCTATCAAAACAGTCCACCATGGACAGATTCGGATTTACTTAAATTTTAAGGGCAATATGGTCATTTTCCATCAACTCATGGACGAAAATTGATCATTATATACATATACTTAGCCTCATACCCATCATTTATCATCCAAATCATTGAGAAATAAGAAACCCCAGCCTAAGTTCAACTCCAATTATCTTGTGATTCAACCGTAGAAAATCCAAATTGATTCCGTAGTTGTGTTCACCGTCTTGAGGGCTTCGAGAAGCACCCCTTATTTGTGCCGACAGGACTTCGAAATCAAAAGGGTTATTTTATGGTAAGGATGTAAATTATGTTGGTGTTATTTATATGGATATGTATATATATGCATGTGAGCATAAGAAGTATGTTATTTGATTGTTGTTGAAAGATGATTGGAAATGATGTTGGATTATTCTTGTGCATGGTTGGATTATGTTGAATTGTGAAGGGATTTGGTGTGATGATGTGGTATTGATGATGTGGTATTGAAATGATGATTATATATATATATACACACATAAACCTATTGTTCAAGTTGGTTTTTGGAATGTTTTGCAAATATTGGTTGTATGGAATTATGGAAGAGAATTGTGGTGTTGGGTTGCTAATACTAGATACCAAAGATTTCATTGTAGATAAGTGATTTGTAAAGGCGGGAAGTTGTGTTGAATTGGTATCCGAATCTATAACGAGGTATGTAAAGCATACTCTAACGATGTTCTTTGGCATGAAAACACCAATGTTCCATCAAGTAAGATTCCGAGGTTGTCCAAAAACATGTATTGTTCTACATTACCAACGAAGTTGTTTCCATTCTATAAAGTGTCAAAATGTTTCATTGATATACCAAAAGGCTCCTATTTCATTGTTGTGATATTGATGATTCTGAAACACATTGTTGATGTACCAATGAGTCTTTATTACGTCGTTATTGTATAGAAGGTCTATTACTTGGTTCTTATTGATGTATCGTTGTTTCAAAGTATCAAAAATATGGTGGCGACCGAAATAACAATCTCAAAGATTAATTGAACTAAGTGATGGAAGTTCTCTCTTATCGGGTGGTATCCCAGGGGCATAAGCCTAGCATGGGTCAATCCTTATTTATGTGTTTATGGGTGGTATCCCAGGGGCATAAGCCTAGCATGGGTCGATCCCAGTTGATATGTACTGGAGGAAGCCTAATGGTCACAGTACAGTACAATAATGATTACAAAGACGATAATAACGAAGGTAAAGTGATTGAATAAATACAATGTACAGGTTGTCACAAGTTCTAGTAAGTGTGGTCCACTCCTATTACGATTTATTCACTTCTTTCTGATTTCTATTGAGCTCCTATATCATATGTGATTATCTACAGCTTTACATACTCAGTACATATTTCATACTGACATCCCCCACGGGGACCTGCATTTCATGCTGCAGGCACAGGTACCTCAGCTCATTCACAGAGTAAATAGGAGCCAGGTCATACAACTATTGTTGGTGAGCTCCAGTTTGCTTTGGAGCTTTCCGAGTCGGTTCCTTATGTTTTGTTATTGTACAGGAGTCATGTGTGGGCGGGGGTTTGTCCCGACCCTAGTTATGTCATGTATATCCTAGAGGCTTTGTAGACATAAGGAAGGGTAAAGTCATAGAAGTTTATATAGTGATGTTATATCTGTATATGTGGTGGCCCCGACGGCCAAGTATTATATATATATATATATATATTTGTGCTGATATAGGTAATTAGACCCTTCTATATGCAACGAAGTGCTGTCCAAATTTTTGGTGACATGTAAGTGAAAGTACAGGTATTTGAACGGGTTCTCCCGGGCCTTCTCGGCTTCGGGTGCCAGTCCGGTCCGATGGGATTTTGGAGCGTGACAGTACTGAACTACTAAACAACTGAAATAAACAAATACGTCCCTAATAGATGAGGACTCACCATTACTACTGCTAAGTAACCTGGGATGTCTAACTGTGATTGGCGAATTGAGCATCCGAACATATGTTATAAGACATCATAGTGCAAAGAAAAGTATACGGTCAGTACTTTGAATGTACTGCTATATGAGATAAGGTTAGGCTGTAATGCAAGGGTTAACTGTGTATTAAATAATGACTAACTGAATAGCATGAGATAACTGCGTATGAATGCATGAAACCTGAAATACTGAGAATGCAAGACCAAGCATATAATGTTTCTGAAATAATTTGTAAACTAAAATATTAAAATCTGATAACTGAATAGCTGATAATCTGTATTCTTTGGTCAAGCAACCTGAACTGATTTCTGTACTGAACACTAAACTGAAATTATGGGAGGTATCATCTAACCGACATTCCACAATTTAAACTAATCGGAGTCCAACCTGTAACCCCAGCTGGAAGAGTGTCAATACCGTACCATGGGTACTAACAATGGTTGTGTCAACCCTAAACTGGCAAAAAGACATCTTGTCAACCCTAAACTGGTAGAAAGACTCATGAGATGTGTGTCAACCCTAAACTGGCAGGAAGATATCTCAACCTACGCTAGTTACGTAGTTATGTAACTCAGGGATTGCTACTAAGGGTCAAACCCTATACTGGTAGGAATGCCCCCCATTCGTGGGTTTGCTTGATGCTGAATCCTACTCCCAACTGAACTAACACTGATTACTAGACTGAACTAAACTTAACAAAACAACAACTGATCTTAATAACTAACTGAGTGGAAATAATCATGATATATCTTAAATCATTCTGATAATACTAAAATTATGTAAATAATCAGGTATCGAGTGTTCATAACCCACCAGCACTAAAAGGAAATAACGATAAGGACATATACAAGCTATGATAGGGAATCATTATTCAAAAACCCAAGACTTGGGAATTTCATCAAACACATGGAAAACATGAACTTAAGCATGGGAATGGGTAAAGTATTCGATTAAAACATAGTTACATTACTAAAACCATGAGTTAGGGATTTAACATGAAAATTTCATCATTCAAACGTGTAAAGGCTCATTCCATCAAAAACCCTTGAAAACACAATATATAATAAAAATTCATAAGAGCTTCATGGAGATAATTCATCATAAACATGTAAAATTCATCATTTAAAACATAAAAATGAATTCTTGGACTCCATGGATGAAAATGGCCCATGAATGAACATCACACATACCCTAAACCCTTCAGTTTGAAAGAGAAACACAATCTTGATGCTTTTCTTAAAAGTTCTTGGGTTGGAAAACTTAAATTCTTGGTTTTCTTAGAGAGGAGGTAATTGAATTTGATACTCTTGGGAGATGGTTAGAGTTTCTTTGAGAGAAGAATTGGGGAAAATGGGCATATAATGCCCTAACCAATGGTTTAATTAGTGTTTTTATGAATTGGATAGAGGGAAAAAGTCTCCATTGCCTCTCAAGAATTAAATTTGTAACTGGAATGCATTTTAAAGGCTCACCGCGATGCGGTGAAAGTTCTATCGAGATTAACGCCACGACATAGCCCTATCACGCTGACTTTCAGTTTCGTGATCCAAACATGCCCCAAACCTCATCCAAAAAATCCAAAACTTCTCCAAGGCATACCCCTTACACCCCTGAATATGAATTAACTCAAAAACCTACGTCTCAGGGTCGGAAAGACTAATTTAAAAATCCTTAAAGTGAAGAGGCCTTAAAAATGACTAAGTCCCTAACACTTAGTAAAATTTTCAGGATCATGCTACTAGGAGCTGGATTGAGCCAAGAATAATATGGGGTATTACAATATCTCCTTCTTGGGAACATTCATCCTTGAATGAGACTGATAAGGCTGAGAGTTCAGAACTAAAGCAATTGAGATCACATACTGAACATGCACACCTGAAAACACGATTACATGACTGAGTCTGAAATATGATACATAAAGTAAACTAATTTCGTGAATTCACGCAGTGACATGAAAATGGTTAAAAGGCTGAGTAAGAAATGAGTGAGTCAACTTATGAGTAACCATTACCTTAGGCTAGATTTGGTTTCGTGAAGAAAAGTTGGGAGGTTTAAGACATGAAAACTCAGGGCATTACAATATCTCCCCTTGGGATAGTTTGTCCCTCGAATGATACTGACTTGGCTGAAATACTAAGGAAAGACTGAGATAATACACGAGGCACTTATGAAATAAATCATGACTGAATATTTGAATCTAAATCATGATGCATGAGCAAACTATCTCTTGGAATGACAGTATTCATGAAACTTCTGATAGTAAAACTAGATCGGAAGATGGAAAAACCATAGGAACTTGTCTATCTGACTGCTAAACTGAATTGTTGGCTATACAGATTGAATTATACTGAAAGTTTATACTCAACTGGAGTATTCCTTCAACACTCTTTCTAAGAAGCTACAGTAACAGTAGGGAGCAAAGAACTTGGGCATGATCTGAATAAAATATAAGAGTAAGGACTCTTAATATGGCTATAACCCTGTAACATAGAATATAGGCCTATGAAACATAGACTGGAATTGTTATGCCTTAGACAATGCAACTACTACTCTCAAGCTTAGACATACTCCTCAAATACTTCTTCACCTATACATTCCGCTTTAATACCGCACTTCACTTGAGGCTACTCAAAATATTCACATGGGCACTAATAACTCTATCTACTAAAGTTTGAGCTGAACTGAATTCTCTCACTATGTTCAAGCCTACTCGAATCTACAAAGTGCACAAATAACATTGTAATATTAGTCGAAATCATAAGTTCGATACACCCTGCATTTTCACAACTTTTCATCTCAAGAATAATTCTTCTTACCACTTCAACACCAAATTCAACCTCTTACTCAGAATGCACAATGCACCCGCCCACTTATATACACCAACATGATGTTTAAGCCTATCATCATAAACACACATGAACTTCTAGACAAACAACCCATCAAAGCATCTTTTCCGTACTCTCTAATACTTCTATCATTAACAACTTCCATGTATTATTTTTAAGAAAATCACACACAAAATTTCAACTAACCATGACATAAATCAAAAACTTGTCCTCAATCTTACTCCACGCTTATAACCTTAGATCAAACAAACATACAACAATCTTTCCCCAAAGATGAAATATTTACTCTTTCCTATCTAAACAACTGTTCATCACTACTACCATTTCATAAGGAGAGGTCACTAAAAGGTTAGAGCATGAGGACCTGAAGCATGAAAGAATACTATGCATAACTTGGACGTTTAACTGAGGCCTGAGAAATAGAGTATCCACAGCCTGGATTTACTACAGAGATAAAAAATGAGGATATACATGACGTAATCTGAATTTCATTGATTATTAAGAGTGTAGCATGAGCACTGGAATTGAGCATACTGTAAAGCATGAGTACATGAGTTATGAGTTGCATGACCTGAGTTTGACGTTCATAAATTTCATGGAATATAATTCATACAGCTGAGCAAACTGAACTTCTTATACAAGGAACTGGAAGTATACATGATTCTATAGAAAGTGCATGGATATGGGCTATGATCATGAGGTTGTCATGTAGACATGAGTATATATCGTGAGAACTAAAGTACAAAAATTTACACCGAGATAAGAATAGGTCGGGCATCTTCCTCCCCTACTAATGTTTTATAACATACTGGCATCACTACTAGAATCTGAGAGCCTGACTTGGTTACTTGTTCTATCATCTCCCCCTTAGCTATAAGCTATCACTCTAAGACTGCATGACCCTTTTGATAAACTCTAAACTAAATTACAACCACTTTACTCTAAAGTTCGAAATATAACAATACTAATCAGTAACAAATTCACTCTGAAAGACTACACTTGAAAATGCAAAACCCACTGCTAATACTTTCTTCTGAGATACAACTCTTAACTTTTTATAGCCCAAATGGTCACCAAACAATAGCTTTAAACACTACCTAACTTAGAATCTTCATGAATATCACTATACACTAAGTTCACACTATCAAGAATTTCAACACTACTTTTTATTATCTCAATCTTCAAAGATTCAAACATAGATTTTAACACTTAATATGGATATCCCCAAACCTTTAATGAACCGCACTAACTTCATTCATCACCTACTAATATCATATCTCTAAATCACACCCACATCATCATACTTAATTTTGAATTAATAAATATAAATACTTTCATACACTATCTTAAACCTTCTGGTTCACCTATCATACAACTAACCCCATGGATACAAAATCTACTAAATTTAAATAACACTATCTCCACTTTTCTATTGCTAAACTTTTGCGTTCATGCTTCTAACTTTAGATCATATGTTGTCATAGGATTTTGAGAAGGGATCTGAAAGCACATCCCTTAGATATCGTCTTTCTTGCTCTAAGATATGAAATGATCTGACCCCTAAGCACTGAGATACTAACCCTCCAATCAATAACTGGTTCATCGGGAAACTGAAAATGAATGACTCTATTTCTACAGTTAACCGAGACATAACATAAGCGGAGCCAATCTATTTTGAGAATGACATCAAAATCAGTCATCTCTAACTTCACAAGATCTACTGAAGTGAGTTTCTGAGATATTGTAACTAGGTAATTATAGATTTACCCACTGAGGTAGATACTGAGAAAGGCTCTGCTAATATTTCTAGACTAACACCAAAATTGACAGCTATATAGGAAGTCACAAAAAAGTAGAGTTTTGGGATCTAATAAAATATAAACATGAAAATGAAAGACCTGTAACGCACCCGTAAACACATTAGGAGAATTTTCCTGATCATGTTGGGACTGGAGTGTATACAATCTATTCTGGCACTGTCCATTGGTTACACTGAAAGTGATACCCTGTTGATTCGGGCGACCGACAAGAACTTGGGAATGACTGGGTTGACTGTGCTAACCCACCTATGGGCATTCTCTGACTCTGTGGCTTGTCTTGCCACATACAAAACACACACCACTGCTAGCCCTACACACGCCCTGATGATTTTTGCCATACTTTTGACAGAGGGGATTAGTACGACCACTATTCATGCTACCCTGGGGCGTAGAACCTAGCGCTCTATCCCGATTGTTATTTCTTAACTTTGGTACTGGCGCACTAGCTGAAGAAGGAGCTGGGGCTGAGAATTTTTGGCGAAACTGGGAATGGTTACCACTTTGTGACCTTGACTTAAAACTACCTGTTCTGGCCCTTTTATTCTCTCTCTTTTCTTAAGCTTTTGTTTCTCAATCTGTTGAGCATGAACCATAAGCCTAGATAGGACAACAACCGGTTGATTATTCTGAGCAACTAGTGAATGATTTAAGGTAGTGAAAGTAGCTCTGAATTTGGCGTGATAAGGGATCTTCCTGAACAACGGATGTTTAGGATACTTCTCGTTTCTTCTTCTGTTATTTCTTTTGGAAGGCATTATTTATAAACAGAAGGAAGAAAGAGTCAAAAAAAGAGTTTTAAATAGAGCTTATACTTATTCGCACGACATTAATACTGAAAGAAGAAAAACTTTTCCTAAAACGTCTTTTAGTCTCTTGCCCATAAGTGTGGTGCACTTCACACTTATGCACAAGACTCTACTCAATGCGGCTTTCAGACTCCTTAGGACACTGTAAAAACCTAGGCTCTAATACCAAGTTTTGTTACGACCCGAGGCTACCCCCTAGTCACGACAATGGAACTTACAGTCATAAGTGACCACAAGCTAACTCATGAGCTGGTACCTACTGTGAGCACTGAATAATATAATGAAAATAGATATGCACAGAAAATAATTAATAAGGCCATAAGGTTTTAAATACTGAAAACACAACTAATTTCACAAGTCTGTAACATCTTGCAAAACATACTAAAACAGAACTGTAAGACTAATAAACTAACTGACTGTCTGAATGTCTGAAAGCCTCTAAACTGACCGACGAGTTGATGGGACAAGTCCCCAACTAACTCTGATTGACTGAATGTACTGAACAACTGAAATAAACCATTAAGTCCCCGATAGATGAGGACTCACCACTACTGCTGCTGAGTAATGTTGGAATGTCTAACTGCGGTCGAAGAATCGAGCATCTAAACCTATGATATAAGACATCATAGCGCAAAGAAAAGTATGGGGTCAGTACTTTGAATGTACTGGTATATGAGATGAGGTTAGACTGTAATGCAAGGGTTAACTGTGCATGAAATAATGACTGGCTGAATAGCATGAGATAACTGAGCATGCATGCATGAAAATTGAAATACTGAGAATGCAAGACCAAGCATATAATGTTTCTGAAATAATCTGTAAACTAAAATATAGAAATCTGATAACTAAATAACTGATAATCTGTATGTTTTGGTCAAGCAACCTGAACTGAATTTTGTACTAAATACTGAACTGAAATTGTGGGAGGTATCATCTAATCGACATGCCTCAATCTGAACTAATCGGGGTCCAACCTATAACCCCAGTTGGAAGGGTGTCAGTATCGTGACACGAGTACTAACAATGGTTGTGTCAACCCTAAACTGGAAGGAAGACATCCTGTCAACCCTAAACTGGCAGAAAGACTCATGAGAAGTGTGTCAACCCTAAACTGGAAGGAAGACATCTCAAACTACACTGGCTACGTAGTTCTGTAACTCAGAGATTGCTACTAAGGGTCAAACCCTATACTGATATGAATACCCTTATCTCTGGGTTCGCTCGGTGCTAAATCTTACTCCCAACTGAACTGACACTGATTACTAGATTGAACTTAGCTTAATTAAACAACTGATCATAATAATTAATTGAGTGGTAATGATCATGGTATATCTAAAATCATTCTGAAGATACTAGAATTATGTAAACAATTAGGTATCGGGTGTTCATAACCCACCAACACTGAAAGAAAATAACGATAAAGATATATACAAGCTTTGAAAACCATGATACGGAATCATTATTCAAAAACCCAAGATTTAGGCATTTCTTCAAACACATGAAAAGTATGAACTTAAGAATGGGAATGGGTAAAGTATGCGATTAAAACATAGTTACAATACTAAAATCATGAATTAGAGATTTAACATGAAAATTTCATCATTCAAATGTGTAAAGGCTCATTCCATCAAAAACACTTGTAAACACAATATATAATCGAAATTCATAAGAGCTTCATGGAGATAATTCATCATTAACATGTAAAAATCATTATTTAAAACATAAAAATGGATTCTTGGACTCCATAGGTGAAAATGGCCCATGGAAGAATATCACACATACCTTAAACCCTTAAGCTTGAAAGAGAAACACAATCTTGATGTTTTTCTTGAAAGTTCTTGAATTGGAAAACTTAAATTCTTGGTTTTCTTGGAGAAGAGGTAATTGAATTTAATGTTCTTGGGAGATGGTTAGAGCTTCTTTGAGAGAAGAATTGCATATAATGCCCTAACCAACGCTTTAATTCGTGTTTTTACCAATTGGATTGAGGGAAAAAGACTCAATTGCCCCTCAGAGAATTAAATTCGCAACTGAAATGCTTTTTAAAGGCTCACCGCAACACGGTGAAGGTTCCATCGAGATTAACGTCGCGATGCAGCCCTATCGCGCTAACTCTCCGATTTTGTGATCCAAACATGTCCCAAATCTCATCTGAAAAATCTGAAATTTTTTCGAGACATGCTCCTTACACTCCTGAACATGAATTAACTCAAAAACCTACGTCTCGAGGTCAAAAAGACCAATTTAAAAATTCTCGAAGTTAAGAGGCCTTAAAATGACTAAGTCCCCAACACTTAGTGAAATTTTCAGGATTTAAACCTCTTATGCATGCTACTAGGAGCTGGACTGAGCGAAGAATAATACGGAGTATTACAATTATCTTAAGTATTCAAATACAAATTGAACTAGTAACTTTGATCTTCAAATCCAACTTGAATAAGTAATTCTTGGTGTTCAAATTTAATTTGATTACTAACTATTATCTCTAATTAATTAACTACATTTCACACATATATATATATGTCACATGACATCAATTTTTATTTTTTTTTAATAGTATGTCTCCAGCTATTAGCATTCTCTCTCATCAGTGTTTAGTCTTAAAATGAAAGTAAATTAATTTTTATACTTTTTTGATCCGCACCTTCAAATTTCATTTTAAGAAAATAAAAAGCACTAAGTAGAATTTATTCAGTTGTGGATGACATTATAATAAAACTTTAATGCAAGAGTTGTAAATATAAATTAATGATATATGATATATTTTGCACTTATGATTTTTTAGTTCATTTGAATAGAAAAAAAATAGATATTATTTAAAAATGAAATAAAAAAATATTATAAAATATAATAATTAATAATTTTAAATATTTAAAAATATATTAAAAAATTAATTATAATAATTAATAATTTTAAATATTTAAAAAATATATTAAAAATTTAATTAATTTTTAAAATTTTATTAATGTCACATAAATTAAAATAAAAAAATAATATACATTATTTAAAAATACTCTATAAGAAGTGATTCCTTCCGATAATGCGGTGTGAGTTTAAAATAAATGTCACACATCGTGAACTGCAATTATTATTCAACATAGTACTTACAACCTGAACCATCAACACCAATAATAACATAACCAAATATAAAAAAAATAAAAATAAAAATAGGTATATTCAGGTGTTCAGGTCTGCCTCATCTTTTTCGTGAAAAAGAAAGTAGGTAGGTGCTACTTTCCAACTTCCACATACACTCTCCTCTCCCTCTACACTTACAAAATCAAACTGGTGGTTTTTTTTTTTTCTTTTACAATCTTCTCATACTTTCAACACTATCCTTGTTGATTTTTTCAAAATATTTTTCTCGGGTTTTGATCTTATTGTGGTTGGATCGTTTCCAAATTCTGTAAATAGCCGGACTTTAGTACAGTAGTTTACTTTGTCCTTTTCAAAATTTATGCATAGTAGTCTCTTTTGATCTTCAAGAGATTATTATGGTCCGACGAAATCTCGTACATAGCGAGAGAGCTTTAGTGCTGAAGTAGTTCTTTTGAGCTTTAGTGAGTCGGGGTGTTCTTTTGATCATCAATGTCTGAAGTAGTTGATTCCGTTAAATACCCCTCTCTACCTTCGAATTACGTTTCCATAGTCCATCTACAAGAACGATGGCTTAAAGAGAAACAAAGAACACAACAACAACAAGAAGAAAAAGAAAACCAAGAAAAAAAGCAAAACCCAGTTGGTAAATATCATCAAAATCCCATTGTAAAAAGTCGAGAAAACGAAGGAGTGAAACAATACCCAGTTGGGCAAAATCATCAAAAACGCGTTGTAAATGATACTAATTATAGTGCAAAAAGTTGGCGTGAAGTGGGTTTGGTTGCTAAGGAACCCAAGTTAAAGGAGGTTGAAGAAGGAGAAAAGAAGAGGAAGAAAAGGGGGTATTTTGGGAAGAGGAAGCCTAGGGTTGAAAGAGATATGGGTGAATTTTCGAACGTTGAGGTGGGTGAGGAGGAAGAAATGGTGAGTGTGGAAAATGGTGGAAGAGAATTATGTAAGGGTAAATGTAAGGAGTTTGAAGAAGTGGCTACTGTTTGCATGGTGGAGGTGGTAGGAGAAAGTAATGCAGATAGGGAATTCGCGGGGAAGCAATGTGGTGGAGTTGGGTTTAGTGAGGGAAAGCATAGCGGGAGAAAGATGGGTTATGGGGTTGGAGAAGTGAGTGAAAAAGGAGACAATGCAGAAAAGGAGAAGGTGAGAATGAGAGGCACATTTTGTGCATATCGGGATAAGGAGGAGGATTCTATTTGCCAAGTTGTTCAAAAAAGCAAGGTAGATAGGGAAATCATGGGACAGAAATGTGGAGTTGGGTTTAAGGGAAAGAAACATAGGGGGAGAAGGATGGGTGATGGGGTTGGGGAAGTGAGCGATAAAGTAGACAGTGTGGAGCGGTCAGGACAAGAACGTAATGGAGAGAAGGAGGAGGTTTCTGTTGTTGTGAAAGAAAGAACAAATGAGAAGGTGAAAGTGAGTGGTGCATATGGTGATATGGAGGTCGAAGAAGTGGCTACTGTTTGCGCGGTGGAGGTGGTAGAAGAAAACAAGGTATATAGAAAAATCACCGGGCAGAAATGTAGAGTTGGGCATAGGGGAAAGAAATATAGCTGGAGAAAGATCGGTGATGGAATTGGAGAAATGAGTGATAAAGCAAACTGCTTGGAGCAATCAGGACAAGAATGTAATGCAGAAAAGGAGAAGGTTTCAATTGATGTAAAAGAAAGGACTAATGAGAAGGTGAGAGTGAGAGGTTCATTTCGTGCATATGGTGATAAGAGCAAAGATGAATCGATAGATTCGGAAACTGTTTTGAAGATGACGATTGAGAGAGATCTTGGGGATTTATCATTGACTGATAGGAGGAGGTATGGTCATGGGAGAATGAGTGTCAGGGGGTATGGCGACTGGAGATATGGGACTTCCAGAAGGTATGAACCGCGAAAATTGTTGAAGCAGAGGGATAATAGCTTTGCGTGGATTAAAAAAGGGGAATCTTCAAATGGAAATGCTGCTGAAATTGAAACTCAGGTAGCGAATTATGCTGGCTTCCCTGTTTGATATCATACTACATGATGTTTTCTTTTTTCTGATACGTTGTTAATGTATTCGTTTTATTATTAATGAATGTGTGTTAAGCTGTAAGAATGCTTTATGAAGTGATGAATTAGTGAGCCAATGCAAGGACAAAATAGAAAGAAAAATAGGAACTAGGAAGGTAGAAATAGAACGTAGTCTTATTGTTTCCTTCCATTTATAAGGAACTTTGTATTAATACAAATAAAGAATATGGAAGGCGAGGACCCCACTGCACAGTGCATGCTGCCCTTTCGGAATTTCATTAGGCTGCATATTATGACTTGTCACTTTGTGTTTAGTTTTTATTGTGGGATTTTTGCCGAGACGAAAGAGTTATATTACGAGCCATAATATAGATGATTGAAGAGGATTAAGTTGTCAAAGTAGTTTAAATGAAGGGATGTTGCCTTTATAGTTTAAATGAAGGGATGTTGCCTTTATCCGTATTGAAGTATTAAAGGTTGAACAATCTATTTTCTTTGTTCAGTGTTACTCTACATACTCCAGCATTTTATTAGGAATAATCAAATTGGGCCAAGAGCTTGAAGAAGGATGTTCTATTTTTGCAAGATTACTGAAGTTTGAAATCTGCAAATGATTTAATTGTAGGAGTACAAGTGACACATACTAAATGATGGATGCAAGATTCACATCTAAGGCAAAAGTAAACCTACTATTTGATACTAAAATCTAAAGTTTGAAATGCTTGTCGAAAGATCAGAAGTTGAAATTGAACTTAAAACTTGCTTGTTGTCCTACTCAATATGCCAGCTTTGTTGTTTTATTTTTTTTGATTGTCAGTTTTGCTTGATCTTTTTTATTGCTCTTTGCTTTGATAAGTATGATCTCTTTTTATATTGCTGGTCTTATTCCTAAGTCGTGTTGCGGGGGTTCTCTTAGGGGATGAGAGGAGGTTTCAGGACAAGCATTTTGTGGAGATGTTTGGGATGCTGTGATGTTTATGGTTCTGGTAGGAGCGGAGGTGATTCTTGGTAGCAAATAGAAAAATAGGCTGAAAAGTGTGAGAATAGAGAGGAGCAATTCCTTATTTCCTTACATCTTGAGAGAAGTTTAGTATTAAGTTTGAAAAAGTTTTGCTAATGAATTGAAGCTAAGCAAGCACTTGAAAAATACTACATCAAATTATATTAATTTTTTTTTAAAAAAGGGCAGCCCGTGCACTAAAGCTTCCACTATGCTCTATTTGAAAACATACAGAGCAGCCTACAGGAGTTTAAGATGAACTGCTAGCTTTATATTATTTTTGGTGTAAACAGAAAGTACTAGCTCAAACAGAAGATATTTTTGATGTTTTAGATTGTGCATAGGACCTACAACTAGATGAAAAGTTTGTAAGCTGTAATACTTTTGAAGGGGGGCTACATTTTTTTAAATGTAGTATACCTGTGGATATAGACTAATATTACCATTCTCCAAAAAAAAAATGTGCAGGGTTCGGGGAAGGCCCCACCCCATCAAATTATATTAATTTATTATAATTAAATCCTTTAATAAAGTGAAAAGCAATAATTAAAATTAATTGAATATATATATATATATATATATACGCGTACACACACAAACATTATGCATCTATAGATTTTGTGCCAAAATTTCATAAAGATATATTTTTGTAACCATACAAGCATACTGTTTGAAACAACCAAGGTGAAGTCTAGACACCATGACAAAGAAAATTTTAAAGAAAAAATTAACATAGATGAATATTAGAATGCTAATAGAATAATTACCCTCCCAGGGCCCGTTTGGACATGCCATATAAAATCATGATATGAATTAAAGTTCGTTTCTGGAGTCTTGTGTGATAAGTAGGTTCTCAGAGTGGAGAGTGGGGCAGTCCGACTGACTATGTTGTATGGAGCGAAGTGTTGGCTAGTCAAGAACTCCCATATCCAAAAGTTGAAGGTGGCGGAGATGAGGATGCTGCGATAGATGTGTGGGCTTACTTGGAGAGATAGGGTTAGATATGAGATTATTCGAGAAAGGGTAGGAGTGACCTCGGTGGAAGACAAGGTGCGGGAAGTGAGGTTGAGATAGTTCGGGCATGTGATGAGGAGGTGCGGAGGTGCGAGAGGTTGGCTTTGGATGGTTTCAGCGGGGTAGAGGTAGGCCGAATAAATATTGGAGGGAGTTGATAAGACGTGACATGGAGCAGTTACAACTTACGGAGGACATGACCCTAGATAGGAAGGTGTGGAGGACGCATATTAGGATAGAGTGTTAGTAGGTGGGAATGCGTCCTTACTAGTAGGTAGGAGGCCTTTGTGTTCGTAAGTGCTATGTGTATGGTTAATAGTTTTCTATTAGTAGTGTCTTGTATCTACTCTGTGGTTGTCTTGTTTCTGTTATTATCTATTGGTGTGTTATTCGATTTTGTTTTTGTTTTTACTATGTTTTTATACTGTTTTGTGTACTGAGTCGGGGGTCTATTGGAAACCGCCTCTCTACCTCGTCTGAGGTTGTGGTATGGATTGTGTACAGACCCCACTTTGTAGGAATACATGGTGTATGTTGTTGTAACTAATATGAAAGCAGTGCATAGCATATAAAGAACCGTAACATCTAATAAGGTGTGGCCACTTAAACATAGTAACAACAGATGATAACATAAACCAAAAGCCAAAGACTTCATGTGTAGGCTAATCCTACTATAGACATGATATTCTAGACTATCAACCAAGCTAAAGACTATAAGAATAGGCTAATACTAAGACAACACTTAACTACCTACTAACCTTCTACCCTTATCCGCTATTTCCACCACCACCTATTTAAGTTTATGTCTTCGGTACGCTGAAGATACACAATATCCTGTTTAATCACTTATCACCTCTTCCCAATACTTCCTTGACTCACATCTGCCTCTTCTGATCCCCGCTAAATCCAACCGCTCACACCTCCTCACTGGGCTTCAACACATTTCTTCACTTACCCAACCTATCTCAGCTTTTCTTCCCAAATCTTGTCCACCATAGAGGTCACTCCTACTTTGTCTCAAAAATTCTAATTCTTAATGCTAGTGCTCCTAGTATGCCTATACATCCATCTCAACATCCCCATTTTCGCCACTTGCATCTTCTGAACGTGAGAGTTCTTGACGGGCCAACCACTCCCCCTCCCACCCCCCCAACCCCCGAATACAACAAATCCGACCTAATTACCACTCTATAGAACTTACCTTTTAAGTGTTGATGGTACCTTTTTGTCACACAAGGCTTCAGACGCAAGCCTCCACTTCATCATGTTGCACCATTACGATTTGTGACATCATCTTCGATCTCCCCATTCCTTGAATCAAAGACACAAGATAGTCAAATTGTTCTCTCTTGGCGACAACTTGTGTATCAAGTCTCACTTCCATGCCTGCCTCCTGCGTCACATCACTAAATTTACACTCCAAATACTCTGTTTTGGTCTTGCTTAACTTGAACCCTTTAGCCTCTATAGTCTGTCTCCACACCTCTTACCTATCATTAACTCCGTCGCAAGTTGCCTCAAGCACCTCACCCTAAATATGATGCGTCCATCACCAAGTCAAATAAAACGATCCTTGGTGCAACCCCATCTCATCACGGATTAGCGAGAAATGATTATAATGATTATCACCTTAAGTGGAAAAAACAAAGTATATACATATAAAAGAAAAAAGTTGTGGAGTACTTGTAAGTAGAGATTGTGTTTATTTTTGAATAAAGTAAATGAAAATATGAAAAGGAAAAAGCAAAAAGAGACAAAACAATTGTGTACAAAATTTTAAAAAAGAAATAAAATAATTTAACATTTGTAATTTCAAACATGATGTACATAGTATAAATATAAATATATGTCACTATAATAAATTTTAAAGTTTGATTGAATTTCTTGTAAGTATAAAATTAATATCCATTTCAAAACGGGCTAGCAAGAAATGAGTATCATGTGAAGCGGGAAAAACAAGGTGTGTGAAGTAATTATTTATACTTAGAAATTGTTTATATTTGTCAATAAAGTAAATGAAAATATGAAAAGCAAAAAGAGACTGACAAAAAAAATACTTGATAGGAAGCACTTTCTTTGAATGAACCCTACACGGCGTGAATACAAATTAGTCAGTTCCAAGCAAGAAATGAGTATCATGTGAAGCGTTATCTTTGTAATGAGCTGATATCTCTTCTTTTGTAACTATGCATCTCCTTGATGCCTCTGTGATTTATAAAACACTTCATCAAATAAATGAGTATCATGTGAAGCGGGAAAAACAAGGTGTGTGAAGTAATTATTTATACTTAGAAATTGTTTATATTTGTCAGTAAAGTAAATGAAAGTATGAAAAGCAAAAAGAGACTGACAAAAAAAATACTTGATAGGAAGCACTTTCTTTGAATGAACCCTACACGGCGTGAATACAAATTAGTCGGTTCCAATTAGGAGGAAAAACAAAAAGAGACACAAGAAATACTCAATAGGAAGCACTTCCTTCGAGTGAACCTTATGTGGCTTGAATTCGGATTAGTAGGTTCCAAAATGGAAAAAGCTAAATGAGAGACAAGAAATACTTGGTAGGAAGGCTTCCTTAGAATAAACCCTAGGGCCTAGGCGGCGTGAATTCTGATTAGTCGGTTTCAATATGGATACAGAAAACTGAATGAATCAAAAATGATTAAAAAAAATAAAATAAATAGGCATTCAGGTGTCATGATCCCCTCGTTTTTTCGTGAAAAAAAAGGTGGATACCAGTTCCAAATTGCAGAAACACTGTCAGTCTTCGGTGCCTCTACCATTCAAAACAATTTAATCAAATTCCATTCGTTGAATCAAAGAGCTTTTCACCATTTTCCAATCCACCCGGTGATGTTTCAGCACAATTCTTGTTGATTTGCTCAAAAAAATTTCGCGGTTTGATCTTCAATGGACGAAATAGTTGATCACGTAAAGTGCCCTTCTCTCCCCCCGAATTACGTCACCTTTGCCCATCTCCAAGAACGATGGCTTAAAGAGAAAGAAAGAAAGCAAAAAGAAAAGGAAAACCAAGAAAATGAAAAAAAGAAACAATGCCCTGTTCCTCAAAAACACATTTCAAATGGGTCTTCCCTAGGTGGTAAAAATCTGCCTAAGCGTGAAAATCACAGTGCAAAAGGTTGGTGTGATGTGGGTTTTATTGCTAACGAACCCAAGTTAAAGGAGGTTAAAATCACTGCTCGAGCGGTCGAAGGAGAAGAGAAGAACAAAAAGGGCTATTTTGGTGAGAGGAAACCTAGGGTTGAAAGAGATGGATCACGAAATGAAGCTAAAGTTTCGATCATTGATGTAGGCGAAGAAGAAATGATGGCTGTGGTGAGTGTGGAAAATGGTGGAAAAGAATCATCTAAGGGTAAATGTAAGGAGGTGGAAGAAATGGCTACTGTTTGCATGGTGGAGGTGGTAGGAAGAAGCAATGTAGATAGGGAAATCGCGGGACAGAAATGTGGAGTTGGGTTTATGGGGAAAAAACTTAGCTGGAGAAAGATGGTTGATGGGGTTGGGGAATTAAGTGAAAAAGGAGATAGTATGGAGCAATCAGGACAAGAACGTAATGGAGAGAAGGAAAAGGTTTCAGTTGATGTGAAAGAAAGAACTACTGAGAAGGTGAAAGTGAGTGGTGCATTTTGTGCATACAGTGATAAGGAGGTCGAAGAAGTGGCCACTGTTTGCACGGTGAAGTTGGTAGAAGAAAACAAGGTAGGTAGGGAAATCACAGGGCAGAAATGTAGAGTTGGGTTTAGGGGAAAGAAATATAGCTGGAGAAAGATCGGTGATGGAGTTGGAGAAGTGAGTGAAAAGACAAACAGTGGGGAGCAATCAGGACAAGAACGTAATGCAGAGAAGGAGAAGGTTTCGATTGATGTGAAAGAAAGAACTAATGAAAAGGTGAAAGTTAGTGGTGCATATGGTGCATACGGTGATGAGGAGGTCGAAGAAGTGGCTACTGTTTGCAAGGTGGAGGTGGTAGAAGAAAACAAGGTAGATAGGGAAGTCTCAGGGCAGAAACATACAGTTGGGTTTAGGGGAAAGAAATATAGCTGGAGAAAGATCGGTGGAGTTGGAGAAGTGAGTGAAAAGACAAACAGTGGGGAGCAATCAGGACAAGAACGTAATGCAGAAAAGGAGAAGGTTTCGATTGATGTGAAAGAAAGAACTAATGAAAAGGTGAAAGTTAGTGGTGCATACGGTGATGAGGAGGTCGAAGAAGTGGCTACTGTTTGCAAGGTGGAGGTGGTAGAAGAAAACAAGGTAGATAGGGAAGTCTCAGGGCAGAAACGTACAGTTGGGTTTAGGGGAAAGAAATATAGCTGGAGAAAGATTGGTGGAGTTGAAGAAGTGAGTGAAAAGACAAACAGTGGGGAGCAATCAGGACAAGAATATAATGCAGAAAAGGAGAAGGTTTCAATTGATGTGAAAGAAAGAGCTAATGAAAAGGTGAAAGTTGGTGCATATGGTGCATACGGTGATGAGGAGGTCGAAGAAGTGGCTACTGTTTGCAAGGTGGAGGTGGTAGAAGAAAACAAGGTAGATAGGGAAGTCTCAGGGCAGAAACGTACAGTTGGGTTTAGGGGAAAGAAATATAGCTGGAGAAAGATCAGTGATAGAGTTGGAGAAGCGAGCGATAAAGCAAACAGTGCGGAGCAATCAGGACTAGGACGTAATGCAGAAAGGGAGAAGGGTTCAATTGATTTGAAAGAAAGAACTAATGAGAAGGTGAGAGTGAGCAGTGTATTTTGTGCATACGGTGATAAGGAGCTCGAAGAAGGGGCTACTGATTGGAAGTTGGAGGTAGTAGAAGAAAACAAGGTGGAAAGGGAAATCCCAGGGAAGAAATGCAGAGTTGGGTTTCCAGGAAAGAAAAATAGCTGGAAAAGGATAGGTGATGGGGTTAAACAAGTAAGCAATAGAGCAGACAAAGCAGACAGCGTGGAGCTATCAGGACAAGTAGATAATGCAGAAGAGGAGGAGGTTTCAGTTGATGTGAAAAAAAGAGTTAATGAGAAGGTGACAGTGAGTGGTGCATTTCATGCATACAGTGATAAGGAGGTCAAAGAAGTGGCTACTGTAGAAGAAAACAAGGTAAACATGGTAATCACGGGGGAGAAACATAGAGTTGGGTTTAGGGGAATGAAACATAGCTGGAGAAAGGTTGGTGATAGAGTTAAAGAAGCGAGTGATAAAGCAAACAGCATGGAGCAATCGGGACAAGAATGTAATGCAGAAAAGGAGAATGTTTCAGTTGATGTTAAAGAAAGAACTAATGAGAAGGTGACAGTGAGTGGTGAATTTCATACATACATTGACGAGGAGGTCAAAGAAGTGGCTACTGTAGAAGAAAACAAGGTGGACATGGTAATCACGGGGCAGAAACATAGAGGTGGATTTAGGGGGATGAAACATTGCTGGAGAAAGGTTGGTGATAGAGTTGGAGTAGTGAGTGATAAAGCAAACAGCACGGAGCAATCAGGACAAGAACATAAAGCAGAAAAGGAGAACGTTTCAGTTGATGTGAAAGAAAGAACTAACGGGAAAGTGACAGTGAGCGGTGCATTTCATACGTGTAGTGATAAGGAGGTCAAAGAAGTGGCTACTGTAGAAGAAAACAAGGTAGATAGGGTAATGACGAGGCAGGAGCATAGAGTTGGGTTTCGGGGAAAGAAACGTGGCTGGAGAAAGGTTGGTGATCGAGTTGGAGAAGTGAGCAGTGAAGCAAACAGCGAGGAGCAATCAGGACAAGAACGTAATGCAGAGAAGGAGAAGGTTTCAGTTGTTGTGAAAGAAAGAACTAATGAGAAGGTGACACTGAGTGGTGCATTTCATGTATACAGTGATGAAGAGGTCGAAGAAGTGGTTACTGTAGAAGAAAACAAGGTAGACAGGGTAATCATGGGGCAGAAACATAGAGTTGCGTTTAGGGGGAAGAAATATAGCTGGATAAAGGTTGGTGATAGAGTTGGAGAAGGAAGCAATGAAGCAAATAGGGTGGAGCAATCAGGACAAGAACGTAATGCAGAAAAGGAGAAGGTTTCAATTGATGTCAAAGAAAGAACTAATGAGAAGGTGAGAGTGAGTGGTGCATTTCGTTCATATAGTGATAAGAGCAAAGATGTACTGATAGATTCGGAAGCCGGTTTGGAGATGAGGATTGAGAGAGATCTTGGGGATTTACCATTGACTGATAGGAGGCATGGTCATGGGAGATCGAGTGGCAGGGTGTATGGTGACAGGTGGAGACATGGGAGTTCCAGAAGGTATGAACCGCGAAGAATATTGAAGCAGAGGGATGATAGCTTTGCGTGGATTAAAAAGGGGGAGTCTTCAAGTGGCAATGTTGCTGAAATTAAAACTCAGGTAGCTAATTATGCTGGCTTCCCTGTTAAAGTTCATACTGAATGATGTTTTCTTTTTTCTGATAAGTTGTTACTTTAATGTGTTCTCTGTGTTATTAGAGGGTGTTTTGATTGACTTAGTTTTAGTGCTTTGGCTTTTAATAATTTTTTTTAATTACTTTTCTTATGGTCTTTGGGAAAGATATAAAATGCTTTTAATCACTTGCATTTTAAAAAGTATAAAAATAAGTTAAAAACCAAAAATTGAGTATTCCCAACTTATGGCTTTTAGCTTTTTTAACTTTTAAGCTATTTCTAAAAAGCCAATCCAGACCCTCTTAATGAATGTGTGTTAAGCTGTAAGAATGCTTTGTGAAGTGACGAATTAGTGAGCAAGTGAAAGAACAAAATAGAAAGAAGAGTAGGAATTAGGAAGGTAGAAACAAAATGTAGTCTTATTGTTTCCTTCCATTTATAACGAACTTTGAACTAGTACAACTAAAGAATGTGGAAGGGGGGGACTACTGCACATTGCATACCGCTCTTTCGAAGTTTCATCAGGCTACATAATCTGACATGTAATTTGTGTTTAGTTTTCATCATAGGACTTTTATTGAGAGAAAGAGTTGTGGATCTTAATATAACTCTTTCTCTCAATAAAAGTCCTATGATGAAAACTAAACACAAATAGATTGGCCAACCTTATATGGTCTTGGGCTATCCTCACCTTATGAACCATCTTTTGGGGTTTGAGTTATACTCGGGGTCCATTTCTCTCATGGCATTAGTGACACACCCATTTATATTCTTGGTTTTAGTATTGGACGCTCATGTTGTGTTTTCATGCTCCAAAGGATCAGTCCTGCGCAGGCGTGCAGAAGTGTATTAATAGCTTTGTTATGCTTTCCTAAAAGCACTTTTTTTTGTCAAAAGTACTACTTTGGAAACTTGGAGTGTTTGGCAAAAAATGGTGTTTTTGAGCAGCAACATTAGTAGTTTTCTGTTGTGAGGAAGAAGCCACAAATTTCAGTTTCTTCTAAGCAGCAAAAGCAAAAGAATATATCCGTGGAAGTTTGGCCAAACAAAAGAAGTTTGATATACTGAAGAAGATTGCCTTTTGGAGACCCAAATTTCTTCTGTTGTATGATGGTGAACCATCACCTTTTGGAGACCCAAATTTCTTCTGTTGTATGATGGTGTTGATGCTGTTTGAACTTTTTGGCTTTTTTTTTTAATCTGAAAAAAAAAAAAACACTTTGAACTACCCATTGGCGGAACCAACTCCATTTTTGTCACAGTTAGTGATAAATTATTCACATGGAGGAGCAGGATAAGCTCACATTTCATGACCTCATCCCTTATCTATCAATTTCTTTTAAGCCTCGAGCTTTGGCAGAGGCCCCATAACATTAGTCCTGACCTAATATCTTTATTTACCAAAATTTTGTTGGTTGAAAGAACATTTTTCAAATTTTTTGCAATGTCAATGAGGTAGAGCTCTCTTAAGGAGTACTTTTGACTTCTGGATATGTCAATATACCTTGTAAAGAGGACGCAATAGAAAATCGACTCCCTAGTCCAAGTGAGGATAGAAGAAATACTCCATTGATTTTGATGTTGGTCCTGACTGTGCTGGCACACTATAAATTTCGATAGTAACATACCCAACGTCCTGGCCCCTTCTGGGGTTTCTTCCAATGACCCTACTTGTTTTTTCTTCTTCATGTGAATGGACTATGGGAAAAAAGAAACAGTGAAGTTTCCATGTTTTCTTAGTTTTAGGAGTTCAAAGGCTGCATTGGATGCTTTAATAAAGAAGTCATATGCATATGAAGATACCTAACTGTATGAGTAATTTGTACTCTCTGTGTTTCAATTTATGCATCACAATTTCCTTTTTAGTTTGTTTTGAAAAGAATCTCTTTCTATATTTAGTGGCTCTTTAATTCCAATATCCCACCCTACATTTTTAAGGCCACAAGATCCACAGGACATCTTTGTACATTATACACATCTTTAGTTTAGGACCACAAAATTCAGAAATCTCCCTTGCTTGCTTAAACTCTACCAGGTCTAACTAAATCACATAAAACGAAACGGAGGAGTAATTGTTTTCTTGATCCACACAAAAAGTATTGGTTTAATCATCTGAATCGTGTGATTCAAAAAATTCTAGCTAGTGGCTGAGAGCACAATGGCACTCAATTACAGCGTGTGAGGATACTTGGGGGCTGATAATGGGGAGCCAACTTTTGTGGAAAATGTTACCATGTGAAATTTTAGCAGAAAAGGAAGGCAGCTACTAAGTTTCCTCAAGGTATCTGTATGAACTTATTAAATTTTGTAGTGTAAAAGTTTATTTTTGAGATTAGGGGCTTGTATCCCCGTCCTTACCCACCCTACTAGTTTGCCTGTGTTTGTAGCTTTTCACAGATGGTATTCCTATTTTTTTTTTTTTGTTTTCTTTGATAAAGGTAATGTTGTATTCATCAGCATTGAGGATCTCCGTTTCACAGAAAAAACCAGAAAATAAAAAAACAACTAGATTACAGGTTTCCTATAGATTCTCTAATTTGTGCATCTTCTTCTAATCCTTCTTCTTTACACCAGAAATAAAAGGTTTACATAACCATTTGACTTTCTCAATTGGATTAGCCTTGTTCAAAGCGCCTGCTGTTCCTTGCCTTCCAAATAGACCACCAAATACATGATGGTATTATGCTCCACCACTTCTTTTGAGTTTTGCTCCCTCCTCTTCTTATCCAGCAACTAAGGTCTGATGTGTGTTCTGGCATGATCCATTCGGTCTGTGTAGCACCCAAAAATAGGTTCCACAATTTTGTTGTCACTCTGATATTCCTATTGTTTTATCTGATTATACTTAGTGACGGGTCGTGTTTGGAAACTTCTGATTATCCTATTGTTGTTTCTTTGCTTAAACTGGACAGCATATATAATGTACCAATTACATATGCTTTATTTTGTCACATTCTCTTTTTTTCTTTCTAGTCCTTGCATTTTCGTGAGCATTAGCTGTTAGAAAACTAGTAAAATTTTAGCACTACCTCATCACATACAATGTGACAACTTGCTAGTGCCTTCACGTATGAAACGGTAGCCTTTTATTACTTGTCAAGTTAGAGAATGTATATTGTGTTTGCTTTATCCCAGCAACTTCGTGATGTTACCGAGCTGTAATTCCTCTTCGCTTTTATATCTGGATATTTACCTTCTGTTTTACTGAAACTGTTGTTATCATCTGTTAAGGTTGATTTTTCAAGCTAAAGCACAAGTGGGAGTAAGCTTTGCTCGAGTGAATCAAGTCAGTTTCCTTACAGAAGTGGCTTCTTATTCATTGCTTTCACCAATTCAACTTCATGCTCACTGGGAATACAGACAACTTTACATGTAAATTTGCCTGCAGTTGCTTCTCCTAGTCTTCTTCCTTGTATTAAAGACGATTTTTCTCCTCTTGACCCTCTTTTGCGGCTTTATATGTACTGTAAATGAAAATTATGTCAAATTTAGAATCATGAACTATGCATTTTGTGTAAAGATAGTAGTCTTGTGAATGTCAACTTATTATAGGCTGCCTTTTTTGAACATATTTTCGCGTAATTCTTGTGGCGACTTTATTCTTTATTTGTGGCAACTAATGTCACCCTGAAAAGTATCTTCTTGTGCGTCTTTGAAAAGTCTCTGTGGTGATATTTTCACTTCTTGCCAAAAAGAAAATCCCAGTTCTTGCAGTGACCCCTTTAGCACAAATTGGATTTCAGTATCTTTTGGTAAAGGAGGATCAGAAAGTTATTTATACATCGGTACCTCGTGAAATTAGTCGAGGTGCGGTCAAGCTAGCCAGGACATCACGGTTGCCTTTCCGCATTTTCCATAAGTTTCAATATGTGATGGAGATTTCCATGAACTAAATCAGAAAGTGAGAGTAACTAGATACAAAGAATTCATATAGTCTCTCTCAATTAATTTTTGATTGACGTATAATTATTTGATAGTACAAAAAATCGCATCACGTAATAGTCAACTGTTTTCTTCACAAATTATATGCTCTTTCTGTCATCTCTGAAATCTGATTTTATATTTTCTCTTGTTTTCTATCTCTATTTCATAATCCATGGATGCCCTACATATACAAATTCCAGCAATTATTCTGATAGTCTCAAATGTCTTTATGAATAAATGATTTAGAGTGTATAATAGGAAAAACCTCATCTGTATGTATGATTATGATCAATCAAATAATGAGTACTTTTCATGTATTAGTGAACTTCAATAATTTAGGAAATGACCAATTGATGTGATATGTGTTATTTTAATAGAAGTAAAAGACCATTTTAGGAGAACAACCACTTCACTGACAAATCAACCTCGAGATATCTGGTAATGTGTGTTGCAAAACAAACTTAGCTGTAAAATTTTGGACGACAAAAAAGAAAGAACTGCAGGGGTTTAAAGTTTGCTCATATGATTTTTTTTTTTTTTCTGAATTTTCATACTATATAACCGCACATTAAAATAACAGTCAGTAAATATATAATTTTTGTATATTAATTATAATATATAAAAGAATATACACATTTTATATATAATGTTTATATATTTTTTTGTATGTTGGCTAGTAGGTGTAATTATTTAAAGAGTCCTTTTTTTATTGTCCTTTGCATGTGTGACATTTGAAAATATCTCTAAGTGATTTTATAGTAGCATTACCGAAACAAAATATCTTAGGACATTGTAACTTAATACTTTAAACTAGTTACAGATATTTAGCTCTCCAAGTGATTTTATAGTATTACTGAAACAAAATTTTCCTAGGACATTGTTACCAGTCACTTAATAAATTAAATTAGTTAAGAGATATTATTATGTCCAGCAAAAATGTCTGAAATTTTGAAAAGATTACAACAACAACAGGCCCAGTGTATTTCCACAAAGTGAGGTCTGAAAATTTTGAAAAGATTACTGAGCTAAAAAAATTTCTAAGTTACGGATTATTTTGCCGACTTTCCTTGCCTATATTGCTTCATAAACCAAAGGTTGTTCGGTTATGAGTCTTATTCTGGCCACTGGACCTAGCTACCTAAGGCTGAGCCATTTCGGGGTGGGCAGACTGTTAAACAGAAAAAGATCTAGCTCTAGTTGAGGTCCAATCGATATTTTTGGACTCCCTAACATTGTCTCAATTCAGGAATTTTAACTCGATTCACTCTAGGAGTATGCACAAGAGGTGCTATTGGGGTTCCTCTGACCCTTAGGAGATCGTCTAACCCGTGTGCAAGTAAAATTCACATGGAGTCTTTCTCCTCTAAAGGCTTTCAAAGTTCTCCTTCGAATATTTATTAAGTTTAAGAGAGATTATTCATACATTAAATGACGTTTTTAATATATAAAAGATTTGAGCCAAAGTTATGATTTCATCAAAAAATTATTGAGTTTCATCAAACCCGTAATTATCACTGTGGCTCCGCTAATGCCAGCAAAGTGCATGTGCATGTTATGCCAAGGGACCAGATGACTCATAAAGGATTACCCTACAGCAACCCCATAACCACTCAATTAAATGTTTTTGCATACCATAAATTTGTCCTTGTATTGTCAACTCTTTCCCATCCTAATAAAAAACAATTAATTTTGACACCTTATCATTGCTCTCCCTACATGTGAATGGTGGTGATCTTTTTCACCTGATAGGCCTGCAGTGATTGTGCTGAATCCTTATCATGATGTGCTTCTTCTGCACTTGTACTAGTTTTTTCAGCTGCTTCTCGCTTTTCGTAAAAAGAAGGCGATTCGGTGTACTAAAGTTTTTGTTAGGTGCGGAGTTAGGAGAAGGGTCGGACTTCAAGGGGCTATTGTAGCAGCTTTACTCTGTATTTCTGCGAGAGGTTGTTTTCATAGCCTGAACCCTCAGCCTCCTGATTACATGATCTCCATAAAAAGGGAAATATATATTGTCACTTCACGCTAGGAGCTAGTAGATGATATTATGGATTTAACTTATTTCCATGGACAGTGTAATGAAGTTTATGTTGTTTTACTTTTCAAGTTTTTAATTACACATGTTAGGGGTATTACGTGCGATTATCGTTCAAGTAGATATTGTATTGTGTAAATGTATAGAAATTAAATTCGATTGGTATACAACAACTCAATAATAACTCATCATATTGTGATTAAATGATGGGCCATATGCATTATTTTTCAAGAATTGGCATTTATGGTCTAATAGCATTACTAGAAGATTTTGTAAAGTCAAGCAGGCTAGGACAAACTGATAAGCCCATCAAAGACCTGTGCCTTCAATCATGGCTAATTAAGAAACCAATGGAGCCAAGAGATTTTGTTTTTAAATGGTCCTCTTATGTCAGCAAGTAAGTGGTCCAAGAAAATGTTTCATTTGAATCCAATTAAGGACATGTATATGGTATTATATATAGTGGGAAGGAAGAAGGTTTGTGTTAGGTTGACAACTAAGGTAAAATTAGTCTAATTAAAATGTGTTGGAATAAATCAATTCAGAAATACTCTTAACATGGTGTGGTATGGATCAAGCCAGCATGGTCCTCCTCAAAAGGCCTCACAAAATTAAGACATCCTACTCCATATATGTAGCTTCTCAATATTTTCAACTATCAATGTGGAACTTTCTTCGCACACCCAACAGTCCCTTCCCCCCAAACTAAATCCGACGTGGCTCACCAACATTGTTTTCACGGGTCAATTTTCGATATTCATTTGGTGCCACCCACACTAAGTATTTTATGACAACCACGTCTACAACTAGTTAGTGGCAAAGCCAGACTTTTGGTTAAGGGTGTTCATATTTTTCTTTAGGCAAAGAACTGTTTAAAAAACAAAGAAAATAAAGCACTGTTGCATCTGTCAAGGTCAAACTCGGGTTGTTGATGCGGAAATGCACACTCTTGACCACTGGACTATGCTTCTTTAGCTTGTTAAGGGTGTGCAACAACATGTATATAACCATAAATATTTATATTTAACCTATATACTCGAAAAAAAATTCCGACGAAGGGTGTTCATCTGACCACCCTTCGTTGGCTGTGGCTCCGCCACTGCAACTAGCTTCATCTTGTATGTTTGCGTCTCTTAAGTTCGTAAGCGGAAGTAAACCCAGCCCCATGCATCATCTACCTTTTGTGATACTCATCTTGCTGAACCTGAGCTCTAATATCATTTGTTGGGCTAAATTGGCCCAAAGATACTCTTAACGTGGAGTGATACTATCTGCTTGGGGCCAAGTCCGCACAGTTTTTTCCAAAAGGCCTCATATGTTAAGAGATCTTATATCCTATATGTAGCTTTCCATTCTTCTCAACTAACAATGTGAGACTTTGTTTGCATAACCAGCAAAATGAAACCACACTCTACAAAATACATTAGGATATGCTCACCTAGACACGTGTTGATGAGCTTTTAAATGTATGTCATGGATAGTGATAATTCATATAATCGATCCCAACTTGCTTAAGCTTCATCACTCAGTAGGCCTACCCCATGTCTAAGCCAACTGGCAAATTTTGATTCTTTACAAAATTGAGAAGAAGAAAGAAGTATAAATGATGAAGCAAAGGGACAAAACTAGTCTACTATTTGAGTGTGCTAAGTTTGGTTAGTTCTATTATACCTTACTCTTCCCCTCTCCCTACTTATAAATAGTTCTATTAGTACTTCAATTCTTTCTTTATTACTAGCCTCTCTTCTTTCATAAATAGCCTTTTCTTTTTGTGTTGGAAATAACAAAGCTGAATTCTTGATGGATATATCAGGTTCTGAATGCACTAGTGCATGTGAATCTGGATGGACAATGTACTTGGATGAATTCTCATATTGTTCTGATCAGTACAATGGAGTTAAGGGAACAAGTATATATGACAGTAGAGGAAAATCAGCATATGCTGATGAAGATTTGTCTATGGTTTCTGATGCTTCATCTGGTCCACCACATAATTTTCATGAGGATAAAGAATTCTATTGTGAAGAAAACACAAAGGTAAACCAAAGAAGGAAAATAAAAGAGCAAAGTGGGAAAAAACAGAATCTTTATCTTGAAGACACTGCTAGTTCTCCAGTGCCAAATTTCCAAAAGGCAAGTCCAATTTTCTCACTTTGGAGCAACGGTAAAGTTATTTTTGTGTGACCTATAGTTGTTGAAGCAATCACTAATGCTTGCGTTAGGGTAGAATGTCTAGGTAAATCATAGCCCTTGAGGTTTGGCCCTTCCACGGACCCTTCTAATGCCGAATGTTTTGTGCATCAGGCTGCCCTTTAGACTTTTTTTACCCTTAACAAAATCCGTCTTGTGGTGGTGTGATAGGGGTTAGAAATTGACGTCTACCTCATGTATTCATAGCCGAAAAATGACTACGTGAAGGACGTGATGTAGTACCTTAATGTGCGATCGTCTCATCTAAAAACTTGAGGCTTCTAATGACTTAATTATATTATGTCTCAACGCTTACACCATGCATGAAGAATGGACCAGTTCATTCATTTCATACATTTGTCACTTATGTTTTCAGGATAACACAAGTTATTATAATGATACTAAAACTTACATGGAGCAAGTAGCAGGCTACTCAGGAACATATTCAAAGGTACCTTTTTTTCTTCTTTACTTTTCTATTGTCATTGATTATTTATTCTTTGCAAATGCCAGTATATTCCTTTGTTATTTGTTTCTTCAGGGTAAATCTGTTGTGGGGAAACATTTTGGTTTCCTGAAAACATCTGTGAATGGGAAAGCTTCATGTGAGAAATCTGGTATGTGAATGTAGTTAAAATCTATGTTGCTCGGACTCTTCAAATTAATTGTCTTATCTGTGTCGAGTTCTCCCAAAAAGCATCACTTTTGAAAGATATACAGGCACCCAACGGTTTGAAGAGTTTGAACAACATATATAGTTTAAAATCCATATTGCTCGGACTCTCCTAAAAAAACTGTCGCACTTGTGTGGATCGTTCAAAAAATGCACTATTGTTGAAAAATTCGACACGTGTCTAATGATATTTTTGGAAAGTTTGAACAACTTAAGCTAAAATCTATGTTGTTCGACTCTCAAAAAGTTGTCGCACTTGTGTCAATCCTTTAACAATACACTACTTTTGAATGATACAACACGCTATTTTTGAAAAGCCTAAGCAACATAAGTTAAAATCTATTTCCTCATACTCTCAAACTGTCGCATCAGTATCGAATCCTCCAAAAAATAAAAGCACTACTTTTGAAAGATTCAACATGCAATCACCATACTTTAAAAAATTCAAGCAATTTAGGTTAAAATAAAGCTAGTTTACAATTAAATATTTTTAAAATAAAATTGTTTGGATTTGTGCATCTACCAGGTGGTGTTGTGAAGGAAAGAAATAGAGGATAAAAACTAGACAATTTGTACACTTTGCTATGTGTCAGTTGCTGCATTTGAAGAGAGAATGAAAAGTAAAGCACTGTTTGGTGCACTAAGCTTTCATTACGTGTAAGTCCGGTAAAAATCTGTACTAAGCTTTTGTTACGTGTAAGTTCGATAAAAATCTGACCACAAGACACAAAAAGTAAAAAAAAAATCAAAAAATAGATTGAAGATATTTTTGTACTTATCCTTCTTATCTTTTTTTCTTTTTTTAATCCTTATCCTAGTTACTTGTTCCTGTCTATGTAGTGGGAAACAACCTCAAAGTATAAAATGTGGAAACAGAAGAAGAAAAATTCTGTCGTTTATTTATTTATTTATTTATTTTAACCAGTTGTTTTTGAGCTTGAAATTGTGTTTTTTTTCTTTTGATTACCCTGGGTGTTTGGTATCCATAAATAAAGCGTGTCTCGTACTTGTATTGATGTACGATTAAATTTTGATCGCATATCATCGTTTTCAATAAGATTTTTTTTCAATTACTGAAATCTTGAATTCAAGACCTCTTGCTAAGGAGAGATGGATTTCAACCATTGTTGGGTTCGAAATCGAGAGGGCGTCATGCGGAAACTTAAAGTTTGCAAACTAAAACGGTGATAATTCAGAAAAATATATTATTAATATGGTTTGGTCAAACGACCTACATATTAAAAATAATATTGAAAAAACTTAAAACTTATTGAAAAAGGATAAAACAAGTTGGGAGAAATCTCCCCCTAAACAATACTCTTTGATGACTACATTGTGGATGTTATTTTATTATGGTACGAGAAGGGGTCTTCTATTTATAGATGATCAAAACCTTTCCTCCAAAAAAGAGGTTAGCCAAATATTGAAAAAAATTATATTTTTCTTTCAGAAAAAATAAAAGTAATTATAGTAACTTTTATTTTCCTTCTAAGAAAAAATAGAACTTAAATATAGTAAGAAAATCAAGACAACAACCCTAACAACCATCCTAATGTCAATCACGAGCGAACCTAGGCAGGATTGAGGGTTCATCCAGCCCCCTTCGACGGAAAATTATATTATTTATACATGGGGTCAACATTATTTTTTTATGTATATATGATACATATTAAACTCAATTTAATTTGTTCATATATTTACTTTTTCATATTTTGAATTCGTGAAAATCCTGACTCCGACCCTCCCCAACTCATGTTAATGAAAATTCTGTCTTTGCTTCAAGCACTAGCATTTTTTCAAATTTGTAAAAACTCAGTGCTCATCATTTTCAACCACTATATATTCTGTCTGATGCTATCTGGTTTCACAAATTCATGATATAATTAATTAGTTTAAGTTTAAAGAATTTATAAAAATAATTCTTCCACCCCACCCATACAAAAAGAAAAGGATATCTTATGCTTCAAATTATCTGGAAATTGAGGTAAAAAAAAATGTATTAATTAGTATTAATTAATGGTAATAATGTATTTATGGAGGCGTATTCGTAGTATTTCTTTATGAGTTGGTGTAAGGAGAAGAACTAGCTTTTGTTGCCATTCGACTAAATTTAGTAACTTTAGTTCAAATCTTATAGTTATGTCATTCGACCGAATTCAGTAATTTTATTTCAAACCTTATATTTATGATAACAATTCATTAAATATATATAAATTCTTAATTTAAAATTCAAGTAATCCTAAAAGATAGATATTTCGAAATCATAAACTTTAAATCCTCAATAACTTTGATGTGATGAGAATATTTGAGTTGGGTGAAATCTGGTAATGTAATCTGCTAAAAATTGTAACAAGACAAGATTAATGATAAAGATTGATCCATTTAAAGTCTCATTTTCTACCGAAAAAGGCACAATCCCATCTTCATCATGACAGCTACACACTATAAATGTCATCTCTATATATATAAAATAAAAAAATATTTGGTCCAATTATTGATTTTGTCCAAATCTTTATTGGTCATATGATCCTTAGAATTGCCATCCATATCTTGGAGAGTGATAGTTTTAGGAAAATGACAAGACTTTCCAGCTATTGTTCCTGTGTGATAACAATTTCCCTAATTTCATGGTCCACTTTAATCAATTGTTATTACTATAATATAAATGTTAATATCATAAAAAGGTCACTCAACTTTACAAATTTATGTTGTAAAATCATTAGACTTTGCTTTATATCGATAAAATCACTTAACATCGACCTTTGTAGCAATAAAATCACTCAACTAAATTTATCATTAAGAAAAAATTACAAGGCAAAATAATTTTTTTTTTATATATAATGTAAACATGGACCTTCACAGATAAATAAAAAGAAAGAAAATTCAGTAAGAAATTTTTACGGACAAACTTAATTAGTAAAACAAATAATATGACATTAGTGTAAAGGAATAACTAGATAGAACGATGCATATTAATATTATTTCCAAAGGGTATTAAGGGACCATTAATAATTATTTATAAATTATAGAACCCAAAAAAAAAAAAGATAAAGGAAAATTGTATAAACATTTGTTGATCTCAAAAAATAATCCATGCTTCCATTATAAGTGGGATAAAACTTTTCAAATAAATAAAGACATAAAACCTGTACTGGGAATATGACTAGAAAAATATCATAATTCATATATACATCAAGCAAAGCACTACAATGGTCTGCCTTAAGTTTCATACAACAATCCACTGTAAAACAAATATTATGGTACTAATTAAGTTTGTCCGTAAAAAAAATTTACTGAGTTGTCTTTGTTTTTATTTATTTGTGAGGGTCCATGTTTACATTACAAATATAAAAAATTATTTTGCTATTTAAGATTTTCTTTTTAAATGATAAATTTAGTTGAGTGATTATATTGATACAAAGATTTAAGTTGAGTGATTTTATTGGTATAAAACTGATGTAAAACGGATTACAAGATATATAAATTCAAAGGATAATCAAGAAATTGAGGAGAGAGAGGGAAGAAAGAAAGAATAATCCCACAATTGAAGTAAATTAGAGATGAACAAATATAGATTTGTGAGTCTCTAATTTAAATAAATAATTACATGATTAATTCAAGGGAGAAGAGAATTGAATTTATACATGAATAATCTTATCAAAAGATATTCAAGAGAGAATCAACGTAGAAATAAAAGGATAAACCCATAAACTTACCAAAGAGTGTTCAATAATCTAGCTAAAAATATTGTCTAACCTAAAATATGCTCATCATATTCTATTTATACTTCTAGGGTAAGCTAAGATATGAAAAGACATAAATGTCTTTGATTAAATGTGCATTATACCTAGTAGCGGAGTCAGAATTTTTACTAAGGGGATTCAAAATCGAAAAAAGTAAGCACACGAATTAGCCGAAGGAGGTTCAACATCAACTATATATATATATATATATATAAAATAATTTTAACCATGTATAAATAACATAATTTTTCATCGAAGGGGCCCCTAACCACAAGGTGGCTCTGCCACTGCATCATACTATGAATGACTAAAAATGATCCTAATTAAATATCATGTTAGTCTTCTATTGTGTTGATTCTTAACTTCCATACTTTCTTGAAACACTCCAAGTTTTTTATGTCAAGTTGAAATCCATCCATACAATTAGCACTTTCCGAACTTGCATAATAAACAAAGTTAATGACTTTGCAAGATAAATTTCTAAAATTGAGCTAGTGATCTTTAAATATATTAACTCCATAATATCATCAATAGAATAAGAAATTAGATGTGATCGGATCAATCTACGCACACCTTAATTATTTTATCGAATACTTATTATCTTCGGCCAACGCAGGTAGTATAGTAGTTAACTTTGAGGTTGAATATGCCCTTTTGTCCCTGGTAACATTATGAAATACAAGTGATACTTTTTCACTCTATTGATTTGCTTTATTGTGTCAAAAAGAATAAAGAGATATCGTTTATATCCAAAGAAATATTAATATTTTCACTAATTCATGAGATTTGTTCGAAAGTTTCGTGGGAGTCGGTGGCGAAGTCATATGTTCTTGAGGGGTGTCAATCGATAGAATTTCTGATATAATTTAATAATAATTGATCTTATTGATATTGAAGGGGTTACAGCTGTATATATAGAGAACTGAAGAATAACTAATTACAGAATAACCCAGATGTATTTAATAATTATATATGTAGTCTATTATCCCCCCGCAAGCTGATCAGCGGTAACGAGGGGCAGCTTGGAGCAGAGATACTGAAAAGGCTGTAACGGAAGAGGCTTGGTGAGAATATCAGCAAGGTGGTCAGTAGATGGGACATAGTGCGTGGTCATCGTTCCTGCAAGTACCTCATCGCGAACAAAGTGACAGTCGGACCCAACATGCTTCATACGATCATGAAGGACTGGATTTTTGGTAACACAAATAGTGGACTGATTGTCACAATAAATCTGTGGTTTCGTCGGGGGAATGCCAAGTGCATCTGTAAGGTATCGTAACCACATGGCTTCAGCAACACCCGCAGCCATGGCACGATATTCTGCTTCTGTGGAGGAACGGGACACTCGCGTTTGCTTCTTGGTGCACCAGGAAATCAGATTCGGTCCCATCATAACAATATATCCAGTAGTGGACTTCCGATCATCTTTGTCGTTAGCCCAATCCGAATCAGAAAAAACAGATATATCAAACGAGCCCTTTTGAAATAAAATTCCACATTGAAGAGTACCTTTAAGATAGCGCAGAATGCGTTTCAAGGCCTGAAAGTGTTGTTCTGTGGGAGCATGCATTTATTGGGAGACTCGATTGACTGCATATTGGATGTCCGGACGAGTAACAGCAAGATAATGAAGTCCACCGACGAGGCTCCAATATAGTGTAGGATCGGCAAAGGGAGTATTCGGCCCTGGGGATTGGCGGACTGCCATGGGAGTGACCGCGGGTTTGCAGTCTGTCTTTCCAGCTCGATTTAGAAGTTCAAGGGTATATTTTGTCTGATGCATCAATATGGTTCCCGATTTGCGGATGAGTTCGAGGCCAAGAAAGAACTCCAGAGGACCGAGGTCCTTAAGTTTGAAGTCACGATGCATAGCCTCAGTAATTTCAGTGATGAGTGATGACGAGCTGCCTGTAATAACAATATCATCCACATAGACAAGAATGATGACTGTCCCTCGAGATTATTCCTGAACGAGACGTGGTGAATGCCGTGATACGTGGATTATTCGAGTGGGTAGTGGCGTAGTGGGGTACCGGGTTAGGTGTCGAGTGAGCCGGAGCATGAGCGTGTGAAAAGGACGGAAATAATGGCACAATGCCAAGTGGATTGGGGGAGTATGGAGTAGAGGAAAGACTTGTGTAAGGAAATTGTTCCTCCACAAAACGAACATGACGGGAAACATATGTTTTCTGAGATACAGGATCGAAACATTTGTAACCTTTGATAGTGGGATGATAGCCTAGAAAGACACAAGGGGTGGACCGAGGTTGAAGTTTATGTTGAGTGTGTGGACGCAACCAGGGATAAACCAGACACCCAAACGGGCGGAGATGGATGTAGTCGGGTGGATGATTGTAGAGACGGGCATATGGAGTGGAGTTGGAGAGAGTGTGAGTGGGCATGCGATTTATGAGGTAGTTGGCAGTAGCAAGGGCATCAACCCAAAAGGAAACAGGTAAGGTGGAATCATGGAGGAGCGCAACAACTGTTTCTATTAGGTGACGGTGTTTGCGCTCAGCAACGCCATTTTGTTCAGGGTTATATGGACATGAAGTGTGATGAAGAGCCCCTAGACTTTGAAGAAAAACACCAAATGCATTGTTGACAAATTCTTTGCCATTGTCACTTCGAAAAATTTTGATTTTGGCATTAAATTGATTTTGAACCATTCGGTCAAAGTTGACAAAAACAGTATAAGCTTCGGATTTAAATTTCAGAGGATAAAGCCAAGTGAATTTACTGTAATCATCAACAAAACAGATATAATAACGAAAACCTTGAACAGAAGGAACTGAGGTTGGACCCCAAACATCAGAATAAATTAATTGAAATGGCGCAGTGGCCTTGTGTTCAGACAGTGAAAAAGGTAAACGACAAGATTTAGACACTGAACAGGACTCGCAATGTAATTTCCCTGAAAAATTAAAACCTAAGGAAGATAAAATGGATTTGGTGATGGCGGATGATGGGTGCCCAAGCCGGCGATGCCAGATGGACGAGAGAATGGCTTGACTCACAACAGACGGAGACCTGGATGGAAGAGTGTATAGCCCATGCTCACAGCGGCCCGTGTACCGCACCCGGTTCGTGGTATTGTCCACTATCTGGAAATTAGTGTCATTAAAAATGAGGGTGCAGTTATTTTCTTTAGTAAAGCGATAAACAGATAAAAGATTGGATGTGAGGCAAGGGACGTGGTGAAGGGTTGAGAGATGAAATTTACCATTTGGGGTATAGACATACCCAGAGTCGGTGTTTGTGATGGGAAGGGATTGACCATTGCCTACTGTAATAGTTTCTGAGCCATGATACGGATGAGGAGCTTGAAGTTGTGAATAATCCGACGTCACATGGGTGTTAGCACCTGTGTCTAGATACCAATCGCCAGATTGAGCGTTTGTGGACGAATGCATCGCCCTTGATCCGCCGGACTGGCGATTTACAGTCTGCGAGTCATCATAACGATACCAGCAATTAGCCGCAGAATGGCCCCGTTTAGCACAAATTTGGCACGTCGGAAGATCTCGTGTGGGCCCCCGCTGGTTTCCTCGTCCCTGTCCGCGGCCTGACTGGAAGCCGTCCCTCGGTGGAGGCCCGCCTCTGCCTTGCTGCCCGGCATTCCGACGGTCACCGCCGTCGCTGCCTCGCCCTTGGTTACGGCGATCGTCACCGCGACCCCTGGCCGAGTAAAGAGCCGTGACGCCAGGGGTGGGACTGGCTTCTCCGAGCAGTAATTTGTGTTCCATGTCTAGATTCAATTCTTCTGCATTAAGCCATCCAGACAGTTGATTCAGAGTGATTTCGACAGGTGAGAGGCGAATATGCTGTTTGAGAGAGGAATAGCCAGACGGAAGACCACGTATCACGGCATTCACCACGTCTCGTTCAGGAATAATCTCGTTCACAGCATCTAGGTCAGACAGAATAGAGGCCACATCATCAAGGTATTGAGTCATTGTCTTCGTTCCCTTCCGAAGAGTATGCAATCTGTCACGCAACTGAAAAATATGAGCCGTGGACACAGAGTTGTACCTTGTGGCTAGTGCGTCCCAAAGTGAAGCCGATGTGAGAAAACCCCGGGCGTGTTTGTGCATAGAGGGGCTAATAACGGCGAGAAGACAGGCTCGGATCTGAGTGTCTACGATCATCCACGGAAGGTAGTCGGGATTTAGGAGCATGACGCCGTCCTCCTCGGCTGTCTCGGGCGGCGGCTTCTCCGCACCGTCAATCCATCCGAGCAGCAAGTTGGCTGCGAGGGCGGTGCGGACGTTAAGTGCCCAGGCCGGGTAGTTGTTGTCAGATAATTTTTCGGGGATGAGATTGTGGAGATTCCTGAGCAGTAATTTTACTCCAGACGGTAAATTTGACAGAGGATCAACAACCTTGTCCATGGCGCCGACCTACGGCGGAGGAGGGAGGCCGTGCGGCGTGGTGTAGACGGTGGCGGCGGCGCACACACGTCGAAAAAGAGGAGAGATTAGGGTTTGGTCGGAAGAAGAAACCCTAGCTTTGATACCATGATATAATTTAATAATAATTGATCTTATTGATATTGAAGGGGTTACAGCTGTATATATAGAGAACTGAAGAATAACTAATTACAGAATAACCCAGATGTATTTAATAATTATATATGTAGTCTATTAATTTCATTAAAAACTATATTGTGCAGCTAGGTAAAAAAAATATCTTTTAATGTATATATTGATACCTCTTGATTCTTTATGAATTTACTTTTTTATACATTAGCTTCTCTCCAAGGACAAGAGATGATTGCCCTATGCCATTTCAAAAAGAATGTTCTAGTTTGACTTGACACGGAGTTAAGAAAATAAAGAAGATTTTTTAATCTTATGGTATTAAATTAAAGTTATGTCAAATGTACCAAAATACCTTTTAATCTTATGATAATAAACATCTCACGTGAAAAGTTGAAATTAAAATATTATCAAAAAAAAAAATCATTCTTTTTGAAATAAAGTATCAAAGAAAATATGTAATTCTTTTTTAACGGGGGTATATAATAGTAAAAGATTTTGCATGCAAAACACGACAATTATTATCAATTTACGATGTAGATATACACTTAAGACAAAAGGTTTCATTTTAGTAGATGTTTTTTCTCTAAATTAAAGTGAGTTGCATAAAGATATACTTATATTGTTTAAAATCATCAAAAAGACAGTGCAATGTACAAAACATCCCTCTTCAAAGGGTTTGAAGAATATTATTTAAAATCATTGACTATCAAAATAAACCAGACAAAAAAATAGGTTGATAAATAACAAAAGTAACAACAAATTAACTACGTATTGTTTAGCTACAGATTAACAATGAATTTTTTACAACGATATAGTTAGTGTCTCATGCTTCAATATTGAGTAGCATAATTTCAGATAGATTTAATGTGGAAATTTTACCAAACTTTATCTTTTTTTCTTCTCTTTATTATGGTTTTTCTTATTAAATTAAAGGGTAGTATTACTAGTTACTGCGAGAACAAGAAATATTATTGTTTTATGACTTGAAGTGATCAAGTAACGAGTTAAAATCATGAAAATATTTTTTCGCAAAAAATATAAATAAGATGAAACTATGTACATAAGTTAGATTAACGAAAATGTGCAAAAACTAATGACCAACAAATGGCAATAACTTTTTTTTGTGTTGATCCTATATTAATGAGAACTTGATGAATTGATTTATCTAAACTTTTTATTTTTACTATTATATCAGAAATTATTCATGTATTACTTGACGTAAAACAGATAGCGAATTTGTTTGCGTCTATTAGGCTTTTTCATAATCCATGTATAGTGAAAGCTAAGTGTTTCAACTTGTTTTAGTTTTTTTCTTTTCTTTTTAAAGTCAAAAGATTCCAGACAGGAATTTTGTCCATATTATGTTAAGAAAATGAAAAAAGTAGAGATAACATAGAGTTAGGCATAGCAATTGCTTCCACACAATATTTTGTTTTGTGCCAATTATTGAAATTATCCCTAAGCACACGTGCACGTACACGTATACACCAAGATTCCTTCAAGTGTTTCAATTTTCAACACAAGTATCTATGGATTTTTATTTTAATTGATCATCTTATTAAAAATAAATATTATATATTAATTAATTATTTATTATATCAAAATAGAATTAATTAATATTTTTATTTTATCTTTATAATTAATAGTATACATTAAATATAAATAATTATACTTTAATATTCATTTTTATACTCAACGAATATCATTAATATGAATAAAAGATAAAATAGTAAAATTTATTATTCAATTTATAATTTTTTTAATATAAAATGAAATGTGCATAACTACCGAGTATTGGCGGTACAAAAAGAATTTACTCATTTCGTCCATTAATAGTTCTTCACCATTAACTTATCACACGGGTTGAGAAACAATATCATATCACCCTTTGAATATAACCAATTCAATATATTAAAAAATGTACTAGGTAATAACTGTAATTAATAAAATGAATAAAAATAAATAAATTATTCATTAAGTTTTCAAACTGCATAAATATTGTTAGTCATCTATTTTTAGTATAGATAGAGGACACTAATTAAGATAGAGAGTTAGGGGGTAGGAGTTCGTCAGTAACAGTATGGGGAGTACTTTGTTTGTACCTGAAGTTTCTTGTTCGTGATTGGGTGATGTCTATAATATCGGATAGATAGCTTATAGTATTATCTTGTGGTTTGGTCTGTATTAGCTAGCAATGTTAGTTTATTTTGCATACTGTAATAGTTTATATGCTTTTATGTTTTGTGTTTGTTATACTGTTATCTGTCCTGAGCCGGCGGTCTATCGAAAACACCCTCTCTACTTCATTGAGATAGTGGTATGGACTGCATACACTGTACCTTTTTCAGATCCCATTTTGTGAGAATACACTGAGTATGTTATTGTTATCTATTTTTAGTATAGTGAAAAAATAAAAATTGGTGGAGAAAGTATTTCTTTGTAGTCCAATTTATTGTGATAAGAAAATTTTCTTAGTTCAATTTCATAAAATGTGAGACTTCAAAATTTGATATCTCAAATTCAAATCCTACAGAACATGATTTAGAATTACTTACAATAAATTTTACGTTGTTAATTGATAATTCCACTTTCATACATAAATATATGAAATAAGATTACTATGTAGCATATTCTATCTCCTTATTATTCGCTATAGTGGTAGTTTTAAATAAGAAAAAACAACATAAATATACATCTTAATTTATTATATTTATATAAATTTTTTATTTTTATAAACTAATTATAAAAAAAATAATTAATTATATATCTTCATTGAATAAATCGGGAGCTAATTATATATCTCGACAGATCCAAAAATTTTAAAAAAAATACCGAGAGCTAAATGGATGTATTATGTATCTCGACAGATCAAAAAAAAATAGCGGGAGCTAATTATGTATCTTTACAAAGAAAAAGATATATCTTCGTTGAATGTATCGGGAGCTAATTATGTATCTCGACATACCTAAAATTAAGGTTTTTTGTAATTAAGTTTCAAACTGTCGAGACTTATGTTGTTTGCCCTTTAAATAATGGTAAGACAAAGAGATTATGTAATTTTATAATCCCTCTATTTCAAAATAAATGATATTTTTAGTTTAGATACATTTCTTAAGAAAATTATCAAGAACATTACTAATATATCCTCGGTAATGCAAAACATCACTTGTTTTGAAATATCTATATCTATAATAAGAAAAGTGATTTAAACTTTTTACCCTTCATTAAAAGACTCTGCAATAGACAAAATTATTTTTTCACGTATTTACTTCAATTATTTATTTTATAATATTTAAAACTAAAGAGTCCTAAAATATTTTGGGTAAGAGAATAATATAATATATTTTAAAAATTGAAGAGTCCTAAATTATTTGGTAAGAAAACTATATGAAATATTAGAAGAACAATATTTAAGAAGTTCTAAAATATATGGTATGAAGAAGAACTATTTTTCTCAAATTAAAAATTCAAATCGAATAGTATTTTTTTTACAAGACCTTTTTCTCCATAAAAGCCCTAATGCTAATACATAAGCTTTTTACTGTACTAATTAGGCTCACCTTTAAATTATGTAACATATTAGAATATTTCCTAGATGTAATTAATAACTTATTTTGATCACTTTGCAAGGTTATGAGATTGTTTTCCACTGAAGGTATCGTTACCTTTTTTTCATATACAGATCTCACCAATTTAAAAAACCTCAAGAAATTAATTATGTGGTATGTTTAGGATAATTTTGAGTCCATACCTTTCTGACATGATAGGATGTAATCATTTAAAACCTTTGGATTAGGTAAAAAAGAAAATTATTAATGTTTAATGAAAGTTCAGACTATGGGAGTTCCAAATTATCTTTTTTTTAATTGATTTTTGTATTTTGTAATTAATTTAATCTAATTTTTTGTTCTCCCATTTTATTTACTTGTGTAATCTCTTTCAATTGTTAAGGAGTTAAATAATATTTTGATGGGGTCATATCAAAATTATGGATAATACATGTTTGTGGTAATAAGGTTCATAAACTTCGAATCTTTATTTTATGTTATTTTCTTCTTTTAATCTTTTATTCTTCTTTGACTTTATTCTATAAGAAATTCGTGTACATCTTTTGTATGCAACCATTGTGACTACATTTTTTTTTTTTTGGTTTTACACTCGAAGTTCAATATCTACATAGGAGTCCGACTAAATTCAGATTTGCACCGAAAAGTTTCACATTGATTTGATGGGAGCGGGGGAGGGGTGACTACAAAATATTAATATGTCATCAAGACATATTGATTATGAAATCGGTTTGTTGATTAATTCTTTATTTGATAATGATTATACCCTCTCTAGATTATGTTTCATAGAGTGAATATAGTATGAATATCTTCTTTTTTCTTTTGTACAACAACAACAAACCCAGTGTATTCCCACAAAGTGGGGTTTCGGGAGGGTAGAATATACGCAGTTCATACCGCTACCTCCAAAGAAGTAGAGAGGCTTTTTCCTTTTGTATTGGCTATAAATTATTTTTGGTTTTGGTGAAACAAAACTTAAAGTATGATATATATATACCGGAGGCTGCAGACACAATTCTATTCAACGTCAAAAACTAGATTTACAATTGAATACCATCCAATACTCATCATATTATAAGAAGAGAAATAATCATCTCATCGATTAATGAACACTTGTTATTGTAGTTTTAAGAAAATATGTCAAAACCAAAATAATTTATTCTTTTCAAATTCAAAGATTATAGTTAACGTGATACACACGTGCAAAGCACGTACACTTAACTAGTAAAAATAAAAAGGCAAAGACGTCACTTATTTTAAAATATAGAAAGCAGCATACATAAACTTATACCTGTGTATGTAATCATGCTACATGACTAAATAGCATCTTAATTTACTAAAAATATATGTATACTTTTTCTTATTTTCCAAACATAACATGATTTACAAAATATGGCAGATTTGAGTTTTTCCATCCCTATAAAATTGAGGTTTAATTTTAGTAACCTGATTTGTTCTTTCCATTTTATTTTGGGGCAAATATTCTGAGTGGGACACTTATCAATAATCAAGGAATCTAAGAAAAGAGTTAAGTACAAGTAAATCGACTAGGTTTTACCTTACAAATTTCAATGATGTCAAACACCTCTACTAATACTAGCAAGCAGGTAAGAAATAAGAAAATTGAAAAAATCAAATGGTATCATCATAATATTAATACATTCTATGATGATATTATAAATGGGGATACTAATGAAATGATAAAATAAAAGAAGAAAGAAGATAGTGTAGCCCTTCTTCTTTGTACTTGTGACAAATCAAAAATTTATAGTCTCGTATTAATTTAATTCTTCTCCTTGTCTCCTTATTAAAACATGGAGTTCTTTAAAATACATTAATTATTCTTAGGTTTGTTAGACCTAGTTGATGTAATTGAATCTATCTCCTTCTATTTTGTTACTCTCGTTGATAGTTGCATTGAGACAAACTGATCAGACACTTTATCATCCCAACTATATCATATCTATCATGGGTTTAATTTTTATTTTTGCGTTTTTCACTTCAGAGATGTTGGCATCCCTAACATCATTTGCAAATTAGTTATCCAACATTTCACCCTTTTCGTTTTTTTTTTAGAAATATGGATCTTATAAAATATGTGGAGAAAAAAAAAATTACTCCTAACAATTTATGGAACTTATTTTCCTACTTTTATTAGAGGAGTCTTTCTCCTCGTTTTTAAGGAACTTATTTTTTTCAAACAAATATTTTCTAAAAAATTTGACCAGGTTAACATGAGAAAATGAAGAAACATTTGGTAGAATAAAGATAGAAATTGATTCAGCCTAGTGATCACCTTTTACCTTTCTATAACCTAATTATTGAATGATCACAACTAATTGTCCACGATGATAGGAATATTGGCCAAACAGAATATATGAAAACTGAAATCTTCTGCAAGTCTACCCAAAATTAGGATATATGTGACTTAGTCACCTCAAAACTCCCAAGATATTTACCAGTGAGAAAATGACATTTTGCATGAAGGAGAGAGATTATCAATAACTAACAATTTGGTTTGGTCCCATGAAATGCATGATATTGATGAAGAGGGCTAATTTTATATTGCCATAATAAATAAACGTGTCCTTTTAAGTTGGTCCTATTTGGCATCTATATCCTCCAACCTTAAATGTATTTAAGTAGATACTTAAATTTATATAAAGTTGAAAAATAGACACTCGCGTCTTACGAGACAATTATTTGCCTGAGACACCACGTAAGACGCCATGTAGGACGTATTTGTGTACTTATTAAATTTTATACAAGTTTAAGTGTCTACTTATACACACTTAAAGTTGAAGGGCATAGGTGTCAATTGAGACAAAGTTAAGGACGCGTATATGTACTATGTTTTTTTTGTTTTCATTTCCTTCAGAAAATTGCTTCAAACCCGTAATAACTCTTTGAAACACATCCAGTGTAATTTCACAAGCGGCGTCTAAAAAAGAAAATATATATAGTGAAGAGGTTGTTTTGAAAGACCCACGACTCAATCATATTAAAATGATAGTAAATAAGCTATTTCGGGAAAAAGAAAAGAATAGTACCAACAACAAATCACAACAATAATTGAAACCAAATAAAACTTATTGAAGTAATAGACACCAAAATTTGACTAAAAAGTAAAAAAAAAGTTGAAGTAGCATGTGTAGAAGGAAACAACAATCAACAGCGGAAATACTTGAAGTAGTTGTGAAGCACATAAACTATCTAATCGTAAACTTTGAAATAAACAGCAACCACCTTTTGACCACAAGTATTTTTTACTTTTTTTTACGTAAAGGTTTACTATTTTTTTCTATATTCCTGCTTTCGACTTTTTTGTGTGAGCTAAGGGTCTACCAAAAACAACCTCCTACCTCCAATATAATGTTATGAGGTGTGCATATACATCACCCTCCCTAGACCCCACATTGTGAGATTATATTGGTTATGTTACTGTTGTTGTTAGTAAGAAAGGTTGATAGAACAAGTAAATTTTATGATTCAAAACTTTGAAAATCCAAAAAAATCAGAAAAGACAGATTTGTATATCTTGTGGTTGCTAACTAAATGCTAGTCAAATTCTGCTTTAATTTTTACCATTATGCAATTAAGTTAATTTGAATCAAGTAAAAACAAATCCTATATAAACCCAAGCAAGAAAGGAGAGTAGTAGAATCGAAGAACAAGAAAAGATTGCAGATCACCAAAATGTTTGTTTCAATTTCAAAGGGCAAAACTGATTTATCCAGAAACTTGGAAAAAATAACTGATACATGAAAAACATCAATCAATATCTGAACAGGCTAACATACACTTTGTAAAGCTCACAAGTTATATATACAGGTCCACGCGATTTCTATTGAACTCCTGCAGATGGAATGAAGCTACACTGAAACATGAGAATTGATTTCAAACATTTTCCGCACCCAAACTCCAGCTAACAACATAGAAGAATCTAAAGAGTGTAAGGGGGTTGAATACTCCCCTCGAAACATCACTTAGTAAGTTGTAACCAAAACTGAGACAAGAAGTTATGTCCCATAAATATGTCTGTGAACGGGTTGGGCATCAAGAGTTTTAACCACTTGAATCCAAGGCTTGTCTATGATCAAGGTGGAAGTTCTTGAAAGATGTCCAACAAATAAAACAGGATCTCTGAAAGCGCAAAATTCAAAATTCTTTCTACCAATTTGTTTCAAATCTAAATCATTCCCTTTCAACTTGCGCTTCAAAGTCCCCTTTGCAGGAGAGCTATTATGTAGCTTCTTCAAAGCTAAACCATTAGCTAAGTCAGTATCGTCGTCATCACCAATTGGCAACTCAAAGTCAATCAAGCACATCGCCCTACAGAATAAAACCATAAAATGTTAATCATGTTACATTAAAGCACTGAAACAATGCAATTAGGTTTTTTGAAGCTGAACATATAAAGAACTCGAGAAAGATCCAGAATATGCAGGAAACAGGACACTAGTGCATCGTCAGGAAAATTTTCATAAAATATTTAAGCCACAGGTTGTTCTTCATAATTAAGTTGCACGTTCAATTGAACACTCCTAAGAACGACTTGGACCAAAATTAGGATGGATAAGGAATATGATTTCTTTATTGTTTTTAAAATGATGTAGTGTCAGGGCCAGTTTGTGTCAACCTCAGCTATTCCATCGGGTACCTATTACCTTCCACCAACGCAGGTACCCGGTAATTCTGCTTACCAAAGTTTAGGCAGATGAGAAGACATCACCTAGTGTTTTTTGTCTTGGTTGGGATTTGAGCGTGAGACCCCATGGTTCTCATTCCACTAGGCCACATCCTTGGGTGCAGTTGTGCAGATAAGGAATTAGATTTCTTAAGAGAGTCAAAAGAGAAGAAAGAGAGAACTTTCAGCTAGTAAATTGCTTTAAACAATCTCATCAGCTATAATGATTGAACTACAGCAATCAGCAGCATGTCAGACGTGCTGACTGCCTCTTTTGATGTGTGTTGATGTGTATTGATGTGCCTAGATGCAGCAAAAGCAAAATCTTTGTATCCAAACATATTAACAAGCCTAGTTAAGTCATTTCTTTATTACTTAGCTCCAATTAAAAGGCCAACCCGTGTTTTATGCGATTCACCATTCTCTAAAAGAAGCGCTATTTCCTAATAGACCCCATCTAGTAAAGGCCAGGATAAGCTAATGCACATTAAAACAACCTACGGTGAAATACCAGCAAAAGAATTCAACTAGATAAGAAAGCAGAAGACCAAGAGTAACAAAAACTTTTAAAAACAAGGCATTACAAAAACTGCAAAATACACACCTTGAACTGTAGACAATGACAGATGATGAACTAGTAGAAGGAGCAAAAGAGAGCCCAATCACTTCTCCAGGAAATTCTTGAAATCTTCTCGGCAATGAGAATGTATAACGGTTGGACCATTCTCCTAGTTGTTTAGCTTCAACATCAAAGGCATATACCTGGTTCGAAGATGTGGATACTATAAGAACATTGCTATTTCTAGGAGTAAAGCCACCCGCTGTAACGGAAGACCCATTCAATCTTGATATAAACCAATGTTGCCTGTTACACAGTAAAATTCAATCAGTGCCCCAAATAGGAAATGCAAGATGAAGGTCCCACAAAGATATTGAATTGACTTCACAGCTAAAATTATCACGTGGAAAACGGGAGTCTACTCTAGATAAACATGCAATGCAGGAAAAAATGTATTACATATTTTCAATGTGCAACAACATGATTGAAGAATTTTGACCCTATAAAGAATGTCTATTGATCATATGGTGAACCTAGAAGTTTATGAAACAAAACATAACAACAATGGGGAAATTTAAAAGATAGATCAGATACTAGATACATGTTTCAGAGAAGGCCCAGTACCTCTGTATCTCTAGATTAAATATATATACATCTCCAAAGCAGTTGACAGCAGCTAACCATTGCCCATCTGCACTAGTGACCATTCTCGTAATGGGAGGTTCATTTGGTGGCAATTCTTCGCAGTGTTCTTTACGGAAAGGGGTAAAAACATGAACTAATTTCAAGCTTACTGCATCAACCACCTGGAAGAGAAAACAAGTGTCAGAGACTATATGCATTCACGAAAACACCACTGTTAAACCTCAAGTACAACTACACTTTATCATAGGATTGATACTTTTTATTGTCCATTAACATTGGTCAAAATTAACAATATACGTCAACTCCTGCATCTTCTGAAGAAAAAAATTACCTCAAAGAGGACATTACTGTTGACAACAGAAGTGAAGGCAAGTCAACAAGTGAAGGCAAATATGAAAGCAATAAGATCTATAATCCCTCCCCAACAGTTACAGCCCGACTCTCTCCTCCATTTTCGTTGACATGCTACACCCCCATCCCCAACAATTTCCACCAATTCCTACAGAGAACCATCTCTGGGTTCTGATTAGCTGGGTAACTGTCTGGCTTTTTGTTTCTTTTTTCCCTTTTAATGATAAAAGCTCAGAGGTAAGAAGCAACAAAGTCATCGCTTGTTGCTTTGTCAGCTCGTCACTGGAAGCACAAGCTTCAGTGATATCACATCTCGACATGTCAAAGAGAGGGCATCTCCCATCACTCCGCTTTGCCGCTTTACGCGACGGAGCGAACACCTTTTTTAACACTGATTCAAATTCACAAGCAGGGCAAAGTTAGTGAAAGGTGACATTTTCAACGCTGGTTCAAATGCACTAGGAGGACAAAGTGAAAGGTGAAACCTGCGCTGAATCAATGTCTATCTTTATTGTAGGAAATTAAATGAGCAAATAATATTGTAACACCCCAACTTATTATAAGGAGTCCCACATCGGCAAAACACAGGAGGGATGCTGGGTATGTAAGTAAGCAAGTCTCACTCCCTACTGACGCGTTTTAAAGCCGTGCGGGCCTGGGCTCAGAGCGGACAATATCCATGCGTGCCTGGGCCCAGAGCGGACAATATCACTAGTGGATTGGGGAGCTACAGGGGTCTCTCGGGCCTTGATGGTTCGGGATGCCCGTCGCGGCCAGGGCCCCGGCTCGGGTCATGACAGAATGGTATCAGAGTCGCTCCTGTGTCAGCCCTGTCGATGTGGGCCAGAGTTCAAACTGAGTTTAGGCAAATCCCGATAAGGCGGGGTAAACCTTGGTCCTGAGTCTAGGCAAATCTCATTCGATGGGGCAAACCTCAGCGAGGACGTTGAGCCCTAACACCTCAACTTAGGACAAGGAGTCCCACATCGGCAAAATACAGAGAGATGCTGGGTATATAAGTAAGCAAGTCTTACTCCCTAGTGAGGCGTTTTAACGTCGTGCAGGCCTAGGCCCGAATCGGACAATATCACTAGTGGGTTGGGGAGTTACAGGGGTCTCTTGGGCCTTGATGGTTCGGGATGCCCGTCGCGGTCAGGGCCCTGGCTCAGGTCGTGTCAGACGGATACTCTTTTTTCTTTCATGTGTCCCGAAAAGGGGCTAACCATGGATACTTGCTAGCAAATTATGTCACGTCACGTCCTATGCACGGCAAGGCATAGGACGGCTTAGCTAATCGGGCCGAGATCAGACTCCATGCGCTCACATGGTGGTTTATGACGATTCACTACTTTCTCCCACAAATAATCCAAGAAAATAAATTTACCTTAGTCAATTATAAGTTTAGTTTATATTCTTATTCCTTTCCGGTTGTCTTCACTTACGTTTAATTTGAATTTTGTCGTCATTTATTGTCTCTTGTTATACTGTCCTCTTGAAATGATTTTACATACCAATACATTCCACGTATTGACCGTCTTTGGCGCTACATCGTTTCATGGTGTAGGTTCTGGCTCTCAAGTCCGCGGTCAGGCACCTCATTAGGACCTTTATCTTCTGCCATTGGTGAGCCTTTTTCCTACCACGAGGCCGGACGAGATATGATGATTTTTTTTAATTTACTTTCCTTTCGGTATCGGTACTTCTTAGAGGCTTCACAGGTTGGTGTAGTTGTCAAGCAAACTTTGTAATTTCCAGTCTTCATTTATCATAACTGTTGGTATTGTTGGACATTATGCGGTATTAATAAACTTGGGTGAAGTTTTATCTCTTGAGAAAATCATAATTGAATTCTATATTACTTCCGCTTTATCCATTTGAACTAGAAGTATGCTCGGGTGATATGCCAGAATGTTCGTTCGTACTAGCTATAGTATCGGTTGTGTGCCACGCCCAGGGCCGCAGCCCGGGTCGTGACAAATGTGTATCTATTCACTATATTTTTATACGTACACACCACATAAAGCTAACATCCACTTGCCTGTGTACATATTGGGAAAGGACCTGTACATGTACATTGTACAACAATCAATTCAATTAATCAATTAGTTTAGTACACTTAATGGGTTGGGTGTGAATCATTTATATTAAATCCACACCAGAGGATTTATCATATTTATAGACTACTTTGATGCTGTGACCATCTATCCCATGCCAGCTTACAGAGATGAAATTGTGTGGGTCGCCAGGTACCACACACAAGGAAAGTCCACTCTCTCTCTAGTCTCTATTATCTATATCTATATATTATTAAAGCAAAAGCCCCACGATTGTTGGATAAAATTGCTAATTATAAATAATTCTCAAGAACTTCATCGTTCCTGTTATTCATTGTTTGCCTTTTTTAATTAATTAAACATCATAATTTCCTTCTGTGTGACGTCCGGAATGCAATAACCTTTTAGTTCATGAAAACTTCATTATTTACTTGTATGGTAATGTACCAAGCTTTAATTTTAGTTTCCCATGTTCACACTAGAACGAAGTGACATTTCAAAATACACTTTTGTTTTTCTAAATATTATAGGAGTACTAATTTTGAAAAGATGAACACAAAACAAAAACCATGCACATAAATAGAGACTAACAACAACAGCAACAACAAACCCAAACCCAATGTATTCCCACATAGTGGTGTCTGGGGAGGGTAAAATGTACGCAGTCCATACCACTACCTCCGAAGAAGTAGAGAGGTTGTTTCCGACACATAAATAGAGACTAGGTAACATAAAATATGTGAAGGGACGAAGTTCTGACCAATGTAGTTCTTTAAGCTGGTGTAGTTCTAAAATGACAAATCTTGATGAAAAAGGTTATAACCACCTACAAACTCCCTAAGATATTCAGAGTAACACCTCAGAAAAGAAGTTGTCGCCTACTCACAACTCAGAAGGGATTTTACCACAAAAGATACATCCTAGTTTTAAAGATGAAACACATTTATCACTTAAAACTATAAGAAGTTGTCGCCTACTCACAGCTCAGAAGTGATTTTACCACAAAAGATACATCCTAGTTTTAAAGATGAAACACATTTATCACTTAAAACTATAGAAAATAAATTGGACGACAGAATTACTTACATAAATCCTTCTGTCACACCCTGCTATCATCATTCGAGAAGAATCTGCACTGAAAATCATTGAATGGGCAAATGGAAGTCCCGAAGGGAGCTGCCTTCGGCTGACAGACCATGCACTCTTGCCATCACCACTCTTTTTAAGTTCAAAAAGGCAGGGTCTAACATGGTCAGAATAAGCGAACAGTACACCTGAAGGAGAAAGTGCACTGCATGTGATCTTCCTCGAAGTTTTGCACTTAACGCGAGCCACTAGATCTGTTCTTGCAGCCCCACCAGATGGGCCACCGCTGTCGGACACAGCCCCATTTTTAACACGAACACAAAAAATATCTATCCAGTATGATGCCTGAACTAAGAGTAAAGAAGCCTGACTGCAAATTGTATTTGCTGCAAGTTGTATGGGCGGCCTCTGAGGTGAGGGACAAATATCATGTGGAGAAAAATTGGTGAATTCCTTTGCAGAATATGCAAAAAGTTTAGTGTCATCACCACCTGAGATAAGCATCGGCACACCCAAATGTGCCCATTTATGATAACTAAACTCAAGGGGCTTCTCCCTAGAACGATGCTTCTTGGCCTTCTGTTCGACTATGGGCTCTGATAAAGAGAAGAAAAGTTAAAACAATAAGTGTAACCAAACCAAAATAAAGGGATAACCGAAAGTCCAAACTAAAACAGAATCAAGATTTCAACATCATTTTCAGTGAACGACAAGCACAACTAAATAACGAACCTTCATGAGCGATGGGCACAGCAACGGCCAAGGCCCTTACATCATGTGTATGGGCCCTCACATGACCAACATAAACCCATTTCTTCATGACTACGGAAGAAATGTCTCCATCATGAGACCCAACCTCATTGGCTGAGAGCTTATAAAGTATAACCTAAAAACAGTAGCAAAACATTAGCAGCTACAAAAGAAAGCTTAAATTGAGTTCTCTAAACAATTATAGCTGAGAAATCTCAAATAGAATCAAAGAAGATAATAGATGCATTCTTATAAAAACACAGAAACCCTCTGCTTTAGTCAGTAGTCAATCCTTTGCCTGTTGCTTTCACATTCCTTTACCTTTAAGCAATTAAAAAACGATTGCAAGACATAAAAAAGAAAGTGAAGTTTTACACACAACTCCCAAGTTATTTCTAAAATGAAAAAACATAACACAGAAAGCATGAACACCGGAAAAATGGAAGTCAAGCCTCTCAAGCAACATAATTAAAATGCTTGTAACATATTTTTGTTTCTTTAGACACACTATTCAACTCATGTGCTCCAACTAAAGCAACTAACAATTATAAATGCTTTGAACATATTATCTTTTTCTACTCACAAAGCATTCAACCTGTTATTAAAAATGGAGCATCTCAAAGCACTGCTGTCAGCATTCCCACTCTCACGCAATTTCCTCTGACCTTGCTCACACACCAACTAAAGCCCAGTGCATCTCGCGCAGTTAGTAGTCTCTATTAGTTTTCTTCCGTACATATCAACAAATACATCGCCTCTGTTTCTCGTCCATCACTCTGTTTCCCTCATCATCAATTTTCTGCCTTTCTCATGCCTAGCCCACCACTAATTCAATTCACAACCTTCTATAGATTCTAAAACTAAGAGTTTGACTTTGAATCTTTGAAAACAATAAATGTTCTTTCTTTTGATATACTAGAAGACATGAATGGAAAAAGTAAGCAAGAAATCTTAAGAAAACATCTCTTTCCTGCACTATGCAAGCAAATCTGATTTGAATGAAGACGAAGCAAGAAATCTAAACAAGCATCCAGAAAGATTTGCTAATAGGCACTATTTTTGTAAAGTTCTTGTTTACTTAGTTATTTTATTTATTTGTGCAATGTTCATTTTGATAGTCTTCTAAGATTGTGAAGCGTGTTATTTGTTTCTGGCTTAAATCCATAGGGCCATTGTTTTTCTTTTTGCACTTTTCACTTCTAACAATACCTTGTTTGCATTTTGTTGTGCTTTGCGTGTGCCTTTTATTGTTACTGTTGTTTTAGCATTTGCTGTATTTTGTGTTGAGTAGTGGCTTGGGTGGCTCATGGTAGAATAGGGTCATGTCCTGGGGGTCTTGGTGGGCTGGGGGTGGGTTCGGGGGTTGGAGTTGGGTTAGGTTTGAGATGCGGAGTGCGAGGTATTAAGGGAGGGGATAAGAGAGTTGATATTTTGAGGGTAGGATCGTGGAACATAGGACCCTACAAGGTAAGTCGATAGAATTAGTTAAGATTCTTAGGAAGAGAAAGATTAATATTGCGTGTGTCCAGGAGACCAAGTGAGTAGGTTCCAAGGCTAGGGATGTAGATGGGTACAAGTTGTGGTATTCAGGCAGTGATAGGCGTAGAAATGGCGTAGGCATCTTAGTGGACGAGGAGCTTAGGGGGCAGGTAGTGGAGGTGAAAAGGGTTAGTGATAGGGTTATCACTATCAAGTTGGTTTTTGGGGGATTTACTTTGAACATTTGTAGTGCGTATGCGCCACAGGTGGGCCTGGACGAGGAGGAGAAGAAGAGTTTTTGGGAGGTTTTAGATGAGGTGGTTAGAGGCGTGCCTAGTTCGGAGAAGATTTTCATAGGAGGGGATTTCAACGGGCACATCAGGTCTTTGCAGTCAGGGTACGATGATGTGCATGAGGACTTTGGGTTCAGGGTTAGGAATGACGAGGGAGCTGCTCTCTTGGAGTTTGCGAGGGCCTTTGGATTGGTGGTAGTGAATTCCAGCTTTCCGAAGAAAGAAGAGCATTTGGTTACTTTCCGTAGTAAGGTAGCCAAGACCCAGATTAACTTTCTGCTGCTTAGGAAGGAAGATAGAGCTTTGTGCAAGGATTGTAAGGTAATCCCGAGTGAGAATCTTGCTACCCAGCATAGACTCTTAGTGATGGACTTGGCTATCAAAAAGGGCAAGTTGAGGCGGGGTGGAAAGGGTCGACCTAGAGTTAGGTGGGGCAGTCTGACTCCGGATAGTGCTTTAGAGATAGGGGCAAAGTTGGAGGCGAAGGGGGTGTGGGAGTATGGGGGGATGTGGATAGTATGTGGGATAGGGCTGCTGGTTGCATCAGGGAGTCTGCTAGGGAGGTGTTGGGTGTTTCGAGGGGTTGGTCTGGCCGGTTTCAGGGGGATTGGTGGTGGTATGAAGATGTTAAGAAGAAGGTGGAGTCGAAGAAGGCGGCTTACGGTAAGTTGGTTGAAAGCAAGGATGAAGAAGAGAAGCGGGTAAGCAGGGAGGAGTACAAGTTAGCTAAAAAGGAGGCTAAGCTAGCAGTTACGGCTGCTAAGACAGCAACTTTTGAGAGTTTGTATAAGGGGTTAGAGGAGAAAGGCGGGGACATGAGGTTGTTTAGGCTAGCCAAGGTTAGGTAGAGGAAGGGTCGTGATTTGGATCAGGTGAAGTGCATTAAGGGGGAGGATGGCAGAGTTTTGGTGGAAAATGCCCTCATTAAGAAAAGATGGCAGTCGTATTTCCATAGGCTCTTGAATGATGAAGGGAATAGAGGCGTTGTGTTAGGGGAGTAGGAGCTTTCCGAGATCGCGACTTTGGCTTTTGTTGGCGTTTTAAGGTAGAGGAGGTCAGTGAGGCTATTTGCAAGATGCGAAAGGGCAGGGCGACGGGGCCCGATAAGATTCCGGTAGATTTTTGAAAGTTCTCTTGCGGGGCAGGGTTAAGGTAGCTGACCAACTTGTGTAACAATATTTTCAAGTCAGCAAAGATGCCTGAGACGTGGAGATGGAGCACGATGATTCTCGTATATAAGAACAAGGGTGACATTCAGAGTTGCAACAACTACCGGGGTATTAAGTTCTCGAGTCACACGATGAAGATTTGGGAGAGTGGTGGAGCGGAGGTTGAGGAAAATTGTGCCTATTTCGGAGAATCAATTTGGTTTTATGCCTGGTCGCTCCACGACTGAGGCAATTCACCTTGTGCGGAGACTGGTAGAGCAGTATAGAGAGAGGAAGAGGGATTTTCCCACGGTGTTTATTGACGTGGAAAAGGCGTATGACAAGGTCCCTAGTGAGGTTCTTTGGAGATGCTTGGAGGCCAGAGAGGTTTCGGTGGCGTACATCAGAGCGATTAAGGACATATATGAGGGGGCGAAGACTCGGGTAAGGACTGTGGGAGGAGATTCTGAACATTTCCCGATCTTAACAAGGTTGCAACAGGGATCAACTCTTAGTCCGTTTTTATTCGCTTTGGTGATGGATGAGTTGACGCGGAATATACAAGGCGAGGTGCCTTGGTGTATGCTTTTCGCGGATGATATAGTTTTGATTGATGAGTCGCGACAAAGGGTTAATGATAAGCTGGAGGTTTGGAGACAAACCCTGGAGTCTAAAGGTTTCCGATTGAGTAGGAGCAAGACGGAGTACTTGGAATGCAAGTTTAGTGACTCGAGGCACGAGGAGGAGGTGGTAGTGAAGCTGGATTCTCAAGCGGTTTGCAAGAGGGATAGTTTTAAGTATCTCAGGTCTATGATTCAGGGGAATGGAGAGATAAATGAGGATGTCTCTCACCATATTAGGGCTGGTTGGATGAAATAGAGACTCGCTTCAGGTATTTTATGCGATAACAAGGTGCCCCACAAGCTAAAAGGCAGATTCTATAAAATTGCAATCCGACCTTCTATATTGTATGGAGCGGAGTGTTGGCCGGTTAAGAATTCTCATATCCAGAAGTTGAAAGTGGCGGAAATGAGGATGTTGCGTTGGATGTGTGATTTCACAAGGGCTGACAGGGTTAGGAATGATATTATTCGAGAGAAGGTGGGAGTGGTATCTGTGGAGGAAAAAATGCGGAAAGTGAGGTTGCGATGGTTTGGTCATGTGATGAGGAGGGGTAGGGATGCCCCAGTTCGTAGGTGTGAGAGGTTGGCCTTGGAAGGTTTCAAGCGAGGTAGGGGTAGACCGAAGAAATGTTGGAGAGAAGTGATTAAGCGTGACATGGAGCAGTTACAACTGACTAAGGACATGACCTTGGATAGGAAGGTATGGAGGAAAAACATTATGATAGAGGGCTAAGGGTATGGATGAGTCATAGCCAGTAATTAGGTGGACTTTGGTGTTCTTTGTTTGGCAATGTACAATCTTCTGTGGATGTCGTACCTAGGTTATTTTATCATGTTCCTTGCTTTTGTATACTGTCTTTAATTTTGAGCCGGGGGCCTATCAGAAACAGCCTTTCTACCTCTTTAGAGGTAGTGGTATGGACTGCGTACACTCTACCCTCCCCAGACCCCACTTTGTGGGAATATACTGGGTTTGTTGTTGTTGTTGTTGTACTTCTAACAATACCCCCCCCCCCCCCCCCACATCTCCTTCAAATTTGTCCCAAGTTTCGAATTGTTTAAACTGTGAGAGACGACCTAGTAACCCTATGGTGGTATTGATACACTTCAGACAAGTATCAAATTTTTCGTAACAAATAGTTTGGGACAAGCATAGAGATCTAGATATTTGAATTGTCTGAATTTAGATACAGCAATTCTGCCTAATTTCACCTCAACTTCACTATATGCATGTTGGTTAAACTGGAAATACAATAACAACAACAACAAACCCAGTGTATTCCCACATAGTGAGGTCTGGGGAGGGTAAGATGTCCACAGTCCATACCTCTATCGCTAAACTGGAAATACATATATTCTATATTACTTCTACTTATACAGTTATTTTAAAACACTTAATCCAGAAAGTGGTTTTCCATAGCTCAAACTTCCAACTGAAACCCTTGCTGGTTTCAACAATTAACATAGTATTATCTACAAAATGCATAAACATGGAACTTCATTTGGCATATTATCAGTCAGCTCATCAACAACTCGGTAAACAAGTATGGCGTCAGTGAGATCCTAGTGGATTGAACAAAAATGACATGCCAACAGAGAATTTTCTTACGCTAGGGAGTGTTGTTTATGTACCTGACCATCAGAACCAGCAGAAAATACCCTACTATGGCTGGGAGATGCTGCTAAAGCATTCACATCACCCTTATGACAGGAATGTGACTGTACAAGAGTTCCATGCTGGGAGTCCCAGAACTGAACACTCCCACTACTATCTGCGCTAACCAGGGTACCACATCTGCAAACAAGAAGATGGAATTGGAAGCATTATGAAAATGGAAAATCTCAGAAAACACGAGATTTTTTTTTTTTTGCCCGGGGGGGGGGGGGGGGGGGGGGGGGGGGGGGTTACTTTGTTATCTTTCTTTCCAAAATGGAAGAGTTGCAAATTTGATCTTCACCTCAATGCAAGTAATGACCAAATGCATAGATCAGGTTCACTACCCAAACCTCCAAGACCCGCTGTTATCCTGTAGATTTCATATGCAAACTTGGCATCCCAACACCTTATAAACCTGCAAAGAAACAATCTCCACTCAGAATTTTCACCGTGGACACAGCATGAAGAATAAACAAGCATGCATCAATTCGGTGTTCATCAGAAATCAATAAGTAAATGTACAGCACATAGTTAAATTCAAAATAGACATACCCGTCACTACTACCAGAAAATATCCTCTTTGCATCAGAACTCCAAGTGACACTCAACGTACGACCTGCAATTATCAAAAAAGTAACTATGGAATTCACAAAGCAACACTCAGATATTTGCGCTATAACTCTGAGGGGCAGTAGGCTCACCACTGACCCTAGGCAACGATCTTTTATAAGACAAATTCTTCTCATCTGAAACAGTGTAGATTCGAACACAGCCATCATCGCAAGCAAATGCAATTCGACCAGTTTCACTAACATCATCCACGTGAATAACAACTGAGTCATCATCCTCTTCACCTTCACTGCTCTCACTATCACTACTAGCACCATTTGTAAGATTAACATGGCCATTCTCAGACTTCTTTGGAAGATTTTGATGAAGCTGTGAAACATTGCATGGTTCCACAGCCATCTGCCATATTGAAACACCAATGGAATCTAGCACTGCCTGCAAGCAACCATAGAAACAACATTTCTCAATTCGTCAAAACCAAATCTAAATTACAGGTAAGAAAATGGATGGATTTTGAAGTATATTGATCTGGGAAGACCCAAATCCCCGATGGCACAGCCGTATAACTGTATTTTTTAAGACCCGAATCCCCGATGGCACGGCCGTATAGACTGTATTTTTTATGCCAAATCCATGCAAGACACTGGAACAACAAAGCATCTTACACAATTACAGCTATGCAGCTCGTAAGCTTTTACCAAAAGTACTTGCCATTTGTGACTATGCTACACTCAGTTTAGGAGTTTATTAAGGGACAACAAGATTAGAGGAATTCATCTCTTTTGAGACTCTTAACACTATAAAATGGAAGCTAAAGGTTGATTTTTCACAAACAGTTCTAACGAAATCCACTAATTTATGTACTCGAAAAAACAATAATATTGGTAGAGGGAGGGAAATAGATAACATCACATAATTTTGCATAATGAAAATTACCGCGACGAAATTTCAAATTCCTTTTATGTGGTAGTTCAAGTTGCCTTATTTTCTCTGTTCATCAAAAGAGCAGTGGGGAAGTTCATCATGCTAATTGCATTTCTATCCACTCATACATCAATCAACCATGCCTCAGTTACAAACCTCTGTTACATGAATCCGCCCTACCATTCAACACAATACATGTCATTTTCGTTTTACTGCTAAATAATCACACCTTTTAAGGACCAGAAATCACTCATTATCCATACACCAGTCACTCCTTAAACGAACATAGTTGGTGTAGGTAGTTCCTCCAATTTGATCAATCAATATATCATGCACCCATCGCACTAATTCACTTGCTGGAGTTGGCTCTACTTTCTAACAAACAGGAAGTAGCAAGCAAGAGATATCATGAAAGAGAAGAATGCAGTGCCACTCAAGTTAGTTTCTGAAAAGCGTACAGCAACAACAAAAGATGTTGCTAAAGTTTGTGGATGATACCTTCTGAGTCAAATCTAAAAGATCCCACTCATAAACTGATCCATCAATGCTGGACGAAAATAACCGACCTGCAGGCAACTTTCTCGACCCCAACTGACACCAAACTAATGAGGAAACCCTCGAATTAGGATTTCCATGTATTATCTGCACACAAAAAAGAAAAAGAACATTTGCATTAACAACGACCCTACATCCACTTTTGATAACAGAAAAGGATCTCAATCCCAAGCAAGTTAGGATAGATCATATGAATCATAACAATCTATTTTGCACCATTTAAACCCATTTGATTCCAAATACACCCAATACATACGCAAGCACATTCTAAGCTACTCTAAATTCAAACAAAAAAATTGTTAACGACCCTAATTCCAATTTTTATAACAGAAAAGGATCTCTATCTCAAGCTAGTTAGGATTGATTATATGAATCATGACGATCTATTTTGCACCATTTAAACCCATATGGTTCCAAATACATGCAGTACGTATGTGAGCACATTCTAAGCTACTCTAAATCACCAAAAAAAAAAAATCATGTTAACGGCCCTAATTCCAATTTTAATAACAGAAAAGGATCTCAATCCCAAGCTAGTTAGGATAGACTATATGAATCATGACTACCTATTTTGCACCATTTAGACCCATTTGATTCCAAATACACCCAGTATGTCTGTGTGCACATTCTAAGCTACTCTAAATCAAAAGAAAAAAAAAAACGCGTTAACAATGACCCTAACTCCAATTTTGATATCAGAAAAGGACCCTAATAACTCAATCCCAAGCTAGTAAGGATCAATTATATAAATCATCACTATCTATTTTTGCACTATTTAGCCCCATTTGATTCCAAATACACCCAGTGCGTGAGCACATTCTAAGCTACTCTTAATTTTTAAAAAAAAAAAAAACTCGCATGCATTAACAACGGCCCTAATTCCAACTTCCATAACACAAAAGGACCCTAATATCTCAATGCCAACGCTAGTTAGGATCAATGATATAAATCATCACTATCTATTTTTGCACCATTTAAACCCGTTTGATTCCATATACACCCAGTACGTGAGCACATTCTAAGCTACTCTAAATCCAAAAAAGAAAAAAAAAATCACATTAACGATGACCCTAATTCCATTTTTTGATAACAGGAAAGGACCATAATATCTCAATCTCATGCTAGTTAGGACCGATTATACAAATCTAATTTGCTCCATTTAACCTCATATGATTCCAAGCACACCTAGTACGTACGTGAGCACATTCTAAGCTATTCTATATCAAAAAATAAGGACTTGAATTAGGATTTCCATATATTATCTGTACATACATCAAAAAAAAAAAAAAATCAAACGCGTTAACTTCAACCCTAATTCCAATTTTGGTCATAGAAAAAGGACCCTAGCATCTCAATTGCAAGCTAGTTAGGGTCGATACACTATCTTGCTCCATTTAAACCAATCTGATTCACAATCTAAGCTACCCTACAACAACAACATACTCAGTGTATTCCCACATGGTGGGGTTTGGGGAGGGTAAAATGTACGCAGTCCATACCACCACCTCCAAAGACATCGAGAGGTTGTTTCCGATAGACCCCCGGCTCAGGACCAAAGACAGTAAATAAAGTCGAAATAAAACATGAAACAAGCATGGAATAACAGAAAATAACACCCACAAAGTAAAACTCTACACTAACAAACCGGGCGCACACCCCTCACCCCAACCCTCGTACGACTACTAGTAAGGCTACCCCAAATCACTCCTACTAGTTACGCCCCACCCACCCGCACTAGCCCTCTAAATAAAAAAAAATAAAAATTGCATTAACAATGATCCTAATTCCAATTTTGATATCAGACAAGGACCCTAATATCTTAATCCCAAATTCAATTTCTATTTTGCTCCATCTAAACCCATCTGGTGAGCACATTCTAAGCTACTTTAAATCAAAAATAATGTAAAAAAAAAAAACTCAATAGCAATAATAACGACCCTAATTCCAATTTTGTTAACAAAAAAGGACCCTTATATCTTAATCCCAAGCTAGTTAGGATCGATTATATAAATCATCACTATCTATTTTGCTCGATTTGCACCCATTTGATTCCACAAACAACAAAGTACATGAGCACATACTAAGCTACTCTAACTCCCCAAAAAAAAATCAATCACCCTACAAATGACCCTACTTCCAATTTTGGTAACAAAAAAGGAACCTAATATCTCAACCAGAAGCTAGTTAAGATCTATTGGTCAATGAAATGGTTAAGAACCATAAGGTCTCATATTCAAATCTCAAACACTAGGTAATTTTTTACCATCTGTCCTAGCCTAGATAGAGTTACTTGGTACCTGTTGCTACCTGTTGTTGGTGGGAGAGTGGTAGGTATGAAATGGAGTTAGTCAAGATGCACGCAAGCTAGCCTCGACACCACGGTTAATAAGGAAAAGGACCCTAACATCTAAACTATGTAAATTATCACAATCTATTTTGCTCCATTTAAACACATTTCATTCCAAATACACCCCGCACACTCTAAGCTAATCTTAAGTTTATTTAGGAAAAACTTTAACAACGACCTTGATTCCATTTTTTATTACAAAAAGACCTGAACCTAGTGATTTCTTCTCATCTGTCCCAGCCTTAGACCTTGGTGGACAGAGTTACCTTGCTAATGAGATAGTGACAGGTGTCCCATAGAACTAGACAGGAGCGCACAAACTAGCCCGGACACCACGGTTATCAAAACAAAAAAGGGACCCTAATATCTCAATTAGGGTAAATCATCACCAACTATTTTGCTCCATTTAAACACATTTGATTCCAAATACACCCCATACACTCTAAGTTACTAAGTTATAAAAAAAAAACTTTTAACAACAACCCTTATTCCAATTTTGATAACAAAAAAGGACCCTAAGCACCCGGTGATTTCGTCCCATTTGTCATAAGCCTTGGTGGACAGGGTTACCTTACTGGTGGGATAGTGACAGGTGCCCCATAGAATTAGACAGGTCCACAGAAACTAGCCCCGACATCATGGATATCAAAAAAAAAAAGGACCCTAATATCTCAATTATGTAAATCATCACTAAAGGACCCTAATATCTCAATTATGTAAATCATCACTATCTATTTTGCTCCATTTATGCACATTTGATAACAAATACACGCAGTACCTATATGAGCACATTCTAAGCTAATAGAAAAGGAACAGCCCGATGCACTAAAGTTACACCTAGAAATAAAATTCCAAATCAAAAAAAAAAAGTATGAATATAATCATACAAGTTGACAGTGCCATCCAACAGAGCCAGGTGAAACAAGCCAAATCTCAACCGTCCCGTCCTCTCTCGCCGCAGCAACTTTACAATCATCAGCACTAGTAGCTAACGCTACAACCGGCGACGGCTTCCACTCTACTGAGCTGCTTCTAGAAACTTCCAGCATTTTCTAGAAGAACAAAAATCAATCAGTACTTTCAGTAATTTGAAGAGAAGGAAGGAGATAAAGCAATCACATTGGAATAATGGAGGCGGACGCCAAAAAGAGGGGCTAGGTTGTTGAATGAACCAGGGTTTAAAGCTCAATTACCAAATTGGGCCTTTTCGGATCAACTCGGTATAAACGTAGGGTGTTTAAAAAAAAAGATAAAAATGAGGGAAAGGACAAAAATGATACTTCAAATCAAATAAATTCCACGAGAATGATCATCATTTTAGTTTGTTAGTTTGTTCTATGCAGTTTCTATACATATCTTATACATAGAACTATTTTATACGAAAATTATATAGTTTTGACAATTTATACAATAACTCTACTTTTTTTTATACATTTTATAAACACAATTATATAATTTTTTATGCACTTTCTATATGATTTTATATATATATTATGCATATACATATTTGATAGAATTATACAATTTCTATAACATATATCTTATATAGATACATATTATATATAACAATTATACCGTTTTTATATAATTATATTTAATTATTATTTTTAAACAACTAAAAAAAAGCAGAATATTTTTTAGTTAAAAAAATTGTAGTAAAAAAATCTGAAAATATTTTTAGAAAAAGAGCGAATGACCCAAGTTAAAAATTGTATTAGTATTGTATATGAACTGTATCAATATGGTATATAAATTGTATCTAAACTACATGAGCCAAGACTCAAATTGAGAAAGAATAGAAAATGACTATTATGTGGCATTAATATATCCAACATGACATTTTATGTTCATAGGTCCAAACTTGGGCTTTTTTAAAAAAAAGAGTTATACCGTGACTTTTTCCCATAAAAATATTAATGATTTATTGATATTAGGTTATTGGGTTAAAGTTTTATAATTTTCTTATTGGGCTATTGGGTTGTAGTTTTAACGTTTCAGTTAATGGTTAAACCGATCACTCAATAAACTTATATTTCTATGTGTAACTATCTCTCTCTCTATATATATAAAAGACATTTGAGGTTGCTGATGTGGCATACTTCAATGATCAGGAAATGCAATTATCTTTTTATTTTTATTTTTTTTAGGTCTTTTCATAAAAAATTTAAATTAAAATTAATTAATCTTCACCTCTAACAAAAGACTTTTTAATTTTCTCTAAATAAATTCTTGTAGTTACATCATAATTCTTCATTAACTAAATAGAATTTGAAAGGTTTTTGCACCATTAAAACTTTAAAACAATTACTATATATAAATTCTTGTAGTTACATCATAATTCTTCATTAACTAAATAGAATTTGAAAGGTTTTTGCACCATTAAAACTTTAAAACAATTACTATATAAACAGCCATATAATATACCTTCAACATCTCATTTTCATTACTCTGTGCGGTGTACATTAATAAAAATAGGATAGAATTTTGCTATACGTTATAAATTTCATTGATATCGATTTGGTGATAGAAGAAAGAGTCGCACAAGGAGCAAATTTGGTGATAGAAGAAGGGGCAGATAAGGAGCGAAAGGAGAAGTAAAAGCAGAAAAAGCGAAAACGCGGAAAAAACATGTATAAGCCGAATAAGAAGCAGGAATCATAAGAACAAAGACAAAGAAAAAAAGTGTACTTACACTTTGAAGGATTTTTTTACTCTTCATTTGCTGTATTTTAAAATTTTGGCTCTTATATGAAGTAGTTTTTCTTTTTCCCACTCTCTAACCTTTCTTCTTTAGCATACTTTGAATTTATATGAGGAAAAAAAATCAATATTGTAGGAAAAGCTTTATATTAGGAATTTTACATAAAACTAAAAGAAAATAAAATAAGAAGAATATGGAGTATATAAGAAAGTATTGCCGAAATTACAGTTTAATTTTCAAATAATTTATTTATTTTGTTCCAAATATAGTCATCCTAAATTTATGAAGTATAACAATAAATTACATAAATGGCAGGAGATACGAAAAAAAATTAAATGAAAAGGCAAGAAAGTTGAAAGATTTTTAAAATATTATGAGCAAAAAAGAAAAGAATTTTAATTTTGATTTTAGAGGACATTTAGAGTAATAAAGAATAGGAAAAACTCATAATTAACGTGTAAGGAAGATAGAGATAAATTAATCAGTAAGAAAATGAAAGAAAAAAAATCAAAGAGAGAAAGAGAAGTTTTAGTTTAAATTTACCATTAATTTAATGTAGAAAATTTTCTTTTTCTCGACTTTCTATCAATTTTTGTTAAAATATTTTAAATTTATATGAGAAAAAAGATGAGAGTACTTTAGAAAAAGTTTAATATTGGAGGATTTTACATGAAAATAAGAGAAAATAAAGTGAAAAGCATTGTCCAAATTAAAGTTTATAAATTTACAATTAATAGTCATTTATTTTGTTCCATATTATCATCTTAATTACATAAATGGTGGGAGATGTAACTAAAAAAGGTAAAAATTTGAGATATTTTTAAAATATTACGTTGAGAAAAAGGAAAGTAATGACTATGATTTTAGAGAAAATTTAGGAACTAAATGGAGAATAATAGTTGTAATTAGGAAAAACTCATAATTAATTGTGAGGAAGAAGAAAAAAGGCATAAAGGAAAAAAATAAACAAAAAGGAATGCCAAAGCATTGAAATTAATTGTATTATTTCCTTTTTTGATTTTCGTTTTTTCCTTCTTCTCATTTTTAATTTATTTCATATTAGTTAAATTCATATAAACCTATATTTATTTATAAATGAACAATGTGAAGGTCGGAATAGAATAGGTGATATAACACCTCTCTTTGGCTATCATTTATCTTGATCTTTTTCCTCATATATTTGGCTTTTTTCTTATTTCTACTTGAATTATTCATAAAATAATTGTACATTTGTTAGGAGTTACACCTTATTAATGTTATAATAAATATTGCACATTAGTGTATCATTATGGTAGAAAAACAAATGGCAATTGATAAATGTAACTATAGAATTTGAATGACTCTTATGATTCATAAGAAATAAGAAAAATAAAATGATCAGTAAAGAGATATTTACTTAAGAGAATTTATAATACAAAAGCCAAAAAATAAAGGGATGTTAGGATACGATGCTTTATTTGCTTCTTCATTAATTTTAAAAAATTAATAAAAATTGCAACTAATTATTTTATTGAATTGAAAACCTGAAGGTTTTGATTTGGAATCGATAGTTTCACAAAGAATTCTAAAACGTTACTCTTCATGTTTCATTAGTTATTAAACAACCGAATTATAATAAGTATAATTGTATAGTTATTGACTTGTGAGTATTTATCAAATTTAGTATCGTTAAATATTTTATTTTATAAATGAGAAAAAATGGCCAAAATTTAAAAAAAAAAAAATAGAATCCTCGATCAAAAAATATGCCATATCACTTCCTTTATATATATATATAATGACAATTTCATAAGTTTTTATACGGATTGAAAATAATAGTAAATGGGTGGTTTTACTAGAAATTTGTTGGTTAAATAAGTAATTGGTATTTTTTCAGGTTTTGTTTTCAGAGTTTTGAAATATTATTTTTACGTTTGGTGAAAATAAGGTATATAGTATGAAGAGATTGAGGTGGAGCAAAGATTTAAATTATGAATATAACATTTAATGTTTTTAGTATCAAGCCGTTATATTTTAAAATATATGGTTCACTTTTATTATTTATTAAAAAATTTTAATGACTTTTACGCATATATAAATTATGTATTTTGAGAATATACTAAATAGATAAAACGAGTAGGTGACATCTCATTTTAGAGTGATAGAAAAATTCTATCAAGATATTATTATATTATTGTTTTACAGTTTTTTAGTTGAAATTTCAATAGTTGATGTATTTGTTTAATTAATATTTTATAGTTATTTCACATTGTGATATACTTTTTAGATGTTTATCAAAAATATATGGTGTAAATTAATAAAATAGGACAAATTATTCTTGAAAAATATATTTCAACTTATTAATGAAGAACATATTATTCTTTATTTAATAGATGTTAAATTTGTTATGCTTTATTTTCTTTCATCATTTGCAATCAATTCATAATACAATTAACACAAATGGGATAAGATAATACAATTAACACAAATGGGATAAGATAATATTATGATTAAATAATAGAGTGAATATAAAATTAATTTAGAAAAAATATTAGGTCTTTAACGACCGCGCGAAGCGCGGCCAAATTTCTAGTATAATAGTAGACTTAGGTTTTAAATACATACCTTATTTTATTTTATATTTTATAGTTGTTGTCTTACTTCTTATAATTTATGTGGACTTAATACATAAAATTAGTGTAGAACAAATGAAAATAAGAGAAATTTAAAAAAATAGGGAAGTATTTTCTTATCGGTTAAATCGAAAATCAAATCGATAACAAATAAAAATCGATTAACCAAAAATCGATAATGAATATCTTATTGATTTGCTTATCGGTTTAATGTGTACAAATTAAAATTTGATAAACCAAATTAATAATATACAAAATCAAATCGAATCAATCGATGTGCACCCGTAATTAAACGGGTTAGAAAGGAGCCAACATAAATAAGGGATATTTGAGAATTTGAATTATTTATTAAAGAAATATCAAATAATGATAAATTAAATCACCAAATACTTTTTTACCATCCCCCCCCCCCCCCCCCCCCCCGCCAAAAAAAAAAAAAAAAAAATACTTGGGATATCTATTGTCAAACGAGTGCTTCGTGAGTTGCCGAAAGGTTTATGTCACGACCCAAATTAACGGATCGTGCGGGCACCTACGCTATTCTAAGTAGCTAGGAGAACCCTTATTACCAACTAAAAATATGCAGAAGACTTCTGTTTTTAAGGAATTACTGGATTAAATATAATAAGTAAATTAAATACTCATAAATAAATTTCTTTAAAAACTTCTTACAAATGTTCTTCACTATCCCAAGATTTGGCCAGACATGTACAAGAGCTATCTATTACAACATAGACTGAAAATGAAATAAATAATACAAAGACTCTAACATCTGCCAGGAAGAAAGTGCAGAAGTTAGTGTTGAATATCGTCATCCATCTAGGAACTGCAACTAACCTGCGTCCAGCCTACACTCCAAGAAGGAATGTAGAAGAGTAGGTTTAGTACAACCACACGTATTGGTAGGCATCATCGGCTGACCGTGTTAGTTCATATAATCATAAAATAGAATTAAGGAAAATAAATCATGACATCTTTAATGGAATGTAATTCAACTAAGGTTGTAATATTATTATTACTTTACCTATATAAGTTACAACATCCAACTACTCTTCCAACTCCATCAATATTATATTCGCTACTAACATACTCTAGCCTCATTAGTTCACACCATCAACCACAATTCAAATACCAAATGAATCAACAATACAACAATAACAAATCAACCAGTGCTCACAAACAAGCCACATAACCATCAAGAGTATCAACTATACTGTAAACATCCACAAACTCAATACAAATATGTGCACACATGCTATGGGACTTATTTTTGTCCAAATAGTCATGACCTGCAGGGAACAATCTATGTTCATGTACCGTACCGGCGTAGTACCCGATCCAACATATACACATTCGTACTGGTGTGGTACCCGATCCAATATATACATATCCGTACCGGTGTGGTACCCGATCCAACATATACACATCCGTACCGGCGTGGTACCTGATCCAACATATACACATTCGTACCGATGTGGTACCTGATCCAACATATACACATCCGTACCGGCGTGGTACCCGATCCAGCATAAATAAGTATTATCAATAGCAAATTTACACAACCTCACAACATATGACACCATGTACCAAGTTTAAAAGTACACTTAAAGTCATAAGACAATTCCATCAAGTAAATTTTCAATAATCCTTTATACATGCATTCACAATCTAAACATCAGCAATATCAAGCATGTCCGAATACCAATCAACAAGTTTTGATATCATTACTTTAAGGAGTTATCATTAACAAACAAGCCACTCATAGGCACAATTCAATAAACCATCATTATCACCAATCCAGCCTCTCATGGGCATCAAATAGATATAGTATTTTTATCAATATCGAAACAAGAATATCATAAAATAAATCACAATTTAATTCTTATGCATACAAGTCACTATTGGAGCCTTAATTACCCATTAATTATTAAAAATATCATTATCTTCTTAAATATCGCAACTTGGGTTCTAACGTCACCACCTATAACTAGCACATTCACGGTATCATTATCCTCTACCTCGTTCCACATAATACAATCATCACACTAATTCAAGTCATCTATCCCTTAGATATTACTATGCTCATCAATATTCGATCTTATCATAATTCTCTTCATCATATTATTGCATAATACATACAACTTAATACCATTACAACTCAACTAGGTTCATCACTAGAACGCCAAAAAGACATCATGTTCATATACTACATTTACAAGAATCTTCTTTCGGGCACATAACATATAATATCATAAATATCACGCAATCAATCAATAATATAGTTTTTGAGATTAAAGTTAAGTACTCGTGTCTTTATCCACCACAACTCCATGCCCACGACCTAGACATGCTTTCTACCATTAATTCTAAATTATGAAAATACAAAATAACACAATCTTCTACTCATTAAACCTAACCTACCTGGACGCCAAGCTTTGGAATGAAGCAAGCCATAATTAGAATGCTCTTTCTTTTCCTTCATGCATTAGAATAATCAGCCATCTAAAAATCAAGCAATAATAAGAGTAATTAAATAATTATTCTTCAAACAAATAACTTGGGGATTCAAACTCACTAGTTCTATCCGTAATTCAAGATTTATATCATTCTCCAATGTCAGTTTTCCATTAATTATCTCTTTCAAGCTTAATTCATCTCCATTAATGGAGTTTTTATGCTAAAAGTCTTATCGTTATGGAATTCAAGGTTCCTAACCATCAAAATTCATAATCTAGTTTATGAAATTCATGTTAGGAATCTTTAATTTATAGTACAGAATCAAATCTAGGACATATTAAAACCACCCATGAGTATTTCCCAAAAGGATTCCCCATTGGAGGTCTTTCTAAGGATTGTAAGATGTTAAAGGATTAAAAGACGAAGAAAATAATGAAACAAACTTAGCTCAACGAAGGAATTTAACCTTAAGCTTTGGAAAATCACCTCTTAGGGTTGGGGCACAAAATTTGGGATTTTTAGACCTCAAAAACGGCTGAAGTTGATTTAAATACAATCAGAACTTTCGCTACAGCGAAATCCCATTTCTTCTCAGACAGTACTCACTAAAACAGTAATAACTTTTTACTCCGATTTCGGATTGAGAAACGGTTTGTTGAGTTGGAAAGAAAACTCATAGATCTTTAATTTGATAGGTTATGAGTTTCGTAACTCCTTATATTCTAAGAGATATGATCGTTTAAAGTTGGCCCTAATAGAAACTCATATCGAAACTGTATTGAAAATAAAATTTTAAACTTAACTTTGTGAAAGGGATATTGTATGAGCTTAATTAATAGCTAAAGAAATTTCAAACTAAGTTATTGATATTTGAACTTATGAATAATTAAATTCATCGAGTTTGAGACTATCAAGACACGTTCGAAAGGGTAAAATCTTCGTCGGAAAGTTTAAGTTGACACAATAAATAAAATATTGACTAATTTGGACCCAAATTAATATTGAGGAATGAATTTATTACGAATAATTTAGTAACGGCGAAATGGGTCGTTGCAGTTTAAAACTACATTATTTAATACTCCCTCCGTCCCAAATTTTCTTATTTGATTTCTCATTTTACTTATTTTTCATTAATCAAGAAGAGACAAAAAAATTCCATGTTTTACCCTTTGCATTAATTATTTTTTCTTCAAATTAAAATGTAAACATCATTTAATAGGGGTATTATAATAAATTAGGCATGTTATTAATTATTTTTCTTAATCAATGTGTCATCTCAATTTGAGACGGATAATTTGGGACGGAGGAAGTATGTTCAAATTTCACAGAATAGTCTATAATTTTTAACTTCCGTACATAAACTAAAACCTCTTATATAGATTTCTGACTCTACAATTGTTAGTGAGATTTCCAAGAAGATGTGATCGTTTAATTCCTATTAAGGGTAGCTTTAAATCATCTTACCATGCACATCGTTATAATTCAATGTCCAAGTACTAAAATTCTTGGGCACAAATCCAACTGAAGGTCTTATATAAATACGAATACAAAAGATTTTCGACTCTTTTAATCTCTCTGTAATTTCTACTGTAGACACATAATTTTTAAACCTACTCAATTTTTACATTGTTTTAATGTCTAAATTTTTCTTTTGGTATAATCTTGTTATACTGAAGTTTATTTTATTTTTAGTAGATTTTATTTGAAAAATTAAAAAGTCGAATTTAGCATAGAAGTCTTATTTTTGTATTTCAAAAGAACAAAAAAAGAACAAAAATATATAATTTTTTCTTTTATTTTAAGATGTAATATACCTCAAGATCTTGACTTGTTAAACAAATGGACCATTCCAAAAGTTAATATAAAAATCATTTATGATTATGGTTGGTTTGATAAACTTTCTTCAAAACAAATTATAAAGACAATTGAACAACCTTTAGCTTTAAATTCGTCAGAACAGACTATTCGTTTATTAAATAAATGAGATATTGATTTATATAAAAATCATTATAATTTTTTGCATATTGGTATGGTCCAAATTGCTTTTAAGCCTTTAACCCTTAAAGGTTACAAAGATGTTTTTGGCAGTTCTTAGAGATGCTAGAAGTTTAATTTCTGACATTCTCTAATGGGTTCGATTGAATCTACTGTTGCATATGGTCTAGTTTATTTTAATACTCAGTCCAATTTGTAGTTATAACTGTCTGATGTCAATATACTTGATACTTTAACATTAAATGTTAAAACGCATGGTTCTAATTATGCACTGGTTCTGAACTTATATGTTTGTTGTAACACCCCATATTTTCGCGCTAAAACTCTAACTGTCGTTCCTATGCGTATAAGCTCCAATCCAAATGACTTCCCATGTGAATATAAGTTTCATGATCATTATTCTAGTGTGTGAAGTGCTTTCGAGGTGAAATATGTTCATAGGAATCACTTAGAGCAAAGTGAGCTAAGAGTCGTTGATTCAACTAATTTTTGATGTTCGATTTCACAAGGGTCATCTTTGAATGAGTATAACTTTATGTATATGTGGAATTTGGCAGATTAAGACCCACCAAATTGTAGATAATCGAATTAGCTTTCCAATGATACCAATTTTGTCTTAATCCGATACCCGAGCGAAAAGTTATGGTTTTGCAAAGGGGTGTGCGTTGCCTAACCATCTCAAATGTTCACTGGAAAGGGTTTACCATAAGTTGTGCGACGCAAACCTTAAGGTTTGCCATAGGTTGTGCGACGCAAACCCTATGGCCAAACTACTTAGACACTTTGTTTTTGAGTTATTTAAAGGACAACCAAGTCATTTTACGTTCCAAAACTATCCCTAAACATCTATAGAAGAAGTTAGGGTTATTAGTAACGTTTTAACTCTTTTAAATCCATAGTTCATCTTTCAAAAACACAATAGGAGAAAAACAACTTAGGGTTAAACATTCAAGCTCAAGGGATCAACTTTTTCGCAAATTCTTCATCGATTAAGGTGCGTATGGCTTTCCTAAACTACATGGGCATGGCTAAATCATTATATTAATGTTTTGAATGTTGATAAATCATGTTTTCATGAAGAGCTTGAATTACATTAAAAAGTAAGCATTGGAAATCCTTCTAATGATATATGATTTTGGTCTTGAGGCCTTACATTAATTTCGAACTTTACTCGTATATATGCAAAATGTGTTTTCAGTTTTGAAGTATGAATTGAGAGCATGAAGAATGAATTTTCCTCTCTCATTGTGTACCTTTTGATTTCCAAGTTAAGGGTTATTCAATTGAATGACTTAAAGTATGAGCCAAGGGTTTTACAATCACTTACGAAATTTATGTTGGTTGTGTATTGAAGAGAGGGATGTTTTCTTGTTTTTAAATGCAAAATATAATAATTAATGGAATTGCATGATCGTTTTGAGAAATTGTTTTAAAGTATAAGTTCTCTTGAATCGTTCGAACGTTTTGGTGGTCTGAACATTATTTTGAGTGAAAGAACTGTGATACGATTATGACATGGCTTAGGCTTATGACTTGCAAGTCTTGGTATGACCATACCAAAATCAGATAATGCCATAACAGACTTTGAATAGAATAGAAGTCAGATTTCAATTAAATTTTCAGAATTTGAGTTTTGAAAGATGCATGTTCAGAAAAGGTTAAAAATGGGCTTAAGAGATGTTAGCTGGTTACCTAAAGAAGGCAAGAGTTCAGTAAACTCATTACTCGAAATCGTATTTTGCCGATACGGGTTATTATGTCCCCAAGAGGGATTATACGCTGGCCTAGTGCCCTATGGTGTATCAGAATCAAAAACTCCAACTTTTGTGGCAAACTTGGATTGGGGGTTTGGCTGCCGAGTCAAGGGAGAATTCCATATAGCCCGTAGAATATCAGACTTATAGGGTGTACCACCTAGCTTAGAACCAAGACAAAGATGTTGAGTTGAGATTTACAGAAATATTTTAAAAGCCTGTTTATTATGCCCATGGATTTTCAAATGTTTGATGATGACATACTTTTCATGAAATGCTCTCACTTACTTTACATATTAGTATTTTGTTTTTAGATTATTCTGCGTACCAGTACATCTGTATTGACCCCTATATTTCAGGATCTGAGGCACAGTCTCGGGGTCTCGCTAAATAGTAGATTGGTGTGTCCGAGACTTGCAGTTGGTGAGACTTCTATTTCGAGAGGCCTGGTTATTAGAATCTATTATTGCATTTTGTTTTATGGTCCGATTGGGGGCCTTGTCCCACTTTTCAGACATAATTTATTTTCATGCTGTTAGAATTTTGCAGACTGATGTCATGTATTTTGAATACTATGAACCTCATTCCGTATTGACCAATTGAATTTAGAAATTTACCATGTTTCCATTTTTCTAACTTTTTGTATTTCTTTACATTGTATGAACATTATGTATGATTGCCAGATAGAAAGGGGCGCTCGAGCCTTCATAGTTCGAGATGCTCGTCACGGCTAGGATCTTGGCTTGGGTCGTGACATCTGTCATACAGAATTTATTATAAGTTATTGTCTACATTCAATCCTAGATGTAAATATGATACATCTGATTAGACCATTTTTGTATAAACTAATTTTTCAAAGTCTAAGATCACTACCAGAACACCTATCAGGTGGATGAGATTAATTTTCCTGCCTCTTGGAATTTAAATTTGATTATATCTGAAAGTCAGAATACTAATAATTTGACAAACATCAAACTTTCGCATATTACTCAAAATCTGGATGGTAGGATTTGCATTCAATTAGATGATCAGTCTACTGTTTATAAGAGGTATTTATTTTCTCAATCTCAGTCTAAGTTATTTGCTCTGCATCATATTTTTCCAATTTATGGTCCAGATCGTAATCGTTCTTTGCATACTATTAATACTACTTCTTCGCAATTCGTTGAAAAGATAAAAAATAATCCTCAAACGAATGTTGTTTAGGATAATGATAGTATCTATGATAGAGACATACCTACTGTTTCTGAAATGAACTTCGATCCAAATGATATTTAAGGATCCCTCATCAAATCAATTTATGTCCAAGATCCCTGGCAAGAAGCTATATTCAAAAAGAATTTTTTCATAATAAATAAAACCAATTTAGAACTTGATTTTTTGAGACTTATAGTCCAGAAGAGTTAAACAACATTTCTCAAGAACTTTATAAGACGTGTGCATTGCATAATCAAATTATGTATTTTGTTCCTTGGTTTATAACCACTTATTTAACCTTATACATAAAGATTTTAGAAAGATCTTATAAGGATGTTAATAGTGTAATTGTTAAAGCAATTTACCCTCTCTAAGCACCTTTTGTTTTGCCGAACAATACATGCATTACTTTTTTTGCTTTTCAAAAATTCATTGATAATGAAGTTGCAAAGGTAAGTATTGCCAAAATCAATAATCTGATTTCTCAAAATAATTATTTGAGTTTGTATGTTAAAGTTTTAGGGGAACATATCAGTTCTCTTGATAAAAAACTCGATGAGTTAACAGATTTGATAAAAAGTATGAGTACTAGCCGGATATCCACTGAGGTTGCCTCCTCTTCAGGAAACAAGCCCGAGATTCAAACTATCTCTGCTAGTATTCAGCGACCTCTTGACATTTAGGGGTTTTGATTTAGTTCACCTTTGAAGGATTTAGAAGAGCTTATATTAATAAAAAGCTTTCTGGTTTAAGTGCCAAATCGATTGTTTTTTCAAATGATTTTTCCGACCAAATAAAAAATACTTCTGATTTGAAAGCTCAGACTTGGATAGAGATTAATAAGCTCAAAGGTATGGTTATAAAACAATCGGGTAAAATCCCAAATATGCTAATTTACTGTGTATGAAAACTTATTACTATCCACGACCTACTCTTCAAGATGTTCTAATAGAGAAACAAGATTGGAATCAGACTAATACAATAATACATCTTATAGTGGTTCCAAATTTATGAATGGAATCTTGATGGTCTAACTGATAAGTAATTGACTAATTTTGTGCATCGAATGATGAGGTATGCAACTATTTGCAAAGTGTTAGTGAAACGAATACTGATAGAATTATTTGCAGAATGATAATTGTAGGTTTTACTAGACAACTTCGTGTATGGTGGGACATTTTTTTAACTATTGAGAAAAAAAACTTCTATTGTTAACGCTAGAGCTACTCAGCCCGGAGTTGATAACTTAGGTATGACCCAAGTTGAAAACAGAGAAAATGTTGTTTATACCCTTGTTCTTACGATTTTAGAACATTTCAATGGTAGATTTACCAGTCAGTATGAGACTGTCCGTACTCTCCTAAATGGTCTTCGATGTAAGACTCTAGGTGAATTTAGGTGGTATAAAGACACCTTTATGAGTAGGGTTATGGAACTACCCGAAAATAGGCTTGCTCACTGGAAGACTAAGCTTATAGATAGTCTTCCTCCCTTATTTGCGGAAAGAGTTAGAAAAACCCTTAGAGGACGCTTTGGTGAAGTCCCTTGGGAAAATTATAAATATGAAAAATTAATAGGTGTTTGTACACAAGAAGGATTAAACTTGTGTAATGAGCTAAAATTGTCTAGACAACTTAAGATGGATAAGCTTAAGAAATGATCTCAATTACGAGATTTTTGCACTCAGTTCGGAGTACCTGAACCAGCCTCTTCTTCTAGGAGAAAGCAACCTAGATACCATAGATATTCTAACCAAAACCAACCTTATAGGAAAAAGAGATCTAGATATAGATCCAAAAAAGAGCATGAAACTAGGAAAGCTCACCGTAAGTCTACTCGATTTGTGAAAAATAGGTCTAAACGAGATGTTGTTGATATTAAATGCTACAAATATGATAGATTTGGTCATATTGCTCCAAATTGTATGCTTCAAAAGCTAAAGTCTTTAGGACTTGAATAAGAATTGCATGATAAGGTTTATGGCTTGTTATATACTTCTGGATCAGAATCAGATTATAATTCTGAGTCTGAATCTGAAGCGGAAGTCAATTTGCTTAATTTATCTGATAGTGATAAAAATATTGATGATTCATGTGTTAATTGCAAAGGTGATACTTACACTTGTAATGGTGAATTTTATAAATTGCATTTGAAGATTTGAATATGAGGACTATCAGTTCTGATAATGTGTTAGAATTACTAAAAAAAGTTTCTGATGAAAAACTTCGTGAAAAATTATAAATTTATCTACAAGTTCAAAACAAAAAAAAATGTCGATAGCAATTCTTCTCAACATGAGAAAAAGTTTGATTATTTTGCACCTTATTCTTTGACAAAGGTTAATAAACGTCTTGCTATGAATTCTGCCCCTGGTAGAGATACTTCTTTTGATGATTTAAAAAATAAAGTTGAAAACTTGAAAAGGAGATTAAATATCTTAAACAGAATCAAATGATTTGTGATCACAAGATTTCACAAATAGAGAAAGATATTTCTCTCACAAAAAAATCCCAAGAAAAGGGTAAGATTGATGAAGAAAATAAAAAAAATGATATTCTTCAAAAATATCTTAATTTAAAAAATAATTATTTTCTGGGAATAATGCAAATTATTATTGCACCCAAATGGTATATTAAATGTACTATTTTGATTGATAATCATTTCCCTGTAACTGATGTTGCTATGATTGATAGTGGAGCGGACATTAACTGTATTCAAGAAGGGTTAGTTCCCACAAAATATTTTCAAAAAATAACCCATGTTGTTAAATCTGCCTATGAAAATGCTCTTGATATAGAATATAAATTATCAAATACTTATATTTGTCAGAATAAAGTCTGCATTTCATATTTCTTCTTTTTGGTAAAAAATCAGTTATACCCTTCAATTATACTTGAAACTCCATTTATTAATGCCATTTATTCTTTTACGCATATTGATACAAAAGAATTTACTGGTACTTACAAGAATAAAGAGCTATCTTATTCTTTTGTTACAGATCCAGTAACTAGAGATATTAATGCTTTAATTGAGATGAAGCAAAACCATATTGATTCTTTACAACTTGGATTACTGAGCATGAATATTTGTGATGTTATGAAATCTGCTAAGATATAGGGAAAAATTAAATTGATTTCCAAACAAATGGCTACTGATATTTATGCTGAGCACCCCAGTACTTTTTGGAATAGAAAAAAACATATTGTCACTCCTATGAAGATAATTTCTCCGAGGATGATATTCCGACCAAATCTCGACCATGTCAAGTGAATGTTAAATTAGTTGAACTCTGAAAACAGAAATTGATAATTTGTTACATAAGAGTTTGATAAAACCTTCAAAATCTCCTTGGTCTTGCACTGTTTTTTTATGTTAATAATGCAGCAGAAAAGGAATGTGGTGTTCCCAGGTTAGTAATAAATTACAAACTTTTAATTAAATATTTAAAGTGGATTAAGTATCCTATTCCAAATAAAAGAGATTTGCTTTCAAGATTATATGACGCCAATATATTCTCAAAACTTGATTTAAAATCGGGATGTTGAAAAATTCAAATATTTAAAGAGCATACTTATAGAACTGCTTTTAATGTTCCATTTGGACAATATGAATGGAATATCATGTCATTCGACTTGAAAATGTCCCTTCTGAATTCCAGAAAATCATGAATGATATTTTCAATACTTATATGGATTTCATCATTGTTTATATTGATGATATATTAGTGTTTTCAAAGACATTTGAATTGCATAGTAAACATCTTGACATTTTAAAGAAAATTGTGATACAAAGCGGTTTGGTGATATCTAAATAAAAAATGAGTCTATTTCAAACTGGCTTTAGATTTTTAGGACACAATATTTGTCAGGAAAAGATTACTCCTATACAAAGATCTATTGATTTTGCATCTAAATTTCCTGATGTCATTACCGACAGAACTCAGTTGTAGAGATTCTTGAGAAGTTTAAATTATATATCCCCCTTCTATAAAAATTTGTCACGCAATTTAGCTCTATTATATGACAGGCTAAAAAGTGATTATAAAAGTCCTTGGACAAATAGTCACACAGATCTAGTTAAATGGATTAAACAAAGTGTTAAATTTCTACCCTGTTTGACTTTAGCCAATTCCGTTTGACAAAAGATTATTGAAACTGATGCATCTAATATTGGTTATGGTGGAATATTGAAATAAGTTAATCTCCATGACAAATCTGAATACTTGATAAGATTTCATTCAGGAAAATGGACTGAAGCCCAGAAGAAATATGCTACTGTGGCTCATGAAAAGTTAACCATTGTTAAATGTGTTAAAATTTCAAGATGATTTATACAATCAAAAGTTTTTGATAAAAACTGATGCCCAATCGGTCAAATATATATTTAACAAGAATTTTAAACATGATTCTTTGAAATTAATATTTGTAAGGTGGCAAGCTCAATTAGCCCCCTTTGATTTCAAAATTCAATATAAAAAGAAAATTGATAATTCTCTCCCTGATTTCTTATTTCGAGAATATCTTAGTTAAAAATGAATTTTTATACTTCCTTTTTGTATGAAAATACCTTGGTCACCATCTTGAAGGTAATACCATTATACAAAGATTTGCAAAATCTTATAATTGATAAAATTATCCATGATATGGTTGAGATCGAATTTTATGTCTATAATTATGAGGAAGTCAAAGAAATATTTGATCTATACGAATACAGTTTATCTGAATAACCCTGATTATTATTCATGCAGTATGGATCCTCCATGCTAACGGGCCAGAGGAAGAGGAAGAACAGGGGGAAGATCATCCCCAGGGAGATCATATTCTCAGGGATCGTCATACGAATCCTCATCTAATTCCTCAGTTATACAAATGGGAAATAAGAGTTTGATAAACTCTAAAGTATTGCAGAAAGGCGAATCCTTGTAATCTCTTTCAATTCATCTGGAGGATATTAAAGAAGACAGTCCGTTATACAAATATTTACAGGCATATTTATCCTCCCAAAAGCAAAGTGATACATTTTCTTCAATTGCTAAAGAGAAGGACAATGATGATATCAAGTCCTATGAAAAGATAGAAACAAAGAAATGATATTTCTTGTTGAAAACTCTGAGATTCAAAGGAGAAATAAGCCATGGATGATATTCCAAAAATGCTTGATTAGCGGACTATATTTTCCGGATTAGTTATACAAAACTCGTTCTTATTATGAAACTATTCTCACTTCCACAGTCACTGCATATTTTGAACACTTTCCTAGGCATAGCACGGAAGAAGATGTTTATAACTTCTTGAAATTTATTATCAAACGGATTATATCCGTTGAAGAATGGGGGATGACCACAATGACAGAAAGACAGACCAGTCTTAACAAAACCTGCATAAATTTCACTTATTAGGACTATATTCATGCATTTGATAAAGTGCTCTATTATAATGATAACCGAATAAACATACTTGGTTTATGAAAGTCTGTGCAAAGATATTTACAGACCCAATTCCTAACTGGTTTTTGAACTAGTGGTCATACCACGGTCCAACCATTAAAATGTTATTAGTCCCATTCCTTACATTATACAAAACATGGTCCAAGGTCTCACCAACATTGAACGAGTTATACCACGCAGATCATATTTGTTATTTAGACAAAATTGATCAAATCTATTTCTTTATTGAATTTTTGATTTCTTGGATACACAAATGGGCTCCGGAACTGGGATTTACAGAAGAATAGATTTCATGTTTGTATCGAATATTTTATAATAATTTTTGGGACAAATTAATGAGGAAAGACCTTAATACCAAACAATTATATGGTCAAGAACTCTTGGACTCTATTGACAAAAAGGTCCAGGAATATACAACAGTTCCTCAAAATGATATAGTTGAGGGCAGTTCTATCAGACATATTGCTAGAAGAATCTCCGTGCAAGATAGGAATAAAGATGAAATGATCGTAAGATATTTAAAAGAAGTTAAAAGAAATTTACTTCAGTCTATTAACCAATATGATAAGTCAGACACTTCGATGAAAAGTATGACCAGTAATGATATAACATAGGAAGATTTTCAAGACTCTCAGCTAATCCCCACAGATAAGATAATATCTGAAGACGCCATTGAACAAACTAAAGAATTCATTAATAAGATGAAAGAAAAAAATAAAACATACAATAGATATACTGTTTACGCAAAGATATACTACACACACAGTAGAAATACTGTGTAAAGGACCCGAATGTAGGACCCATTTTACTGTACGTAGATTTTTTTTTTTTGTATAATATAGAGGCCTTCAAATGTTAGAGGAGGCAGGAGCTCTCTAGTACAACACAATACTATCTTGTAAATTTTTCTTGTACAATTTTCTCAAGTGTGAATAAATAATCTTCATTTAATACTATTTCGACCGAGTAAGGTATTTGTTTTATCTTTTATTTTGAGTTCTTTTAAGCCTCTCTCTCCCTCTCCGACCGTGACTATGTTCGGCTAAGACCGTTTCATATCTATGTTAGATATCTAACTTCTCTTGCAAAATAATCATGAAAGATTCAGACTCTATCAAAATATAAAGAATTTTTTATTGAGTTTCTTGGCTTGATTTTGAGATGGTGGTACAGTCGACTTTAGTATTGCTTTTGTTGGCTTTGCCTTAGTGGCTCTGTCTAGCAAGTCGTGACTCTTAATCCCGTTAAAAGTTACTGAAAAAGAGCGTCTTCTTTCACAGTTAGAACCGCTAGACACATGGGCTCAATATAAGTATGTATTGAAGTCAGACAGGCCCCTTGCTTGGGTAAAAGATTGTTTCTTCCATACAACCAATAAGTTTTTTGAAATTCTTGTATATTTCGATTCACTCAAATTATAGGTCTGGATGGCCGCACGGATTACCGCTAGCCCTCGATCCTGCAATCAGCCTCCGATCCTACAAAAAAAAATTGAAAAAAGAGAGCAAGATTCCATCCTATCCGTTGTATTTGTTTTACTTGATACTTGTTAACTTTGATACTTGTTAACTTGAACATCTCTTAAGAACATATTAATTAAAAATATATTTTACTAAATTAATCTTATTAATGATGCTTTAAAACTTTAAATTTGACTAATATCACTTTATATAATTATTTGTCATAAAATTCTATTCTTTTTATAAATTGGATAAGTAAACTAAAATAACTACTTTCTCTGTCCCAATTTATATACCTCCTTTGTTCACAAAAAAATTGACACACTTCTATACTTAGTAATATTTTATCTTTAAAATGTTCATTTTGTCTTTAATGAAATGACTTATGCCACACAAATATCTATGACTTACTCCCTCCATTTAAAATAATTGGCCCTTGTTGACTTGTCCCTTCTCTTAAGAAAAAAATTATCAATTTTTTTTTATCAAATTAGCCTTATTAATTATACTTTAAAAATATAAATAAGTATTGAAACAAAAATTTTATTATAAGGCTAATTTGTGCTGGTTAAGAAGGGGGATAAGGCCTTTTATAAGGATTGTAAAGTCATCTCGAGTGAGCATCTTTCGACCCAGCATAGGCTTCTGGTAATGGACTTGATAATCAAGAAAAGCAAGAAGAGAAAGGCCAGGGAGGGCTGACCTAGAATTATGCGGAGAGGCTTGACGCCAGTTAGTGCTTTGGAGATAAGAGAGAAGGTGATGGGAAGAGGCGTGTGGGAGTGCAGGGGGACGTGGATGTCATGTGGGATAGGGTTGCCAGTTGCATTATGGAGACTTCAAGAGAAGTGTTGGGTGTTTCGAGGGGTCGGGCAGGACGACATAAGGGGACCTGGTGGTAGAATAAAGAAGTTAAAAAGAAAGTGGAGAGTAAGAAGAGGGCATATGTTAAGTTTATTGAGAGTAAGGATGAAGAGGTAAATCGGGTGAATAGAGAGGTGTACAAAGTATCAAGGAATGAGGCCAAGTTAGCAGTAACGACGACTAAGACAACAACGTTTAAGAGCATGTATGCGGGGTTAGAGAAGAAAGGCGGGGAAAAAAGATTATATAGGCTGGCTAAAGCTAGGGAGCGAAGGGGTCGTGACCTCGATCTAGTGAAGTGCATTAAGAGGGAGGATGAGAAAGTTTTGGTGGAGGATGTCTACATTAAGAAGAGATGGTAGGAGTATTTTCATGGCTTATTGAACGAGGAGGGGGACAGAAGCATTGAGATAGGGGAGCTGGAGCACTCGAAGAATAATCAGGATTTCAGTTACTGTAGACGTTTTAAGGTTGAAGAGGTCAGAGACGCTATTCGTAGGATGCGGAGTGGCAGGGCGATAGGGCCTGATGAAATTTCGATGGGTTTTTGGAAGTTTACTGGTGGAGATGGTTGACTAATTTGTTTAACGGCATTTTCAAGTCTGCAAAAATGCCTGAGGCTTGGAGATGGAGTACGATGATTCCGTTTTATAAAAACAAGGGTGACATTCAGAGTTGCAACAACTATAGGGGTATTAAGCTGTTGAGTCACACTATGAAGAATTGAGAGAGGGTGGTTGAGCGGAGATTGAGGAGGGTCGTATTTTTTTTGGAGAATCAGTTTGGATTTATGACTGGTCGCTCGACGACAGAGATAATTCACCTGGTGAAAAGATTAGTGGAGAAGTATAGTGAAAGGAAGAGGAATTTACATATGGTGTTCATCGACCTGGAGAAGGCCTATGACAAAGTTTCGAGAGAGGTTCTTTGGAGATGCTTGGAGGTAAGAGGGGTCCCGATGGCATACATCAGAGTGATTAAAGACATGTACGAGGGAGGGAAGACTCGGGTGAGGACGGCGGGAGGAGATTCTGATCATTTTCTGATAGAGACATGGTTGCACCAGGGATCAACTCTTAGCCCATTTTTGTTTGCGCTGGTGATCGACGTGTTGACATGGAGTATTCAAGATAAGGTGCCTTGGTGTATGTTATTTGCATATGATGTAGTGCTAATTGATGAGACGTGGAGGGGGGGGGGGGGTGAATGGAAAATTGGAGGTTTGGAGGCAAACCCTCGAATCTAAGGGGTAGATCCAAGACGGAGTATTTGGAGTACAATTTTAGTGACTCAAAGTAGGAGGAAGAAGTGGTGGTGAGGTTGGATTCCCAGAATATTTTTAAGAGGGATAGTTTTAAGTATCTTGGGTCTATGATTCAGAAGAATGGTGAGATTGATGAGGATGTCGCTAAACATATTGGAGTAGGTTGGATGACTGTGCCCACTGGTAGGAGCCGTTAGTGTATGCTATTACGAGGGGGTGGCCTTTTCTTATTTCCTATTTACTGTTTTTTTACTTTCGTATTGCTCTTATTTTCATGGCTCTCTTAACTCTATTTGTATTATTTCTCATTTCTTATTTTGGTTATGCCATCCATTCTACTTCAGATATTACTATGACCTTGTTAACTATTCTTTCTCTTGAGCTGGGGGTCTATCAGAAACAACCTCTCTACTTTTTCGAAAGTAGCGGCATGGACTGCACACATTTTATCTTCCCCAGACTCCACTTGGTGGGAATTCACTGGGTTTGTTGTTGTATTTTATTATAATTTGTTTAGTCATTTAATGCTAGAAGTGGGATTGAAAGTGTTATAGCATATGAATGTCATGTGATATATATGTGTGTATGTGTGTGTGAAATGTCATTAATTAAAGATAATAGTTAGTATCCAAATTGAACAATTAACTCTTGGTATTCAAATTCAATCTGACTACTAATTGTTATCTCTAAAAATATAATAAGTATTGAAACAAATATTTTATTATAATTTGTTTAGTCATTTAATGCTAAAAGTAGTATTGAAAGTGTTATATAATATGGATGTCATGTGATACATATATGTGTGTGTGTGCGAAATGTCATTAATTAGAGATAATAGTTAATAGTCAAATTGAATTTAAACTCCAAGAGTTACTTGTTCAATTTGGATTTGGATACCTAAGGTAGTTGGTCAAATTGTCAACTTGAAGTTACTTGTTCAATTTGGATTTAAATACCTAAGAAAGTTGGCCAAGTTGCCAACTTGATGTCAAGCTTGGCAACCTTAGGGAGTAAGTTTGATGGTCTATAAATAGCCACCCTTTTGTACATTTTTATAGATATATCAAAGTAGTAAATAAAAGTACTACTACAATTCTCTAAAGTTGCATTCTTTTTTTAAGTTTGTATTGATATTTTGTCTTTATTTCATAACACGTTATCAGCTCGAGACTATACCTCTCAGAATTTGAAGATTAAGAAAAGAAAATTGGATCAGAAAATGGAGAAGGCAAGAGTGCAAAAGCTACGTGATCATCCTAATTTGAATTTTACTTTTCTACTATTTATGATAAGATAAGTATATTATTAACTCATGTTCTTTAATTATGTTTGAAAAGAATATTGATAATCACAAAGTTGTGATATTGTTATAGGCTCAAGTTTGAGTTTATTATACTTTGGCCTAATATGTTATTGGCCGAGGGTGTGATGATAGATTTAAATCTCATGTCATTAAGAGGGTAAGACATCGGGTTAAGAGTCCCGATGCACCATGATGATAAGATATTGGATTTAAGTCCTATTGATTTTTGGCTTAAGACGCCTTTATATGGATAAGACGCTGAGTTTGAATCTTAATGCACCATGTAGATGATATAACGATGACTAAGCCAAAATTTTAGTGAAAATTATAAAATATTTTTTTGTTGAATATGCTTCATTCCCTGAAGTGAATGTGGTAGCAGTGCGAAATATGTATGCAAGAAGGCATGTGATTGAGTTTACGAACATGAATAGGCGTAACAAGGACAAAACCTTTCATTACATTATATGTACACCTCGATTTTCTCATGAAGGATCAATATCTTGAAAGAAATTCCAAGCTATCATAATTTGATAGGATTAAGACATCATTATATTTCGTATTTCATTCCTAGGGAATGAGAATTTTGATTATTAAAACTACAGATTCATTTCCTAGGGTGAATGTGATAGGAGTAACACCTTCATAAGAGGTAGAATAATTGAAAAGAAATATTATGAAATATCACTCCAATATAGTAAACTTGATAACTTATTCATGTTCTAGTAAATTTAAAATTTACTAAGTAAAACTCATATGTCATGGTAAACTTAGAGTTTACTAGTACAAATATAAGTTCATAAGTTGACATGAACGATTTTGCCATCCTGAAGATGTGCACATTGAATATTAGATAACATATATTAATGAACTAGAAGATTCTTTAAAGAACATTATGAGTTCTCAAATGATCCTTCAAAAGGTGAAGATAACTTTTTTCACTAATGGGCATGGTATGAAAGATTATTGGGTACATGATTGTCGTGCGATCTAATTTGGTATAAGTTTTCTAAATCCTCCATCAAAATAAAGAAATACAATGTGATGGTGCACTTGACCTTTCAAAATGATGTTGAGGTCTGTCATGTAAATATAATAAATTTCATGGTGTGAGAATGAGCTTCTAGTAAAAATTTATGGAGCATGTACATGTGATTATAGTTCATTCCTTGAAGAGAAGGAAACTTGTGATAAACATCGTTGATGCTCGACTATTCTTGAAATGAATGTGTCAAGATGTGATAAAAATTATGAACAAGGATATACTCATAAATGGTTGGATAAATATCACATCTCACCTCTACGTAAGATTTGAGAAAAACAAAGAAAACTTTATTTTGCCATAAACAGTTATTGATCGCGTACTTGCAATATGCCATAAATATTTTGATATGTTTATCATGGATTGCCAAAGGTTAAAATCAAGACACAAGTCTTGACTATATAATGTTTTAATATTATGACCGTACTTGTAAGATTTTCTCCTTGAATGAGATGCCCACCATATGAATGGTGTCTGAAATACGTGGTAGTACACAAATTAATTGAGAGCTCCAAAGAGTTTAAGGGGTCGTTTAGTAGGGTGTGTTAATAAAAATAATGCATGCATTATTCTTGTATATTAATTATTAAGGCCTGTTCTCGTAATGAATTAATCACTGTACCAGCTAAGGTTAGATTGTATTCCCTAAAATTTTGAAACATATGAAAAGGTAAATGTGGGCCCGTTCGTCTGCCATGTAGATCGATTGCTATTATATAGTTTTATAGATGCATCTATGGTATGGTCACATGCGTTTTTTTTATTAACTTGTAATTTAATTTTTGCAAAATTATTTTCTCGAATTGTTAAATTAAAGGCACAATTCCCAACAATAAATAATGTTGATAATGCTGGTTGGTTTAGTAGAAATTATATGCCTTTAATTATAGCTAAATTATTGATTATGAGAATAAATCTCTCAAAAAAAAATTTGGAATGAAATATGCCATTTAAAATCTAGTAGCATTGGTATGCATCAAGCCAACAAGACCCCCCTTTTCACTATTAGTTCAGGGTCAGGAACCAAATAATTTCCATCTGAAAATTTAAATTTGGAGTATATAATTTAATTGCTCCATCACAACACACAAAGATAAATTTCAAAATAAGATTGGGGTAAATGTTAGACTTTCTAACATTAGAGGGAGAGATGATTAACAACTGAAAATTATGCATGAAATAAATTATCTAGATCCTTATTAAAATATATATGTAAACTTGTAGTTCAAGAGATAATTCATTTGCAAAATGTTGCAAACTAATTGTTGGATGTACTTGCTGACTCTACATGATAATTCAACTATAAATGCTTCAATAAAAAAATTCGTAAAAGGGCATAGTCCATGGTACGCCTGATGCTTGATAGATCAATCGGTTTAAAAGGTAAAACTCTTTGAAGAAGGAAAGGATCATATGATCAAGATGGTCATGGTAATGAGACAAGCGCTTTGAAAGAGTACTGACATAACACTTCATAAAACCTTGAAAAAGGTTCAAGTACCATGTTTTAGTGCAGTTGGTGCACGTATGAATTGCGGAGCATCATTTATAAGAGTAAAATGATGTTTTAATTGATGCGAGTATAATATGCGCTGTACTTTTTTTCTTCGTTGAGGTTTTATCCCACAGGATTTTCCTGACAGGGGTTTTAACGAGGCAACTAACAATGGATATTACTGGATGTGTACTTAGAATATTTGACAAATGAAGTATTTATTCATCAATGAACATACATTATTTATCTGATCCACATGAAATTCAATCTCAAATGGTGCACAAGATTGAGATGTGGAGATTCAAGTCATTAAATTAAAGTTTCTATCATGAGTAAAATACGCATTGTACTCTTTTTTTCTTAACCAAGGTTTTGTCCCTATCATATTTTTCTGGTAAGGTTCTTAATGAGGCAACATTAAAGACGTATTATAAGATATATGTACTCTTTTTCCTTCAATGGACTTTCCTAGTAAGGTTTTAACGAGACATATTATCTATTTAATGGATATTCAAGGGGGAGTGTTATATAATATGGACGTCGTGTGACATATATATGTGAAATGTCATTAATTAGAGATAATAGTTAGTAATCAAATTGAATTTGAACACCAAGAGTTATTTGTTCAATTTGGTTTTGGATACCTAAGGTAGTTGATCAAATTGTCAACTTGAAGTTATTTGTTCAATTTGGATTTGAATATCTAAGAAAGTTTGGCAACCTTAGGGAGTAAGTTTTGTGGTTTATAAATAGCCAACTTTTTGTATATTTTTATAAACTAGTTAAACATGCTGCTTTGCACGTGTGTCTCGCGTTAATTAATAATAAATTTTTATAAAAAAATAAATTATGTGTGTATGTTGGAGTATTATGTAAACAACTTTTTTAAGAATAACATAAAATATTTAAGATAAAAATTATACTAAAAGAAAAATATAAGAACTCATCACCACATCCTTTCTCATTCGTTATTCTTCAAGAAGTAATTTGTCAAAATCACTTTAACCTATTTTTGTTTCCTGTCATATTGTCGCAAAAAGGAATGGTTCTCAATTTATAAAAATTCAAATTCAAAAACTTTTTCTTCAAAGAAAATCACCAAACTATGAAGTTATTTTTTCTTTCATAAATTATTTAACATATTATTTCAAATAAACCTAAACACTTAATTCTAAACTATTGACGTGACTAAATATTTTAAAGTAACTATAATACAACTTTTTTTTTTTGGTAAATAAACATTGTATTTAAGACTTTCTCTATGGTAATTTTTTTTTATTTGTGTGTTCTACTATAATTAATTTTACAATATGCATTATGGAATTAATAATACTTTTTTTCCGCACACAAATAAATTATTAAAATAATAATTTTATTTTGCTGAGCTAAAGTTATTAATTTTCTGCTATCATATATTTTAGGATTCTTTAATTATTAATTATAGAGAAAATCATAAAGTCATAGTCTAACATACAAAATTTATAGAAAATATAACTGAAAAAATAGTTGGATATAAACCTTTAAGAAATTATATATTCCTGCAACACAAATTAAAAAAAAAAGAAAAAAGGCATATATTATCATAGAAAAATCGAGAAAAAGATGAAGAATAATACACATATTCATACTTTATTTTTTATTTACATCATCAAGAAACAAAAAAATACTGAACGCCGATAAAAAGAAAAAATTTATTCATCATATATTTTAGAATTCTTTAATTATTAATCATAAAAAAAATCATAAAGTTATAGCCTAACAGTATAAAATTTATAGAAAATATAATTGAAATACCTGATTACAAACTGTTGAGAAACTGCATATTCCTACAACATAAATAAAAATAAAAAGAAGAAGAGAAAGATGAAGAATAATACAAATATTTACTACTTAATTTTTCTTTATATCATCAAAAAGCAAAGAAATCTTGAACAATGATAACACAGAGAAATTATAAAAACATAATTTGTAATAAATTAAAACTACATATAACTGATATAAAGAAAACTATAATATTGGGAGAATAATATCTCTATATTCATGTGAAAGGAATAATAATCAATTTATAGAAGTTCAAATTCTTTTCTTCTAAGAAAAAGATTTTTTAAATATGAAAAAATGTTATTTTTCTTTTGGAAAAAGTACAATTAATTATGCTATTAAATTATTTAAGGTAACATATTACGTGTTTAACTAAACAAATTATTTAGCTTAGTTTTTATGTTTTTTTTCTTTTCGGATCATAATTGTTTACGTGAAATATGAAAAATATGGAGTATTATTTTATTATATATTTTAGGAATCCTTAGTTTTAGATATCTCAGAAATTAATATTATAAATATAATTATATAATAAATTAATGATGTAAAAAGATGATTTTATCTATTGCGAAAACTTTTAATGAAGGGCAAAAAGTTTAAATCACTTTTCTAAAGGTCTTCACACATTTAATATATTATAGATATAGATTATATATTATATATATTATATGTTATAGATATATCAAAATAGTAAATAAAAGTACTACTAAAATTCTCTAAAGTTGAATCTTTTCTTTAAGTTTGTATTGATATTTTGTCTTTATTTTATAATAAAAAGAATATAAGAATATTCTTTTAATTTCATAAAATAGACAATTAAATTAAAATAAATATTTTTAAAATAAGAGCCAACTATTTTAAACAGAGAAAGTATTTTAAACTATAAAATTCAAAATTCTTATCTCGATATCAAATTAAGCTACCTCACATAAATATAAATTAAAATGAAAATAATATTTTTAATACGGTCAAATAAAATAAAACATAGCAGAGTAACAAATAAACTATCTCACATAAATTAAAATATAAAAAATATTTTAATATGGTCAAATAAAACAAAACATAGCAGAGTAACGAACTCTTTAAACACCATCAAAGAATTTTGGATTTATGAAATTTTTTTTTTTTGATAGAGAGTGATTTTCTTGAATAGTCCTACGCAATATGGATTTGAATTAATTGAATTGAAATTAATGGGACTCAAATATATATTTTCCAACACAGGTGCTACACAAACACAATGATTGACCTGCAATGATTCATATCTTTGGATTCTTTTCTCACACAAACACAAATACACTCACTTTTTTTCTGTGCTTAAGACACAGTATTCCACTCACTTTTTTCTCTCTCACCAAGTAACTCACACACGCAATTCTCCTCTAGTCTTGCTAACCAACTCACACTCACAGCACACCACACATACCGGTCGTATTGGAGTTGGCGGCTCTTTTGTATATGGCACTTGTGGATGTACAGGTCTCTGTACGCGTTTTCAAACAGAGTTTTGGAGCTCTCTGTTTTTAGCCAAAATTAAACAAGTCTTTGAGGTCCAACTCTTCTATTCTCTCTCCATTTTTGTTTGCCTGTCCAATTATGATTTTGTTGGTTGATTGATTTAATTTTCATTAGTTGGTTTGTTTTAATGGACCATCTGTTTGTTTCTTTTAAATAATAATAAATAAGCAATTTGTAAAAGAAATAGATCTTCGGTCTAACCTAATTCAAAAAATTAGCTTACAGGATTGTCCGAATTCTAGATCAATTGTCCATTTTTTTTTTTCTGATGTGAGACTATTAACAGTCTCGAGGATGAACAGGAAATTACATAATATTGCTTTGCTTTTTTATCCCATAACAAAGGTCGTAAAAGGCAAATATTTTTAAACTTTGTATGCTCATTTATCTCTTAACTTCTATTTTTAATTCATATTTTTCATTGATTTTATATTTTTGTTCTCTTTTTTATCTCATTTTAATTCATTTATCTTAATCTTTATTTTTTTATTTTTCTTTTTTTCCTTAAACATTATTTAATTTCATTTCTCTTTTTCTTTAATTCATTTATCTCAATTTTTTTTTCTCATTTTAAAAATTTCTCTCATTCTGTATTTTTTTTTTCCTTCTCATTTTTGTTTTCTATTCTTTTTTTTTCTTTTTTTTTTTAACTTTGTTTTTTCCTCTCAATATTTATTTTTTAATTGTTGTTTGAAAGTTTTTGGGTTAAATTTTGCATTTAAGGCAAAAGTTATAGAATATTTTATAAATTAAAACACAATGTGGTAGTGTTACTCTTGCTCATGGAACATAACTTGTTGTTTGAAGTTTTTGGGCAAAGTCTTGCATCTAAAGCAAGATTTATAGAATATCTCATAAATCAACACACAATATGACAACGTCAATTCTTGCCCATGGAGCGTAACTTAACTTGTTGTTTGAAAGTCCTTGGTCTAAGTCTTTTCTCCGAGACAAGAGTTATAGAGCATCTCATAAATCAAGATACAATGTGGTAGTTTCAACTCCTATCCATTGGGCATGACTTATTGTTTGAAAGTTCTTGGCTATGTCTTGCCATCAAGACATAATATGGTAGTGTCAACTCTTGCCCATGGAGTGTAACTTATTGTTTATAAGTCCTTAGAATGTGACTTGCCTCTAGGACAAGAGTCATTTGTAGTGTCGACTCTTATCTGTGAGGTGTTCATTGGGTTAAGTCTTACCTGTAAGGCAAGAGTTATAGAACATCTCATAACTAAAAACATAATAATGTAGTGTCAACTCTTGCCCATTTGACGTAACTTGTTGTTTGGAAGGAATTGAAGAAAAGAACATAAAAGAAAAAGAAAAGAGAAATAATAAAGTTGAGGAAAAAAATATTTTTTTTTTAATTTTTAAAAAGAAAAATCAGAGAATGAAAAAGAGAAAAAAAATAGGAGTTGAGATGAGAAAAGGAAAAAAAGGTTGAGAAAAAAAGAAAAAACGAAGAAAGAAAAGCCAAAATAAAAATAAAGTTGAGAATTTTTTTTAAAAAAAGAAAAATAAAAACCAAAGAAAATATAAAGGAAAAAATATAAAAAAATAGAAGCTGAGAGGAGAAAAGGAAAAAAAGTAGAGGTTGAGAAAAACTAGAGAAAACTAAAATAAAAGAAAAAAATAAAAATCAAAGCAAAAATAAAAAAGAAACAAAATAGAAGTTGAAAGATAAATAAACATGAATAGTTATTTAAAAATATTTGAGGTATAGAGGGGCAAATAGGTAATTGTTCTATACATATAAAAGAAGGTTTTGTAGGACTTTTCTTATGGGGCCAAAAAAAATAAAGCCACCCACTATGAATGTCATTTATGTAGTCAACCCGAGGATGAACAATATAATATAGGGGTCCAATATTGGTGAACAAAGAATTAAGATGAGTTTGACTCTTCAACAACATACCCAGTATATCCCACCAAGTGGGGTCTGAGAAGGGGAAGTGTACGCAGTCCATACCACTACCTCAAATATGAGATAGAAAGGCTGTTTTCGATAGATTTTCGACTCAAAATAAAACAATCTAGATAAGTAATAGTAAAAGAACAAGATATAATAGAAAGTAACATATCCAACAATACCATAAACAAGATACTCTAAGTAACACACCAAAAGATACAACCACAATAGAAAGTAACATATCCAACAATACCATAAACAAGATACTCCAAGTAACACACCAAAAGATATAACCTCTTAAACTCAGACTAACCTTCTACCCTAATCTGCCTCCTCCACAACTTTCTATCCAGGGTCATGTTCTCGGTAAGCTGGAGCTGCTCCATGTCATGTTTGATCACCCCCCTCTAATATTTTCTTAGTCTACCCCTACCCCGCTTGAAACCACCCCGACCCAACCTCTCACATCTTTGCACTAGGGCATCCGTGCTCCTCCTCCTCATATGACCGAACCATCTCAACCTCGCTTTCCTCACCTCGACTTCCACTGAAGTCACTTCCATCTTATCTCAAATAACCTCATTTTTAATCCTATCTTAACTAGTACACCCATACATCCACCGAAGCATTCTCATCTCTGCCGCCTTCATCTTCTGGATGTGGGCCTTCTTAACAGGCCAACACTCCACCCCATACAACAAAGCCGGTCTAATCACCACTCTGTAGAACTTTTCTTTAAGTTTAGACACAAGATATCGGAGGCGAGCCTCCATTTTCATCCACCTTACCTCAATCGGATGAGTGACATCTTCGTCAATTTCTTCATTTTCCTGAATTATAGACCCCAGATACTTGAAACTATCTCTTTTACTGATAGAATGGGTGTCAAGCTTAACAACCACATCAGAATTATGAGACACCTCGTCGAACTTACACTCCAAATATTCCGTCCTGGACCTACTCAACCTAAACCCTTTAGATTCAAGGGTTTGCCTCCAAACCTCCAATTTAGCATTAACTCCATTACATGTCTCACCAATCAAGATTACATCATTCGCAAAAAGCAAACAATAAGGCACCTCACCTTGAATGTGCCGTGTCAAAACATGAGTCCGACTCTTATACCATGTAAAATTAGGTCTTAGACCTAAGTCATACCTCAGAAGTTAACTCACGAGAGAGGATTGACTAAGTCCATATAAGGAGACAGATTGCCATCCTTTTTCGATGCGACACTCTTAAAAATGTTCAATTGTTGACCTGGGCGAATTGGGTGTAAACAGATTAATTGTGAATTTGGGAAGATCCAATCTAATAAAAAATAGGCTGATAATGTTTAATTTTGGATGGGTAGGCAAATGATAGGATATATCGAAGCTTTTACTGTTAGATGAGTATAGAAATAATTAAATTTCATTTCGATTAAGAATGCAGTTATGCATCTCTTTTGAGACGCTTCAAGGGAATCTTAGGATGCGGTTACACACTTTGGCGAATTTATTCAATAATCCAATTTCATTAATTCAAAACAAGACGTGTAGGCAAAGATTATTAGGGGCGATCCACTCGGGCAAAGAAAGCAGATATGCTTCTAAGCCAGTGCACGTCGAGACAAATAATGCGGTTATGCATCTAAGTTGTGACCAATAAAAGTTCAACAATTAAAAGAGTGAGCAAATCATGACTTGTAACACAATTTATCCAAAATTAGATTAAGTTGAGCATAAGTCGATAAAAACGACCGTACTAGAATCACGGGACTCAGGGGCAGGGTCACTCAACAAATTTGGAGGCCTAAAGACACTCTTTAATGTCAAGATATAGTTTTTTCAACAACAATATCATTCATTATTTCGAAAGTCTTCTATTTTATTATACTCACTTTATGCCGACCTACTAATCATGTTTTGTTTATCGAGAGTTAGATTGTATATACTTTGGCCAATATTTTCAAGATGTATTTTTTTCATCATATTAATATGATAGACATTTCAACTCACAATACTTTTTGTACAGTTTATGAATATCTAACATTTGATTTTAATATATTGAATTCAATTAATCCAATTTAGCTTCAAAAATCAATCAAATTAACTCTCAAATAGTGAAATGCATCAATTATTTAAGAGGGAAAGAGTAAATATTTTGTTTCTATATTTTTCATCTTTTTCTTTTTAAAAAACACGACATATTATTAAAAAAGGGGCCCTACAAACTTAGGGCCTAAAGCATTGGCTTTAGAAGCCTGACCTCCATCCGGCCTTGCTCGGAGATGTCTCATACCTTCCCCAAGTCAATATAATTTCTTACTCGTTCTTTTGTTTTCATAGGTAAAAGAAAGAGTTATTTACTTTTGATTTGAGATTCACAAAGGTGAGCTGGAACACCATAACTCAATTTCAAGTGACGATTTTGAATAAATTAATAAAATAACCCCTTTTCATTACCGTCACTATAATTGGAAAAAACCATTTTCTTTCTTGCTCAATAAAAGCTTGCGAAGGGGATAAAATAGGGGTGTGACAACCATGTCAAATATTTTTAGTTGACTTAGGACCACAAGCATACGGTTGGGTGTGCGAACAAAGTTCCACATTGATAGCTAAAAAGACTGAAAAACTACATATAAGGTGTAAGATTCTCTTAATGGTGTGCAACCTTTTGGAAAAAGCGTGTGGGCCTGGCCCAAAGTGGACACTATAACACCATGTAAGAGTGTCTTTGGACTGATCGAGCCCAACAATTGGTAGCAGAGTGTAGATTTGGTGAAATAAGTATAAGGGACGTGGCGGAGTGATGCAGTGGGGGGCTCGATTTGCTTACCCCTACGAGCTTGGAGATGTGTACACAAGAAGCTAGTTGCGGGATTCGATTGCCATAAAAATACTCATACGATATGGGTGATACACATGAATCTCGATGCCCTGTGGATTGGGGTGATTGGGGTGATAGGTCACGTGGAATTTAGTTTGAGGGGAAGATTGTGCGCGAACAAAATTTGCATATTGGTAGCTGAAAACACTGGGATGCTAATAAGATGTTGAATTCTCTTAATGGTGTGAAACCTTTTGGAGAAAACCGTGCGGACTTGACCGAAAGTGGATAGTATTACACCATGTAAGAGTGTCTCTTTGCTACTAGGCCCAACACACATTTAATTACCTAAAAGTAACCAATATAAACATATCGTCACTTTTCAATGTCTCTATACTACTATTTGAGATACTTCACTATTCTACTATACATGAGTAGCTACTTACAATTGACAATGTGTGTGAATAGACAATTCAACTTCTCCGAGATTTTAGAGCTTCTAAAGTCCAGAGAGGTATAGTAATATTTTCATGGTAATTAATTCAAAGAAGTAATGTAAAACTAATTCAAAAGATTCTAAAGGTTGTTGAGCTATCCATCTTTCAATCATATGAAAGCTCTCCTCCCTAATTGACCAAAAAAAAGAACAAAACCATTTTGAGAAATATGATCACAGGACAATATTACTTTTTGAGTTTAACAATGAAGATAATTACTATTAAAAATAATATATGAGTGTACAAAATTCTGGCCTTTACTGTTGCATAAGTCATATGATTCGAGAAAGGTCCTTGGGTAACTGCAGATCAAAGCTCTATAATTTAGAAATTCATGACAATTGTATCGTGTTGTCCAATTTGAACGACAATCCAGGGAAGTAAATCGGAAGAACTATACCTGCAACTTGTCCATCAATGGTCCATGGACGCCAATCGTCAATAATTGACTAATTAGATACTTTATTCATGCTTTGGTCGATTGGAAAGGTAACATATTTGTAAAATGTTTTCCTCCATACCAAAAAAAGACACCCTTACAGAAGATAGAATTTGGCATCAGTATCCTATGCAAGGTAAAGAAAAGCTAACATTGCAGTCAGCGTTAGAGTCCATAACATGCTCTGTTCTTTTTCCCTTATACTAGGAAGGAACCTCGAAGGTACAAACAAGTCGTGTTAACTACTAAAGTCTTATAAATTTCATGTATATACCGGCCTGGTTGTGAAGTGAGTGGACTTCACGCGCCACATAAACCTCTCGCTTGTCCGTCACGCATCGGTGGGTGGAGGCGCATGCTCCGGAAGACTCTCTGAGGGGTTAGATTTCCAGCGTTGGATCGTCAGTTTGGGCGTACCCCAAATTTTATCTGGTGTTGAAAAACTGTTTTGAGAGCTTTTCGTCACTTCCAGGTTCATTTATTTTTGCAGTAGCTTCCGCATTTCAGATCTGTTTTTTTGTTTGGTGCCTCTGCTACTGCTAACTTCTGCCCGATATCCAATTAATATTGTTTTGTGGATGCTTGTTCTTAGCTGCTGGTTCTTTTGTTCTCCCTCCTAACTGCTTTATTGTACTTGACTCTCGGCTACAATTATTTTGTTGGGTGAGTTGGTTGCTAATTTCTTGGAATATAATGTTGTTAGGGACCTTCCAAATCTTGGTTATTCTTAAGTTCTTTATTGTAACCTTAAAGAAAAGCATTTCGAGTATATGGTTGTGTTTTCTGGCTTCTCTTATATTGATGTTTTGGAGATTTGAGTTGGGAAAATTTTATTTTGGCAGATAAGTTTGCAGAGTTCTCTTAGCATCGAGAATCCCTTAAAGCATTCATTCCAGATAGTACTCTTGTTGATTCAAGAAAAGCATATTTTGTCTCCTCTTCAAACGTAAGTTGCTCGGAATTGGCTGCAGGTATCCAACGCGGATGCAATCCGAGGGTCAGATTCAAAAAAATCTAGATTTTAAGACTCAGGGGTACGGGTCCAAGTATGGATACGGGTGCTTGGATTCGGCTAAAAAGTCCAAAATTATAAAATCGAGCTATAAAGCTATTCTAAATTTTTAAATATCTTCTAGGTCGTCTTCCCCAATTACCCAACTTCTTCTTTCAAGCTGTCTAGTTCTTCCCCTCAAAAAAAAAAAAAAAAGAAAGAAAGAAGAGAAATGTCATTCATGGCCTTCCTCCAACTCTCCTTACAGATCAAAGCTACTGTCTACCAAAAATCTGAACACAACCGCTTGAATTCTTAGTGTCTCTTTGTTTGACCCAAAACATGAAGCAACACATATTGATCAAGAGGATAAGCTAAAAAGGAGACAAAAGGACTATAATATTGAAGTTATGTCATTTCTCATGTCTTAGATCCATTTTATCTTTTATTTTGTGAAATCAAAATCCTTTTCTCATGAATGGGACTCGAGTCGATTACCTTTGTAACAAGTTGGGCGTGATTAATATCTGTGCTCCAACTTGAGGGGGAGCGTCACAAAATATAATATAGACATCATTCTTTGTGATGTACATAGGTTTAATTAGCTAGCAGATTTGTAGGAATGTAGGGGGTGAAGTGAGTAATCTGCCTGCCATTTACCTTGGTTTGCCTCTGGGAGCAAAGTCCAAGCCTAAGGAAATTTGGAATGGGGTGATTGAGAAATGTGAGAAGAAGTTAGCAAGATGGAAATCCCAATATCTTTCTCTGGGTGATGACTCTGATTTATTCTGTGCTTGATGCACTTCCAACATATATGATGTCCTTATTTCCTGTACCAACAGGAATCATCAATAGGTTGGATAGCATCAGGAGGAAATTTCTATGGCAAGGGAACAAAGAAATGAAGGGCTACCATTTAGTCAAATGGAAGGCAATGACCATTGAGAAGAGAACTGGTGGTTTGGGGATCAAGAACTTGAAGAACCAAAGTAAAGCTCTCAAAATGAAACGGATTTGGAAGTATGCTAATGAAAATCAGAACCTATGGGGTAATGTCATCAAGAACAAATATGAGGAAGATGATAACTGAATGACAAAGGAAGTCACTACTCCTTATGGTGTCAGCTTATGGAAGTCAATCAGAATGTTATGGAATCCCTCTTTATTTTGTTTACTATGTTAGCACCTAATGTATTGTATTTATATCTTGCTTACATGTTGAAATAAGATCGACTTCCATTCAATTGCACATTTAAACATGAGAGATTCATGTGCCAACTAGCACTACATTTAAACAGCTATGGACTACTGAATAGAACAAACTTGCCAATTCAATCGACTTTAAGCCTATGTATGTGGCCCTCCACTTGAGCAGCTAGTGTGTTGTACAGTCAATAAAATATTGTTTTTTTATGTAATGGCTTAATATCAAACATCTGAGTTGCACTCTCCTTCCTCTTTGCAGAGGCAGTTCAAGTTCATCACAGATTCTATTAGTCTCCAACTTTTGAGAGAAGAGGGCCGGGATGTCTTGGGAGCGTTTGCAACAAATTTTTGATGTTATAACCTCCCCTAAAATTTTGATAGATGAAGTCCAGCTTTTTACATTGGAACGGGGATTCCACGATATTTTCATCAGCTTGCAGAGCTTCACAGATGAACCTAACATGCGAGATGTCACTCCGAAAATCCAAACTCTTTTTAAAGATGATGCATTTAACTTTTCTTCATTGTACCTAACTGAGCCCTTCAATCTCTTTGCCACTGAGCTGCAAAATAAGATTTTGTTGACCAAGAGGGAAATTAGACCCAAATACTCCTTTCCTAAAATGTCATTACCACTTCCAGCCAAGTTTGTTGGGGATATCCTCCCACATGTGCTAGAGAATATTGGTGGTCTAAAGAAGATTCATGATCCATATTCACCACTTTATGTTCCCAAAACAGTATTGGAACAAATAGAAGGAGTTTCAAAGGAATTGAAATCGCTGCAAAATTTTGTCTGCTTTGTTTCAGAGAGGTTCATAGAGCTTCAGAGCCAACATCATGTTAATTTCTTTCTTCATGTTTTAGCTGTGTCTGGCCACGCATCAACACTTATCTGGTTGTATCTACCAGACTTTACTCCAGAGCAAATGAATGTTATGCTTTCTGATTTCTTGCGAATGAGGATTAAGCCCATTCGACCATGCATCCGCAAGATCTATGTTGATGTCATTCAATCTTTAAAGTCTACTGTACAATCAGGATGGTATACCAACATCCAAAATGAGCATGCAATTGACAGTGAACGGAGCTTTTTGGAGACTATCCTACACAATTTGGTGGAGGTGCAAACTAATAGCAACTCTACTCAGAGAGTTGCTTTGAGGGATCAGTTGGAAACCCTTCAAAAGATGCTCAACTTTTTGAGATCCAATATCTTCCATGTGCCAACAGAAGATCTTGAATTTCTTCTTCGAGATATAGAGATTGCGATTATTGATGTTGGACTTCTGGTTTATTCGTTGTATGAAGATGAGGAGAAGGAAAACTTGACACTGGGAGAAGTGCACCTAGCACAAGTTCTTGATTTTTTGGGCAAAATTCAACGTCTAAGCATAGCGATCTACGTCACTATTCGGAAGGCGTTTCAATCTAATTTGCCAAGGATTCATGGACTAGGCTATGTTGATTGCCTTTTAAACAACCTGAAGGAGTTCCAAAGCTGCCATTCAGATTCACTAGCTTCTTTCATGGAAGAACTTCAATTAATTCAGAAGGAATTTGAGAGCTTGCAACCTTTTCTAGAGGCTGTTTCAGAAGAGCGACACAATGACCTCGAAAAAATTCAACATTGTGCGACACAATTGATTGGCAAAGCACATGAAGTAGAATACATAGTTGATGCTTGTATAAACGAGGAAGCTCCTGTCTGGTGCCTCAAGCAATGGATCTTGCATATCATGGAGGAGATTACGGTTATCAGAGCAGAGGTAGCTGTAATTCGTGAAAAGAAAATGAATTTGGATGCATTGAACACTGTCCCAGCTCAGACGTCAAATTTGGCAAGATTTCCAATGATGAATGAAGATATTGTTGGTTTTGAGGATGTCATAGAAAATTTAAGGGATCAACTAATAAAAGGCACCAAAGGACGAGATGTTATCTCGGTTGTTGGTATGCCTGGTCTAGGCAAGACGACTTTGGCCTACAGACTCTACTATGACAGGTTAATCACTTCTCACTTTGACATTCGTGCACAGTGTTGTGTGTCTCAAGTATATTCACGTAGGGATTTGCTAGTTGCAATTTTACGTGATGCAGTCAATGTGGACTCTGGCTTTAGAGAAAAACAAGCTGATGAATTAGCTGATCAGCTTCGCAAAACTTTATTTTCCAAAAGATATCTGATCCTTCTTGATGATGTGTGGGAAACTAGTGTGTGGGATGACCTAATAGGTTGTTTCCAAGATGTAAATAATGGAAGTCGAGTTATTCTAACAACAAGAAATCATGAAGTTGCCACATACGCCAGATTTCAAAGTGATCCCCATCCGCTTCGTATGTTTAACAATGACGAAAGTTGGGAGTTACTGAGAAAAAAAGTGTTTGGTGAAGAAAGCTGCCCTCCGCTGCTAAACAATATCGGGCAACAAATAGCAATGAAGTGTGGTCAATTGCCTCTTTCAGTTGCTTTGGTGGCTGGTATTCTAGCTGAGATGGAGAAGAAAGTAGAATGTTGGGAACAATTGGCCAACAATTTAGGTCCCCACATTCAAAAAAACTCTAGGTCCGTTATAGAACAAAGTTATCAGATTTTACCCTATCATCTGAGATCTTGTTTTCTTTACTTTGGAGCATTTTTAGAGGACAATGTTATTGATGTTTCAAAGTTAACATGGTTGTGGATCTCGGAAGGATTTATTAGAAGTTGTGAAGGCAAGAGCTTGGAGGATATAGCAGAAGGCTATTTGGAAAATCTTATTGGAAGAAATCTAGTGATGGGAACTAAGAGGAGTCCTCAAGGTAAGATCAAAGCATGTCGCATTCATGACCTATTGCATGATTTCTGCAAGGAGAGAGCAAAGGAAGAGATGCGTATCCTGTGGCTAAGATGGTAATATGCCAATTGATGATAGTCTTTTGGCTCATATATTAAGTGTTCAAGTTATATTGACATTTAATCATATAAGTTTACTAATTTCTGTATATATTTGCAGGGATCAAAATGTCAATCCTTCTTCCCGCCTTTCTGGTCACAAGCAACTAGCTCATCGCTTGTGCATTGATGGTGAAGGGGATCCTGGAAATTGGAGCTCGTGCTTGTCACATGTTTTCTCTATAATTTTGCATAACAACCGCCTTTCCATTGGCCACGATTCCCACATTTTCCACAACTTAAAGTTTATAAAAGTGTTAGATTTGGAGTCCACTAGAATTAGTTTATTCTCCTTTAATCTAGTTTACCTGAGGTATTTTGCTGCTGAAACATCTGACTTCTCGATCATAACCGATTGTTGGAAACTTGAAACTTTGAAATTAAAAACTTTAGGAGAAACAATGTCACTACCCATTACGCTCTGGAAGATGGATAAATTGAGACATCTGCATATTTCCAATTGCAGCTTTGCCAGAGAATTTGCACTAGACTTAATTGAGAACTCCAAAAAACTTCATGATCTGAAAACTCTTTCCACTCCATATTTTTCTTCCTGCCAGGAAGCGGAATTTATTTTGAGAAAAACACCAAATCTTCGGGAACTGAGATGCAAAGTCAAGGGTGTTTACCACTTTCAGGACTATGTATTGAGTTTTCCAGCACGGATTGAAACACTGAAGATTCATGTTAGCTACACAGCTTATCCAGCACAGATTGAAATACTGAAGCTTCAAAACAGCTACACACCAGCAATCCCCTTTCGCATCTCCGCTCCAAATCTCAAAAACTTGACACTGACGGACTTTTACCTGCATCCTCAACACTTATCAGAAATTGCTTCTCTTCAGAACCTTCAAGTGCTCAAACTGAAAGACATTTTCTTTGAAGGTTGTAAGTGGGAAGTGCGCGATGGTGAGTTCCATGAGCTCAGAATCTTGAAATTACATGCTGGACAAGTTTACTTTGAAGAATGGACTGTCGCGGATGATGCCTTCCCTAACCTTGAGCGCTTGGTTTTGAGAGATTGCAAATTTCTTAAGGAGATCCCTTCTCGTTTCGAAGACATCCCTTCTCTGAAGTCCATTGAGGTAAGAAATTGCAACGAAAATGTTGACAAGTCAGCGAGGGATATCAGGGAAACACAAGTTGAAGATTATCAGAATTCCGAGTTTGAGGTCTTTATCCACTAGAGAGAACAGAATTCACATTCAGGTACGTAACTCAAAAATTTCAACTACGAGAAGCCTCATTTCAAAGCTCTATTATTTATTGCCTGTTTCTCTAACCTGCACCCAAGGGTGTGGCCTAGTGGTCTATGAAGTGGATTGAGAACCCGAGGTCTCAGGTTCAAATTCCAGCAAAGACAAAAACACTAGGTCATTCTTCTCATTTGTCTTAGCCTTGGTAGACAAAGTTACCTGATTTTTGTTGTTGGTGGTGGCAGGTGTGCTGTGGATTTAGTTGAGGTATGCGAAAGCTGGCCTGGACACCACAATTTTTTTTTTTTTCAAAAAAGAGGTAAAAGTCCTTGAAGTAGCACTGAGGTTTGAAATTCTATTTATGTGCAGCTTGATTAATTCTACAGGTACCTACTACCTTCCACCAGTATAGTATCAAATAACTCTGTCCAAGCTAGAATGATGGAGAGAAATCACTTAGTGACCACTGAATTAAGATGAGAACCATGATCTCAGATCAAATCCTAGCAGAGTAAAAAATACTAGGTGATGGCGGGCAGAGTTACCTGGTATCTATGCTAGTGGGAGATAGCAGGTACTCACTGGAATTAGCGCGCAAACTGGTCCGAGCACTACGTTAATTATCAAAAAAGTAGTTATATGAGAGAAGAAAGCAACTTCTCTTATTAGGATTATCTCATTTTCTATTTTTCTTTCTCTGTTTACTTCCCTTTCTCATTCGTTTCCTACATACCAAACAATGTTAATCACACATTTACCTGGAGGGTGTTCCAGGTAGTTTCTTAGAAGGTTTTCTTTATATGTTTATAAAGGAATAATATGTTTGAGAACAGCATGTCGGAGAAAAAGGCGGAAAATTTGAGTGTTCAAATATATCCTTCAATGTTGCACGGAAAGGGAATATCTGAGTCATTTGTGTAACAACAGGGATACATATATGCATTTTTTAATGGAGGGTTTATTTGCTCTTAAATCATATTGTATGGGGGTTTGAGGTAGTGCTACAGACTGAGTGCACTTTACCCTCCCCAGACCCCGTTGTGTGGTAATAATATTAGGTATGTTGTTGTTGTCGTCATATAGTATGGGGGTATTTGTAGCTTTTCCCTCAATTTATTTATTTTTTAGTCTTTACGAAGGCTTTTACTAATTAATGTTAATAGTATTTGCATCATTATGGCAGTTGATATGTATATGGATTAGAGGAAGATGTCACACCTTCTGGTGTCTTTGCAAGAAGCTTATATTCTGCAAGAACACAGGTATATTTATGTCCAATAATGCAATCAACTAAACTCTTTTTGTGTCTTGATAAAAACAACATTTTTAGCAATGATATTGCTGAACTTATTTGGAGTGCAGGTGCTTGCTACATTTGAGCCGAGGGTCTTCCGGGAACAACCTCTCTATCTCTTTGAGGTAGTGGTAAGGTCTGCATACACTCTATCCTCCCCAGACCTAGACCTCACTTGTGGGATTTTACTGGGTATGATGTTGATGTTGTTGTTGTTGTTTGGAGTGCAGCTGTGCAGCCTAAGCATAGAGTCATCATGTGGTTGTACACTGCCTTCTATGTGCAACTCAGGCTTTAGAAAATGCATAACATTTATTCACTGATTGCCTATGGGTTCGAGAAGTTAGAGAAACTCTTATGATCTGGGGCGGGTTAAATATACAGTCTGAGAATGTCCAGATGGTAATGAGCAGCATCAAGAGGAAGCACTGGCCACAATTCAAGATGAAGGTGGCAGCTGCAATGCCATTTGGAGTGCCATGATATAACAAATCTGGAAAGCCAGGAATTGAAAATTGATAGAGGAATACATGTAGTAAAGAGACAGTATAGTAACACAGATAAAGACGGATTTGGTAGAGACAATTAGATCGCTGAAAATGTCTAGAAGGATACGTAGAGGTAGTGGTATATTGCTACAAGTACTGTGTAATTAGTATGATCAGGGCTTGGTTTTCATAAACGCCCTTCCTAGAAGGTGATTTCTTGGAACTAGCTGCCTTTAGTTTGTAGTATTCGTTTATGCTATAGATGGTGATATTCATAGTTGTTACCAAAATAAAGAAATCTAACTGTTAAAAGGAACTTACAGATGTAGCTTAAACATTTTACTAGTCTTTTTCTGTAATAAGTAAAAGGACCAAAAATACATACACAATATACAATTTAGAGCAAAATACATCATCAATTCAAAAAGTATCTTCTTTACAACAACAACATACTCAGTGTATTTTCATCTAGTGGGGTATGGGGAGGGTAGAGTGTACACAGACCATACCACTACCTCAAGAGAAGTAGAGGCTGTTTCCGATAGACCCCCAACTTAGGATCAATAACAGTATAACCAATACAGAAAGTAAGCGCATATAAACTAGTATGGTACACAAAAGAAAGGAAGAACTCACTCTTGGTGATAAAGGCTTCTTGATTCGTAATCAGGAATATAGGTCAAAAAAGAGTTATCCTCAACTTTAGTTTTGATTCTTTCTACAATTAGATCTTCTATCACCAAAGAAAGGGCCATTATTATCTTATTTACTTTATCTTATTTACTATTATCTTATTTACACTAACAGTTCAACAAACACAAAAAATAAGTGCATAATAAACTAGTACGGGATGCAAAAAAGCCAACACCACTAGCCCCAAAAACTACCGCCACAACTCTACGAACTAGAAACTCCAGACCCAAAGGAGTACTCCACTATTACTACCGCCAGGCTCCGACCCCTAACCTTCTACCCTAATCCGCGTCCTCCACACCTTCCTATCAAGGTTAAAACAAAAACCATGTAGATTTCATTAAAAGAAAAGATTAGTCGAGTTACCAAATTATAAATGTTACTGAAACCAATTGGGTTAAATTAAACGATCTTGAGGATGGCCTCGATGCGGAAATAATACAAGGCATTTAGCAATGAAAAAAGCTCTAACTTTTTCTCGATAAAAGACAAAAAAATTAACCGTAGTATGCAACAATCGATCAATAGATCTATTAATTGTGCAAACGTAATACCTACTAAGCATGGAGTAAAATACGTATTATTAGCCATAAGCATTTCTCACTTCAACTCGAAGATTGTGAGTTCAGAGTCTTCAACTCGAAGATTGTGAGTTCAGAGTCACCAAGCTAGTAACAGGGGTGGTCTTGGCCATCAGTAGTCCCAAGTGGTCCCTAGGAACCCTTGTTGGTACCAAATTTTATATATGTCAAAACTGATGATTGCAGCCATTTTAACTTAACTCCAGCTGCTCTTGGACACTTGAAACTTTTGCGCGAACCACTTATTGAAGTAAGAACTTCTGATGAATAATCAAACGTAACTGCACAAACATTATCGGAAACAAAGAAAATAAAGCATTTCTACACCTGCTAAGGTTCGAACCCGAGTTGTTAATGCGAAAATGCATGCTCTTGACCATTGGACTATGCTTCTCTAGCTTGTCGCGAGTGTGCAACAACATGTATATAACCATAAATATCTATATTTAATCTATATACTCGAAAATTTTTTCCAACGAAGGGTGTTCGTCTGACCACCCTTCGTTGGCTGTGGCTTCGCCACTGATCAACACCTTTTTTTTTTTTCCTTTTTGATAGAACTAAGTTGCCATCCTTATACTGCAAGAATTGAAGTGAATTATGAACTCTTTTTTTCCCATAGAAGACATAAATCCCAGCAACCTTGTCTTTTCCCTTTTCATCACAAACAGTTACAAAATCCCCTCCCACTGGGCCAACTGTAATCATAGCCAAATATATTCTCTGATTAGTGAATTATAGTTAGGAGTTGGAAGATCAAAATATATATGGAGTATTATATACTCCCTCCGTTTCAAAATAGTTGGCCCTCTTACTACCCACCAATGCTGTCTTCTTACCTATATAGATACAAATTCAGATGTTTCTTGTCAATACGCATACATTCCTCTCTTCTTAAAAGTAACCAGTATATATAAATATATTATCACTCTTTCAATATTTTGAGATATCTCTATACTTTACGTGAGTAGCTAATTATTACTACTCCCTAGATTTGGTATAGGAATGCTTTCATGGTAATTACGTCAAAGAAGTAAATATGTGCATGATCCTAACCAAGGTCTTGGCCGCGACAGGTATTCCAAACCATACAGGCTCGAGAGACCCTTTAGCATACAATCATAAGCATAATTCATACGAAACTGAAATAAGGAAGATGTAATGAAGTTCAAGGAAATCTTATAATCAAACTATGTCAATAAAGTTATGATAATACAATAACCAAATCTCGTCTACGAAACCTCTACTGGACTTAACTGTCTAGGCCGGGACAAGGTCCCTGGCTGAACCATAAACTGAAAGAATATACATGTGTAAAATGCCTTCCGAAAAATGGATGGCTCACCAACTCTGACGTTTTCAAATGTTCTACCGTTGTGATGGACCACGGGACTACGCCTCAGGACCTATATTATGAGACAATGTAGCCGCCTGAGGACGGTCAATACTTGGAATGTATTGGTATGCAGAACAATCCAAAAATAACATATATTTCATATAAAATACTCAAGAGCTTGTAAAAACAATTTAACATACATAATAGAGATCAAATCACATGGACATTATTAATGAGCTTCAAAACATTCTTGCAAAAACATTGACTCAACTCTTTTCTTTAGTTCTGAGCTAGATGGTACACCCTATATTTCAACAATCCTACGGGCTATATGGAATCCACCATTTACACGTCGGTCAAGCCCCCGATCTGATTTTACCGCAAGGATTGGAGTTGCATGAAAAAGATATGCCCCTTTCCAACATACCATATTATCCCCTTGCCGGATAATATATCAAAATCCCGCATCGGTAAAACACGATTTACAGCAATGAGTTATCTAAACTCATGCCTTCTTCGGATAACCATTTTTCTTTAGCCCGGGTTTATTTTTTTAAAATCATGCTTCATGCTTAAGAACATTCATTGATTTCATGTTAAGGACATTCCATGATAGGTATCATCATACCTATACTTGCAAGCCATATCATATCATGTCATGTATTCATAGCCCTTTCATTCAAAACATGTTAATGTAACACCCCGCTTTTTCGAGCTAAGGTTGACCCATCTTTCCTACGTATACAGACCCAAATTCAATGGTTTCGAGGTATAAATAAGTGTGAATAACAATGATTTAGTGTGAGAAAATCTTTGGAGATGAGTATGCGTCATAAAAATCTCCCAGCTTAAAGTTAAGTTGAGCACTTTCTTACCGGTTGAGTTTTAGATGATGATTTTTCTTGGGTCAACTTTCAACAAACATTACTTCTAGAATATAAGGATTTATATGGCCCATTATATACCAAATTAAAGCTCTTTGAGTCCTGTTTCCAATGCAACTGATCGCTCATCTATCTAAGTTCTGAATCAAAAGTTATGAGTATTTTAGTGAGACACTGTCTCAAGTCCGCTTTGGCCTTGTGCCGCAAAATCTAAGGTTTGCTTTGGCCTTGCGCCACCAAGCCTTTCCCAAGCATCAAAAAGTGTTCCATTTTGAGTTATTTTAAGGGCAAATGAGTCTTTTCACATCCCAAACTATTCCTAATCCTTTCTGGACGAATAAAGGGTCCTAAAAATGTTATATCACCTCTGTAAATCCCTAAATATCACTCCATAAGAAAGAGAGGAGAAACTACCTAGGGTTTGAGGATTTTAATCTTCAAGGGAGAATTTCTCTATGTTCTCTTCAATTTTTTTCCGTTAAAATATATGTGGGACTATCCTAAATCTCATGGGCGTAAGTTTATCATTTTAACAAGTTTTAAAGATGTATAATTATGTATATGTAAAGGGTTTTTGGAAACCGTTTGAAGAGCATGCATCATGAACTCATTTTGATGAAATTATGAAATTGATAGGGGTTTTTCTATGAACTTGAATTATAATCATGTACATATATGGTATGAGTTTTGAAAAGTATTCTATGAGTATGATTTGTGAATTTCCCCCCTACCATGATGAAATTATGGTCCTAACATGTTACGAATTTTGAAATGGGTTTGGGAGCATGAATTATAAGCACCTTTTGATCATGAGATTTATGTATAACTAATATTGGGGTTGTTTTACAAAAAAAAACAAGATAAATCTTGAGTTTTAAATGCCTCTTAAATATTATGCATGGTTGTTTTACATATTTTTCAAAGAGGTGATTGTCATTCTGAATGCTATTATTTCTTAATGAAGAATTGCATGTGTTTTATGTAATAATTGACCACCATATGTCAAAGTATTAAAAAGATAGTGTTTTGCATAAGTTCATATGATATTCGATACAAGAACTCTCTCATGTGATGTTTAAATCTTTTGAGTGGTCATTAACATGCTTTTGAATAAAAAGGGCTATGGATATGATGTGGTATGATATGAATGACTTGCAAGTCTAGGTATGACGATACCTTGTTATGATATGCCCTTAACAGAATTAGAAATGAACTTTTATAAGCATGAAGCATGGCTTTAAAGAATTAAAAATGGGCTCTAAGAGAGTTAGATGATTATCCGAAGAAGGCACGAGTTCAGATAACTCATTGTCCAAAATTGTGCTTTGCCAACACGAGTTTTATTTTGCCTTGAAATAGGGAATTGTACGCTGGCGACAACCCTATCCCCTGTGTCATAGTAGAGATCAGAGACTCCAGCCCTTGTGACAAACTTGGCTGGGGGCTTAGCCATAGAGTCAAGGGCGTATTCTATATAGCCCATGGATTGGTACGAATGTAGGGTGTCCATTTAGCTCAAAACTAAAGCAAAGAGTTGAGTCAATGTTTTACAAGCATGAATTGAAGCTCTTTAAATTATGCCTGTGCGTTTCTATATATGTTATGATAAATTATTTTCTCAATGCTCTCACTTATTTTACATGAAATATATATTGTTTTTGGATTATTCTACTTACCAATACTTTCCAAGTATTGACCCTCCACAGTACAAGTTTTGAGGCATAGTCCCGTGGTCCATCACATCAATAGAACATCTAGGATAATGATAAAGTTGGTGAGCTATCCATATTTCGGAAAGTACTTATTCATATATTGAAATTATTTCAGTTTATGGTCCCGCCGGGGGACTTTCCCAGCCTAGACAGTTAGTATTCAATAGAGGCTTCGTAGACGAGATTTGATTATGTATTGTCACTACTTTGTTGACACAGTTTGGATTATAAGTTTCCCTTGAATTTCGTTATATCTTCCGCACTTTGATTGATGTATGAATTATGTTTATGATAGTATGCTCAGGGGTCTTTCGAGCCTTTGTGGTTCAGGATGCCCATTGCGGCCAGGGCCTCGGCTCGGGTCATGATAGTTAATGACCACCAAAAAAGTTAAACATCACATGAGAGTTCTTATTTCAAATAGCATATGAAAACTTATGCAAAAATATTCTTTTTTCAAGACTTTAACATATGGTGGCCATCTCTTGCATGAATCACACGAAATCTTCCATTTAACCTGATTGAGCGTTTGGAAAGTAAGGAAAATACCCTCTGTTGGAACATGAAACTATGTCAAATTCTCACTTAATAATAAAGCATTTGACTCAAGCTTTTACTCATTCATTTGAACAATCCATAATATGTTACAGAAATAAGTTTCATCATAAAAAAGGAAATTTCATAAATCATGCTCTTAAATCAATTCTTGAAATCCATAACGTATATGCTCATGAATAACATCTCAAATATATAGAAGCAAACCCCATAGATAATACAAAATTTCATCATAAGATGGGGTTCATAATGAATGCTCTTCAAACAATTTCAAAACCCATAACACATGTACATATATGATTTAAAGTCTATTAAAACATCATACTTATGTCCATGAGAGTTAGGATAGTTCTACATACCTTTTTGATGAATAAAATTTGAGATATCTTGAATTTAAGCCTTGAAAGTATGAGTTTTTGAAAGAAACCCTAACTTCTTTCTCATGAGAGTGGAGAGAAGAATGAGCATTGAAAGGTTGATAACTGATAAGTAAGTAATACGTATGGAGTGATTTAAGTCATGGGGTAGGGTTTGAGGTGAGGAAAAGGACAAAATACCCCTAAAAAAACTTTAAATTTTTTTACAGGAATTTCTCAGTTGACAACTAAGTTGACAGCTTGTCAGCTTGTTGACAACTTGTCTACTTAGTCGTCAATCCCTAACTAGATCTGGACACTTTCTGGTTAAGGTTGCTGACTTAGTTGACAACTTGTCAACTAGTTGATGGCTCATCATCTTAGTCGTCAAACTCAAAATAATTTGGGGTCCATTCCGGTTAAGGTTAATGACTTGAGTTAACAACTCTTCAATTTAGTCATCATCTTCAGGTAGACAGACACATGCTTTTATGCCAAAAAGGCACTTTTTAAAACTATTTTGCCATTTAGACAAAGGTTTTTAAAATTTTTTCATATACCCACTTTAATCCACATCATCAATAACTTTTCTAACTTAACAAATTCACCCACTAGTTTTGTAATAATACACTTTAACTCAATATTTCCAACTTAACAAATTCACCCATAAGTTTCTAATAATAAACTTCAATCCACTCCATTATCTACCATTATATAACACAAAAATATCTAGGTTTCTAAAAATAATTAAAAAATTCCAAAAGCTTAAAATTGAAAGTTCTTTCCCTCCAAAAAACTTCGATTCAGGCCACTTTTTCGGCGATCAGCTCTAAATCAGCCCACAAACATCATAAGCTTGTCCATTGCATCCATTGTTACCCCATTTGTTTGCTATCTTCTCAAACACACTTTTCATTATTGTTAATAAGTTTTAAATCACTAACATTACTCAAAACCCCTTTAGAAAGTACATTATAGTAGCTCAGGCAACTCCAAGTTTATTTCTCTATTCCATAAACCCAACGATCGTTGATTAGAAGCAATATTTGCAATTTTAAGATTTTTGTATGGATATCTACCCAGTCATCGACCACTCATCATCAACCATCGACTGTGCATATATCCCGACATAGACTATAAGCATAATCGACCGTCGGCCAAAGCATAATTCTAGGATGACTATTGTAGAATTTGTTCTAGTTTCTGGTGATTCCATGGGAGAATGGGTGGAGACTTCTAAATATTGGAAATGGAGATCTTCTACTAAGGTGACATTGCCCATTGCTGTTCGCTGTAATAGTTCATACGAATAATTGGTTGCAAGCATAATGCAGAGCGGGGATCTAGATTGCACTTCGAATGACATGGTGATTAGTTATCTAATGCATTCGAGGAAAAAAGTGAATTCTACAATCATAAATAATGATGTACGTGTGTTGATGTACATGATGGATGTTGATGCAGATGGCTTTAGGCCTATTTTAAGGATAAATGTAGTTGAGAGGTCCTTTGAAGGACCACTGAATTCATCACCACCCCCACCTCGACGCCTGATAGTCGATGATGATTTGAATAATTACGAGAACGATGGCAATCATCCAATTAATATGGAAGATGATTCTATGCATATGGAAGATGTTTCATCAGACTCGTAATGATACAAGATCAAACACACAACACGAATTCAAGAAATCTACAAGATCAACCACAATAGAGAATCAAAGGCCCCACTTGGCTTCTATATGTTTTCAAGACAATAACAATATTCAACAAAGTAGATGAAGAATACAAGATTACAAGGACTATAGTGAATCGAAGAGGCCCCACACGACTTCACTATGTCAACACATAAACAACAAGATTTCAACAACAAGAAGGTTACGGGTACATTAACAACAACAAGGAACCACAGATTCAACGAGATACAAGATAAATAGTTAGACCAAATGAAGGGACAATCTTAAGAAACCAAGAATTGTTACACTCTTGGACCCTTAAACACTCTCTGCGAGACAAACCTAACTCTACATTGACACAAGAGGGCCTTTACCTCCTTTAAACACCAACGTTTCAGGCCAATATGCAAACACAAGTGAATCTTTACTTGTCTAGCCCTAGTTTCAGTTGGAGCTCTTGAGAGAGAACTAAAGTGCTGTAAATTGTTACAAATCTCAAAATATGATCAACTAAGTGAATAAAACCCTAAGTGGTTCTATTTATATTACATCCCCCAAAAGACTTAAAATGACAAAGGTGCCCTTTTAATGAATAAGGCTTCCAGGCCACCCCTTTAGTGCACACATAAGGGTGATTTTTGGATTCTCCCACACTTAAGCTCGGGCCTTCTCTCAGTTGCTTTTGACATACACAAAAAGGGTCCATCTACGTGATCACACTTGTATCATCCTCTCCATCTTGAGATAAATTTGACCTCAAACTCAAGCAATCTTCACCCGTAAGCTCTCCTCTTCGAATAATCTTTTCTCGGCTCCTCCCAAGGTTAGGATATTCAACCAAGGGTTTCATGAGATCATCAAGATTGCTCCTTGGGATTGGATGTTCTTCAAATTGCACATAAGAAGAATGGATACTAGGCAAAGTGCTAGCATCTCGGTTAGTAAACATCAAAGGGTCTTTGTGGGCAAATCCCACTTCTTGAACTCTCGGCTCCTCCTCTTCTTCATCATCCTCACCCTCGGTTTCCTCTTCTAAACCATCACTAAGCATGATTCTCCTTGCCATAAACAAAGGTACTACACACTCTCTATCAACCGGCTAAATATCTTCCACGCCTTTATCTATTTCTACCTCGGATTCTTGCTCTCCATCTTTAGCGTTTTCATCAAACTCATTCGATGAAAGACCCACCTCCTCATCAAGGTAATACAATTTTCCTTCCCTAAGGATTATATTTCTCCCCCACCCTTGACATTTAAAATATTGAAATCCTTTAGGACGAGTAGTAGAATTCGGTTTACCTTCATTTCTCGAAAGATACCTTTGGGTAGCCTTGGTCTCGGCGTGGATCATTTTGGCCTAGGGTTTATCCTAATTGGATGAGTCAATATTGTCCTTGTGCCAATTCGAGGGTGATTGCCCCTTGAACTTGCTGCCCGCCCTTTCCCGTATCTCTCTCTCAATCTCCAAGGCGGCTTGGACAATAGCGTTAATTGTATCAAACTTATGTAAGGTCAACTGTGAAGCAATATCTCTATCAACCCCACCTTGAATCTTATGATGTCATGACTAAATTGTTCCCCTCTATGATCAATTTTCAAGATGAGTTGTTGGAACTCATCATAGTAAGCCTCAATGCTTTTGTTTCCTTACCTCAAGTTATACAACTTGGCAAAGAGCTCTTGATCTTTTGGGTAGGTACCTTTGTCTCATGAGGTACCTTAGCCGAAACCAAGGAGGGTGATTCCCCTCTACCAAAACATTGCCAAAACTCTTAACATACTCCCACCATGTAGTAGCATAACCCTCAAAGTGAGAAATTGCGTAGCAACTCTTCTCCTCTTCGGTAAGATCATTGACTTGGAATACCCTCTCAGATGCGGATTCCCATGCAATAAAATATTTGGGATCACTCTCACCCTTGAATATGGGAAGCCCCATTTTGATGGTATGTAGTCCTACTTTACGGATTTGGTTCCCTTGTTGGTTCTAATGACCAACTCTTCTTTCTCGGCCATGAACCTCCCTTGGATCAACATGTCTACCTCGTACCTCTTCTCCTCTTATTTAACCATCATCAAATGGAACATAACCCTCATGTTGGATAGGTCTATTTAGGTTAAGTGGAGCTTGTAGTGTCGGGTTTGGATTTGGTGGATAATAAGGTCTTTGGCCAAGTGGAGTTTGGTTTGGAGGGATTGGGTTGTGGGGTGGTATTTGGGTTCCAATTCCTTCTTGTTGGACTTGGTGAAGTTGTGGTTGGATTGGCCTCTCATGGTCTCGGTGAGGGAGTATAGTAGAGTTTGGTTTGTGACATTGGAGGGTTGTCTCGGTGGACGGAACATTTGGTGCAAGGCCTCAAGAATAGTGGTCGGGGAAATGTGTTGAGGGGTGGATGGTTGACTCCTTTGAATTTCCACACGCTCTAATCTCCCACTCATTGATGCCATATCCGTATTTAGTTTATCAAGGCACATATTCAACCTAGCCACATCTTGGGACATAGTTTCAAGGCGAGCCAAAATGAGATAGATGGCATTACTATCCATTGTTTGAGCATTTGAAGCCTCGGATTCCATTTTAATGGTATCAGAATTAATCCTTCAAGTTATGATCCAACATGTCACAAAATCAGTACACTATGTCACACACAACAATACAACACAAAACCTACAAAACAAAATACAAGTTAGTTCAAACAACCTCACTATTCTCTCACTCACGTTGTGGCCTCACACTTGATGTCACAAGTGTTTGCAAGTTGTCTTGTAGTTGTGGTGAGTTGAATAGTAAGTCTACTCCTTTGTTGGATGGATTATTTGTTGGATGAATCAGGTAATTAATGTTCGAACTTTAACCAAGAAGCACTACGATTATAAAAACGACAAAAGCACAAAAGAAACGTAGACACGAACAAGGGATGCAAAGGACTAATTGAAAATCTAGTAGGAGTTTACTAGTTTGTTAATTAGTTCTAGGATCAACTAATGAAACCAAGAATCAACAAGTAGAAACTAGAAAATCCAAATTTGAATTTAATTATTGACATGAACAGTAGCAAGTGGTGATGTGGCAACATGTAATTTGTCTCGGGCCCACTCAACTTAGTCACAAATTTAAAATTCTCAACCTTCACACAATTTAGAATGAAAGGCAATTGGTGTTGGAGGGAAAATATAAGTCTTGAGTCTTTTGTAAGTTTATTCTCAAAAGGATGATCTTGACTTACACTAGTTCCACCAAACAAGGCTCCTTGATTTAAAGATAGTATTTGAAAAGTCTATGAAGTGATGGTTCAAGTCTTCTTACCAACAAACGTTAAAACTTTTATCTTCACCTTTTTGAATCACGTTTGCACTTTTTGTAGTTCTAGGTGAAGAATAAGATGAACACAATAACAATCTTCATGAACATAATAACAACACCACCAATCGGCCACCAATCTTCAACAACAAGGTTCAACACATGGCCAACTTCAAGTCACCACAACAATAGTCAATATTACAAGCTCAACTTTAGATTTGGACACTTTTGTGTTGATGAGAAAGGAACCAACACAAGAAATAAACTAAACAATTAAAATCTTTTGTAGATCTACAATCAATTTTGACCAAGACAACAACACAACACCATTTTCTCAGCCAAGAACAAGATGGACAGATTTCTCCTTTTTTTTTTGGAATTTTCAGATTTTGATAATTTTTTTTTTGTATTTTTCAACTACCAAGCCCAAGATTGATTTTGTTGGAATAAAATCAACCACAAGCTTTGATACCAAATGATACAAGATCTAACACACAACATGGATTCAAGAGATCTACAAGATCAACCACAATAGAGAATCAAAGGCCCCACTCGGCTTCTCTATGTTTTCAAGACAACAACAACAATATTCAACAAAATAGATGGAGAATACAAGATTAAAAGGACTATAGTGAATCAAAAAGGCCTCACATGGCTTCACTATGTCAACACATAAACAACAAGATTACAACAACAAAAAGGTTATGGGTACATTAACAAAAACAAGGAACCACAGATTCAACGAGATACAAGATAAATAGTTAGACCAAATAAAGGGACAATCTTAAGAACCCAAGAATTGTTACACTCTTGAACCCTTAAACACTATACGCAGCATAAACCTAACTCTACGTTGACACAAGAGGTCCTTTACCTCCTTTAAACACCAATGTTTCAAGCCAATATGCAAACACAAGCGAATCTTCACTTGTATAGCCCTAGTTTTGATTGGAGCTCTTGAGAGAGAACTAAAGTGTTGCAAATGTTACAAATCTCAAAATATGATCAACTAAGTGAATAAAACCCTAAGTGGTTCTATTTATATTACATTCCCCAAAAGACTTAAAATGACAAAGGTGCCCTTTTAATGAATATGGCTTCAAGGCCACCCCTTTAGTACACACATAGGGGTGATTTTTGGATTCTCCCACACTTAAGCTCGGGTCTTCTCTCGGTTGCCTTTGATATACACAAAAAGGATCCATCTGCAATATCACACTTGTATCACACAAGGTGCGAAAGAAGACTATAGAATGGAATCACAACTAAGATATTCCTTCACCGACGGAACCAATTTCTATTATGATCAAATATTCGCCGACAAGAAAGAGCTTAAAATGCTACTAGACGAAGCAGCAGTGAGGCAGTCTTTTGATTATTGTATGGAGAATATCTACACTAAATTCTTAAAGGCAAAATGCGTATCTCGTGGTTAAGGCTAGTTGTTGCGGGGAATGAAGTACGAATCCTCAGACAGATTTTGCATATACAAGTATATCGGGTTGCACATGTGTGGTGTTGAACACGCCACCTGCAGGAATAAGAGAATCTCATCTGAATTAATTGCTTCACTATGCGTAAATTATTTTTGGGATGGTAAGGGTCCAAGCATAAGAGAAATTCAAAGGATTGTGTTTAAGGAGATGCATTGCAATACAAGCTATTGGGCGTGTTGGAAAGGAAGTGTAATTGCAAAAAATATCATTCGCGATACACCAGAGCACAGATATGCTTGCTTCCCGGCTTTTTCCCACATGGCGGAGTTATTAAATCTCGGGTGTTTTTACTCTCTCATGGTAAACCGGATTGATGAATCATTCGTTTACTACTTTTTAGCATTTAGAGCTTGCGTACGGGGATATGCTCATATGACAAAGGTAATTGCCATCGATGGCATATATTTGTAGGGCAAGTACGGGGTTGTGTTGCTGAGTGGCGTTGCACAGTACATAAAAAATCATATCTTTCCAATTGTCTTTTGTGTCGTGGATAAACAGAACGATGCTTCTTGGATCTTTTTCTTCGAGAAATTAAAGTCTATAGTAGAAGATGAACCAGATCTATGTGTCATCTCTGATAGGCACATTACCATTTCCAATGCCTTCTCCCATGTTTATAGTTGTGCACATCATGGACTTTGCATGAGGCACCTCGATGAAAACCGTGGAGAACATATTTATCTATTCTACTCTACGATAAAGGCTTATTCTATTGATGAGTTTAACAAGCATTTTATAGAATTGAAGAATAATTGCCCCGAGGCAGCACATGTCCTTGAAAATATGATTGGTTTTGATAAATAGAGTAGAGTATACTTCCCAGGATATAGGTACGATGTGATAACCACAAACATTATCGAGTCGCTCAAATCAGTGTTGACGGATGAACGGGAGTACCCCACGTCGTACATATTCAATTCAATTGCTAGAAAATTTGGTGAAAAGTTTAGGGAGCGATATGCCTTTGTCGATGGTACAAACAAAAAATTTGTCCCTTGTACTGAAAAGATCCTAAGGGAATATAAGAGTGCGAGCGATTCCTTGTATGTGACTAATGAAAATGGGGGTCTTGACCAATTAACGGTGTTACTTACAAGGTCAATCTCTTGGAGAGAAGTTGTTCTTGTTTAAAATTTGACTTGGTGAAAATACCATGCAAACATGTGATGGCCGCTTTGCGAGCAAAGTATGGCGATGGCAAAGGTTATGGTAACTCCATCTATGAGTACTCTTTGCCAATTTATAAAGTTAAAAATTACCTCCCCGTATACTCGAAAGCTATTAACGTTGTCCCTTTAGAGGTCAAATGGACTGTGCCACAGGAATTACAAGACACTAACATTTCTCCACCTCCCTATTGGAAGGAAGAAAGTCAAACAAATTAAGCGCATCACTGATACATTCAAGTTCAAAAGAAGGAATTGGTGTTCAATATGCAAGAAATCCAGGAACAAAAGAACCACATGTAGCATTTCCAACAAATCTTAGATAGGATTTTTTTCTTCAGTTGTAAAGCTACTGTTTTGGGGGATAAGTGTGCATTTCTGTAGAATTTAATGTTCAGTTGTAATAGACTTAAAACTTGTCCACGGTAGACAACATAATTCTACGGTATATATTTTACATAGTCTATTAAATATTATGTATTGGTTATATGATTACTCATCAAACACGCTATGTGGGTCTTTTACCTCCATATCTCTCTAATAAATGAATTGAATCATTATTTCTTGTTCCCAATTAATTAAAAGCTGCACACACGTCTGTTCTCAAGAAAAACCACTGGTATACATGAGCCAAATATTTTCTATTCCCAGACACATCGACTGACCATTGGTTGGAATATGAAAGGACACCTTCTACAGTTCTATAAGTACAATGGTTATTTATATATAATCATTCAGTTCTTCCTAAGCCCAAAACATTAGAAACCCTCATCTTCCTTACCAAAATTGAAATCATGCCCGGTTGCCAAATTACCCTACGCCCAATTAGATGAGTTCCCTCTTGTCACTATGATCTGCTTCTATTATGAAATAATTTTGATTGGATTTTCCATGGCCTGGGGAAAGATAGAGTGTAGTTGGAGCATGAGCTTCGACGTATTGTTCGTTTCCTTCGGGCAATTCTGGAGAGGATTGGAATGGATGACAACGACTACATTATCCCCCACCATCCCCCTAATTTAGTTTATGTTTTTATGAACGATTATGTTTCTAAGTTTTTTTGTACTGTTCATTCTGAAGAAGCTTTCTTAGTAGGATTTTGTTAGAAGAAGGCTTCTTCTATTTTTCCTTTTTTGGCTGAAAATGAATGTAATGCAATAAACAAGTTGAATATAAGTATTTCAGTTTCAAAATTATGTTTTCCCTCTTTATTGTGATTGTTTCTTTTTGTGTTGGTTATTCTTCTCTACAGACAACTTCTCAAATATTTATTTCTTGTTCAATAAATACTACGGTAGATTGACGATTAAATTCAGAAAGAGTAAAAAATTATATATATTCTATTATTGATCTTATATTCTGTCATTCCTCGACTGAACATAGTAGTCGATCGTAGACTATGTGAATCGATGGGCCATCAGTAACTTGTAGTTTGAAAGAAAAATAGTTAAATTAAAAATGATTTAAGTAGATAATAACATGTTTTGGGGCTGGTGGAACAAGATAATTAAATTAAAAATGATTTAAATAGATAATAACATGTTTTGGGGCTGGTGGAGTAAAATAATTAAATTAAAAATAATTTAAATAGATAATAACATGTTTTGGGGCTAGTGGAAGAAATAATTAAATTAAAAAAGATTTAAATAGATAATCACATATTTTTGGGCTGGTGAAAGAAAATAATTAAATTAAAAAAGATTTAAATAGATAATCTTGAATTGTTGGTGACACTTAATAGACTATCGTAGATATTGGACCATGTCAAATTCATGTAAAAAATATACTTGTGCTTTGAGGTTCCATCGATTCATTTGGTTTATCATAGACTTACACCGATTAGGAGTACATCGATTGATCTCCTGATTATGCGTAGACCATGGTGATCTATATAGACTGCTATAGACCATCACTTGGATGTTCAGTAATGAATAAATAAATTAAAAATAAATATAGTGTGGGTTTCTACACATATGAAAGAGTGTAAACAAGTCACATAATTATATTAGAGCTTATACAAATTAGGGGTGGTGAATTAAGGAGTGTGTGGATGGGTAGTGGTTGAACAAACAATATCCTAAGAGTAATGTTTATCAAAGCACACGTATGTTTTAAGGATGATGTATTTGATGATTACACATTCCACATACTCCTTCAATCACCACCCCCAAATCAAAAGAGTATGTGGAATAGATAGTGGTTGATCAATCATCATCCTCAATACATACTTGTGCTTTGACAAACATTACTCTTAGCATATTGTTTGTTTAACCGCTATCCATCGACACACTCCTTAATTCACCACCCCTAATTTGTATAAACTCTAATATGATTATGTGACTTGTTTATACTACTTCATATGTGTAGAAACTCATGCTACATTTATTTTTAATTAATTTATTTATTTTTGAACAACATCCAAGTGATGGTCTATAGTAGTATACATAGATCACCGCGGTCTATGCATAATCAGGAGACCAATCGATGCACTCCTAACGGTGTAAGTCTACAGTAGACCAAATGAATCGATGGACCCTCAAAGCATAAGTATATTTTTTACTATTTTGTTAAACATGTTATTAAGAGCCCATCGATTACGAGTGTCTACGGTAGACTTTAGTATCTCATTTATGATTGACTTAGGTCATGATTTACGATAGTCTATTAAGTGTTACCAATAGTTCAAAAAGCACAATTACTGTTCCAACGGTAACAAACGCTAATTTTGTACTCCTTTAGTGTTAATACTTCTTTTTTACTTCATATATAAAGTCCTCCATCCCTCATTATTTTATTTCATTCACTTTGTTTTTATTTTAAAATTCTACAATGTCTCAAGCATCTCAAATATCCAATTCTAAAAAGACTCTCATTTGTTATTGTGGAAATGCGGCTGTCTTGAGAACGTCACGCATGGACTCAAATCCAGGTCGCAAATATTATAACTGTGCAATTGCGAAGGTAAGCCGTGCATGTCTTTTTTATAAAGTTAAGTAAATCGTTATGTAATTCTTATCTTTTTTCTAGGATAATGGCGTATGCTCATTTTTTAAATGGATTGATGATATATCACTCTAAGCAGTCCATCAACGTTGAGTCTGGAATCAGAGACATCAATTTTTCATGGCTTGACAAAATTTAATCTACTACAAAGGCTCTAAGAATGCGAAGATAAAGATTTTCTCATGACTTTGTTCAAAGAAGTCGAAGAGCAGAGGGATCACTTTAAAGTATTTCTACATGATACCTAAATAGAGGGGGATCAACTAAAACAAAATTTGATTTTGGCAGAAGAAATGGAGAATGGTTTAAAAATGATGTTATCTGCTATAATGCTAGTATTCTTTCTTTGAAAAAGCGTAACATAGATGTAGTGATACTGAATAAATAATAATACTTCTATTTTTCTATAATGTTAATACTGTTTTTCATAGAATCATTGTCGATCAAACAACACATCAACTTAAAATCGAGTATCATGGTAATGATAGACTATGCATGCAGTATATAAAAATTAAATATGCATTCTATGATGCCAACCATACACTTTACCAATTTTGACAAAACAATGCATATTCAAATTACATGCAACAAAATAGTTTGATAAAAGAAGATTCAGTGCAGAATTATAACAACTTCCATAAAATAAAAGAATGTTTCTAATATCCTACCAACAGATCATTCAACTTTCATATTTGTCAAATAAAAAAATATTTGTCCATATCCTAACAACTGATCATTCAACACATTAACAATATTATCATTCAAATGTATTTTTCCCCATTTTCCACATCATCAGAAAATTTATTGTTGATTTCATCAACGATATCCATGACCACATTTTTGTCTGCTTCTTCTTTTTCTTCTTTCTGTTCATTTTTTTGTCTTCTCCTTCTTCTTTGTCTGCTATTTCTTCCATTCTATCTTCAACTTCATCTCGTTCTTTTTCAGCATCTGTAGCTGTTGCTGCTTCTTTCTCAACTTCTTTTTATTCCTCAGTTTTATTTTTACTTCACCTGCAACAACTTCTTCTTTATCACCTTCTTTTTCTTTCTCAGCTTCTTCTTTTTGTTCACCCACTGCAACTGCTTCTTTTTCACCTTTCATTTCTTCCCCAACTTTCTTTTTCTTTGCCTGCTGCAACTTCCTCATCATCTTCTTCTTCATCAGTTGCTGCTATTTTTCAGTTTCTTCTTTTTCTGTGCCTTCTTCTTCAACTGCTGCTGCTTCTTTTTCAACTTTTTCTTTTCCTTGCCTTCTTACTCAACTACCACTGCTTTTTTTTCTTCTTCTTCTGCAACTACTTCTTTTCCAGTTTCTTCTTGGCTCTTATCTTATTCCATTTCTTTTTCTTTTCTTCTTCTTCTTGTTCATCCTTCTTTTCTTCTTTTTTCCCCTTCTGCCACAATAGTGGCCAACTCATCCATTTTGCTTTTTTTTTCTCCTTCTTCATTCCTCTCCGATTCACGAAGGTCCACATGCACTGTATCATCATATTACAAAGTGTTACTAATATTTAAAGCTAAAAATTCATTAACTACAACAATTTTTAAATGAAGTTACCTCGCTCAAGTTGTCGCTCATCTTTTTCCTTTTTCTTCAGTCTTTTCTCTTTGATATAGGCAGCAATATCTAACACCGCTTCCTCGATCATAGCAACACGTTTATGAAGATCCCTATCGACAGAGGTTCCCACTACATATTTGGAGATGCTCGAAGAAGTATCATCACCAACGCATACTCCAATGGGGTTACCACCCAAATCCCCATCATCATCACTATCCTCATTTGAAGTAAGGATAGTCACCCCCTATAAATCTTTCTTCAAGCCATTGAGGATATTATTCTTCACCTCATCTGTATATGGATTAAACATAACCATGTAATCCATCTTCATCTCATGAACAGTAGGGATGGTGTATGGGTGCACGTTCTATAAAAATTAATTAACAATTACATGAAATTCGATACAACTGTAGTATTATTGCAAAATAAAAAATAAGTTCATACCTCGGTAACTTTTCCTTTATACTTGAATGGGTCACCTTTGATTATCTTATCACTTTTTGTAGTGTGCCATCTGAGGATGCGAAGAATGGGAAAGGGCTCATCCATTGATTTTCCAGCAAATTTCCAAAAGAGAAGAAAAGGCCTCATATATCCAAATCTGTAAGCAGTACAGTAGTGAAAAATAAGTCAGAGTCTATGATAGAGTATAAATAAAATACAAATCTATAATAATCTCACTAAAGGTTGATGGTAGATACCATGAATGACTAGGGAAATTTGAATAGAGCATAGGATGCCTTCTGCTTCTCATCAAATACTTTCCTCTATTTTTCCAGGTCATTTTTCTTCTCCAGATTGTCCATGGTCAGTTGAAATGTCTCTTTTCCCCATGGATAACTCTCGAAGAAACTCAAAGAATTGACTATTTGAATCAGTTTTGTGTCAACAACCTTCGTCGAATCTTTTGCAAGCAACATGGTGTGCAAGAACCACAGTAAACAACACTTAAACTTCTGCTATTCGTTAAGCTTATTCCCTCTGATCAAGTGTAAAAAGTTGGCTGCTGTAGTATTTTTTTTTTTCATCACCTTAAAGCAAAAATGCTCCCCCTTGGATAACACCTTCTTCATTTTTGATTCACTGGGGTATGATGAGCAGTTTAGTCCTGTGATGAAACAAAACTCTTTCAAGCCAAAACAAGCATGATTATTGTTAACGCAGAACCACATCTTATGATGCATCTTATCGTTCTTGATACATCACAACAACAAATAATGGGCCAACTGCCCATTGTATTTGAGATGTTTCGGTAAGTTTCTCAGGTGTCCAAAACAGGACTGCTTGAATCTTTTCTTCAACTCCTGGTCGATAAAAACTTGCTTAAATTCTCGATAAGCAACCATTCTTGATCTTACCGATATCTTTGCCAAAAAAGATCCAACCTAATCCATTAATGTTTGAAGGTCATTTTGCTCCACGGAAATGAACCTTGAACAAGATGGTACGGATAAGGGATCATTATCCCCATCAGCACCATTTCTTCCACTTCCCTTGCTCTCTTCACCTGTCACCACTAGCACTATGTTTGACAACATCTTCACTAGAATTTACGCATTTACTTATCTCCGTTAACTTTGAATCTGATTCGAACACTGCCTCTTCAATTTTCTTCTTTTTAAAGATATTTTCAACTGCCTCAACTTTTCTTTTTCTACTGCTACCATCAGAATCATATGTGGTACCAACTTTGTGTTTAGTAATGGGTCCTTTTTAGCCATTTTCAATAGAATCTACACCTACAGAACAAATTTGGCATTTTCAGTTCATAGACCATAAGTCTACCAACAGAAATAACTCAATGCTCAAATGAAACCCCCCAAAAAACTAAGAAATACCCCATCATTAAACAGTTCATTAAACAAAAATACCATAACTGATTCAAAATCCAATATGCCGTATCAAAACTTAACTATTGCTAAAAATCAAACTAGTGCTACAAATCAAACTAATTAGCTATTATCTTTCAATTTTCACTATTTTAGCAATCATATTTTAAAAGAATTTCATATGTCTAAAAATTGATTTCAATCTAGGGCATTCTCATTTCATATACCACAACTCTACGGACAGAAACAGGTCACTGTTTGAATTAAATTGCCAAAATAACTCTTAAAATAACAATTATCCCACCATTCAACACTTCGTTGCTAAACAAAAACCAGAACTAAACCAAAGCTCCTTAACAAAAATTTTAAAATTCAACACCGTGATCGATGAAAATATTTGTCAAAGCTGCCGAATAAAACCTCAACCATTGCTTCGGAATCAAATTAATTACCTATAAAATTCTCATATTTTAACTACTTAATCAACCCAATTCAAAATAAAAAATTTCCTACATCACTACGAATCAATTAGCAGTGAAGCCCTTTTAAATGGATATAAAAATAATCAAAACTTGATTTTAACTAACCTTATTAAGCAAAGATGATCCCTTAGCAGCTGGAGAAGAAGGAGAGACGAAAATGACATTTTGGGAGGAGCTTGTTGGGAATAGCGGGAGTTAAATAGAATTGATGAGGAGAGAGAGAGGTTTTATTTTATATTGGAATAAGTGGAGAGTATTCGGTGTATTATATTAAATTTGCAAAGTTGTAAAGATGATGAAATGGTTCCTTGGCCCACGTGTGGGCCCCACTTTTACAATTTTTTCTCACTTTTTTAATCCTAACCCTAATAATTAAATAAAAAAAATAAGTGGGTATTGGCAAAATAGTTTTGCCAAAATATGGGTTTGCTAATTTTTTCCGACAGACACTTCCAAGTAAAATGAGAATAACTTTGTATTCCGATATCAGATTAAGGTGAAATTGAATTCGTTGAAAAGAAGACTCGAAGATCTTTCATTTGGTATATAGTAGGCCACCTAAATCCTTATGTTCTAGGATTAATGGTTAGTTTATGTTGACCCAAGTTGAAATATCCACTAAAACTAAATCGGTAGAAAAGTTCTCAACCCAACTTTGAGTTAGGAGATTTTTATAATTTCAATTCATATCCAAAAATGTTCCCACACTATAGAATTGATCATCAAACTATTTTGACAATGAATCATTGGGTTCAGGTCTATATACGTAGGAATGACGGTTCAAATTATAGTTAAAGAATGTCGGGTGTTACAATATGAAACCAATTAAAAAGATTATAAAGGTTGATGAGCTATCCATTTTTAAACATATGAAAGCACTCTTCGCATTTGTACTCCACAGCTGGGTGCCTTTCTACCTAATTGGGAAAAACATAGTACTAAAAAACATTTGAGCAAATTTTACTATTGAGTTTAAGAATGAAGATAATCATAAAGGATATCAGAATGTACAAAGTTCTTGCCTTTACTGTTGCATAAGTCATGTGATTTGAGAAAGACCTTGTGTAACTGCAGATTAAAGCTATATAATTTAGAATTTCATGACAATTGTATAGTCTTATTCAATTTGAATGAAAATCTACGGAAGTATAATTTGACGAATCATACCCTGCGACTTGTCCATCAATCGTCCATGGATGTCAATCATCAATACTTGAATAGTTTATATACTTTATCCATGCTTGTGTCGATTGGATAGGAACAACCATCTCATGATCTCCACTGCTCAAACAAAAAAAATTGTTATGTTTATGCTATATAGTACCTTCAGCTAAATCTTGTTAAAGAACAACTTAATGAGTCATAGTATGAAAGTATCAATCCTGTATATAAGTGATTGATAACCTTTAGAACTAATGTTTACATGGTAAGAAATACTATTCATGAATTAATTGTGTAACTTGTATACGCAATACTTTGCCTATATCTTGCCTATGGTCTTCTTATAGTTCCCTAATCAAAGAAGAACATAGAAAAAGAAAAAGATCTTTTAATATGCTGCACCATATATGTACCTCTAAGACAAATTGCAATACTTTTCTAACATGGAGAGCCTCTAAGTCATCGTATTTTTGAAAGATGCATCCTTTTCAAGAGACCTTCTTTCAACTGACAATTGAGGTGGGTGTTCTTTAGAGTCTGTTCCGCAGAAGGGCTCTAGTATTTGCTGATTATTTATACCACTCACAAGGTACAAAGTTGCATTACAAGAATATTATTGTATTACCTAAGCTAAAAACTAATTCAAACATATACAAGGAATATATTCAATAAATAATAAAACATTACCTTCTTGAACATTTTATAGTTTTCAATACATAGCTTATTGGTTGGATCTATGTTTAGGTATTCGCCTTTGCAAATCTCGTTCAACAATTGATAATACAGGAAGATCCAAATTATCATTTTTATGCTAGATTGTGTTGGTAAGATACAAGATAAAATTGAAGGAAAGATGTCTTTTAAGTTTGAATGAAGGATTGATGACATTGACCAACTGAAAGGGTCAAACATAATTTAGAAACTTGATTAAGCTAATTTTGGACTCGATTCATATTTTTAAAACTTTCTAATCTTTTTAAAAATACAAATTAACCCACACCCCTCTCTTTTCCAAATCAACCATCTCTTTCCTCTCTCTCGAGAGAGACAGACTCTCTCAACTCTCTCCCAACCAATAGTTCTGTAAAATTTCTTCGTTCAATTCCCAGTGACTTCAAGCTTCGGTGACAAATGGGCGCGTGCCTTTTTGACTTTCAATCTTGAATTGACATGACAAACAGTTTTCTCCGACGACAAAAACTTCAAGTTCTTCGTCATCCCATTTCTTCTTTCAAAGGTAACAAATTATGACTTTTTAGTTATGAAGAAACATAGGAACTTGAGCCAACTTGTCTTCTAGTATTGGTTAACAATTTCAATATTTCTTACTTAAATTTGAAATGTGGACTGAATAAAACTCTAATTTCTGGCATTTCTTCTCTACTCTTTCCAGTGTGAAGTATAATTTTTTTGTTGTTGTTGTAGTTTTTGTTGTCAAACTATTGATTTGATTTGTTGGTGACTTTGATCACCATTGATGTTCTTAGTGTGTGTGTGTTGTGTTGGTGTTTCTTAACCATCTGATGCAATAGATTAACCATCCGATGCAACAGATTAATCGTCTGATGTAATAGATAAACCAAATGATGCAACAGATTAACCATCTGATCCAACAAATAAATCATCTATTACAACAGATGAAACATCTGATACAATAAATTAAACATCTAATACAACAGATGAACAGAACAGATAATTTATCTACTACGATAAATGACTCTTCTATTTGAAAGAAATCTAAACAATATTGATCCAACAGATAACTCATTTGGCAACAGATGAGTGATCTATTTTTATTATTTCCAAAAGATTACTCATCCGCTACAACATGTTTGTTATATGTTGCAACAGATATCCTACCTGGTGCAACAGATACGTGGCCTATTTTTATTTTTTCCAATGAATTGCTCATCCCTTGTAACATGTTGGTTGTATGATACAATAGATATTCGCATATGGTTCAACAGATGAGAGATATATTTTTATTTTTTCTAACAAATTACTCATCTGCTGCAACAGGTTGTTATAGGTTGCAAAAGATAACCTACCTGGTGCAACATATGAGATATATATTTTTTATTATTTCCAATGAATTACTCATCCTTTGTAGTAGGATGATTATATGCTGCAACAGATAACCTACCTAGTGCAACTGATCAATAATTTATTTTTATTATTTCCAACGGATTACTCATCTACTACAACAGGTTGGTTATATTCTACAACAGATAAACTACCTAGTGCAACACATGAGTGATCTGTTTTATTGTTTCCAACAAATTACTCATCCGTTGCAACAGGTTGACTATATGCTGCAACATATAACCTACCTGGTGCAACAGATGAATGATCTATTGGAATTGTTATTTTACTGCTGCACATATTTGATTTACTGTTATCCTTTTTAATTATGCATTAATCAATTATAATCTATTTTATGTTCCTAAAATTTTTTAGATAATATAGCACCCAAAAGAAAAAAAATCGAATCAAGTCTAAGTAAAGAAACAAGTGAAGTAGCTAGGCTGCATCCACCACTCTATGAGCTTGCTTTTCAAGCGTTATCTTAATCAGAAGCAGAAAATGATGAACATGGGGAAGAGGAATGTTTTAAAAGAGAAGATCCAAATGCTAATAGCCCTTCCACCAAAGAGTTGATCAAAACCTTCAGCATTAATTATTATTCTGTAAGAATGCAATGCGATGGTGCCACAAATTTAATGGGTGATTTCGGGGTTAAGTCAGCCATGGAAATTTTTTTTGATGCCTTCAAAAAAATACTTTGAGAACAAAAATTGGATGCTTATTTCAAGGACAACTGCTTTGGGAAATATCTTTATTTTCCGAAGGACAACAATGCTCGTTTCCAAATAAAAATGGTATATGGTCTTCTCAAGCATATGTTTATGTATGAAAATAAAGATAAGATGAATGAGGTGTGGATAAATTACTGTGGCATGGCTGTTCGTTTTGCTTGGAAGGAGTTTGCCATAGTTACTGGATTAAAATGTTATCCTCCTTCTCCTTCTCAAGTTATACCTATTATAACCCCAAAAAAGCACCCCGTACACCTAAAAAAGGCAAAGGCAAGTCGAGTGATCGTGATGACTTGGTGTCGCTTGTTGGTCCAAGCTTCAAAAACATAAATTTGATAGAAGGGTCGAAAGGTAAAAGACTTTCAAAGAAGCACAAGAAATCATTGTGCTTGTTTTGGTTTGTACATAATGTTCTTTGGGCGATAGACGTTGACAGTAACATACCACTTGGTTTGATAAAGCTCTCCAAGGATCTTGAGGCATTTAATAGCTATCCTTGGGGTTATGAAAGCTTCAAAATGACTGTCAACTTATATGGCTTTCCATGGGTGTCACGACCCAAATTAACGGATCATGCGGGCACCTACGCTCTTCTAAGTAGCTAGGATAACCCTTTTTACCAACTAAAAATTTGCAGAAGACTTTTGTTTTTAAGGGTACACTGGATTAAATATAATAAGTAAATTAAATACTCATAAGTAAATTTCTTCAAAAACTTCTTACAAATTTCCTTCACTATCCCAAGACTTGGACAGATATGTACAAGAGCAACCTATTATAACATAGACTGACAATACAATAAATAATACTAGGACTCTAACATCTGCTAGGAAGGAAGTGTAGAAATTAGTACTGAATATCGTCATTTATCTAGTAACTGCAAACTAACCTACATCTAGTCTACATCCCAAGAAGGAATGTAGAAGATTAGGGTCAGTACAACCACACGTACTGGTAGGCATCATCGGCCGACCATGTTAGTTCATATAATCATAAAATATAATTAATGAAAATAAATCATGACATCTTAACTGGAATATAATTCAACTAAAGTTGTAGTTACATTATTACTTTAGCTAAATAACTTACATCATCCCACTACTATTCCAACGCCATCAATATTATATTCGCTACTAACATACTCTAGACTCATTAATTAACACCATCAACCACAATCCAACTCTAATACATCACTATTACTCTTTATTCACCTTATCTCTTTAATTACTCATATTCCTAGGAACAAATCCGTAATCATAGACAACCCACACTAAATTCTCGGGCTAACAACTAAATGCTCTATTAATGAAGATGGGTTAAGCTTAAAAGAGCTAATTAATGATTAATTGAATTTAGGGGGATGATGTAGACCTTGGATTATGGGTAGAATTAGTGGGTTTGAATCTCCAAGATATTTATTTAAAGAGTAAATATTTAATTACTCTTATAATTGCTTGATTTTTAGATGATTGATTGTTCCAAGGCATGAAAGAAAGGAAAGAGCATCCTTGTTGCAGCTTGCTTCTTTCAAAAGCTTGGCGTCCAGGTAGGCTAGGTTTAATGAGTAGAAGATTGTGTTATTTTATATTTTCATAACTTAGAATTGATGGGAGAAAGCATGTCTAGTCCTGCGGGCATGGAGTTGAGGTGGATAAGGACACGAGTGCTTAACTTTAATCCCAAAAACTATATTATTGATTGATTATGCGATATTTATGATATTATGTGTTATGTGCCCGAAAGGAGATTGTTGTAAATATAGTATATGAACATGGTGTTTTTCTTTAGTTGTTCTAGTAATGAACCTAGTTGAGTTGTAATGGTATTAGCTTGTATGTATTGTGCAATAAAATAATGAGGAGAATTATGCTAAGATCGAATATTGATTAGCATAGTAATATCTAAGGGATAGATGACTTGAATTAGTGTGATGATTGTATTATGTGGAAAGCAGTAGGGAATAATTATACACGTGAATATGCTAGTTATAGGTGGTGATGTTAGAACCCAAGTTACAGTATTTAAGAAGATAATGATATTTTTAGTAATTAATGAGTAATTAAGGCTCCAATAGTGACTTGTATGCATAAGGATTAAATTGTGATTTATTTTATAATATTTTTGTTTTGATATTGATAAAAATACTATGTTTATTGGATGCCCATTAGAGACTAAATTGGTGATAATGATGGTTTATTGAATTGTGCCTATGAGTGGCTTGTTTGATAATGATAACTACTTAAGGTAATGATATGAATACTTGTTGATTAGTATTCAGACATGCTTGATATTGTTGACGTTTGGATTGTTAATGCGTGTATAAAGGATTATTGAAAATTTACTTGATGAAATTGTCTTATGACTTTAAGTGTACTTGTAAACTTGGTACATTGTGTTATATACTGGGAGGCATTGGATTGTGGTTGATTGTGTAAATTAATGAGGCTAGAGTATGTTAGTAGCGAATATAATATTGATGGCGTTGGAATAGTAGTGGGATGATGTAAGTTATATAGCTAATGTAATAATATTACTACAACCTTAGTTGAATTATATTTCATTCAAGATGTCATGATTTATTTTCGTTAATTCTATTTTATGATTATATGAACTAACATGGTCGGCCGATGATGCCTACCAGTACGTGTGGTTGTACTTACCCTACTCTTCTACATTTCTTCTTGGGGTGTAGACTGGATGCAGGTTAGTTTGTAGTTACTAGATGAATGACGATATTCAACACTAATTTCTGCACTTTCTTCCTGGCAGATGTTAGAGTCCTAGTATTATTTATTTTACTGTCAGTCTATGTTGTAATAGGTAGCTCTTGTATATGTTTGGACAAGTCTTTGGATAGTAAAGGAAATTTGTAAGAAGTTTTTGAAGAAATTTATTTATGAGTATTTAATTTACTTATTATATATAATCCAATATTCCCTTTTAAACAGAAGTCTTTTGCATATTTTTAGTTGGTAATAAAGGTTCACCTAGCTACTTATAATAGCATAGGTTCCCGCATGATCCATTAATTTTGGTCGTGCCAATGGGCTTTCATGATAAATATTTCTTTTATTATGACATGATTCCCTTTTTTTTTATTCAATAATGCTTTTGATTTATTGACGTTATTTTATAGGCTTAGGCATTTGAAGCCATTCCTTATTTGAGACAACACGTGAACTACCAGGAAGAAGTTTTCTGTCCAAAAATCCTGAGATGGTTGTCGGCTAAAACTGATAAAAATGCAAAATTTCTTGATCTCTTCAACCCCCCAAAGGAAGCAGTAAGTCTAATTCTAATTAACTTTTTGTTTTGATTAATGATTTTTTGGAATGATTTCATCATCATTCTAATATATGTACTGATTTATTTTAAATTGTCCATCCGTGGCTTGTTTCGACCAATCGAGAGTTGAAGATGTCATTTTTCTTACTTTACGGTCTGTGCAAACTTTATCGGACCCTAAGGTCATTGATAGAATAAAGAAGGAATTGTTTGGAGCAACAACCATCTCAAGAACAATAATTTTGGAGGATGGGATTGTTGTTGCTGATGATGGTAGTGGTAGTGGTGCTCCTCTTACAGTTTTTGAAATAACAAACCATTATGATTATGATCATACTGATTATATAAATTTGGCCACTTCTAGCGACTGTTCTACATTCAAATATCAAGACTGCAAGGCGAAACATGATGAAGTAATTAATGCCATTAATGCATTAACTGCTTTTGTATAAGAAATGACATCTAAGAGGGGTGTCATTCCATCAAAGGATTTTATATCCATACACTCCACTAGAGATCAAGGTGGCTAAGAGGAGAAGCAAAAAAATTTCCAAGGCATCATCAAGCATTGAAAAAAGCAAAATTGCAACTCTTCTGTCTTTGTCTTGAACCTTTGATCAATGTACAAGGTCCACATGAGAGCAGCATGAGCTGAAGAAGGTGAATGTATATCATTTGTTCCAACGAACATACAAACACATCTATTTCAACAGATTATATATATGCTAAAAATTATCAAACAGATATATATACATCTGTTACAACTGTAGTATAACCTATTGCATCAGATGTGTTATCTGTTGCAACATATGTTTGTCTATTTCAGCAAATCAAATATGTCTTAGTACTATTTTAATTTGTATCAACAGATGAGTCATATGTTACAACAGATGGGTCATCTATTCAAAATTATCATACAACTCTGTTTTACCTATTCGAGTTTGTCCCAATAGATGATCCATCTAATGCAACAAATAGATAATCTGTTGTATATCTGTGATTAGCATTGAAAATTTTTGCTTTCTAGGTGGATGTCACAGTAAAAGCTACTGCTGAACAATATAATATCATAGTTGATAATCCATTAACTGTTTCCATGGAAGATGAAAAAGTGGAGCCTGTCAGTTTGGGAGAATGAAAGAATTACCCATTTGAAGGGTTCAACATTGCAGATGACGCTCCAAAAAAAACTAAGAAGGTGATCAACGATTATTCAGAATGGATTGCCGATGGGCTGTTAAAGCATCACGTCAGCAGGTACATAAATCATTTTTAAAGATATCGATTTATACAATTATTGTTGTAAAAACATGACATTAACACATATAAATCATGTTGAAAATAAAATCAAGAACACTACAAAGTGAACAAATCGATTCTTGGTTTTGATATGTTTGAATTTGTCGTTGCACATTCCAGAACGAAGGATTAGTTCTATTTGATGTCACAACCCCAAACCTGCTGGAATGATGAGGTTTAAATGCCATACATATTACTAATAATTAATACTTTATTTAATTGCATCTGTATTTTAATTTTATTGTCATGTAATCTGAAATGTTTGATAATATGTGCAGCACATCGATGTCAATTTTTACTACCTCCAAAAGAAGGCCAAGTTGCAAACACATGAATGATACAAATACACGACAGGAAATTATTTGTATAAAGTTTACATCAATAATGCCTACTATAGGTTTTGTCAACAACAAACAAAAGTTTCCCGAAATGAGGAATGCTTAATCAACATCATCAAAGGTTTTAGCATTCCAGCTGGCTTACCTTGGCATTTGGTCAACGAAGTGTACATCCCAATCATTTGTGGTGATGAATTCCATTAGGTGTTGGCTGTCATAGTTCTAAAAGAGAGGCGCATCCAAGTTTATGACTCAATGTCACGGAGAAGATGTTCCAGGCTATCATATGAGATACAAAAGTAGGCCAAAATATTGCCTACTTACCTTGATATTGTAATACCCCACAATTTTCCTAGCTTAAACTCATCCCAAAAATGTCAAGGATTATCTATTAGAATGAATGATGTTTATTTTTGTGTGGAATTCTTTAGATTTAGACCTTCCATGATGTAGGAAATTGAAGAAGCTTTTCAACGATATAAGATTCGCCTAAATTCGATAACCGGATAAGAAGTTATGGCTATTTTAAGTTCCAATCACATAACACCATCATTTGGACCCTTAGCGCATTGCAGAGCAGTGTTAATTTCTAATTGTCAATTTGCAGTGGCCCTCCACGATATTGGAACATCGCGGAGAGATCCAAATTCCCAATTGTCCAATTTCAGTAAAGATCCACGATAATAGAGTGTCGCGCCGAGTTTCTAGGTCCCATCCAAGGTGGCAACGCGATACCTCCGCGTTGTGCCACCAAGCATTTTCCCAGTTGGAGTTTTCCAGTGGCTTCGTACGATAGTGGCGTGTCGCGCCAAGGCCAAAAATTGGGACCCAGTTTATTTTTCCAGTTTTATTCAGGAGTTAAAGGGTTTTTGTTTTGGACTTTTCCCCAACCTCCAATCCGTCCAAACACATGATTAAAGCCTTTTAGAAGCATTAAGTGCTAAGTTTCATTAAAATTACTCTCATACAAACCCTAGGCTTCAACATTCATCTCCAAGAAACTCAAGATTCCACTATCCTTTTTCCAAATTGTTTCAAGATTTAAGATCCGTAGACTAAGAGCTTCAAGAATCTTCATTCAAGAGCACAAATAGCATCTCAAAAACCAAGATTATTCATTTAATTCATCATCTATGGTATGTGGGGTTTGAACAAGGACAAATCTTTTATCCTTGTGCCCAAAAACTTGATTTTTATTAAAGATTACATGATTTGAAGTTGGGTTTGATACCCAATTCTTATTATTTTTTCTTTATGAAATTATCATGTTATTTAAGGATTCAATTGCAAAAGATTTACATATATCCATGTTTGAAATCATGAAATTTATATTATGAGTTTTTTCCCACAATCTTGATTAAGATTGTTGAAAGCTTCTAAGATAATTGTTGAGCATGAAGTTTAAATATGATTTTTATGTATCAAAACTTTATACTTTGAGTCCTAAAGTACAAGTAATGAGTTTACAAGGGGCTTATGATCTCAAATTTTATTGACAAGTTTTGATAAGTGCTTTCAAGAGCAAAGATTGATCTTTTGATCCTAAGCTAAGACAAGGAATCCATATTTTTCACATAGTTTGAGTTTTAAAGAAGAGAAGCATAAACAGTTTTAATTATAAACCCTTATGCTATTTTCAAGTGGATTTCCTAAAGTTTTGAGCATAAGATGGGAGTAGTATTTAGCACCGAGTTGGGTATGATTCCAAGGTCTTATTCCTCAGAACTACGTTCCACCATAGAATTAAGGTTATTCCCAGTTCTACGTGGATGACCAAGATAGTGACCACTCAAGTTAAGGTTCTATTCCGATGGCAAGGGCAGAACAACTCTCCCCAATATAGGCAAGACGTTGGACTCCATGTCAGCTCAAATGGTTTATGTTGGTTAGAAGAAACTCCCAAGCCTAAAGTCTCTATGTCCCAAAGTTTCAAGATTTCCAAAGCTCCCAAAGCTTCTAAGTTTCGAAAGAAAAGAATGATAGAAAAGCTTTTATAAGACTAAGTGTTATAACTCACAAGATTTATAAGTATGATTGGTTGTACATGATTTTATATTTTGATATTTTAGATAATCAAGCTTATGTGAGTCATATACATCCACATGCATTTACTTTCTAATTATGATGATGTTTACTTACGCATTACACCCCCATATACTCAGTACATCCTCAAAGTGCTGATACACATATACGTCTATGTGATAGATTGTATTATAATATAGTTCAGGTGCTCTGTATCAACAACGCGAGTAGTTAGAGCATCTTTATCTACGCTCCCACAGTTGGTGAGTCATCATGATTTGAGGGCTTACTTCTTCAGATTTCCAACTTTTATAGTATTTGAGTTATCGTTTTCAATTTAGTTCGAGTCAGTTGGGGGTCTATCCCAATGGCTTTCTAGTTCTTTATTGGTAGTAGAGGCTTGTAGGACTACAATTTTATTTATAGACTTTCAGTATTTGTTGTTCAGACCTTATCTACAGTTTATTCAGTTTAGTTTTGGTATAATACAGTATTATTTCTTGACTAGATGATCTTGAAGTAAGGTTCAGACTTAGTAGAAGGCTCAAAGGGTTAGCTTTAGGCAACTTGTATCCTTGAGCATCGTGTGACGTCTCAGGATTAGATTTTTGGGTGTTAGAGATATGAGTGGCTTTTTGGACCAAGAAGTTTGTATTGATTGGTTGACGATTAAAACATACCGGCAAAATGAGTAATCCATTTGATGTAGAGTATGTTGAAGGAATTGCTCAGCAATGCATTGGTAGCTTGTAAGTATTATGATTTAGTTTTATTTCATAAATTTCACAACGCTTACATGAACTGCAAGATATGGATTATCTATTTTTTTAAAACTCAGCGATTGCAGTCTTTTTATTGCCGCTTATGCTAAGTATTTGAGAAATATATTACAAGTAACAAATGATGGACTTGATGCCAGATTACTCCGCAAAATATATGCTTCTCTTTTATGAAAATACAAAGAAGTGAAAGCTCAGAAACTGTAAGCAAGTGACATTAAATATCCAAGACGATCAAAGCCGAATTCCATAGCACCGGGTGAAGAATAATTTTTTCATATTGAGTAGATCATTATAGCTTGATTATGTCAAAGTAATAACCTCTCCTTGGTAATTTTTTGCACCGAAGGTTAAATTGTTGATTTATTTGTAGAGTATATCATTTGTACCCATATTGATTTTTTGCATTTAATTTATTTTTGAGTTATTTCATGTAATTTCTAAGGCTTCGATTTATTTTATGTTGTCTATAAATATAATTTAATCCTTAGTTTTGAAATTATTAATTGAAATGGAATACTAGATTCAACTATCGCAACAGATAATACATCTGTTGCAACAGATGACATATCTATTAGAAATTATCAAACAAATTTAGACATATGTTGCAACATGTACGTCATCTATTGGAAATTATTAGATAGATCTTCCTACTTTTTTGATTTGTTCCAATATATTACCTAACAGATAGACTATATGTTGCAACAGATTGTATATCTGTTGCAACAGAGACTAAGACATCTGCATAATAAAATAGATGACCAACCTTTTGCAACAGATAACAAATTTGTTGCAACAGATAATCAATCTGTTGCAATAGATAATCAATCTATTGCATTATAAAAAATCAAATTTCGTGAAACATAAAAAATTGTTATGGTGTTTGTCTTTGTACATTTCTTTCTTTATACACAGGCTCCAAGCATTTAGTTAGTACCCCATAAGTCCATACCTCTTGCATGTTTTCCACAACAGCGTCACACAAATCATATATTTTTTCTCTTTGCCTTGGTCTAGCTCTTGCCGTGTGGATATGGCCTGTTTCCTCTAACATAGTTAATCATATCTTCCTCTCATTCATACGTAGAAACTAATTTATCAAATCTTTGGCCATCGAGATTTTCAGCTAGATCCTTGAGATAATTGTACCTATTTCTGAAATTGTTGTAGAAGTTGAGGTCCATTATCCTATCGCACCATCATAAGCATCGGGGTACACTAATTGCCTTCCCTTCATGGGGCCAAAAATTTCATCAACATACTGTGACATATGAAGCTAATTTTTAAATAGGTTAGTATTTGTAAAGAAGAAAAACATAGTGGAAAGATACAACGGATGGTCCATCTATTGCGGAGGGTTCTCTGAATCTATTCACAGATTACCCAGCTAACGCAACTTATGCAACTAATATTTAATCTGTTGCAATAGAACAATCACCAGTTATGCTAGAATACCTAGTTATTGCAACAGATGACATATTTTTTGCATAGCTTCTCCTTCATGGAGTATATTAGAAGGCTAAGTTACTAAAGTAAACTTACCTTATCCACGTACCACTTACACATAACTGTCATGCTCTTGAAGTCTTGGGCGTCAAACATATGCATGGTGTATTCTTCTGCTGTTTTCTTCTTCTTGGGGTTCTTGGAATTTTACAGTTCCATCCTCTCTTGGTCACCAAGCGCTGCGTATATGTCCACCTTCTTCAGTGGCACCAAAACTTCAACAACTTTTGGAGAGAAAGGAATTGCAATCTTTTTTATTTTTTGGTCGGAGAGTATTTGGCTATTTTTTCTTTTCTTTCTCTTTGACCACCACTGTAGGAGTGTATGGCTCCCTCACCTTCTTAGATGGTATGATACCCCTCTTAGATTTTAATTCATCGGCAGCTTTAGCGATAGCCTCTAGTTTTTAAAAAAGTTTATCCTATCTGTCCTTGTATATATTGCATTTACAATGAAAATATGAGGGTGAAGATGGGTGAGAGGTACCACTGTAAGGGTGGGAGGGATCGATGTATGGGCGAAAGGGACCTGTGTAAGGGGTGATTTCAAACGTATTTATTTTTTTCTTGAGCATTAACATGCTCATCATCATGACAGGCACTAGAATTAACAACACCACCAGCAACACCTCCAGCAGAAGCAGTCGAATCTGTTATAGTCGGTTGGTCATGAAGAGTTTCAACATTAGGTTGTCCTTGACTAACTGCTCTTCTTATGGATGTTGCTCTAGCCAATTTCTTTTTTATTAACTCCACTATTGGGTTTGATATTGTATCAACAAGACCTAAAGTAATAAAAGAAGTCATCCCTAACTCCTGCTCAGTAGGCACGATCCAAGCATGCACAACATATAAAAAGACAGATACATTAATGTAATATAATAATAATTTGCACTCAGTTGGGTTACATATTAACACAGTCAACTTATCCGATAGATGATCTATTTGTCACAACAGTTGATCTATATGTTGCAATAGATTAAAAGTATTTTGCATCATATTACTCATCTGTTGCATAATTTACAGTAGATGGGTAATCTATTGAGTCGGGTTCAGAGAATTAAAGCAACAAATAGTTAATATATTGTGAAATATGGATCGTCTGTCATAATAGATTACCCATCTGTTACATCAGTTACAATAGATGAGTAATCTGTTGCAATAGATGACCTACTTGTCGCAACAGATGGCATATCTGTTTTAATATCTTTCTTTGAATCAAATTATTTTACTTGAAAGAAGACGTACTGCATCATCTGGAGGGTTAAAAAGATCAAATTTCTTAATTCTTGTGCTGCTCTTTACAACCAACCACCTAAGGATCCTTGAATGGGAAACTTTATCCGGGTAATCCTTGAACTGCTTTTGGAGGGGAGGAATGACTTCAAATGCCCAAGCCTAAAATATGTAAACAGGAAGCAAGCAAAATAATTCATAATAATTTTTTAATATAAATTAATGGATGAGTAAAAAAATAGTGATTAAATTTATCATGAAAGCCCAAGGAAATCCGTATAATGTGGTCATATTTGGGGATAGCTTTGTCAGTAAATATTTGACAGTCAAGTAGTAGCTGTCATATTCTCAGGGATAATTTTTGAATTTCTCAAAATCAGCAGCAAGCTTTAAAAAATTATTTTCTATGACTTTGTTGACGTCTCTTGCCAATATAACGACATAGACAAACCAAACTAAGCACAATTGCTCCCTGTACTGCTTTGGTATGGTTTTATCCTTGAGATCTTCTATTAAATCCACCGCTTTGTAGCTACATCCAATAATGTCCAATAACCCATCTATTTTTTTCTTTTGTTTGTTCATTTTGGTGGGTGGTTGCTTGGACAATGGCATCCATCTATGATGGTGGTGATTTGGCTGTCCTTCTTACCTTGGACCTTTTGAGGGGTATTTCCTTGATGAGAGGTTCTTTTGGACGATCTCATCTCAAGGCTGTCACTATGTAAAACTCTTTCAAGCCAAAACAAACTGGTATGCCACAGTAGTTGATTCAGATTTCATCTATTTTTTGTCCTCCTTCGAATCTTTATCATACCTCGCGTACTTGATCCCGCACTTGAGAAGACCATATACCATGATTATTTGGAAATGGACAGTGTGGTCCTCAGGCATCTCAATAAAGTGTCCAAAGCAGCTCTTCTTAAAAGGTCTGTCCATGTTTTCATTCTTCATAATATTCCTAAATTCATCAAAAGGTTTCCCCAACTGAAATTTAAGTACAAGTCACCAATTACTTTTGCAGGGTGATCTATCGGCATTGCAACTTGAATCCTGTCAATACTAATAGTTTTGACAGCCTCATGTTGGGACTCCAATCTTTTATCACGTCCCATTGGTGAGGCATTCTCATCTTCTTTATCTTCTTCATCCTCCTCACTTTTATTTTCCTCACCAGCCTCTATATACCCTTCTCCATCTCCCTTTTCATAACTTTTCTCAACTTAATTTTTCCCTGACTGAGATTGTTGAGGTAGTTCCTCCAAATCCATCTATACTCGAGCCTTTTTTATTGGGTAGTCAGAAGTTGATCCGCTTTCAGTTTCTTTTCTTTTGGGAGATAGCTTTTAACTACAAACAACAGAAAAACAAAAAATACATTACATTTGATGTCTGCATAATTTTTTAAAAATTTCAATAAATTATTATACGCCACATTACAAATATATACTCCAACAGATAACCCATCAATTGGAATAGATGGGGAGTCTATTTGAACACCTATTTAATATCTCTCAATAGATGTTCCATCTGCTGCAATAGATGGACCATCAAGACCACTACCAATGTTACCAAGACCAAATGTCACCAAGACCACCACCACCACCACCAAGACCACCAACAATGCCGCCAAGACCACCACCACCACCAAGACCACCAAGACTACCACCACCACCACCAAGACCACCAAGACCACCAATTCCACTAATACCCACATTAATACCACCAATAGATATAACACCACCACCAATGACACCGATACTAACACCAGGACCACTAGTACTAACACGACCACCAACAATACCACAAATACCATCCAACAATACCATGACAACCAATGAAACACTGCAATAAAAACTAAGGTTTTTTTGGATCCTTTCTATATTATTTAGCATCAAAACTTAAAATTCTTAACCCATTCTCAAAGGTAATACAACTAAAAGTCTTCTTTTTCATCATAATCTAAAAATCCCTAATTTTCAGAATAATGAACAAATGTAGAACTCTTCTCTAAATCTGTTACCTTCAAAGATATAGAAAATAATGGATACAAGCGAGAATAAAGTCAAAAATAACAACTATGTGGTCGAAAATAGAAAGAAAATTGATCTGTTTTGAAGGGTTGAGCAATATGCTAAGTATTTGTTGTCTGTATTATAGAGAGAGAAAGAAAAGAGTGAGAACTTGAGATTTAAAATGATGAAGCATTTTTTCCGCAAATGGATGATTTGTATTGAGTTGATTTGTATTTTTTGGAAAAGTATGACAAGTTTTGAAATTGCTAATTTGGTCTGAATTGATCTTAATTATTTTTTAAAATCAATTGAAAAGAAATTTGTTGTGACAAATGACTGAGCTGTTGGAAATTTTCAAACAGAAATTGATATCTGTTGTACTAGATGATATATCTATTTGAATTTTTTTTAAAGCAATCTTCTATCCAAATGAATAAAGATAAAATACTACTAAGGCGGTAAAAAATATTTTTTGGATAACTCCATTTTGCAAAATAGACACATTGAAAACTGTTTTAGGTATTTTGACATACTTATTGAAAAATTAAGTATTTAGACACTAGGTTGACATCATCACTTCTTATATACAACCCTAGCACACACATAGTTTGTTGAGATATATTGTGTGTCAAGATTATAGGGATTCTTCTTTATATACCACATAGTTTATTATCGATTCTATTTCAAGTCTATTCAAAAATCTAATTATTCAAACGAACAAATGAACAATCGAGCATTTATGACACATCAAAAAAGCGGTTGCACATCCACACACACCCTGTGTCGAGTAGGTATACACTATATCCACAAATTTAACTAATACATGCATCTACCTACAACTGATCGGGAAGACTAAAGGCTTATATTTTGGTCTATATAAACAACCATCAACTATACCTAATATTCATCTCCTTCAACCCAAAAAAATTGATAAATGCGACCAGATTATGAGTATTCCACTCATACCATGAAGTTTATTCTAGCATAGCCACGACATTCTCTGTAATACCCCGTACTTTTTCCTAGCTTGAAATTGTCCCAAAAAGGTTAGAAGCTTTCTTTAAAAGATGAATACACTTTTGTACACGTAGTATTTTTAATATTTTCACTTTTTTTTCCATGTGGGAAATTCAATAAGCTTTTCATCGATATAAAATTTTCCTAAATCCGATAACCGGATAAGAAGTTATGACTATTTCAAGTTCCCATCATAAAACAGAGCCATATTGGTCAGTGGAGTGCCACGCCACAAGCTTAAATGGCAATTGTTCTTTTCCTGTATCTCAGCGTGATTTTCTCTATGTCGCGTCAAAGTTCTAGGTCACAAAAAAAGGGGCAACGCGATGGCTCCGCATCGCGCTATCCCTCAGTTTTCCAATTATCAAATTCCAGTGACACGGTGCGATAGAGCCGCGTTGCGCCAAGGGTCCAATTTGGGAAATTTTCACTGAAATTAAATGATGCATCCAGGTTTAAAAAGGTCAACTTTCCACCCCTATTTAAGCCCTTTAACACGTGATTCAACCACTTTTCACCCAAAATATACTAGTTTCTCTCAAGTTTCTCTCAAGAACAAGCTAGGGTTTTCATACAAGATCCAATTTCAAGAAAGTTTCACCGTCAATCTTCATGAAATCACAAACTAAGGTATGCGATGTGTTCATTCATGGATTCCTTCCATCCATGAAGCTCAAGAACCTTGTTTTATCTATAAATCATGGTATTTATGTTGTGGGTTATATGTAATCATGTTGTTGACGTTGATTGATTTCAAAGTTGGAATCTTTGTGTGTGTATCATGATATTATGTTACCATACAAGATAAAATCCATGAATTTAGTTGCTTATAATGTGTAATTTGATGAATTCACTTATGACCTAAGTTGTGCATGCAAGGTGGTTGATAAAATACTTGAAAAAGTAGAAATCATGCTTTATAGCTCAAGACATAAGCTAAATGTGACAAATTTGTCATTCTCTTATGTTTATATGGTTTCCATGATACCATTGTGAAATGTGTATGTTCTCGGAATGGCCATGATATTTGAATATGAGATTATGATATGATTATCAACATTTTCGTCCATGTTAGATAGTATGATAACCCTGTACTTAGTGAAATCCACAACTTATTAAATTATGTATTGTTGATGTGGGTCTTGTACTTGATAAAGTCATGCTTTATCAGTGTCCTTCTATCGAGTCCTGGGGGTACTTTTACCCAAAATATTAGATGTGTGCTTAGAGCCATGCCATGTATTCATGATACTCTCAGTCAAGCTATGATCCTTAGACTTTAGATAGTCTTATGATTCAGGAAATCTCTATGATCTCATGAACTCAGTTAGTTGTCAGATATCAATAGTATTCCACCAGTCAACGAAATTCAGTAACTCAGTCTATGTTCAGTTTAGTAAATCATGTTCAGTGTCTATTCAGATGGGAGTATAAATTAGCACCGAGCGAACCCAAGGATGGGAACTCACCTGTTATATGAGAGTGTGATTCTTAGAAGCAATCTTTGCATTCTAGAACTATGTAACCAGCATAGATTGAGATATTATAACCTGTTATATGAAGGTAGATGAGGTGGCTTAGCCTGCTATATTAGGGTTCCCACCTTCTCACTAGAGTTACCTATTATATTAGGGTCACTCATATGTTGTCCTTACCAGTGGTGCGGTATTGACACCCTTCCAATCAGGGCATAGATTGGACCCTAATTCAGCTATAACGCATTATTTAGGGCATGTCAGTTAGATGACTACCTCCCACATTCTTAGTATCAGTATCAGTAAAAGAACTTAGATAGTTCTTCAGAATTTAGGACTGTCAGATGCAGTTAACTCAGATACAGTACGGAACTCAACTAGTTCCATCAGATTCAGAACTGTCAGATATAGTCACTCATGTTATTAGTTATCAGTCAGTCATTAGTCATGTTAGTCATCAACATACTCATTTTATCATGATTTTAGATATAGTTACTATGTATGTAAGCATGTATTCTCATGTTTATGTTAGTCAGTTAGCCAGTATTGTTCATGCATATGAACTCCATGTATTTAACCTACCTTACATGTATACTAATGCATTCAAAGTACTGACGCATTTATGCTATGGTATCTTATATCATAGGTTTAAAGGCATGAGCTCCAAAGTATCAGTAAATTCCAGTCTCAACTGTCAGAGTTAGCAGTGAGTCCTCATCTTTTGAGAACATGATCATCATTTTATTATCTCAGTAATTAGTTTATTAGTTGGAGTTAGTTGGGGACATTTCCCATGAACTCCTTACTCAGACAGTTCCGTCAGTTAGAGGCTTTCCAGACTATTATGTTCAGACAGTTATTTTGGTTGTTTTGGGTATTTCATACCCTGTTTAGATGTTATGTTTTAATTCAGTTATGTGAACCTTATGGCCTTTTAGTTCATGTTTCCGCATTATTCAGTATATTATGCAGTATATAGGTACAAATATTAGTTATAGGTTAGTTTATGGTCCTTCGGGATCATGAGCATCGTATAGTGTTCTGGGTACCTAATTTGGGGCGTTACATTCTCCTCCTCCAAAATGACCTGGACCGTCTCTTCTACGTTTGGTTCAGGAAAGGAAGCACCTCCATCACAAACTCTGGCTTATCGCCTAATTTTTACGGGCGATCATGGAGAGGATGAACATGCGGCCCGAGGAGTTCTTCATCCCCACTTTTGTTTAAGTTTTAATAGCTGCTGTAGTTGTAGTTGTAAGTTCATCGCAAAAAAGCTTTCATGGCTAGGGAATTTATTAGATGAAAGCTTCATTCTTTTGTCCTTTTTGCTAGAATTTTACTGTAAATGTGGTGTTAAACGATTGCTGCAATGAACTTATAAAATGAGTGTTTGAAATTTTATTGCAATGCCCTTTCTGTTTGTCTCTACCTTAATTATACAATTATGTTCTTTGTTGAAATTTTGCAATTTCCCCTGTTAGAAGATGAATGAAACAGTTATCAGACATCAAAACTAATGGTCTATCTTATATATGTATATGAATTCATATATGCTAATGGATAATAATTTGGTCTATTGATGAATATATAGATTTCTACAAAATTAGTTGCACGTTCAATATAGTATATGATTGTCCGATATCAATAACTGTGAATGACCGTCTACATAATCGATGTATTCCATTATGTAGGTTCATGAAATATAAATAATTAAATAAAAGTAATCGTGTCAATTGTAAATCACAGACTACAAGCTTTGTCACTAATAGACCATACTACTGGACCTCTTGCATAGATCATAAATAAAATCGATGCCTTCTCATGCATTGGGTAGATGCTAAATTGTATAGATCCACATTCGAAAGGTATATACGGGTTGGTGCAACGGTCCAAAAAATTAGTACATAGTCAAAGATATAAATAATTAAATAAGGGAAAGTGATTTGAGGGCCATATATTGTGTCCATTGTAAATCCTAGACTTAAAGCCTTGTCAAGAATATACCGCTTTGGTTTATTGATCTTAGTAGCATATTTAGAAAATAAAGGAAAAATTAATTAATAAAATAATAAATAATTAGATTTTATGCATTAAAGGAGCTTGAACAAGTCATGTGATGGTATAAGAGTCCAAGTAAAGTGGAGAAGTTGATCAAAGATGTGTGTGGATGAACACATGAATTCCTCACAATGTACTTGTGCTTTGGTAAATATTGCCCTAAGGATGTTGGTTGTTCAACCACAAGTCATTAGCTCACACATCTTTGAACACCACTTTCAATGTACGTGGACTCTCATGCGATCACATGACTTGTTGATGCTCATTTAATTGCATAAAATCTAATTATATATTATTTTATTAATTAAATAATACTTTTCAATAGTTTATGGTCTATGAATATGTATCCTCATGTAGTGCATTTATTAATGAAGTAGTCCATAGTTTATGCTGGACGATGCTTAGTCATTTGCTCGACCTTATATAATCTAGAATAGTTTGGGAACTATTTCCACAATTAAATAACTAGACGAGGATATTTATTTATAGACCATGACTAGCACATATTTTGAAAAGGATTATTTAATTAATAAAATAATATATAATTGGATTTTATACAATTAAATGAGCCTAAACAATTCATGTGCTCGTATGAGAGTCCACATAAATTGAAGGTGGTGGTCAAATATGTGTGAGTTGATGACTAATGGTTGAACAAATGATAAGTTGTGGTTGAACAAATGAATTCCCCACAACATACTTGTGCTTTGGGTAAACATTACCCTGAGGATGTTGGTTGTACCACTACTACCCATCCTCATACATCTTTGATTATCTTCTACAATTTATGTGGACTCTCATACGATCACATGACTTGTTTAAGCTCATTTAATTGCATAAAATTCAATTATTTATTATTTTATTAATTAATTATTCCCTTTTCCCCTAATATGCTACTAAGGCCAATAAACCAATACAGTATATTATTGACAAGGCTTTGCGTCTATGATTTACACTGGACACAATCGTTGGACCTGTGCAAACCATGATAGTTACTGAATTGGTGACACAATGCAACATATAACAGTAAACTTATTTGTCATTGTTGTAAATATATGATTTATTCAATCAATCGTGTATTTAGTCTAAAAATTACAGAGAACAACTTCTATAATATTTGTCATCGACCTCTATAAATTAGGACAATAGCTAAACTGGTAACACAATGCAAACAACTGTTTAATCTAACAAGAAAATAGAATAACTGAACATAATTTTATTTGTAAATGTCATCATTGACATGCCAAATTTATGTAATTAAATTATCCATAAAACAAAAATCATTAAAAACAACAAAAGCATTAAGAGAATTGTTTGTTCCAAACCACTGAACTATATGTTATCATCATTGAGTTCCTTAACGATGCCCATCAAATCCACTTCATTTTCTTCATGTTTTTTCTCCTCTTCTTCTACTTCTTTCTTCTCATTTTCTTTCTTTTCTTATTCTTCTTATTCTTCTAATTTTTTCTCTTTTTCAATATTTTCGTCCTCCTGTTCAGCCATTCCTTCTTTATCAACTGTCTTCTCGTTTTTCTCTTCTTCTATTTTCTCCTCATTTTCTGCTTCTTCTTCAGCTGCCCTCTCCTCATCTTTTTCTTTTTCTTTCTCTTCTTTCGCATCTTCTTCATCTGCTACCTTTTTTTTTGTTTCTTCTTCTTTGTTCTCTTCTTCAGCTTTTTCATTTGCTGCAGCAATGTCAGTTACTACGACTATAAGTTCTTCAAGGTTTACTTGATTTCGGCTACGAGGGGACTGTCGAGGTGCACTACTTTGTTTTGAAAGGATTACAAAAATTATGCAAGAAAATTAAATTGAAAGAGCAAAAAATAAATTCGTTTACCTTCATCTTGATGCTTCTTCTTATTCTTCTTGATTCTCCTCAACCTCTCATCTCTAACAAAAGAAGAAATATTTAGAACACTTTAATCGAGCACAACAATAGACTCACACAGGTCATCATCATTAGAAGCATCGGGTGTAGTTTTGAGTCGATTTGAACTAGCATGATCACAAATATGCACTAGACTTGGAAAAAAATTGTGACCACCCAAATCTTCATCTTCATTTGCGACAGTTGTTTCTCGTGTCTTTGTGTCAAGCTTTGTGAAGTGATCAAGTTTTGGTGGCATTGTAAAAAGATTCAATAGCGGTTAGACTAACTTTCAGGGTACATTGGACTCTGAGATGGCCTTCGAAGCCTCCCACTGCTTCAACCAAGAATGGAAATCAATATATTTACTACCCTAGCCCAAATTTATATGGTTGGGTTGTTCAGGTGATGATTATACACCAGAAATAGCCATAGAAGAATACCTGTGAGGGAAAGGGAGAGTTGATGAAAGTCTATATTATCTAAGATCTAATTGAAGAGGAAAACATAGGGTAGCAAGGAACTTCTAGCGAATTTAGCCGATGTAGCTAAATTAGAACACGAGAAAATTGAATCAAGTGCAAATATGAAAGTGTATCCAGTACTAAAAATCCTTCTGTTGTATCTCAGAAAGAAAATTAGTGCACCTGGACACTTTGTTGGAGAGTTGCGACTAGGTAGCGTGGTCGGATGATCACCTATGTAGAAAATAGCAGAACATAAAGAAAGCTACTTTGCAGGCGCCGAAGGTTGAAATAATGTACCGTAAGTAAAGATAACTAGCCCCAAGAACAACTGTTTTTAAAATAAGCAATCTAAGCGAAGTCAATAATTCCTGAATTTTAAATTGCATTCCATGCCTTCTTGTTTATGGTTCCAACTAGGTCCACTACTATAGACATGATTGGAACCACAAACAAGATTGAGTATCATAGCTTTCTTAACAATATGGATATAATTAATTGTGTTTTCTTGCCTTAGCATGCTTTCAACATATCTTGGAGAAGATCAGATGCTTGCTATAGTATGTGAATCTCGATAATTTTCAAACTTGCCTCCAGTTTGCTGATTCAGTATTCAATTTTGTCATTGCCGTCTTTGAGGTTAGTGTAGAGTTATTTGTCTTTTGTGAGCTAGTCAATAAGGGAGTAAAACTTTCTTCAAAACTGTGGCATTGTAAAAGGCCTTCAGAAGGCTTCCAAAAGCCTTTATTAAAAAGGCTTAAATGATACATGAAGGGTCTCTATGTTTGTCTTAGGTCAACATCTTGATGCACACTCAAGTAGTGGTCCCAACAGTTGAACAACTAACTTTCTAGAGAGCTGTTCAATGCGGCTTGTTGTACCAACCTTCAAAGGATAGCCTAAATGATAGCCTATCAAATCCTTTGAAGGTTGGTTGAACAAGATACGTTGAAAAACACTCGAGAAAGTTAGCTGTTCAACTGTTGGGACCACTGCTTCAGTGTTCATCAACACGTTGACCTAAAACAAACATAGAGACCCTTTATGTATCATTTAAGCCTTCTGTAGAAAGGCTTCTAGAATCTTTTTGAAGGCCTTTTACAATGCCACAACTTTGAATAAAGTGTTCCTCCCTGATTGACCAGCTCACAAAAGGACAAGAGATCTACACTGACCTCAAAGGAGGTGATGACAAGATTGAATACCGAATCAGCAAGCTTACAAAATTATCAGGATTCGCATACTACAACAAGCATCTGTTCTTCTCCAAGATATGTTTAAAGCATGTTAAGGCAAGAAAACACAATCAATTATATCTATATTGCTAAGAAAGTTATGATACTCAATCTTGTTTGTGGTTCTGATCAGGTCTATAGCAGTGGACCTAATCGAAATCACAAATAAGAAGGTATGGGATGTAATTTAAAATTTAGAAATTGCTCTCTTTGCTTAGATTGCTTATTTTAGATGCAGCTATTCTTGGGCCAAGTTTTCTTTACTTACGGTACATCATTTCAACCCTCAGTGCCTGTAAAATTGCTTTCTTTATGTTCTTCTATTTTCTATGTAGGTGATCATACCGAACACACTACCTAGTCACATCTCCCCAGTAAAGTGTCCAACTGAACTAATTTTCTTTCAGAGATACAACAGATAGATTTTTAGTATTGGATACACTTTTATATTTACACTTGATTCAAATTTCTCATGTTCTAATTCAGCTAACATTGGCTATATTAGCTAGAAGTTCCTTGATACCCTATGTTTTCTCTTCAATTAGCTCTTAGATGATATAGGTTTTCATTAACTCCCCCTTACCCTTGTAATTATTTTCCTACCGCTTCTTCTGGCATATAATCATCTTCTCGAACAACCCTTCCATATAAATTTGGATGAGGGGAATTTCTATTGGTATTTCATTCTTATTTGATGCAGTGCGATGCTTAGAATGTCTTCTCAGTGTCCAATGCACACTTAAAGCTAAGTCCAATTGCTATTGGATCTCTATAATGACACCAAATATTGATCATTTTTCAAAACTTGACATGCATAAACATGAGAAACAATCATCATTAATTCGTAACAGGGTATCATCACCATCTTTATGGACCCCCCGGCCTTATCAATTCAAGCCTATCAAACTAAAATGTACAATGTTGGATCTAGTTTGAATGATCAATGCCTAATCGGGTAAAAACTACATTCACAAAATCATTTTACTTTATGTGTGTTATCCCAATGACCTTATCAGTAATACATTACTGTAGTACCCCATACCTTTTCTAACTAGAAAATCCATCCTTAGAATGTTAAGGGATAGCTTCCAAGATGAATATTATTTATTTTGTGTGGAATTCCATATATTTAGACTTTTCATGATGTAGGAAATTGAATTAGCTTTCCAACGATATAAGATTCGCTTAAATCTGATAATCGGGTAAGAAGTTATGGCTATTTTAAGTTCCAATTGTAAAACACCATCATTTGGGTCCTTAGCGCATCACGGAGAAATGTAATATCACAATTGTCAATTTCTAGTGAGGCCCCATGATCTTGGTGCATCGCGGAGAGACCCAATTTTCTGTTTGACAATTTCCAGTAAGACCTCACGATACTGGCGCGTCGCACTAGTGGTCAAAATGAAAAACATTAGGGCTCTACGATTGTGGTGCATAGCGGAGGGAGCCCATTTCCCTTTGGTCCAATTTCTAGTGAACCACCACGATAGTGGTGTATTGCGGTGGCCACCCAGTTCGCAAAGTGTTGCATTTTTCAATTTCGTTTGGGAGTTTAAAGAGGGCATTTTGGCCATTCTCCCAACCCCCAATCCATCCAAAAATAAAATATTAAGCATATTTAAAAGCACATTATGCTTTATTCATCATTCCCTCTCAAAGCAAAACCCTAGTTCATCAACTTCCTCCTCAAGAAATCCAAGATTCCTACATTAATTCTCCAAGATAATTCAAGATTGAGATTTTCCAATACAAGGGCACTAAGAATTCACCCCCTAAGCATAAATAAGAATCCAAGATCCAAGTTTTCATCAAAGATCATCAATTTAAGCTATGTGGGGTTTGAACAAGGATAATTCTTTCATCCTTGTGCCCAAAACTTTACTTTAATTACAAATTTACTGCAATTTATATGATTTTCCATGAAATTCAAGTTGAATTCCAATGATTTAGAAGTTGAATTCCATGATTTTGTTCATATTTTCATGCATATTGCTGAAATTTTCAGATTTTGAGTTGTTCTATCAATATTTACATTACCTAGCATGAATATTATGATACTTTAACATGAGATTGATACATAGGTTACTACCCTAATATTGAATATTATTGCTCCAAGAAAGATGATACTTTAAGCCTCTTATGAACCGATTATCCTCAATTTTCAGAAAAAGCTTTGATCTTTTGATCATTGTTTAACTTTGGAATCCACTACATATTTTACAGTTTACAAAAACTCAGAACATTTTTGTTTATAGACTTACAAAAGTTAGTGTATAAATGTTTTTTCATATAAATCCTTATGCTAGTTTTAAGAAGTGGATTTCCAATGGTTTTGAGCATACAGATCTTAAAGGGAGTAGTATTTAGCACCGAGCGGGAAGTGTGGGATTAGTCTGCCCTATCTTCCACAGAACTACGTAGCCAACGTAGGTACATACTCAGATAATTCCCATTTATATGAATGACAGATTTACCTTATGATCGATCACCTGGATTAGGTTATACTTCATGGCAAGAGTATGACACCTCTCCCCAACGTGAGGTTTCCTCTCTAGGAGGTCAAGATGTTGGACTCCATATATCTCACATGGTTTATGTCGGTTAAGAGAACCTCCCTGTTAGTAAAAGATAAACAATTTTTTAGATGAAGTATATTCCCTAAAGCTTTGAAAGAATCCCCTTGTAGAATAAGTTTTCAGATATGATTTAAGAATAAAGAACAGAATACATATTTTAGAACTAAGTGTTATGGCTCACAATATTTTTACTATATGTTTTACTATTCTTGATTATGATCTTCAGCTTTTAGATTTACTCAGGCCCACGTGAGTTATTTTGTAACACCCCAATTTGCTGAACCAAAATGCTACACGATGCTCATGACCCCGAGGGACCACAAGCTAACCCATGACTGATATCTGTACCTGTATACTGCAAATCATAATATAATAATGTGGAATACATGGAACTGTAAGGCCATAAGATTCAACTGAATACAATCATGTGGGCGAAAATACCCAAAACAACTAAATATGGACGTAAATCTGAAAGTAGATCTAAAAGCCTCTAAACTGTCTGAATAAGGAGTTGAAGGAACATGTCTCCAACTAACTCCATAAAACTGAACTGAAGAATAAATAAATAAATCAAATCATATTTTCCTTGAATCAATGAGGACTCACTGTGTCTCTGCGACTGGAATGCTACCGCTACTTCTGGGCTGGAGCTCGTGTATCGGAACCTATGGTGTAACATGAAAAGAAAGCACCATAGCGCAAATACGTCAGTACAATTGGAGTACTGAGTATACGAGGAAGGTAGGATGAGCATAAAGGGTTTCATGCATGAACAACACTGACTGACTAATATGAACGTGGGAGTGCAAACACACATATATAGAAACTGAGACCATGAATACGTGATAGCATGACCTGTAAGCTAATACATGGTTTACTAATAACTATCATGAATGATACTGAAACTGATAACATGGAAGACTGTATCTAACAGTCCTGTATATACTAAAATTTGAAGAATGCCCTGAGTTCTTTTACTGAGACTGATACTGAAACGGATAACATGGATGACTGTATCTGACAGTCCTGTATATACTGAAATCTGAAGAACGCCCTGAGTTCTTTTACTGAGACTATTACTAAAATTATAGGAAGTAGTGTTTAACCAACATGCCCCATGTATGCTGTTATGGCTAAGCTGGGGTCCAATCTCTGCCCCGACTGGAGGGGTGTCAATACCGCGCCACTGGTAAGGACGGCTGTGAGTGACCCTTATCTGGCGGGTACTCAATGAGAACTGTGAGAACCCTAAACTAATGGGTTAAGCCACCTCATCAACCCTAATCTAACGAGTAAGATGTCTCAACCTATGGTGGGTACGTAGTTCTAGAATACAAGGATTGCTACTAAGAATCACACCCTGAACTGGCGGGTGAGTTTCCATCCTTGGGTTCACTCGGTGCTAACCTCTACTCCCATCTGGAGGGACTGGACATGAATAACTAACTGTACATAACATAATCTTACTGAATTCCGTTGACTGGCGGAAGGTTACTAAAATCTGACAACTGACTAAGATCATGAGGTTTTCCTGAGTCACATGAATGACTGAAGTCTATGAAATCATAGCTTGAGTTCGGATATAGTGCAACATGACATAGATCTAGGCACACAGCTATAGTTTTTGGGTACAAGTACCCCCAGGACTCGATGGAAGGAAACTGACACACATGACTGACTTGATCATAAGAGTAGAGTCCATAATAAATAATATCATAAGTAGAGATCTCATACTATGCATGGTTATCAACAATGTATTGCATGGAAAGGATTTCATATCACATGAAAGTACTTGCACAATCTTATTATCATGTTCATTGCATAATCATATTGGCAACACATACTAATAGCATGGAAGTTCATGTGGATTGCATGGTTATCATGCATCTTGTTCATAAGTAGGATTTGCAAGTAAACATAGCATAATCTCATAAGAAAAGTTTATGGGTATTCCAACAATATTTACAAGGCACATTAACAACATAGAAGTCATTGGAACGTAAGGGCATATCATGAATCCTTCACTTAGTCACAATTTTGCTATATTGCATGATTTCTAGTTCCTTAGGCATTTTATCAAACACCTTACATGCACATCTTAAGCATAGGTGAATTCATCAAATTATACATCATGAACAACCAAATTTACATGTTTCCAACTCATATGATATCATGAATTCACAAAAACGTATAAAGATTCCACCTTGGGAATCACCCAATACCAACAACATGATCATCAACACCCAACAATATAGAAATCATACTTTATAATGAAAAAGAGGAAAACAATCAAGCATCAACATGGGTATGATCATATCACCACAATCAACCAAGCTTTTGTATTTTAAAGATTGATTCTTGAACTACGGATGAAAGGAATCCGTGGATGAACACTACGCATACCTTAGAAGGAAGATTCTTGATGATTGACGGAGGAATTTCCTTGAAATTGGATCTTCAAGCTTAATTATGCAACCCTAGTTGTTTTTATCCTTTAGTGCTCTTGGATGATGAGATTTGAGATGAAAATAGGGTTGTAATATGTTTAGAAGATATATATTTCATAGGGTTAAGTTTAGGGACGTGTTAGGAGTATTTAAAGACTTAATTACCTTTAAAATAACTCAAAACGGACTGTTTTTGACACCTGGAATTGACTTAGGAGGCGCCCAAGTGATCACCTATGCTTGGGTTGGGTGGCTCCTAACCAATAACCTATGCTTGGGTTAGGCGGCGCCTAACCAATCGTCTATGCTTACTGTCTCTCATGAAAATGGGCATAACTTTTCGCTCGGGTATTGGATTAAGGTGAAATTGGTATCGTTGGAAATCTAATTCAATTTTATATAATTTGGTGGGTATCAATCAGCCAAAATACCACATTAACATAGAGTTATACTCATTCAAATATGACCCTTGCAAAATCGAACACTAAAACTTGATGGATTCAAAAACTCTTAGCTTGTATTACCTTGAGTGACTCATATGAACATGCTTAATGTATCATAAGCTATCCTACCACTAGGATATTCATTGTAAGTCATGTACTCAAGTATGAATCACAGGATAGGAGATTTCAAACGTAGGAATACTTATTCACTTCCTAGCTTAGAAACATGGGGGGTATTACACATTTACATTTAGCATGCTTGATTTCATATACAGTGGTGATATTGTTTACTTATTGCATACACCCCCATATACTCAGTACATCCTCAAAGTACTGATCCACATATATGTCTATGTGCTACATTGTTTCATAATGTAGGTTCAGGTGCTCAGTCTTAGTAGCGACAATGATTTTTGAGCATCTCATCTACATCCCTGCAGTTGGTGAGTCCTCATAGTTCGAGGACTTAGCTATTCATGTTTTAGTTTACTAGTAGATGTTCCTTTATTTATTTCAGCCAATTTGAGTTAGCTGGGGCATGTCCCAGTGACTCTCCAGACTCAGCTAGTAGAGGCTTGTCGGACTACCCAGTTTGAGTCAGATTTTTCAGTATTTGTTTAATCAGATTGATGAGATAAACTCAGATTTTTCAGTATTTGCTTAATCAGATTGATGAGATAAGTACTTTAAGATATATTTAGATATTTTTCTGTATTTTATCATGATTATTTACTTATATTTCCCTATGATGAGATTCATATGTGTTAGAAGGCAGTTAAGGTTAGCTCAGGACTACTTGTAGTTTGGAGCACCGTGTGGCATCCCGGGAACTAGATTTCGGGGTGTTACAATTACTCCCACACATGAAAGTGGATCCATCTATCTGCACGCACCTTATTCTTCATAGCCCATCTATGGCTTGATTTGAATAAATTGATGACTAACCTATTGCAACAGATGACACATCTGTTAAATTATCAAACAATTACAGACCATCTGTTACAACAGATGATCAATCTGTTGCAACATATGACTTATCTGTTGGAAAAATCAAATAGATAAATTCATCTGTTGCAACAGATTGTCAATATATTGTTAATTTTTAAACAGATATAATATATTTTGCAACAGATTAACCATCCATTAGATTTATTTTAAAACAATTTTTTTCATTTCGAAATACAATAAAAGATAAAATATTGTATTTAGATCAGTTTTTTGAATTTACATATTCACTTAACTTGATACAAAGTTTAAGAAAGAAAAGAAAAATTTTGAAATTTGTGGTCTAAAATTCTCCTTAACCATTTGTACGACTAAAATAACAACAACAATAACATACCCACTGTATTACCACATAGTGGGGTTTGGGGAGAGTAAAGTGTATGTAGTCTATACCACTACCTTCGAAAAAGTAGAGATGCTATTTTTGATAACCCCTGACTCAGGATAGAAAGACAGTATACAAAACCCTAATAAAACATAAAAGAAGATGAAATAATAGAAGTAAGACACCCATAGAGTAAACTGTACACTATCCAACCGAAAACACACACCTCATCCAAACCCTTCGAACAAGAAACTTCAACCTATATATGACTACTAGCATTACTACACCAAAGCGATCCTACTATTAGATACAACTCACTCACATGAACTACACCTCACCAAACCCTCCGAACACGAAAATCTAACCTACGGGCATAACCCTATGTCTACTAACATGACTACACCAAAGCAATCCTATCTATTAGCTATGATTCACTCCCATGAACTACACCTCACCAAACCCTCCAAACACGAAAATCCAACCTACGGGCATAACCCTACAACTACTAGCATGACTACACCAAAGCAATCCTATCTACTAGCTATGACTCACTCCCATGAAACTAGCCCTCTAACCTAGTTCGTGTCTCCATACCTTTCTATCCAGGGTCATGTCCTCAGTAAGCTGTAACTGCTCTATGTCATGTCTTATTACCTCTCTCCAGCATTTCTTCGGTGTACCTATACCTCGCCTGAAACCATCCATATCCAATCTCTCATACCTACGAACTGGGGTATCTGTGCCTCTCCTCATCATATGTCCAAACCATTGCAACCTCACTTTCCCATTTTGTATTCCACCGAATCCACTGTTATCTTCTCTCGAATAGTCTCATTCCTAACCCTATCTCCCCTAATAAGTCCATACATCCAAAGAAGCATCCTCATCTCTGCCACCTTCAACTTTTGAATGTGAGCTGGCCAACACTCCGCTCCATACAACATGACTTTGGATGGCTATATAATTTGACTTTAAGGTTAGGAGATACTAAAAATCATTTCATTAAATGTAAAAGTGAAATTTTAAAGTAAAAGTATTTCTAACTATAGAAAAGTAACATTACGATCAAAAAAGTAAAAGGTGTCACATAAATTGCGATAGAGGGAGTATTAATAAAGCATACACTAAAGAGTATTGGCACGATGAGAATGATCAAAACTTCACATTATATTGTCCTATTAACTGGGGCTTATAGTATGATATTAGTTGAACAATAACTGGAACTGTAATGCCTAAATATGAATCCCCAGAAATATAGAAAAGGTTTGAAATAAATTCAGGATGATTAAGGAGCCACTGCAAAATAAATCACAAGTCAGAAATACATTTTGTTATACTCGGTTGTTACTTAGTAGTGTCTTCATTTATCATGATTCATTCATCTAGTCTTCAATACACAAGCATAAAACCAATGCAAAAGCAACCTGAATGTTAAGATACAAACAAGAACGTTAATATACAGAAAAACCTTATATTGCTTCCTATTTTTATTTTATGGATTTTCTAAGTATTATTAATGGATTTGAGATGTAATATGTTTCATGAAAATTGTGAACTTGTTAACATTAATTCACAACTTTAAAGAATTTTGCATGATGAAAATATGACCATCAACCTTCTTTAAAACTTAATTTTTCTTCATGGGAATTATGATTTTTCACCATCTTTTGAATAAGGTATGAAATGAAAGAATGAAAGGTTAAATGAATTTTTAAAAGACCTTGGGGGTTATGTTTATGAACTTTAAAGATGAAATTGGAGGTTTAAAATGTCTTGTGAAAATGGTATGACATAATATGAATGACTTGCAAGTCATGGTATGATGGTACCAATATGGAAATGCCTTAGTGAAAGACTCTATCGATAAGAATTTGTGTAAAATTTTTTAATTGAGCTTTAAAGGAAATTATGCAGTTTTATCAAGAAGGCGCACTTCCTCGTGACCAACACCTGAAACCTATGTTTTGCTAACATAGGGATGTCATACCTTCATTGAATAAAGAATAGTATCCTTAATATGAGGATAATATGGTGGCACTAGTCTCAGTTCTCAGTACTTGCGGTAAACATGGACTGAGGCCCCCACCTATTGAGGAGTACTATATCTATATAGCTGGTAGGTTACAGGATGTCGGTCAAAAGCTACATAGTTCAAGAGATTAAATTTTAAATGGTTATGTCTTTATGTCCCGTGTACCCGGTTCCTTACATTATTATTATTATGGATGTTGAAATGAGTTATGATTTGCTTTATCAAATGTTTATTTCCTTTTTTATGGGTTGCACGCAGTACCCACCGTACCGACCATCTCCGAACGCTACATCATTTCATGATGTAGGTTCGGAGGCACTTTTTTGTGATTCTGTACAACACTAAGTTGTTCGTATTTTTTCTTAAACAGTTGTTAAGAAGTGGTGCGCCCTCCATCATTCAGAAGGCATATTGTTACTTTTCATTTAGTAATTTATGATTTTTAAGGAATGCCATGTCCCGACTTAGGAGTTATTCTTAAAGTTAGAGGCTTCATGGACGGTGTTGGATAATTATTTGGATTATGTTCTTAAGGTATCAATAGTACTTGATTTAAAGTTTTGAACTTCTTTTCTTATGGACTCGTTTCCACAACTTTAGATATGACTATGCTTATGATATAATGATAATGGGTCATATCAAGCCTTCATTGATTTGGGATATCTATCACGGCCAGAACTATGATTCGAGTCATGACTCGAATGAAGCATCATTCATTTTGTTCAACTTGACCTTATACTTGTGACACTAAACATAGATGTATATGTGAAAATTCACTAAATTTTCAACAGATATTATATTCTAAACCATCATAGATCCCCCACCATTGAACAAATAAAAACGAGAAACAAATCTAGGGACACATGAAAATTCAAAGTTAACTCTGTGTACTAATTCATATATATCTAATTTCATGAACTTGGAACAGTTTATCAAATACCTTTCGTAGAAATTCATAAACCTGGTCGCACACTTGTAGATCAGTATACTTGTACCTAGTATTAGCAGGCTGTTCCAAAAACAATATGCTCGCAAAGTAAAAAATTTAAGGAATACATTATTTCATGATCGATAACATGAAATGTACACAAGACTATTTGCATTTTAGTGAAGAAAAAATATCATTTGTTTCACCTTTGTCCATGAAAATGGACTTGAAACAAAATTTGGTAGGCTACCGTGGTATGCCTTTTGGCCAAAATCCAATGGACCTATAAAATATTATTATGAACATATTACCAAGGGGCGCAAGCAGTGTTTAGAAGTCTAAAGTAAGGGTGTTTGGTATATAGGGAAATGTTTTCCATCAAAAATATTTTCCTAGAAAATGAAAGAAAAATACGGAGCAAAACAGTGTACCTTGGTAAATTTTGCAGCGGATGAAACTAATTTTGCTACCGAAAGAATCTACCCTAGTCTGCTTTGAATCTCTTGGAAGCAAAGCTTGAGTCACAAACTAAATGCTCTTGTTTTGGTGTTGTCGTAAATTTCAATTATTTGTTTTATGACCCAATTTTCTCTATGTTCTCTGTATTTTTCTTGTCAGAAGAAAAAGAGGAACTTATAGCAAATTTTTGGGTGGGAACAGTTACTTTGTAACCATTCCTCTTTTTTTTTTGAATTAATCTCAATCTAACTAAGAAATGGTTCGGGTCGGTTCGGGTTAGGTCGGGTCGGTCCACATGGGTGACCCATGACCCATAATCTAACATCTTCCACTTCACACATGGTGGACATTACCCGATCTAGTACGACTTCAATAAATTACCAATTCATACGACAAATAGTTCATGTGACCTGTGAGCATTACGAGCTTTACCTATAAGGTTTTACAAGCTATAATTAGGAATCCAATCATATGTGGAAAGAGTTCTCTACTAATATGAGGATACTAATACACACAGTACCCCAGACATTATTCACTACTTTAGTAGTTACTTATCCGATCCCTCATCCTTTTAAAGAGGTGAACTCGAGTTTATGATTAACTTTATATACACAATTAAACTTGACTCTTATATGATTAGTGTAATAGCCGACTTGTGTAAAAAAGTTAAAATGTTCATTTTAATCGTCTTTCCTTTCTACTCAAATCTATCTGTTCCAATCAACTTCTTTCTTATACATGCACCGCATTGCTGAATCTGTCATGGCTATTAGTAACATGCTAAAGTAACAACACCGACCAAAACTTCAAGAAATAGTTAAGGTCTAAGGGTATTTCAATAAAAAGTTAAAATAACTTTGAGGGTCTCACACAATAAAGGAGTAGGGATTCATTATTCCATTAACCTATTAGTTACTAAGCATACGTGATATGAAACACATGCTACAATGTTATTGTCTTATATTGGTGCGTGTGTCTTATTCTTTTACTCATTCAACATCGTACAAATCTAAGTCTAGAAACCTCTAAATGTCTAACCTGAATTTCTTTCTTTAATAATCCTCAAATCCATATTCTTAGAGAAATTCACATTTGGTTTTACAAAACAAGTCATTATATTATGGTGGAACTTTTCTCTTCACGTTCCTCGAAGTAAGAGGTGATTGCTCGTATGAGAAACCAATCTCGCGACTTGTTCGACACACTATATTAATGAAACACATTTTCACATGCATATTAGATTGAACTTAAATGCAAGATTCTTATATTGATAATAATTACAATCAAGTCATCTTACAATACATAACATAATCATATCCTACGTATCTAGATCCATAACATGTTTCTCAAAAAAGTCTCTAGATATCACCTTAGTAAAAGGACCAACTATCATTTCTCGCGTATTGTAAATTTATTTCTCCACTTGCTACTATGTCTCTTATAAATTTATACTTAATATCAATGAGCTTGGTCTTTCCGTGATATTTAGGATCCCTCGTATATGCAATAGCCACTTGACTATCACAATATAAAATTAGGGGACCCTTAGAATTCTTAGCGATGTTCAAATTCTCAAAGGATCTCTTTAACCAAATAACATTTTGTGCTGCAGATGCACAAACCACAAATTTGGATTCCATAGTCAACAGGGCTGTGCAAGTTTGTTTCTTTCTTTTCCACAAAATTGCACTACCATTTAGCAAGAAGGCATAATCGAAAGTTGATTTTCTATCATACCGGTCACCTGCCCAATCAGCATCTGTATAACCTCTTATGGATAAATCGAATCCACTATAGCATAGTGAACAATCAACAGTTTCCTTTAGGTATCAAAAAATTCTCTTTACTGCTTTCCAATGATCTTTTCCAGGAATGGATTGATACCTACTAACTAGACCTACGACATAACAAATGTCTGGACGAGTACACATCATAGCGTACATCAAACTCCCAACTGCACTGGAATATGGTACTCGAGACATGTCTTTTTTTTTCCAGTCTTTGAACACATTTCAAGGCTTAAAGTTTCAACTCTTGCTATAGGAGTATTCATTGATTTGCAACTATTCAATCAAAAATATTCTAAAATTTTCATTATGTATGTTTCTTGATATAGACTTACAATTTTCTTGGAATGGTCTCTTTGGATTTTAACACCCAATATATAGTCTACTTCACCCATATCTTTTATGTCAAATGATTTTGAAATCCATGACTTAACAGTTTTTACATACTCTAAATTATTTCCAGCTAATAAAATATCATCCACGTAAAGCAAAAGAATCACAAGCATTTCATTGGACTTTTTCACGTTGATGCAATGGTCTTCATCGATCATGGTGAAATCAAATAAAATCACTTCATTATGAAATATTAGGTACCACTGCCTTGAAGACTGCTTAAGGCTATATATTGATCTGTTTAATTTACAAACCTTCTTTTCTTGGACTTTAACAACAAAATCTACAGGTTGTTCCATGTAGATTTCCTCATTTAGTTCTCCATTGAGAAAAGCGGTTTTCACGTCCATTTGATGTAATTCTAAATCTAAATATGTAACTATAGATAAAAGCAATCGAATTGAGGTAAATTTCACAACTGGTGAAAAAGTTTCCTCATAATCTATTCCAGCTCCTTGAGTAAAACCTTACTAGTCGTGATTTGTGCCTTTCTATTAATCCATCTGATTTGCATTTAACTTTGAGAAACCACTTATTCTCAATAGATTTACTCCCAGAAGAAAGGTCAACTAGATCCCAGACTTTATTGGTTTTCATAGACTTTAATTCTTCTTTCATCTCTTTTAACCATTCATTTTTTTCAAGACTCGATAAAGGCTCAGTCATAGAATTAGGTTCATCCAATTTTGGGGGAGATACCAGAAAGACATAATCATCAATCTCATAAGATCATTTAGGAACACCTTTTATGGTACTCTTACATAATTATAGTTCAGATTCCTTAATAGGATTTTGGGATTCACAACTCCCACTTGGACCAAGAATTATTTCTTGTTCTATTAAATTATCAAGCATCTTCGACGACATTATTTGATCATCTGAATTCAGCATTTTGTAAAGAGGATAATTTTCCTTGATTTCACCTTTTTTTGAAAAACTATTTTCCAGGAATGTGACATCTCATGATTCAATTTCAGTTGTACTTCTATCTTCCAGTTCACCAATGAACACATATCCTTTGGAGTGTTCTGAGTACTTATAAAGATACATTTTTTTCCTTTTGGACTTAGTTTTCAAAATTTACCAAAATGATCTTTAATATATGCAGTACAACCCCAAGGTCGTAGATCATTAAAGTTTGATTTATTACCAGTCCATAGTTCATAAGGAGTAGAAGATACTGATTTAAAAGGCACTTTGTTCAATATGTAGGTCACAGTTAATAATGCATCTCCCCAGAAATAGATTGGTAAACTTTCCTTCGCCATCATGGACCTTGTCATATCCAACAATGTTCTATTCCTTCTTTAGCTACACCATTTTGTTGAGCTGTATAAGGAGTAGTTAATTGTCTGATAATGCCTTTTTCAATACATAGTTCTTCAAACTGTTTTGACAAATATTCATGACCTCTATCGGTTCTTAATGTCTTTATTCTTTTGTCTAATTGATTTTCAACTTTATTGATATATCTTTTTAAGCATTCAAGTGCTTTGGATTTATGAGATATCAAATAGACATAACCAAAGAGCGTGAAATCGTCAATAAATGTAATGAAATATGAAGCACCAGTCCTTGCCCTCACATTCATTACACCACAGATATAAGAATGGATTAATTTCAATGGGAATTCGGATCTTTTAGCCTTCCCAAATGGTTTTCATGTAATCTTTCTGGCAAGACAATTTTCATAAGTTGGCATTTCAATTTTGGAGAAAGAACCTAGATATACTTCCTTTTCCAATCTATTCATTCGGTCTTGCCCTATGTGACCTAATATAGCATGCCATGTAAGTATATCAACATCATTATTACTTGAATAACATGACATTACACAATGGTCAACATAATAGTCATAAGTTGAAGGATTACAATCTAGAATAGTAAAGCGATCATAACGATGTAAAAAACCATAAAATAAATTATCTAGAGTAATTCTTACACAATTATGACTAAAAATAAATGAAAACCAACATCTATAAGAATAGACACAGACATTAAGTTTCATTGAATTTCTAGAGCATATAGGACTTCATGCAACATTAAAGACCGACCTCCATGCAAATCTACTTTGCAAGGGCCAATCCCTTTGACTTCAAGTCTTGAATTATTTCCTACATAGATCTACCTTGATCCAGGTGAAATTTGATGGAACTCCACAAACGCTTCTCGATCTTGAGTCACATGGTCGGTGGCTCCCGAGTCTACAATCCACACAGGAAATGATTCAGTTAAGAAAGCAGTGCTTGAAACATATGTATCACTTAGAGATACATTTAGAAATTCTACCTTTTTCTCCTCAGGACATTCACAAGAAAAATGCCCCAGAACTTGGTAGTTGTGGCACTTCATCTTGCTCTTGTCTTCCTTCTTGAAAACCCTTTTTTCCTTTCTTGGAATTTGGCTTGTTCTTTTTCTTGGAGGGTCCTTTTTTGATCTCTTTACCATTTCCATTCTTTTTTCACTTCTTATGCTTGAATCCTGAAGAGTTCTTAACACTTGATTCTGACATAAAGGCATTAGAAGCAGCTTTAGCAGCACCAATCCACTTATCTTTAAGTTCAACATAACAGGCAATATCAGAAAACATTTTGATGCTGTCATTATGGGTTAAGTTGACCTTTAAGTATTTCCAATTGTTGGGAAGAGATCGGATCACTGCCTGAACCTGTTGCTCATCTGAAAGAACATGACCAATACTTTTGAGCTGAGCTATCACATTAGACATCACCCTAAGAGGTTGTTTGATGTTCTGATCATGACGCTTCTTGTAAGTGTCAAACTTGATAGTCAGTTGTCTGAGGCGGGTGCTTGAAGTACCCCCATATGTTCCTCGCAAGTGTGCCCAGATGGCATTAGCAGTAGGAAATTCCTCACACTCATGTATGAGGTCATCAACCACAGAACGTACAATCATTCCACGTGCAATGGAATCAGGCTTTTTCCAAGCCTTATAAGTTTCAAGGTCTTTTTTGTGTTGTGCAGTATTTCCCTCTTATGGTAGACATAATACATGGTTAATACCTTCAAGAGAATTTTGTTCTTCCAGTACATACCATTACGACTCCAAATGTCGTAGTTGTCTCCATTTAGTTTTTCTTCTTTGTTTAAGTCAACAATTATGCTTTTTGATGCCATGTCTGTTATTAAAAGACAATCACACAAGTATTTTATCAATTATGCATGAAAGTTACTCATTCAAGAAAATCATTTCATATAAAGGTTTCATATTTAGTGTATAATCGAAAGGACACTTAAGAATCTGATCATCTTCTACGAACTAAACATTTGACCAAAATTAGAAATAAATTTCTTAACGTGTATTAGAATGATAACTTTTAATTAAGCCATTTTAAACTCAAACAAATGAATGAAATTCATATAAAAGGAGATACACAAATTAATATTTATATAATATAAAGTTAATAAATAACTTCATGTTACAAGTCAATCTAAAGATAAAAGTCATTCCACAAATATTCTAGACGACTTATGTACACCCAAAAAGGCTCGCTAGGCCAAATCTTGTGTAAACATCAATTAATCTCTCACCCCATTGTTCACGAAGAGAATTTGCTAATATTGCTAATGCTTCCCAATCAGAGATTTCTATAAAATTTTCTAGTTCTACATGTTTCATTTCAAACAGATGTATTAAACTAGCAACAATAATGTTAGGTAACATCTTAAAAGACTTGAACTCTATTAATTTCTTCTATCTTTCCCTTCGTATAGCCCTCTCATTTCGTAACAGATTTGTGTTACTCTTGGGACACCATTTCGTATGATCTCATGACCTAAAAAATATATCCTTCGATGACGTGATCTTCCACTTTGTTTCTTTACTCAACATCCTGAACTCCCACTTGGAGTGATTCGAGTTTGTCCCCGTTCAGCTATGTCTGAAATAGGAACCAAGAAACAATAAGAATGGTTATGCCATTCAATGCGACAACTTATGTCACAATTTATTTGCAGAATGCAAAATCCGTTAAGGATAAATTAGGGACTAAATGAGACAAAATAATATCAATATTGGTTCAAACAAATATTTTAATCACAAACAGGTCCCCAAAAAAAATTAAGTGGTCACACAACTTCACTAAAATTATGTCCCTTCTTTTTAAAAATAAATAAATTATTTGCATCTTTCATAAACAGTACACTAATACTGTTACTTTACATTTTTTTTAAAAATAAGACTTGTAAATTGAAACCATAATCAGTATAATAGTACTTTGTTTTAATCCTTTACAATAAATGAAGCAAAGTAGCCTATATCAAAAGAATGACCCACCATTATGGAACATTCATTTGCAGAAAACTTTTTATTTTTCCATAGAAGTGAGTGGACAAATTCTCATTCTTCACTTTTCTTCTCAAAAACAAACAAACAAATCTCTTCATTATTTCTCAAATGTTTTTTTTGAAGGATATGGAAGAGACTCTCTTTGCACTGATCTATTCTACTTTGAAAATTGATCTTGTTATGCTACTTCTTCTTCTTCAACTACCTTTTATTTTGAAAACTTATTGAAAGAAAATTTCCCTATTCTTTAATAGAAAAAAAATTAAATTTCCCTATTCTTTAATAGAAAAAAAATTGTGGATCCGTAGCGCAATGGTAGCTCGTCGGATTGATCGGAAGGCTGTTAGCCCAATTTTTGTTGGGTCCATAATCTCGATCTACATTCGGTTATGCTATCTTTTTAACAGGTATGTTCATTTTCAATAATACAAAGAGTTAAACTTAAACTCGACACCAAAATCATGCAAAACAGAGCATTTAACTTGGCTCTGATGCCATTGAAAGAAAAATACGGAGCCAAACAGTGTACCTTGGTAAATTTTACAGCGGATGAAATTGACTTTTCTACCGAAAGAATCTGTCCAAGTCTTCTTTGAATCTCTTAGAAGCAGAGCTTGAATCACAAACTAAATGCTCTCGTTTTGGTGTTGTCGTTAATTTCGATTCTTTATTTTATGAACCAATTTTCTCTGTGTTCTTTATATTTTTCTTGTCAGAAGAAAAGGAGGTACTTATTGCAAATTTTGGGACGGGAACAATTACTTTTTAATCGTTCTCCCTTTTTCTTTTGAATTAATCTCAATCTAACTAAGAAACGGGTCGATTTGGTTCGGTTCGGTTTGGGTCGGTCCACATGGGTGACCCATGACCCATAATCTAATAGAAAACAAGTTGTTTTCTTATTTATTTGTTGAAAAATATTTTCTAGTGTTTGATTGGTGAATGAAAAATATTTTTCAGAATATACATTTTAATGTTTAGCGAAAGAGTAGAAAATACTTTTTAGATATTTTTGACCCCGAAAAATACTTTTTTTAGGGTGTGTTTGGTATGGAGGAGAAAAATCTTTTCTTGAAAAATAAGTTGTTTCTTACTTATATTCTTGTGTTCGTTACACAAGTAGGAAAATATTTTCTAAAAGTATTTGTATATATTTAACAAAAATGATAAGAACGAATAAGGTAAGAAGGATGGGGTAAGAAAAAAGATTTTGAAATTTATTTTAATCAATAAATTAAAAAATTAAATCTTTTTTATGGAGGGAGAGGGCTGGTTAGGGGGAGGGGGGTAAAAAATCATTTTTTTTGTGTGTGTGTGTGGGGGGGGGGGAGGGGGAGGTGCGGCTAGTCTGAGGTGGGGGTCGGGGAGTGAGGGTGGGGTAAGAAAAAATTGAAATTTTTTTACAAAATAAATTTAAAAAAATTATTTTTTTCGAGGGTGGGGGCCTGGTAGGGGTAGGGGTGTCGGGTGGGTGGTGGGGTAAGAAAAAATTTGATTTTTTTTTTAAAAATAAATAATTTTTCTGGAGGGGGATGGGGTTAGGGGATGAGGTAACAAAAAAAGTTGAAATAATTTTTTTGGATGGGGTGGTAAGGGATTGAGGGTCGGGGCAGGGGTGAGTGATTTTGAGAGTTGTGTGAACATTTCAACTTGAGGGTAGGATTGAAAGAGAGTCTTGAAAATATTTTTCCTACTTTTTGAATGAAAATCATTTTCCTTAAATTGAGGAAAATAAGTTGATTAATAAAATATTTAAGTCAACCAAACATGAGAAAATTGAAAAACGTTTTCCTTCCTACCAAACACACCCTAAGAAAAAAACTTAGGAACCACTTAGGATTGACAAGCTTAGCTTTTGTAGCTGTATTACAATTCGTAATCCGGTATAACTAACTAAAATTCATTTAATATTTACCTACTTCGTAAGCCAACCCTGTGAAGGATGAGCAACCTGGCCCTCTGGTTAGCCATAGCAAGAGGGGATCTTTCTTGGGATCGGATTCTGATTTAACAACGTAGTAGATTAGTTGCACTTCCTCAGATTCGCCAACTCCAATGTATCTAACAATTTCAAAAATACATCACTTCAACAAAATCAATCTCATCACTTTAAAATATTTTTTTTCCTAAAGCTTATCAACTATTTACTATAGCTAACCCAAACAAGCTCACTAACTTTTGAAACTTATGATCTCCGACATATCTTTATGACTATAAGACTCTTGAACATGACACATAAAAAGAACATAGATTATATACTAGTCAACAAATTAAGAGCTAAAAGCTTCATATATATATATATATATATATATATATATATATATATATATATATATATATATATTGATGACACATAAAAACATATATGAAGTTACCCAGTCTCAAGATTGAAAGGAAGAGGGCCATCAAAACCAAGAAGAAATTCAACAGTTGAGCTATTCTGATGAAGACTACGTACATGTAGAGAAAGTGTAGGAAGAAGAAGAAAATGAAACATTGTTGATGAATAATAATTGGATAAGCCCTGAGTGATTCTAATAGATTCATTTATATGTTGGATTGACTTTACAACTCCAATGTGGCTGTTCTTCCTCCACAAGTTACATGACTTCTCGATAATTATGCGTTTGATACAAATAAATACACACTACCCCACTACTGTCTACTCATTTCCCTCCTTTCTCATCCCCTATTGCAGTATGTTTTTCTCATGCTGCTTTCCTTTTTTTGCTTTCATATTCAGTTCTCATTTTTCTCTAATTTCTTGTGAAAGGCACAATTTTATGTGTTTTTTGTCATGTGTTTTTGTTAGATTTTTTTTTTTTTTTTTTTTTTTTTTGTGTTCTTTCTTGATATTCATTTTCAGACATGAGGCTAGGTTAGAAGTTATAGGTTTGGTCTTTCATTTTTGATATATACAAATTTATCAAATTACCATAATTTTTGTTTAATCATAATCAAACACTTCCAGAGCTTGTTAATTTCATGTGTGAAAATAAAACAACATTAATTATTAATCCTGTATTTCAATGTAAATCTTAGGTTCTTTTTTGAAAAACTGCTTGAATCTTCATCTACTTCTGAGATTTCCAATTTTTGAAAAATAATGATCTGTGTGACTGTATTCTATGTTGTTATGTCAAGGGGCTCTATCTTAATGGCTAATTACAATTATGATTTTTTCTTTTTTCTTTTCACTTTTGCTCTTTCATAGAAGAAAACGAATCTGATGACTATTAACTGCTGACCAATAGAACTTGCGAATTTTACTATAGCGTATATCCTCATTTGATTTCTAATAAGATGAAGCCAAGGACGAACTAGGATAAAATTATATTTTGCTCATTCTTAAGAGCACTTTCCTTTCCTGTGCTCTACCACTCCAAAACGCAAACATATTTCTAGAATCATTCTTTCTTTCATCTCTTTTGTTACAGAAACAATTCAAAATTTTCAAGTGTATCTTTCTTCAATCATTACGCAAATTCCGAACCATTCTTCTTCATACTTTTGAAAGCTCCTAATTTCGTGGCTGATGTGAATTTATTTTATAGTAGCTGTCCTCAAACTCCAAATAATAACTACTATTGTATCTTGATGCTTCTTGATGGTATTTACTTGATTATGTGGCTATCCTGGTATAAGTTCCGACTTCCGACTCTCTCATTAATGGATTTGATGATTTCTTAGTTTTCAGTCAAAAGTTTTGTTGTTTTGGGTAATCTGTATTTTCAACAAGGACTTCAAACACAAGTTCAAACAACTTATAAACAACCAAAAGAAGTTCAAACTATTTCTCAAAATAGTAAAAGAAAGAGATGAAGAAAAAAAGAATCAAGTCCACCGAATTCATGGTGTGTCCTTAAGAAAATTATTCTCGTCAAGTATTTGAGGTTAATGGAATATATCCTCCCAGGATAAAATGATTTACTTCAGTAAATGGTGGTATCTAAAATTTGTTGAACTACATACTCACTCACTAGAGTTTTTAGGAAGAAGAAAGAGTTTACAACTTCAAACTTTCGTGTATATATGTGAGGAAAAAATCAGATATATTTGTAGCCAAAGGTGCTGCTTCAAAAAAGAAGTAATGTTTTATGAAAAGTCACACTGCATTAGACCGTTGGCTCACATGTGGAGCCATATGCATCTGCACATGGCCACATACAGTCACATGTCCCACTTTCTTCAAAATAGAAAGTTTATGGTTGACGTGTATTGAGATATGCGGCGGCAGACACAATGTCCACATGCACCCGCATCTCACCTTTTTGTCATTCAACCAGTGAATCAAAGGCTCGCGTCCCATCGAGGTGCATTGTGACATGCGTCCGCATACGCTTGTGTGTGTCTATGAATGAAGAAATTTTAGATTAAATTTTTTGATCATTAACTCTCAAGTTTAAAATAAATTTTATCCAAAAAGATAGTCTCTCAATCATTTGAAAAATTTTAATCCAAATCTAAAGCCGATCCGAGCGAGCATCAATCATTTGAAAAATTTTAATCCAAATCTAAAGCCGATCCGAGCGAGCATCGATGGCGTCGATTTGAGACTTGCTTTCTTTTTTCTTGCTAAAAACATAGATGAGTACTTCTATACTTAAGCGCAGGAATGTTTCTTTCTCACATCAATGTAGGAGAAACACTCTTTTGTAAATTGAAAGCACAATTCACTTTTTTTTCGTTCATTTGTTTTTCCTCCATTTTCTATCTATTTCACTAGAATCTTGCAATTCCTCACATGAATGAGAAATGACTATTTTATAAAAATATACGTGTAGATACGTAATTTTGTCCCTCCCCAATATTATTTTTACTCATTTACCTTACCTTATCACGCACCCTTACCCTATTCCATAATTCTTTCATAAAAACACAAAAATAACAAAATTCCTAACAACTTTGACACCTCACCCTAACGAATTAACCACCACCCAATGAAAATTAACCACCTCACTACCCATACCCATATACCCCTACCCGTACACCCCCTATTCGACTCACACTTTTTCCATCTTTTCTCCCTTAGCAGAATCCACATAACTCTCATATATACACCTCTATTTTTCAATATAGAAAAACACATATAGAAAAGGGAGGAGGAAGATCACTGGAATACACTAGACACACACCTCACAATACACCACTCCTCCATCATCACTGCCATACATACACACAAAATGCTCACACCTTAATAACACACACATACAAACGCCTCTCCTACACTCTCATATGCACACGACATCATCAAAAAACATATACCTCATCATCAAACACACACACGCAGCACTGCTAAACACACAAACACAGAGAAATTGGAGAGACAGAGATCGACGGAGAAAAGAGAAAATAGAGGACAAGCAGAAAACATCGAGAGAGAGAGAGAAATCACGTGGGGAGGGAGTTATGATTTTCTGGCTAAATTTCACCGAAAATGTATCTCCACCGACAAAACAATCCCGCTGGCGAAGCAATCCCACCAGGAAACACCAGAACCACCTTCATCACCCACCCAAAATTCATAAAGCAGTGACCAATATCAGCGCAGAAGTCCATGAGAGGCTCGAAATTTCACCGGAGATGTGCCAAAAATGATCAAAATATCCTAAACATCGGGAAAACAATGAGTTTATCTTTGGGATTTCGGGAATTGAGTTCGAGGTCTGTTCGTGGTTCATGGGTTCACGAGGCTCCTGTCGCTATTGGAATTGGTTCAAGTTGATTGAATAAAAGTAACATGGAGGTTCAATTCTATCTTCTCTCCTTTTATTTTTTATAAGATTGTGAATGATTTGTGTATTTGGCATGTTTAAACCTTTGTTGTGTGTTGGTTGATGTTGGATTTGGATATGAAAACTTGGATTGGTAGTCGAAAAATTGGTTAATTATTTTGAGAATGAATTCAGGGAGGGGTTGAAAATTGATAAAAGTGAATATTGATCTATTTTGATTCATTGATGGTTGTCTAATTTGAAATGGATTTTAATTTTTATCGAACTTGATAGTTTTATATTTTAGGCCGAGGATCGACAAGAAAATCTTAGGTCTTGGGTAGGCAACTCGTAGGATTCTATATCATCGAATGCGTATGTGTCTATGTTGAGTGATTTCTCTACTTTTACCGCATTTCATCAAAAATGTATTCATTAGCCGGGGAATGCCCCGAGGCCACATTGTACTTATACCGGAGAATGCTCCGAAGTATTATGTACGCAAAGGAGGTTTGTGATCAAGGCCCGAGGAGTCGGGTGGAGCTTAGTATAGGATCAATTTAGAATAGGATTTACATTTCTGTATTTATCTATTTTTGGGACTGTATAATTCAGACTGAACATTATTTTGATTTTGAACTTTGTTTGATTTGTTTGTTTTCTTGTTTTATGTGTTTTTTGGTTTTATATATTTCATAGTGTCGTATTAGCCGATATACTCCATGAAGCGACCATGGTCGAACTATGGGATTGAGGGGTGCCTAATACCTTCCCTTCGATCAACGAAATTTCTTAACTGAAATCTCTATTCGTGGATCAATTTTGAAAGATTCAAAAATTATTTTTAAAAAGGATTTTCAAAGGTGACTTGGCATACCAGATTATGCCAAGTGGTGACTCTAAATTTTATTTGTTAAATATCTTTTTCGTAATAAATTATTTCTTTTGTCACTTAATAATAAAACCCTTTCAAACCTAAAATTATATTCTTTTTGGTATAAAAGGGGTGTGACAATACGGACAAGTTTTTGTGATTTACAAGTAAAGACTAATTGCATATGAATAAGTAGGTTTCTCTTTGAACTTTTCATAGTGAACTTATATTGGATGCACTCGGTCAATCAGTAGATGCGATATCTTTAAACCGTCTAACTTTGGTGTACACCTAGACAATATAAGTCACACAACCAGCCATTTAACGTTTATGATCCTCACAATTTTATTCGTTTCAACCATGAACACTATCTAATTTCTTGAGAGCTTAGATAATAGACCTTTACTATCACTCTCCTTAAATCAGTTTCCACTTCACCCTCTCGTAATGATTCCTAAGAATTTAATCCTATAGATTAAACTATTTGATCAACTTGTTAAACTTATAAGCTATAAAAAAAGCTTTTATCCATAAGCCTTATCCTTATTTTCTGAATATTATTTTCATCATGAGAATAGGTTAAGTTAATAGACAGTGTTGAACAGTCAGTCATCACTTTATTTAATCTCCTTTAACTTAGCTCTAGGTATCTTTAGTCTTCTAGGTAGAGTTACTGCCGTGATGACTTGTCTTAGGCCATAAACCCATTTTCCTTGATGATCTCTCAACTCTTTCTCTAGTTAGGCCTTTTGTAAATGGATCCGACACATTACCGTTTGGCTTTATATAGTCAGTTGCGATAATTCTACTAGAGAGTAGTTCTCTAACGATGTTATGTTTCTACCTTATATGACGAGATTTACCATTATACATCATATTCTCTATCCTACCTATTACAGCTTGACAATCACAATATATGCGTATTGGTACCAAAGGTTTGGTCCAATAAGGAATATCTTTTAAGAAATTCCAAAGCCATTCAGCTTCTTTACCAACCATATCTAAAGAGATAAATTTTGATTCCATTGTAGTAAAAGCAATACATTTCTATTTGGATGATTTTCAAGAGACTTCTCCTTCACCAAGAGTAAATACATATCCATTGGATTTTACTTTATTTGGCCCGGTAATTCAATTTGCACCATTATATCCTTTAATTACTGTTGGATATTTGTTATAATGCAAATCATAGTTTTGAGTATGTTTTAGATACTCCTAAACTCTTTTCATTTCCATCTAATGAGTTTGATTGAAATTGCTTGTGTAACGACTCAATTTAGTAATAGCACATGCTATACCTGATTGCATATGATTCATGATATACGTCAAACTTTTCAACACTCTTGCATAGTCCAATTGTAAGTCACTTTCACCTTCATTCTTTTGAAGTGCGATGTTTACATCTTTTGGCATCTTGGCAATATTAAAATTCAAATACTTGAATTTGTCAAGTACATTTTCAATGTAATGAGACTCTGACAATGCTAAATCTTGTGGAGTTCTATGAATTCTTATCTATGCTAAATGGTCAAGACAATAAACCACTGATAGTGCAACCAACATTTAAAGGGTCATTATCTTTATTACTGATGAGTATATATCAAAATAGACAAGATCATCTTTTTTTCTAAAGCTTTTAACAAAAAGTCTTGCCTTGTATTGTCAATAGTAACGAGTATGTGTCAAAATAGACAAGACCTTCTTTTTTTTCTAAAGCCTTTAACAAAAAGTTTTGCCTTGTGTTGTTAATAGTTCCATCAAATTTTATTTTCATTTTAAATATTTATTTTGAACCTAAAGGTTTATTTCCTAGAGGAAGATCTTCTAACTCCCACATATGGTTGTTCAAGATTGAATTAATCTCACTGTTGATAGTCTTTTCCAAAAGGATGAGTTCATAGAATTTGAATGTTTAACGCTCATTTTTAAGAAGAAATATAACAAAATCCGATCCGAAGGAAGTAGATGTCCTTTGACGTTTACTACGCCTTGAATTCTCTTCATTAAATTCATTCTCCTTTGGTTCTTTTTGAGGTCTTTTAGACTCCTCACTAGATAGCTCATGTCTAGTCTTATACAGATTAATGTGTTTAAAGAACTGAACATTATTTGATTCAATTACCATATTGTCATGAATATCTATATGTTCAGATTTATGAATAAAAAATCAACATATTTTACTATTTGTAGCATATCCAATAAAAACACAGTCCACAGTCTTTGGTTCCATTTTTGTCCTTTTGGGTACATAAACTTAGACTTTGGCTAGACATCCCATAATTTAAGATATTTCAAGTTGGGTTTCCTTTTTTTTTTATTTCTCGTATGAAAATGTTTGTGTGTTTCTATGGAACACTCTATTGAGTATTTAATTTGCTATAACGATATCTTCTCACCATAAGTTTGTGGTAAACCTAAACTTATAAGTAAGACTTCATTATTTTCTTTAATGTTTGTTTTTTTCCTTTCGCAATTTCATTTGATTGAGGTGAGTAAGTGATAATAGTTTGATGGACAATTTCATTTTCTAAACATATCTCTGCAAAAAGGAGATTCATACTCTCCACCTCTATCACTTCTTATCATTTTAATTTTTTTTATCCAACTAATTATTAACTTCAATTTTATATTATCTAAATGTTTCTATTACTTCATTCTTACTCTTCAGCAAATAAACATAACAATATCTAGTGCAACCATCAATAAAAGTTATGAAATACTTTTTCCCACCACAAGATAGTGTTAACTTCATATCACAAATGTCTATATGAATCAAGTCTAAGGGATTGAAATTCATTTCAACAGACTTATAATGATGCTTAGCATACTTATATTAATCACATGTTTGATACTTTGATTTATTGCACTTAAAATTAGGTAAAACTTCAAACTTATCAGTTTTTACAAGATTTTATAATTGACATGTCCTAAACGTTCATGACATAATCCATTTGAATCAAGTAAGAAGAATCAAAACTTTTATTCATATCAATAGTCATTACATTGATCTTAAAAAGTCCCTCGGTTAGGTAACATTTACCTATATACATTTCATCCATGCAAATAATTCTTTATTGGCACAAATGTGGTGGATTAGATCCGCCCTCTTGAATTACCAATTTGATTGCATTATGAAAGTATGGTACAAAGATTGTCTATTTTTTCTTTGAATTCAATCATGTTTTCTTGATTCTCTTTCTTGCCCTTCTTTGGAGCCTGACAATCAGTAGTTTTGTGGCCAATATTACCATAATTGATGCAATTTTCTTTGAATATCTTCGTAGGAGGACTGTCTTGTTGTCCAGATGCTTTCTTTTTCTTATTTGACTTTGTGGGATCATCTTCAATAAAGTTTGCTCCATTTATTATTGAATTCCTACATGACCTCTTTTTTTTGCAGCCTTGTTATCTTCTTTGATTCCTTACAATGTGATAATCGACATACATCTCTCTTGCATTTTATTTCAAGTAGTTTTTGAAGTCCTTCCACCAAAGTGGTAACTTTTCAATTATTTTAGCCACTTAAAATGAATCATTCATAATCAAAATTTTACAAGGAGGTCATGTATTATGACTTACAACTCTTGAACTTGGGTAATGACAACTTTACTATCTACCATTTTAAAGTTTGAAAACTTTGCAATAATAAATTTCTTCATTCCGACATCCTCTATTCTGTACTTCTTTTTTAAAATATCCCAGAGTTTATTTGAGGGTTTCATGTTACTGTACACATTGTACAAACCAGCTTGTAGGCCACTCATAATGTAATTCCTATATTAAAAATCTGAATGCTTCGAAGTTTTGGTCACTAAGAAACATTCATTATTTGAAGTTGATTCAGATAATTTAGAAACACTTTCCATCATGAACTTTTACAGACTTAAAGTAGTCAAGAAAAATAATATTTTTTATTGTCATCTTTTAAAGGCCACACTAGAAAACAATTTTGATTTCTCTGCTAGTGTCATGACAGGAGTGACATTTAAACAACTCAAAGTAGCAATGTTATTTATTGTAACATTGGTCGTTCCATCATTGAATTTATTTTCATTAGTTATTTTTTGCCACAATTAGAAAACCAATTTAGAATTACAATACTAAAAATAAAGTCTAAAACTTTAAACAACTTATTTCTAGTCAACACTGAAGTTTTTATATTCATCAAATCGCCAACCAAATGAACTTTGACTCCTGATGAACTTTTTATATCTTTGAATCAATATCAAGTTCAAATAGAGTAGATTTTGGTCTCCAGAAATTAAAATATAGATATAAAATAATTTCCTTAAAATTATTATTTTTTGAGTTATAAAATCTATATTTTTAGCAAGAACTTTAGAAACAAGTTCAAACAATCAAAAAAATTCAAACGTCTCAAAATAGTAAAAGAAAGAGCTGAAGAAAGAAAGAATCATGTCTACTGTAACACCCCACACTTTTTCTAACTTAAAACCGTCCCTAGAATGTCAAAGATTTGCTTCAAAGATGAATACCTTTTATTTCATGAGATATTTTCTAGATTTAGACTTTCTATTGTGTGGGAAATTGAATAAATTTTTCATTGATACCAAATTCACCCAAATTTGACACTCGATTGAGGATTTAGAGAATTTTTAAGTTGACAGTATCCCACCTAAGCAACCACCGCATTGCGGTGAAGGACAATTTCATAATTATTAATTTCAGTGGACCTTCGCGATATTGTCGCATCGCGGATAGGTCAAAATTCCCAATTATCAATTTCCAGTAGCCCAACGCAATATTGGCACATCGCGCCAGTGTCCAAAATGACATTTCAAAGGGGCACCGCGATGGTGGCACATCACAGAGAATGTCCAGTTCTCATTCGTCCTTTCCCAGTGAGCCACCGCAATAGTGGTGCGTCACAGTGGCCTATTAAATCAGAAAAATATTACGTTTTCAGTTCTATCCAGAAGTTTAAATAGGGCATTTTGGTCAATTCCCAAGCCCCCAATTCGTCCAAACATAAGACTTAAGCCTATTCTAAGCACTTTATGCCCAATTTCATCCATTCTCTCTCAAAATAAAATCCTAAAGTTACAAAGTTTCTTCTCCAAGAAATTAAAAATCCTCCATAGATTCTCCAAGAAAGCTTCAAATTGAGGATTTTCAAGGCAAGAAAATCAAGAAATCATCTCCAATAACTCAAATAGGAATCAATAGATCAAGTTTCTTCATCTAATCTTCAATCAAGGTATGTGGGGTTTATGAACAAGGATCTCCTTTTATCCTTGTGCCCAAAACTAGATTTTAACTATAGATTTATATGATTTTGAATGTTTATACATGAATTTTAAATTAGGGTTCATACCCATTATTGCAAATTGCAAGATTATGAGATTTCCAATGTTTTAGAAGTTGAATTGCATGTCTATTTTCATACTTTTATGCCATTGCAGAAATTTACAGATTTTGAGAGGAATTATCATTGTTTTCATGATTAAGCATGAATAATACGATGTTTTGACATGAGTTTGATGTATGAGTTATTAAGACCAAGTTTATATGTTGATGTTTCAAGAAAGATGATGCTTTAAGCATCCTATGATCAGTTTATTCACAGATTTTTAGTAAAGCTTTGATCTTTTGATCTTAAGCTAAGATAAGGAATCCACATTGTTCATATAGTTTGAAATTGAAATAAAGAGAAGCATAATTGATTTTTATTATAAACCCTTGTGCTATTTTAAGGTGGATATTTCATTATAAACTTAGATTTGAGGTCCTTAAACACTCCCAACACCTCCGACAACATCATTACATGATCTACCATCACTACGGTGGTCCTAAAGATCATTTTAGATTCATCAAAAGAGCATTACAACTACGGGGGGTCACAATCATACAGCCTGGATGGTGCCTCATTTAAATTCTCTTAACTTCTTACTCTGGACTCGAATTGACGAATGGTCGGTGGCATTGGAAAGAAGACTCAAAGGGATTTAACTTGATGTATAGTTGGCCACATTAATCTTTATATACTAGGATAAACAGTTGCTAGAATTTGACCCATGTAAAATTGTTAACTAATAATCAATTGAAAGGAAAGTGCTCAATTTAACTTTTGAGCTAGGAGATTCTTACAGTATATGTTCATCTCCAAGAATGTTCCCACACTAAGTAAAGGTCGTTCACACTTATATATAAGTAGAAATATAGGGTTCAGGTTTATAAACATAGAAAAAAATACGGTTCAACTTTGGCCCGAAAAAATGGGGTGTTATATTTTAGTTGGTGTTCTTTGAATTGTGATACTATAAATCACTTTTTTAGCTTCATTCGCTCCTTAATTATTTTCTATGATATAGCTATCAAATTTTTGTAACAATCTCATCCATTTATGCTTCACCAGTAAGAGACTAAGGATTAGTTATTGTAAGAAGAGAAAGAATGAGAATGATTCAGTTTAGGGTCCTTTCTCTTTAAGTTTCTGCAAAATTTAAATATATTATTTTTATATCTTGGCATCCATTGAATGATATGGAAATTCTAATTCAAGTTATATATGGATAATCACAGTTAGAACATCTACATTGATTTTACTTAGCTAAGATGTAGATTGTTTTATTTATTCTCAAGTCATCACCAACTGATTTGTCAACGTATTTTTTACTTATTCTCTCTCTCATGTGTTAGGGAATGTGAGGTTTTAGTGATGGACATATAAATGAAACATGTTGTGAAAGCTATTCCACATAAGTGAATAAAGAGAAGCTACTGGTGCTCACCTGAACTGCATGTTGAAGTTGATGCAAGACTGACAATGCATTAAGACAAAAGTGGATAAGCAAGGAAACTCAGAATTGTTTCAAATGCTATGATTAAGGAGAATATAAATGAAGCATCTACAAGTTGAGTTGATCAAGGAGTCCTACAAGACTAAGGGATAAAAGAGAAGAGTCCTATTCAATCAAGGAGGGAGAGACGACAACAACAAAGGAGTGAAACTGCTTGGGAGTCCTATTAAAGATAGAAGAGTACATCAACTAAAGGACTCAATCAGGAGTTGGATTAAATAGAATAAATGACATTCAAGTGTTTCACTGATACACTGAAAAAGATAGTCAACAATCAACAAATCAGTTCTATAACTTGAAGGAGCCATTAGAACAACTTGGTCCTTTACTTAGAGTCATAGATTTTGTGTAATAGGTTGGTTGTTGAGTCATATTGAGTTGTAATCTCTAGTCTCAGTGAAGTATAAAATAAGTTAGGATTAACGTCTTCAAGTTAGGGAACTCAAAGACTTGGGAACACTTATCTTGGGAAGATTTGTGTTTTTGTAGAAGTAGGAGTTAGAATTTTTAATTCCTAGTTTACAAGAAGTCTTGTAATTTGTTGATTGTTGAGGCTTAAGAGTAATAGTGAAGTTAGGGTTAAATCCTGTAGAGGTACAGGTCGTGGCTTTTTATACATTTCTTGAGCTGGGTGTTTTCCACGTAAAAATACTATGTTCCAAGTTTTACTTTTGTGAACCGCGTTAGCTTACTTGTTCCACAAATAGGCAACCAGTAGAGTGTAATATTAAAATCAGTAGGGAACACACTCTAACAAGTGGTATCAGAGAGAGGTTGTCTTAAATAAGGCTAGCACCTATGAAAAGATCATAATGATGAATTTCGCACCTCCTACTGGGCACAGTAAAGGTCACTCAACTACTAGACCTCTACTCTTTGATGGTTCTCACTTTATCTGGTGGAAGGCCAGGATGGAGATGTTCATCCAAGCTGAATATTATGCATTATGGGATAGGATTACTGATGGTCTTACTATTCCTATGAAAATAGTTGATGGTGAACCAGTCAAGAAAGTAAGAAGTGAATTTACTGTTGATGATTTAGCGGCATTACAAAATACAAAATTTAAGAACATCCTAGTTTGTGGATTAGGACCTGCTGAATACTACACGGTGTCAACCTGTACCACTGCTAAGCAAATTTGGGATGCACTGGTAAATGCATATGAGGGTACCTCTCAGGTAAGAAAATTCAGGATTTCTCTTCTTTTCACTGAGTATGAGGCATTTAAGATGAAATAAAATGAATCCTTACATGAGATGATGACAAGGTTTACTACCTTAATAAATGAGCTGACCTCCTTGGGAAAAGTCATCACTGAGGAGGAACAAGTTGAAAAGGTACTAAGGGTACTGCTAAAATCAAAATGGAATTTTAAAGTAACTGTAATAAAGGAGGCAAATAAGGATCTCATAGGTATGACCCTAGATGAACTGATAGGGAACTTGAGGACTTATGAAATGGAAGTTGATGGAACCAAAGAACAAGAAGTACCTTAGAAAATCTTGGCATTGAAGGCTTCTGATAGTGATGAGGAATTTGAACTTGATAAGGAATAAGTTGCCTTCATAATTAAGAACTTCAGCAAATTCTTTAAAAAGAAAAAGTGAACAAGTAGCAATAAGCGTTCCAATGACAATCGAAATGGTTGCTACAAGTGTGGCAAGACTGATCATCAGATCAGAGATTGTCCAGTTTGAGAAATAAAATGGAAAATGAAAAGGGCTAAAAAGAAACTGAAAGAAAAGGCCAAAACAAAAAAGGAACATGCAATGATAGCAGCTTGGGGGTCTGACTCAGATGATGATGAAACTACATTCATGGCACTTAGAGATTCAGACTTAGATGAAGAAGATGATGCTTCTGAGGTATGCATCTTGAACTTAAAGAAAAACTACATTTTTTTTCTAAATCAAAACTTGTCTCCGTAATGAGTGCACTAATTGCTGATTTCCAAGAATTAACTTCTGATAAAGATAAGTTGTTCAACAGTCTTGCAAGCCTTAAATTTGATCTCATTGAGATTTAAAGGTTTGTAAAGATACAATTGACAAGGAAAATTGCACTCTCAAGAAACACGTTGTAGAATTTGATTCTTCAAATAATGATCTTAAGTCTGAAATTTTGAAATTGACTCTCACTAAAAATGGAAAAAAGACCATGAGTAAAGAACAAGAAAGTGCTGAACTTGAGTTAGAAAAGTGCAAACTAGAATGTAGTAATGTAGCTGACATAATAAACAAAGTGAGTCAAGAAGTCTCTAAATCGAAACTTGATCTTGAAAGAGTAAATAGGTGGACAAATTCTTCAAGAATTGTTCACAAATTGAGTGAAAGAATTCACAATGAAAAGGAAGGTTTGGGATTCCACAAAGGTATTGATGATCCTAAAGATTTGTTTTATATCTGTGGCAACCTTGGACATCCAACCACTGAATGTCCAGTAGTTGCTAAAAGGAGATCAAATAGTCAAAACCTGTCAAATGAATTTTCTCAGACCAAAAAGAAAAGATCTGGTTTAGGTCAGAGAAACAGGTTGCACTACATGTTGCCAGCATGGACTAGAAGAAATTTAATTCATCCTTTTACTCATAAAATAGGACCGAAGCTAGTATGGGTTCCTAAGTCTAACCATTGATTTCTTTTGTAGGAAAAGATGAAAGAAAGCAAAAGGCATTGGTACTTGGATAGTACTTGCTCAAGATACATGATATGGTGATGAGAAAAAGTTCCTTTTACTTTCAAAAATCAATGGAGGAGGAGTTTCTTTTGGTGATGAAAAAAAGGGAATCATTAATGGAGTTGAAAAAATTGGCTCATCTGAGTCAAAAGCATTGGAAGATTCTATCTTGTAGAAGGATTGAAGTACAACCTGCTGAGCATTTCACAACTGTGTGATAAAGGTAATAAAGTTATTTTCACTTCTGCAGGAGTCAAAGTTAAGAGGATCGACACCAAGGAAATTGTACTCACTGCAAGAAGATACAAAAATGTATACAAAGCTGATATAATGGCAATACTAGGACCAGAGTTGGCTTGTCTAAGTGTAATAGAATATGATCCCCTCTTTTGGCATATGAGACTTGGACATCCAAGTTTGAAACAACTGAACATACTTTCCTCCAAAGATATAGTATTGGGATTACCCAAGACCAAGTTTAAGGAAGAAAAGTTATGTAGTGCCTGTGTAAGGAAGAAGAAAGTAAGATATTCTTTTAAGTCAAAGAATCATGTTAGCACTACCAAGTGTCTTGACCTGGTTTATATGAACTTATGTGAACCAATAAAACTTCAAAGCAAAGGTGGAAAAAGGTATGCCTGTGTAATTGTTGATGATTATTCCAGGTTCACCTGGACTTTGTTTCTAGAATCTAAAGAATATGCCTTCGATGTCTTTGCAATTTTCATCAAGAAAATTGAAAAAAAACTGGGTACTTCATTAGTCTCCATAAGATCTGACCATGGTACAAAATTTAAGAATGTCAGGTTCTTAGAATTTTGTTGGTATAGATCATAACTTCTCTTCTCCTAGAACACCACAACAAAATGGAGTTGTAGAAAGGAAAAATAGAACCTTAGAAGATATGGCTAGATCAATGATGCTTGCAGTAAATATTGCTAAAAACCTTTTAGCTACGGCAATAAGTACTGCAACATATATCATAAATAGATGCATGATCAGAACTATGTTAGAGAAGACTCCCTATGAATTACTGAAAGGAAGAAATCCAAACATTTCTCATTTTAGAACCTTTGGTTGTAAATGTTTCATACATAATAATGGAAAAGATAATCTGGGAAAATTTGATGCTAAAAGTGATGAGGGGTTCTTCTTAGGTTATTCACTTCATAGTAAGGCTTATAGGGTTCTAAACATCTGGACTAACTGTGTTGAAGAAAGCATGCATGTAGTTTTTGATGAATCCCATGTTAAAACTAACCTGTAGGAAGGATGTGACTCTGAGAAATAGGTTATACAACCCAGTTCATTGATTGGAGCTACCAAACAAGGAGGCGCCTCAATAGGGAGAACTGAATCTAGAGGTACAGTAGCAGGGGGAATTGAGCCACCAACTATCCCAACTCAGAATATCAGCAGTGATCCTAGTAGTTCACTAGGCTTGGTCCCAAAAGGTTACAAGTATCAATGCTCACATCTTATTGAGAATGTTCTCACTGATCTCACTTCTGGGATCACTACAAGTCTTGGATTAAGAAGTATGTGTGCCTTCAAGGCATTTCTATCAGAAACTGAGCCAAAAAAGGTAACTGAAGTACTGCTTTATGCTGATTGGATCATAGCCATGTAGGAAGAGTTAAATCAGTTTGAGAGAAGAAAAGTATGACACTTAGTTCCTCTCCCAAAAGATAGAACAATAATTAGGACTAAATAAGTGTATAGAAATAAAGTTGATAAGCATGGAATAGTTACAAGGAACAAGACAAGATTGGCGGTTTAAGGATATAATCAAGAAGAAGGCATAGATTTTGATGAGACTTTTTCTCCTATAGCCAGAATTAAAGCTATTAGATTACTTGTTGTATTTGCTGGGTATGTAGAGTTCATTCTATATCAAATGTATATTAAGAGTACATTCTTGAATGGCATTCTCAAAGAGAAGGTATATGTTAAACAACCTCCAGGATTTGACAGGAAGGAGTTTCCTGATCATGTGTATCAACTGGATAAAGTTTTGTATGGGTTGAAACAAGCTCCAAGAGCTTGGTATAAGAGATTATCAAAATTTCTACTAGAGCATGGCCATACTAGAGGTAAAATTGACAACACTCTCTTCTTGAAAACAAATGGAAATGATCTATTGGTTGTGCATGTATATGCTGATGATATCATTTTTAGCTCCACAAACATGAACATGACTCATGATTTTGCCAATCTCATAAGTTGTAAATTTGAGATGAGCATGATAGGGGAGATTAATTACTTCTTCCGATTGCAAATCAAACAAATAACATCTTGAAAAATGGTCCATCAATAGAAGTATGTAAAAAAAGTCCTCAAAAGATTCTCCATGAAAGAGGCAAAATAGATCAGCACTCCAATAGCCACAACTATAAAGCTTGATCTAGATGAAACAAGTTTTGATGTAGAGAAAACGATGTATAGAGGGATGATAGGGTCATTGCTATATCTTACAATAAGCAGTCCTGATATTGTATTTAGTGTAGGATTATGTGCTAGTTTTCAAGCAAATCCCAAAGACTCTCATCTAAAATCTGTAAAAAGAATTTTTCGATATTTCATGGGAACTAGTGATCTTAGTTTATGGTATCCAAAAGGTAGTAACTTCAACTTAGTTGGATATTCTAATACCGACTATGTAGGATATTTGGTTGATGGGAAGAGCACTACAGGCATGGCACACTTCTTTGGATCATGTTTGATTACCTGGTCCACCAAGAAGCAAAATTCAGTAGCTTTGTTTACTGCTGAAGCTAAATATATTGTTGCAGGATCTTGTTGTGCTCAATTATTATGGATTAAGGAACAACTTATGGACTTTGGTGTAGATGTTAGATGTGTTCCTATTTTTTTTGACAATACAAGTGCCTTTAATATAGTCAAAAATCCTGTTCAACATAAAAGAACTAAGCATATTAATATTAGACATCACTTTCTTAGAGATAATATTCAAAAAGGTCATATATCAATTATGTTTTATTCTACCGAGGAACAAATTGCTGGCATATTCACTAAGACTTTGAGTGGAGAACACTTTGAAAAGAATAGGTTAGCCTAGGGGATGATTAAAATTATATAAATCTCCCTCAATGATTGACTAGAATAAGTAGCTCTTAAGCGATTGTTGATTAATTCAGTCTTACACATTTAGTTGTGTATCCTAATTCCAAGATTTAAAGTTAATTGACTCATCTATGTTTTGATTTTATAGAAAGACTGGAACTTCAAGTCAATTTCGTCCATTTTCTCTTCAAAATTCAGGTATGATTATTGCTTGCCTATAGTAGCATAAAGAGAAATAGGTTGTCTACATGGTCCTTTCCATTACACATAAACCACTGAAAACCCAAAAGTGTTCTCCTTCAAAAAGCTGCCAGACATTTCCCATCAGAACTGAACTTCCTAATCATTATGTTTCCTTCACCTAATACACTTTAACCATGCTTCATCTTCTCTTTATCCACCTTAAATACCGTTTCTTCTCTTCTCATCATTCACCACTCACACAACCACAAACAAATCACTATTTTCCTCTTTATTCATCATGGCATCCTCTTCCTCTATGCCATCTATTGACTCCACTACCGCTCCTTTATCAACTATTATACTTTATCCCAATATTACCTTACCTCCACTTATTCCTTCTCTAATCTCAATCAAATTATCTGATTTGTAATGTTCAAGAATTTGCAAAACCCTTTTACTAAATTTTCTTCCAACCCTTCACCATCTTCTGAACCCTCACTTCCTCCTCCAATCCGTCATCAAATTATTGATCGAGATGATATTTCTATTATATATCTAAATGAAAAAAAACCCTCTCCCGTCTTTATCGATGTTGATTACACTATTCCTGTACAACCCTCTCCTATTGTATCTATTTCTTGTACTCCTTACACTTAAGGTAAAAAATAATGGGGAGATGTTTTCTTGGCAGAAGCACTTCGAGCTAGTAAAAAAAAATGTGTGGCTACATCTGATGCCACTCCTCCTCATGCATCTTCTCCTGATCTTCTTCTACAATCAGTAAGAAAAGAAGAAAACAATCATTGCAAAAGTCCCAAAACCCTCCTTTTCTCCTAAACCATCATCTCAGCCTACCCCAAAAGCATCTTCATCTTTAAAATACACCCTTATTGTCAAATCTTCCACATCCTCTAAAGTTTATTATTAAAAGTCCTCTACTCATTTAAAGAAATAGGTGAACAAACCTATTCCTTCTAACTTGTCTGATTCTGAGTCCCCCTAGATGTTACTGCTGATTGGATCCTGATTTTAAGGTTCCAGAACCATCCTCACATCAGGACAATCTTGAGAAACACCATATTCACTTTCAAAAGTTCAAATTAGCTAGATAATGGGTTATTAGTGGTTTTAGAGGTGTTGATATGCATACCTTGTTAGGTAAACTAGAGTTTCAAGGATGGTCACACCTATTTCTTCAGGGTGACCTTCAGAGGAGGTTTACCAAACCTGAAGTGTATGAGTTCTATACTAATGGGGTGTGTATTGGTGATATGTTTTCTACCACTATTCAAAAGGTTACTATGAATCTTTATATTGCAGGCATTGCTCGATTCTTGCATATCCCTTTTAAGGGTTGGGATCACTATTTCAAGGGAACTTGGCCACCTCTTGATAATATTTCCTCTACTCTTTACCTATGTTGTAAGTTCTCTAGAAATCCTCACCTGATCAATCATAAAAGAGTTCTTAAGAAGGAGATGTCTCTAATCCACCAACTCTATTTTGATGTAGTGCGTAAAATAATCATCCCTAGGAAGGAAAGAAGGACTTTGGATAGTTTTATTGACCTTAATCTCATGGAATAGTTGGAAACTGAGGTGAAAATTGACTTGACTCAACTCATATTGAAGCATTTGCAAAGGGTTCTCCTCAAGAAAGTGAATGGACATGCCCTCCCTTATGAGTTTTGGCTCACCTCGATGTTTGAGGAGTTTGAGGTATCTGTCCAAGTGTGGTCCTTACAGACTACCAAGGATATCATAGGGAGTGTAAACCACATGATGTTACCTATTTTTATGAGGAGTGCTGATAACCCTATGTAGAGGTTAAGAAATACACTGGCAGTAAAGCATGCAAAAGTGGAGGTTGCTCAGGCTGTATTGGAGGCTGCTCATGAGGATGAGAAGAGAGTTCTTCAATCTCAGATTGCCTTCTTTACAGCCTCCTTGGAGTGTGAGAGAGTTGAGAATGCTGATGTTATTAGGAAGATGACCTCCCTCATCCCCTCTTCTTTATCTACTTAGCTCCATCTTAGTTCCTTAGGAATATTTTCCTTGTTTTTCTTGGTCCCTGTTGTCTTTTTTTTTTGGGTAATGATAATTGTATCCTATTTTGTGAATGAAATGAACCTTTTTACTTAATATAATCTGTTTTTGTTTTTTCAAGGTATAACTATTCTCTTGCTCTAAGTTTTGACTATTTTAGTGATAGCCCAGTGGCCATAAATTGTTAAACAGTTTTTACTTATTGGGAAAGATTTTTGATGATACCAAAAGGGGGAAGAATAGATTATACAATGCTTATAACTCAATTGACTAGCCTATTTTATTCTGTGATTTTCTATTTAAATCTTTTATTGAGTATGTCAGGATTGTATGAATGATGCTGTGCTATTAAGTTTGTCATCATCAAAAAGGGGGGAATTTGTTAGGGAATGCGAGGTTTTGATGATGGACATATGAATGAAATATGTTGTGCATCCTATTCCACATAAGTGAATAAAGAGAAGCTACTGGTGCTCACATGAACTGCATATTGAAGTTGATGCAAGGCTGACAATGCATTAAGACCAAAGTGTATAAGCAAGGAAACTAATAATTGTTTCAAATGCGACGATTAAGGAGAAGATAAATGCGGCATCTAGAAGTTGAGTTGATCAAGGAGTCCTACAAGACTAAGGGATAAAGGAGAAGAGTCCTATTCAATCAAGGAGGGAGAAATGACAGCAATAAAGGAGTGAAACTACCTGGGAGTCCTATTAAAGATAGAAGAGTACATCAACTAATGGACTCAATCAGGAGTTGGCTTAAATAGAATAAACGACATTCAAGTGTTTCACTCATGCACTGAAAAAGATAGTCAACAATCAGCAAATCAATTCTACAACTTGAAGGAGCTATTAGAACAACTCGGTCCTTTACTTAGAGTCATAGAATTTGTGTAATAGTTTGGTAGTTGAGTCATATTGAGTTGTAATATCTAGTATCAGTGAAGTATAAACTGAGTTAGAATTAAGTGAAGTATAAACTGAGTTAGAATTAACGTTTTCAAGTTGGGAAACTCGAAGACTTGGAAACACTTATCTTGGGAAAATTTGTGTTTTTGTAGAAGTAGGAGTTAGAAGTTTTAATTTTTAGTTTACAAGAAGTCTTGTAATTTATTGATTGTTGAGGCTCAAGAGTAATAGTGAAGGTGGGGTTAAATCTTGTAGAGGTACAGGTCATGATTTTTACACCTTTTTTAAGTCGGGTGTTTTCCACATAAAAATACTGTGTACAAGTTTTACTTCTGTGAATCACGTTAACTTACTTGTTCCACAGATAAGTAACCAGTAGAGTATAATATTAAAATTAGTAGGGCACACACTCTAACATCATGCTTTAACATGGTAATAAGTTAATTGAGATGACTTTGGAGTTCACTTATTATTGATAAGTATGCTAGAAACAACAATGATCTAGAAGAATGATAAGATGCTTTGTAGAATAAAAGAAAGATATTCATGCAAGACCATTGTCCATTTTTTCTCTTTTTGTCCAAATTTATCATTTTTTTTCTTCATAAAATATAAAACTTGAAATAATTATTGTTTATGAAACTTCCATGAATAGTTCCTTATTATGATGTAGTGCTTGAGGGTAAAACAATTATAATTTAGAGTTTCATTTTGAATGTCAACTATATTGTTATGCTTTTATTTGTCATTTGTAACTTACTTGTTTAGTGTATTCAACATTTATTGATGACTTGGTTAAATATGTTTCCTTTTTTCTTTTATTGAAAAATTCTTCAACTAATGTGATACAGTTTAACATACTTGCAACAAACTAAGATATACAACTCAAAATAAAAATTTCATATCAGCATTTGAATTGTTGGGCCCATGCTCAGTACGGACTAAAAGTTATCTAGTGTCAAGAGAGAATATCTCTTTTTGGCCATTCATATAGAGAATACAATAATGTTAAATCTTTTATATTTAGTACAAGTTGCTACACGTGTTGGTCTATTCTCATTTTTGCATGAGAATTTTATGGGTCACATTCAGAAATGGCCCTAAAGAGGGCTGGTCTTCGCAAGAGGAGGTCTTGATTTTTTGTCTGAAGAAAAAAAATCTTATAAAATGGCCTTTATAATTGGCAATCTTGATTTTTTGCTCCAGTTAACTAAATGTAGTAAGCTAATTTGTTAAATTTTGCCTTTGATATGATTTTACCATTTTGCTCTTCCACGCTGCTGCTCTATGTTAAATTTAGGGTGTGAGAATGGTTGTCACAATTTTCAATTCCCTCAAGAGTAATTTGGGAGAGTTTGTGATTTTTAGAGCCTTTAAAAGTTATATGATTGACTTCGATCAACATTTATTATTCTGAGAGTCGGATGATGATTTGGATAGTTCTATTAGATTCGAAATGTTGAATTTAAGTTTGTGGTGGAGTTGAGTTGGGTTTGGAGCCTTTAGTTTGTATTTCGACCCTCTATTTGAAAAACTAGTGAAATATGCCTTAAAGGAGTTCTGGGGGTTAATTTATTGAAAATAATCTTTTTTATAAATCCAACAATGCCATTGAGTCCAAATCATAAAAAAATAACCTGGTAGCATAAATAGTTTATTTTTGTGGACCTCAAATGAATCCCGAGGGTTCATTTGGAGACATTGCAACATACAAATTCAAGTGGTGCACAACTTATTTTTGGTGCATATAACCTTTTTTGTGAATGTGAGCCACTACCATGATTGTGGAGAAAAAATTAGTCCTTTATCACAATCATGAGGGTGGTGGTCGCGATTGTGATAGTAGTTAGATTCGGGGCGGTTCGTCCTTCTTTGCGGATGCAACAAGGCTATCGTGAATGCAAATCCTTGGCCATAAATGTGAAGGCCAAACTTTAGGTCAAGTAAACATTGACCATCTTGATCGTGAGGTGGGGTCCACAATCATGAGGCACTATTCAATAATAGTATATAAACCCCATTTTTATTATTTCCATCATTTTTGGACTTTGAGCTTTGGGTTTGGGAAATTTTAGGATTCTTAATCTTTATTTGAGCTTGGATAAGCTTCGAGACCTTAAATTTCATTGCTTCACATTGATTTATATCATTAAAATACTCTTTAATCTTTGTTTTAATATGAGATTCTGAGAATTTTTCTGGACAAGCTTAAAAATGATTTTTCTTGAATTTGAACCTTGTTTTAAAGTCGTTTTTGCATAGGTTTTCAACTGTTTGTTTCTTTAACCTGGGGAAATGCATTTCTAAAATAAAATTCTAGTTTTACCCCTTTTGTTTTCAAATTCGTTTTAGACCTGACTCAAATATTGGTAATAAGGTACCATTAGATTTTTTAACACATAGATGTTATATTTAAATGTTGTAGTTCATTTTGAGGCCATTCAAAAGAGGAAAACTTCATGTGAAAGAAATTTAGTCTTTGATTTCATCATTTTGAGGTAGGTTATAAATTAACTTTTTTCACATTGGGCTGGGTAGGTAATGAATAAGTAAAACATGTAATGGGTTGGGTAAAATAACTAGAAGATGCAATTTTTGAGTTATTATATATTGCATGGTACCCGTGTGGGGGTTTATTTTCTATTGTTGTTGGCTTATGATATTATATATTGTACGTTGCCCTCGAATTCATTTTGGACCCGACTCAAATATTGGCAATATCGGTACCATTAGATTTTTTAACACATAGATGTTATATTTAAATGTTCTAGTTCATTTTGAGTAAACTTCATGTTGAAGAACTTTAGGATTTGATTTCATCATTTCGAGGTAGGTTATAAATTGACTTTCTTGACACTAGGCTGGGTAGGTAATGAATAAGTAAAACATGCTATGGGTTGGATAAAATAACTAGGAGATGCAACTTGTGAGTTATTATATATTGCATGATTCTCGTGTGGGTTTTTTTTTGTTGTTGGTGGCTTATTAGGGGCTTTATTTGACATCATTGACTTTATTTGTGCATTTGACTTCTTTATTTCTTAAATGTAGTGCCCGTGCAAAGGTTTGAATAGATATTCTAGGACTTATTGAGCACTGCTTTCCTTTATAATGATAAAAATGCATGAGTTATGTGTTGAGATAATATTAGTGATGTCTTACATGCAAATTTATTCCAATGGTGCTCGACTAGAACTGCTATCATGAATTATTGACTTGATTTCTGAGCTCACTTGTATACATAATTAGTGAAATGGATATCTTCATACTATTTGATTACGAGCATTACATCCTCATTGCATACATACACATTCATGAGATATCGGTATCATTGAAAAATATTAAATTTTAAAAGAAAATGAGACAATTTTGAAAATGCCTAGACTAAGGGATCTGCTGGTCAAGTAGATTGAGTTTGTGAAAATTTGAAATAGTATATGGGTTGCGAATCCACCATGGATCCTGTTTTGAGAGAAATAAGACTCTATAGGTGTATACATAAAGTCATCTGATGACTTTCAACTATTCACTTCATGATACAAGTCAAATGGGCATCAATACTTTTGATCACATATCTCGAGGCCAACATAAGGAGGTTTAACCCTTGACCATCCTAAGAATCCAATAATGTAATTGAAGGCCCTTTTTCGAGCTCCTAATCAAGCAATGTCGTGTTTGAAAGATAGCTTGGAGATGAGGAAAACCATTGGGCAAGAAATAAAGAGAGCCCTTGTGGGTTATTTTCGAAATAACCAGTTTGAGTCTATTTTTTTAATAGGCTAGTTGTGCAAAGAAAACTACTATAAATAGTTGCCTTATTTTTGTTTAATGATAATGATGAATTCATGAAAACTCCATTGGGAGTGTTGATTGCTTGGAAAAGCCGATGTTGAACCTTGTTTAGAAATGGTCGTTGTAAGGGAGATCCGATCCTCCTTTTGGTCAACGTAAGAGCTAGGTGCTTGTAGGTAATCAATAAGGGAGGTCTTTGAGTTTGATACACCCTTTGGTTGCCCTTTTGTTATCTTCTTGTGTCTATCTTTCTATCATCTATCCTTTTAATCCTTTTACTTTTCATTTGTCAATTTTGTTGTTTCTATAGTGTTTGTGTTTGTTCTCATCATCTTATAATACTCTCATACCAATTGGTATTAGAGGCGAGCTTAATTTCGTTCCTACGAAGTCAATCTTGGGTTTGTTATCTTGAAAATCCATAAAAATAGTGATGTTAAAAATCAAAAATACCCAAAAAGTCACTATTCAAGTTTTTGTTCTTAGGTCAAATTTTGAATTTTGATTTTGTATTTATCTTGTGTTTCTAGTGTTATGTTTGTGTTCTCTAACACTATACGAGTCTATAAATCAAATTTGAGTCAAATCGGAGCTTATTTGAGTTTTCTATCCTTGTTTGAAGCTTTGGTTGAAGATTTTGAAGTTGGACACAATATTTGAAGTGTTGGGTGAATAATTTGGGCAAAATAAATTTGGAAATGAATTTAGATCATTGAAAAGTTCTTACGTTCAAAATTTCAACTCACTCCGAGCCTCGTAGAAGAAGTTACTGTTCTTAGTGTTCTTGAAGACATTCAAATCTTCAAGTTGAATCTTCATTAATAGTTGTTATTTTATCCAAAATAAAGAAATAAAATTAGTGAAAAGTCTTTGTCCTAAATCATCTAAGAAGATTTCAAGTATATCCCAAGAAACAGTACAAAGGGGGACCATTTAGAGGGCAAAAGGGTTATTTCAAGAGAGAGGGGCGGGTGACCTGCCTTGCACTTGTGCCCAAGGTGTACTTAGTCTACTCAAGAAGGTCAAAATTACCCCAAAACAATGATCAAAGTCACTAATTTCATCCAAGCTATGCCTCACATACTGCAGCATCTCCCCCAACGCAGCCTCAACACAGAACGCCTTAATTTGAACACAAATCAGCCCCAACATATCCCAAACGCATACCAAACTTGTCCAACATCAATTCAAGTTCTAAATCACATCTCAACACTTTAAAAATACTATTTCTCAAGGTTTGATTCTTTAGTTTCATTTTTGTGATTCCTAATCTCTTCTTTTGATTCTTAAACCAATCATCAACTAGTAATTCATATACTAAGTTGATCAATTATTTCTTGAGTCCAAATTATTTCGTCATCATATTTCTTTTGAGCTTTTCTATTTATTTTTATTTTATTATAACTTTTTTGATTCAATTCCATAAATAGTTTTTATTTCTTTGAGTCGTTCAAACAAGAATCCACTTCGGACGCAAGTAGAGACTGACACCTTATTGTCGATCGGAGTATAAGCAACTTTCAGTATTTGCCGCTCAAATTGTGAGTATAAAAAAGATGTGTTCCTACGAGTATTGGTGAGTTTCTTTACTACTAATCTTGTTTTTCATTTAGTAGGTACAAGGAGATATAAGGGGAATATGTCTTTAATAGGCTCGGATAACTGTGACTACGACATAGGAGACTATGATTATGGTGAATAATGTTATGGATATGAAGATTAGGGAGAATACAGAGGATATGAATATATCCATGATAAAGAGATGGATGAGAATGAGGGCCATTATTCCAAAGAAGAATATAAGATGAATGATGAACCTACTTAATATAGTGAATATGGAGATGATGAAGAGCCTTGTGATGGGTCATATGAAGAAGATGGAGAAAGTGAGGAGTCTTATACTTCCCACTTTTAATACCAAGGCAATGTAAAGTATAACCTTCTCTCTTATGCACCTTCTAAGAGTTATGGTGAGAGTGCAGATGTGGAGTTTGAAGATTCATATTCCTCACCATATTTCTTATCAAAGTCAAAGTTGTGTGAATGGTTATACTAACTATAGTAGAGGTTACTGTAAGACCCCACAAAAATTTTCTAGCTTAAATCAGTCCTTTAAGCTTGTTAAGGGTTCCAGACTTAGGATATACTATCTAAGTATTCAGACTTAGTATAATTTTAGCCTTCAAAAGTTGGAAATCTTATTTAATGACCTTTACATCCATTAAATGTTGATATTTAAGTAAATTCATGATCAAGAAGGTCAATAGGTATTCCCAGACAAGTTTTAAATTTTTCAGACCTCGTTCAGGCCATGTTTGAGTGACCAAAACAGAGGATCAATGCGATCTCAACGCATCGCATTGACCATTGCATCCATAAGATAGTTTTTCCCCAGCTTTAATGCAAATTCTAGTGAACTGATGTGGACTCAATGCAGTGCATTGGCTATTGCGTCGATGCCAATGATGTGGCACATCGGCCTGTGCGTCGGCAACAAAGTTTACAGGCATTAAAAGGACTCATCCTCAGGGTTAATTAGGTCTTTTTTCCATGCCCTTCAGCCCCCAAAATATGAAATTAAACCCTTTGGAGAGCAATTATATTCATTATTTCACAAATTGCTCAAGAACAAGAACCCTAGGTGTTCAAATTTCAAATCAATAACTCAATAAATTACCATTAACTTTTAGAAATCATTAACTAAGGTATGTGAAGTATTCATCCAAGGGCCCCTTCCACCCTTGGAGTCCAAGAAAACCTTTTTAAACTTCTAGTATGATTGATTTCATGATTTCCTTGATTGGAATTAAAGTGTATTCATGATTATTGTTGTAGTTGGAGTTTTATTCCATGAGTTAATAAAAATTTAATATGGAAATGACTATTATGTGTATAGTATCTTGTCAATCTATGTTAAAGCTCTTGAATTATTAAATTGCTAATTGAAAGTGTGTTGCTCACATGTCGTTTAGTATTATGTGCATAGACTATGCCTTCCAAGTGTTTGATAAATCATTCATGTGAATTAAATAGTGGAATATTATCATGATAGCATGTATACTAGTCCATTCCATGCAAGTGTTTGGTAAAATACCCCTATAGATGCATTATGAGCAAGTGTGCACTTTTATGCTATGCAAAGTCATATAATGCTTTATTTTTATGCTATTGAGTCCTGGGGGTATTTAATACCCAAAAATTTAGCTGATTACCTAGATCCATGATCAGTCATAGAATAGTGTTGGTCACATCATGATCAGTAGTACTCTATACTCAATCAGTTAACAGAATTCAGTAGTATTCTGTTAGTCCACGGAACACAGCAAATTCAGTCCAGTTCAGTCAAACAATAAGATCAGTAATAATTCAGTCCATCCTAGTACAAACTAGGAATTAGTTCAATGTCTATTCAGTTGGGAGTATGATTCAACACCGAGCTAACCTAGGGATGGGGGCATTCTTGCCACCAGAAGATTTGAACCTTAGTAGCAATACCTGATTTATAGAACTATGTAGCTAGCATAGGTTGAGATATCTTTTTGTCAGATATTCTGAGGGTTGATACATCTTATTCGAGTTATTGTAATACCCTGCATGTTTCTAAGCTAGGAAGTGAATAAGTATTCCTACGTATGAAATCTCCTATCATGTGATTCATACTTGAGTACATGACTAACAATGAATATCCTAGTGATAGGATATCTTATGATGCATTAATCATGTTCATATGAGTCACTTAAGGTAATACAAGCTAAGAGTTTTTGAATCCATTAAGTTTTTGTGTTCGATTTTGCAAGGGTCATCTTTGAACGAGTATAACTCGATGTTAATGTGGTGTTTTGGCTGATTTAGACCCACCAAATTGTACAAAATCAAATTAGCTTTCCAACGATACCAATTTTGCCTTAATCCAATACCCGAGCGAAAAGTTATGCCCATTTTTGTGAGAGACAGTAAGCATAGGCGATTGGTTAGGCGCCGCCCAACCCAAGCACAGACAATCACTTGGGCGCCGCCTAAGTCAATTCCAGGTGTCAAAACACTCCGTCTTGAGTTGTTTTAAGGGTAATTAAGTCGTTTAACACTCCTTACACATCCCTAAACTTAACCCTACGAAATATATAACTTCTAAACATATTACAACCCTATTTTCATCTCAAAGCTCATCTTCCAAGAGCACTAAAGGAGAAAAACAACTAGGGTTGCATAATTAAGCTTGAAGATCCGATATCAAGGAAATTCCTCCATTAATCATCAAGAATCTTCCTTCTAAGGTATGCTTAGTGTCCATCCACGGATTCCTTTCGTCCGTGGAGTTCAAGAATCAATCTTTAAAATACAAAAGCTTGGTTGATTATGGTGATATGATCATACCCATGTTGATGCTTGTTTGTTTTGCTATATAATAGTATGCGTGAATTAATATATGGATCCCTTTCATCCATAAAGCTCAAAAACCCTCTTTTTCATTATAAAGTATGATTTCTATATTGTTGGGTGTTGATGATCATGTTGTTGATATTGGGTGATTCCCATGATGGAATCTTTATATGTTTTTTTGAATTCATGATATCATATGAGTTTGAAACATGTAAATTTGAGTTGTTCATGATGTATAATTTTGATGATTTCATCTATGCTTAAGATGTGCATGTAAGGTATTTGATAAAATGCCTAAGAAACTAGAAATCATGCAATATAGCTAAATTGTGACTAAGTGAAGGATTCATGATATGCCCTTACGTTCCAATGACTTCTATGTTGTTAATGTGCCTTGTAAATGTTGTTGGAATACTCATGAACTATTCTTATGATATTATGCTATGTTTACTTGCAAATCCTACTTATGAACAAGATGTATGATAACCATGCAATCCACACGAACTTCCATGCTATTGGTATGTGTTGTCAATATGATTATGCAATGAACATGATATTAAGATTGTGCAAGTACTTCCATGTGATATGAAACCCTTTCCATGCAATACATTGTTGATAACCATGCTTAGTATGAGATCCCTACTTATGATATTATGAATTATGGACTCTACTCTTGTGATCAAGTCAATCATGTGTGTCATTTTCCTTCCATCGAGTCCTGGGGGTACTTGTACCAAAAAACTATAGCTGTGTGACTAGATCCATGTCATGTTTCATGATATAAAAACTCAAGCTATGATTTCATAGACTTCAGTCAGTCATGTGACTCAGGAAAACCTCACGATCTTAGTCAGTTGTCAGATATCAGTAACATTCTGCCAGTCAATAGAATTCAGTAAGATTAAGTCATATACAGTCAGTTATTCATGTCCAGTCCCTCCAGATGGGAGTAGAGGTTAGAACCGAGTGAACCAAGGATGGGAACTCACCCGCCAGTTCAGGGTGTGATTCTTAGTAGTCATCCTTGTATTCCAGAACTACGTAGCCAGCGTAGGTTGAGACATCTTAACCCATCAAATTAGGGTTGATGAGGTGGCTTAACCCCGTCAGTTTAGGGTTTCCACCATTCTTATTGAGTACCCGCCAGATATGGGTCACTCATAGGCTGTCCTTACCCGTGGCACGGTATTGATACCCCTTCAGTCAGGGCAGAGATTGGACCCCAGCTTAATTATAACGGCATACATAGGGCATGTCGGTTAAACACTACTTCCCACAGTTTCAGTATCAGTCTCAGTAAAAAAACTCAGGGTATTCTTCAGATTTTAGTATGTACAGGACTGTCAGATACAGTCGTCCATGTTATCAGTTTCAGTATCAGTCATGACATTTATCAGTAAACCATATATTAGCTTACAGGTCATGCTATCATGTATTCACGATCCTAGTTTCTATATATGTGTGTTTGCACTCCCATGTTCATATTAGTCAGTTAGTGTTGTTCATGCATGAAACCCTTTATGTTCAGCCTACCTTCCTCGTATACTCAGTACTCCAGTTGTACTGACGTCTTTACGCTATGGTGCTTTCTTTTTATATTACACCTTAGGTTCTGAGACACGAGCTCCATCCCAGCAGTAGCGGTAGCATTCCAGTCGCAGAGACACAGTGAGTCCTCATTTATTTGAGGATAATATGATTTGATTCATTTATTTATTTCATCAGTTCAGTTTTACAGAGTTAGTTGGAGACATGTTCCTTCAACTCCTTATTCAGATAGTTTAGAGGCTTTCAGATTTATGTTCAGATTGAGTTGTTTTGGGTATTTTCACCCACATGATTGTATTCAGTTGAACCTTATGGCCTTACAGTTCTATGTATTCTGTATTATTATATCATGATTTGTAGTATATGGGTATAGATATCAGTCATAGGTTAGCTTGTGGTACCTCGGGGTCTTGAGCACCGTGTAGCATTCTAGTTCAGCGAATCGGGATGTTACAGTTATCCTGCCAATGAGGGTTATTGAAAGAACTTCCTATCAGAATGGGTTAACTCATAACTTGTCTCTACCCATGGCACAGTATTGACACCCTTCCAACTGAGGTTACAGGTTGGACCTCAATCAATTCAAGGAGGGGCATATCGGTTAGATGATTACGTCCCATAGTGTCAATCTCAAAATTGAACTTAATTTAGTTCTACAGATTTAGGACTATCAGGTATAGTCACACAATTCAGTACGAAACTCAGTATAGTTCCACAAAATTAGAATTGTTAGATACAGTCATTCAGTTATCAAAAATACAATATCAGTAAACTCAGACATTAGTAAATCAGTATTCAGATTCAGTATTCAGTGTTATCACGATCTCAGTTATAGTATATATGTCTTCATGCATATACTCTTATTCAGTCATACTCATGTTATTTAGTTATTATTGTTCATGCATATGAACCCATGCATTTCAGCCTACCTCACTGAGCATACCAGTACATTCAAAGTACTGAAGCATGCTTTTCTGTTGCACTATGATGTCTTATATCATAGGTTCAGACACACGGGCTCTGGAACACCCTTAGTAGTTCAAATTTTTAGAAGTCAGAGTAGTAGTAAGTCCTCATAGTTCGAGGACATGGTTGATTTCTGTATTTTAGTATTATTTTCAGTAGTTGAAGTTAGTTGGGGACTTGTCCCACCATCTCACAGTTCAGATAGTTTAGAGGCTTTTCAGACTAAAGTATTTTCAGACGGATGCTCATTTCTTCACTACAGATTCTCAGTTTTAGGTATTATGATACCTTATTCAACATTTTTTAGTATTATACAACATTGAACCTTATCATAAGTTTTTGCCTATTTATGTATTTTTGTAGTATTATTATTCAGTTGTTACAAGAGGTACCAGTCATGGGTTAGCATATGGTCCTCCAAGATTATGAGTACTGTGTAGCATAGGTTAAGACATCAAAACTGTTCGATGAGGGTTGATGAGGTGGATAAATACTGTCAAGTGAGGGTCCCACCATTCTAGTGTAGGGGACACTATCAGACAAGGGTCACCCATGGCTTGTCCTTACCAGTGACGTAGTATTAATACTCTTCCAATTGGGGTTACAGATTGGACCCCAACTCAACCATTATGGTTTATTAGGGGCATATCGGTTAGATAACTACTTCCTACAATTTCATGTAACAGAATTAGGACTTTCAGACACAGTGAATCAGTCTCAGTAATAGAACTCAGATAGTTCTTTAGATTTTAGAACCGTCAGATACAGTTAACTCAGATACAGTACGGGACTCAGCTAGTTCCATTAGATTCAATATGGTCAAAAATAGTCAGTCATGTTATCAGTTATATCAGTTTTTAGTATGTCATGTTATCAGTATTCAGATTTAGTAATTATGTTATCACGGTATCAGTGTTAGTTATTATGTCTTATGCATGTATTCTCAAGATCATGATAGCTAGTCTGCTATTGTTATTATTCATGTATATGAACCCCATGCATTCAGCCTACCTCACATGCATACCAGTACATTTAAAGTACTGATGCATTTGTGCTATGGTGTCTTATACCATAGGTTCAGAGATACGAGCTCCAGAGCATCAGTAGATTCCAGTCTCAGCTGTTAGAGTTAGAAATGAGTCCTCATCTTTCAAGGACATGATCATTATTTTATTATCTCAATAATTAGTTTATTAGTTGGAGTTAGTTGGGGATATATCCCATCAACTCCTTATTCAGACAGTCACATTTTAGAGGCTTTCCAAACTACAGTATGTTCAGATAATCTATTTCAATTTTATTTTAGATATTTCATACCCCTCTCAGATGTTCTATTTTATCACATACTATGTCTTAGTCTTAAACCTTATGTCCTTTCAGTTCATGTTTCTATATTATGGAGTATATTATGAAGTATACAAGTACAAATATTATTCATGGGTTAGGTTGTGGTCCTTCGGGGTCATGAGCATTGTGTAGCATTTCGGGTACCAGATTCGGGGCGTTACAAAAAGTTGGAAATATTATTTCATGACCCTTATGTTCATTAAATGTTAATATTTAAGTAAATTCATGATCAGGAAGGTCAATAGGTGTTCTCGGACAAGTTTTGAATTTTTCTGACCTCGTTTAGGCCATGTTTGAGTAACCAAAATAGAGGGTCGACGCGATCTCCTTGCATTATGTCGACCATCATGTTGGTAAGATGGTTTTTCCCCAGCTTCAATGCAAATTCTAGTGAACCGATGCAGACTCAATGCGGTGCGTTGGCTATCAAATCGATGCCAATGACATGGTACATCGGCCTGTGCGTCGGTAACACAGTTTACAAGCATTAAAAGGCTGCATCCTCAATGTTAATTAGGTCTTTTTACCACGCCCTTCAACCCCTAAAACATGAAATTAAACCCTTGGTGTTCAAATTTCAAATCAAGAACTCATCATTAAATTTAAGAAATTAATCAGCTAAGGTATGTGAAGTGTTCATCCAAGGGCCCCTTCCACCCTTGGAGTCCAAGAAAACCTTTTTAAACTTCTAGTATGATTGATTTCATGATTTCCTTGATTGGAATTAAAGTGTATTCATGACTATAGTTATTGTTGGAGTTCTATTCCATAATTTAATATAGATTTTATGTGGAAATGACTATTATGTGTATAGTATCATGTCAATCCATGATAAAGCTCTTAAATTGTGAAATTGCTAATTGAAAGTGTGTTGCTTACATGTCGTTTAGTATTATGTGCATAGACTATGCCTTCCAAGTGTTTGATGAATCATTCATGTGAGTTAAATAGTAGAATACTATCATGATAGCATGTATACTAGTCCATGCCATGCAAGTGTTTGATAAAATGCCTCTGTAGATACATTATGAACAATTGTGCACTTTTATGCTATGAAAAGTCATGTGATGCTTTAGTTTTTATGCTATCGAGTCTTGGGGGTATTTAATATCCTAAAATTTAGCTAATTACCTAGAGCCATGATCAGTCATAGAATAGTTTTAGTCATATCACGATTAGTAGTACTCTGTACTCAGTCAGTTAACAAAATTCAATAGTATTCCGTCAATACACGGAACACAGCGAATTCAGTTTAGTTTAGTCAGATAGTAAAATTAGTAATAGTTTAGTCCAGCCTAGTACAAACTAGGAATCAGTTTAGTGTCTATTCAGTTGGGAGTAGGATTCTGCACCGTGCTAACCCAAGGATGGGGGCATTCCTGCCAGCAGAGGGTTTGACCCTTAGCAGTAATCCTTGTGTTACAGAACTACGTAGCCAGCGTAGGTTGAGATATCTTCTTGTAAGATATTATGAGGGTTGATACATTTTATTCAAGTTATCATGCCAGCAAGGGTTTATGAAAGATCTTTCTGTCAGAGAGGGTTAACTCACAGCTTGTCTCTACCCGTGGCATAATATTGACACCCTTCCAACTGAGGTTACATGTTGGACCCCAATTAGTTTGGAGAGGGGTATGTCGGTTTGATGATTACCTCCCATAGTCTTAATTTTAGTCTTAGTCTCAAAATAGAACTCAGTTTAGTTCTACAGATTCAGGACTATCAGGTATAGTCACATAGCTCAGTACGGAACTCAGAATAGTTCCCCAAAATTAGGTCTGTCAGATACAGTCATTTAGTTATTAGAAATACATCAGTAAACTCAGACTCTAGTAAATCAGTATTCAATATTATAACGATCTCAGTTACAATATATATATTCATGCGTGTACTCTTATTCAGTCATACTCATGTTATTCAGTTATTATTGTTCATGCATATGAACCTATGCATTTCAGCTTACCTCACTGAGCATACCAGTACATTCAAAGTACTGACGCATGCTTTTCTTTTGCACTATGATGTTTTATATCATAGGTTCAGACGCACGATCTCCAGAGCACCCTTAGTAGTTTAGATTTTTAGAAGTCAGAGTAGTGGTGAGTCCTCATAGTTTGAGGACATGGTTGTTTTCAGTATTTTAGTATTATTTTCAGTAGTCGGAGTTAGTTGGTGACTTGTCCCATCAACACTACAGTTCAGATAGTTTAGAGGCTTTTCAAACTAGAGTATTTTTAGATAGATGTTCAGTTCTTCAGTATTGATTCTCAGTTTTGGGTATTATGATACCTTATTCAGCATTATACAACATTGAAACTTGTGGAAAGTTTTTGCCTTGTTCTGCATATTTATAGTATTATTATTTAGTTATTGCAACAGGTACTAGTCATGGGTTAGCTTGTGTTCCTTTGGGATTATGAGCATCATGTAGCGTCCGGGGTACAGACTCGAGGCATTATAGTTGCTCCGTGGGACCAAAAGAATGTGCATCTCCAAATCATAGGGGTATCACATCTTGTTCTTATTACACTAGTTCCTAAACATGTGGAAGTGGGAACCAAGGTAGAAATAGAGGGTATAGTTGGAGTCATTGTCTTCCTATTCTATTTATCTTATAAGGAGAATGGGATCCTAAAGTCTATCTTGATTGGGAATAGAAATGCGAAAGGACCTTTAAGGATTATGTTATGAGCGGAGCCGAACAAGCTACATATACCCTTAAGTACATTCAAGGTCCGACCTTAGGATGGTGTACACTTTCAAGGAGTCTCACTCAAACATAGGGTGCCTTGAAAGAGTTCTTGAGGTCAATCTATGTACCGAGGGGTTACACAAAGCTTTATAATAGTGATCCAAGAAGATAAATTTGTTCAAGATGGGTAGAGATTTGTGGAGTTTTGAGATGTGGTCTTATCCTTGATGATTGGTGTCATGAAAATTAAATCACCCCTTCTTTGGTTGACTATCTAGGGATACCTCAAAAATCCTTATCCTTCCCATATTACTCTAATAGATATAGGGTTTTCGAGAGAGTGAAGGTTTTCTTTACCCAAGATGGATTCTATAAAGAGGTTTTGTGTGACGTCTTTCTATTGGAATACGGACAATTATGCTTAAGTGCCAATTGGTTTGAAAGGCATAGAGTTCCAAATGTGAAAAATTGGCCTAAGATTATATTGGACCAATGGGGAAACCATCTCTTTCCACCTACCCTTCCCAAATCTCAAGAAAAGATGCCCACTTACTCCAAGCCTTATGAAAATGAAAAATAAAAGATTGATAGAAGTAAGGGAGTGCAAGGTGGCAACCCAAGAGAGGAAGAATAAGAGGTGGTGAGGAGTGAAGTGAAGGGGTTTTCACCAACCGGAGCTAACAATGTTTTTCCTTCTTTTAATAAGGACATTTGTGTAGGTACCAATATGGCAAGCAGAGGAGAACAAGGGCCAAAATAAAAGATTCCCTTTAAGGATTTGATGAGGGTAATCTTAGATGCTTCCAAAGCTTATGGAGGACCGTCACATCAAGGTGAAGAAGAATATGCTCAAGAACTTCAAAGTAAAATAGCTAACTCTTAAACTTTTATACATGAGAATGATGATTGTGTGGCTAGTAGCCAATTGAGTGTGAGTAGTAGCTTATCTACTTGTGAGTCTAATGATTCTTTACCTCTCAATAATGATGTACATATTGTGAGTGTGGATACACTAGTTAATCATATTAATGACTAAATTGACTCTTCTTGTAGGATCAATTTGTGTCCACCTAGTCTTGAAGCCATTGTGTTGAATGATAGTACATTATCTTGTGAAAATAATGTTGATCAACTTGTTTGAAAAACTTTCCCACCACTTGAGGATGTGTGTGATATGATTAATGAACTTCAAGTGAGTGCTGATGTTGAAAATATTGATCAAGTGAATTGGAGTGACCCTTTGGGCATGTTCTCTTGTGAATATCTTAATGTTAGTTTCGCTCACAGAGATAATAATGTGTTTGAAATATCTTTGATGCTTGATAATTGTTGTATATAGAGTGAACTTTCATGTTCTACATCCTCTTTATGGATAAACCCTTCTCTTTTAAGAATAATATCTTGTTTGAAGATGAAGAAATCACTCCTAATAAATTACCTAGTGGTGTGAATAATATTGATGATGTAGCTCATCTTGAGGTATATATATTATATAAAAACCCACTATGGTGTGACAACATTCCTCCTAAAGATGGAAATCTCTTCTTGGAAGATGAGTTCTCAAAAGGGAAAAGAATGTGAAGTTTTGGAAAGGAATAATCAATTGGTGATGATAAATTTGATTTGCTTGAATATTTGAGAAACCCAATTAATGATTATTCTTGTGAAAATGCTCGTGGTTGCAATCCTTTGTACGACACCCCACCTTTGTTTGATAATTATGAGGATGAATTGCTTGTTTCTTGTGAAGACTTAATCAATAATTCCCTTAAAGTTAGTGGTGGTATATGTCTACTTAAGGATTCTTCCATTGAAAGAGAAAGTATCAATTGTTTAGAAATTGCTTCTTCTTCTACTTTGTGTTCTCTTATTGTTGAGAATACTCATGGCAATGATCTTGAATCTAATAGTGAGTACATACATGAGGACACCTTAGTTGAAATTGACTTGAGTGATAACTTTATTTACTCTCCCTTTGTTTTTGATGATGCTTTTGCTAATGTGGAGAGTATATCTTTTAGTTTAGGTAAATTCTATGGGGGGAAAGAGTGTTGTCTAGACCCATGTATATGGCCACTCTATCCATTTGAACCCGATGCTAAATTTGGATATCGTGATTTTGTCATACCCAACTTGTCGCTTGGTGTGACCCGATCCCTACGCTACCACCACAGACCCCATTGAAAATCACAAACATAGGTCGCACCGTAAAACTTTTAGGGTCAGACCAACAAAATTTGGATCACAACTCTTACAAACACCATTGTACAAATTTACCATTGTTAGACCAATGAAGTTTTGATGATTGACATATAAAATAAACATATAGAAGAAACATATTGCTCAATCTGGTCCAATTACATAGAGACAGTCACTAGGAAAGTGGATAGGAATGGACAAGCTCAGCTTACTGGAAATGGATAAAGCTCTTTTGAATTCTTAATGGATCACGTGTGATAAAAGGAAGTTGTAATTAAATACAACACTTGTTGATAAGCTAAAGAGAAAGAGTTGCACTCAAACATGGAGATTGACTTGCAATCGGAGTTTGATAACTACAAGAGTTTCACTAAAAGAGGGACTCCAACTAAAGATAGAAGTCTGATAAAGTTGAAGAATCCAAGGGGTGGCAAAAGTGAAAAATCAATGAAGGACTCTTTGAAGAGTCAATATATATTGAAGGAGTAACTCACTTTGTGTCTTGTGCACTCAAAAAGATAGCAACGCATCAACGAAATATCAAACAAGTTCCACAAGATTGAAGCATCAAAAAGGAACCCGTTCCTTGCACTTAAAGTTAAGGATTCTTAGACATTAGGTTTTAGGTTGGTTCTTGAGTTGTAATGTTGTCTAGTCTCAGTGAATTATAAACTGAGTTAGGATCTTTGTCTTTAAGTTTGGGAACTCAAAGATTTGGGAACATTTACCTTTGGAAGGTTTGTGTTTTTGTAGAAATAGGAGTTAGAGTTTAATTCTTTAATTACAAGAGTTTTGTAATTCGTTGAATTTTTTAGGCTCAAATTGATGTAGTGAAGTTGGGGTTAAATCTTGTAGAGGTAATAGTCGTGGTTTTTTAAACCTCTTTGAGCTGGGTATTTTCCATGTTATCACACCCTCTTTACGCTCGAGAGGTCGAAGTTGAAGGATTTTTCCGATAAAAGTGACGATATCGAATAGGGATTATTTGTTTACAGAGTCGCCACTTGAAATTAAGTTATGGTGTTCCAAGTCACCTTATTGAATTTCTAATCAAAGGAAATGACTTTTTATTATGGTTTGTGAAAACAGAAGACCGGATAAGAAATTCTGTTGAACGAGAGGAAGGTGTGAGGCACCCATCGAATCCTATGGTTCTAGCACAATCGCTTTATTAACTTATACTTGACTTAAACTATTTTGGATAAATTATGTTTGTAGGTCTTGATTCGCTCATTTTAATATATTAAGATCTGTCTATTACTCTTGAATTAAGCCAGTGGAAATTAATTTTATGACGATCTCTGCCAAGGTACATTATTGCATCCTTAAATTATTTTTAAACGTCTTAGAAAGATATGTATGCCACATTCTTAATCGAAACAAATATATTAGACGTGTCTAAAGCTTATCTAGCGTTAATAGGCAATTGTTCATCTCTTATAAACTCAAGACAATTTTATCTTATCCATTTTTAATTTTTTTTTTGCTCTTTTCTTTCAAATTTTCAACAAGTCTTGGATTATTCCGCAACTCGCTTCACTCCCTCACACTAATAAATAATTTGGCCTTAAATAAATCTAGGCCAAAAATCTAATTACCGAGAGCGTATAGTAATTAAATAGTCTACAACTTAAATTACTTTCCACAAACAATCAGAGGCAATACATAACAAGATGACAATATAATAACCAATTTTAATTAATATACGCACATATAGACAGAATATATTAACCTTTGAAATCTAAACATGTGAAGAAAAAGAAAATGAAACGGCTAATAAAATATGGTTATAAAATGAACATATCATGACAAGTATTACTGTCTTTAACCCTCTTTTGTTTGTACCCGTGATCTTTCTTCTTTTTTTCAACGTTATTTCACTCTTGTGCTCTTTTCTACCTTCCCATTTTTACCTCACTTTTCCTCTAACTTTATTATAATTGCAATTACATACCTAACTATATAAAGGACTATAAATTTTTATTCTTTTTTTTTAAAAAAACATTTCATGTCATTTTAAACTTTTCTGTTTGTTTTTGCATGCATGCATGAATGTATGGGTCATGAATTGGTTTATATCACAAACTAGTCGCTAGTTGAATGTCAACTAAATGTAAATTTACATATTTTTAACACTAATAAGTTTAAAAATTATTGCATTTAAAATTCAACTAATCTAATTAACTTCATTTCAAAATAACAAACAAATGAATTACAAATAAAGATGTAAAGTACAAACTACATGTAAATAATAAATTGTGCATACTAAATTATATAAAACAACCCTTTAAATAACTTCATTCACATTTCAATTCATAACGAAACTTATAAAAATAGGTAGAACAAATTTGACAAGAACCTGTTTGACAAATTGAGTCGAATAAAGAAGCACCGCCACCAGAAACTCAAACGGAGACCCAACTTCAACTTGACACTCTTTTCTTTGGTTTTATATTTTTGTTTTTCTCTTGAACTCCTTACTTTTCCTTTTCTGTTACTTTCTCTCTTTAAGTTTTCTTTTGGTTGTTGTTTCTTTTTTTTCTAATGTTTCTCTGCATATCCTTTTCTCTAGTTTCTCTTCTGTGGTTTTCTCTCAGTCTTTATTTTTTCTTTTTCACAAAATGTTGTTCTCTTCCTTCTGATGTGTGTATATTCTGTTGTCTGTCTGTGTGTGTTTGGGAAATTGAGGGAGTTGAGGAAAAGGTGGGGGTGACTTGGGTCGTTTAGGATAAGTTTTCATTTTGTTTAAAATTTTTTACTATTTATTTTTAATAATAAACTAAACATATATAAAATAAATAATAACAATAAAGATAAAAAAATATTAGCCAATTAATTTTTATATTTGAGAAAATACAATAAAAGTTCATAAATAGCCTAAATAAATATAATTATGATAATACTAAAACGAATAGCTTATTTATTAAAATTAAATGAGAAATATTTTTTTTTTGAATTTTTTGTATTATTTACAAATAAAAACAAAAATAAAAAATAAAAAAATCCCAAAAATGTAATGTTATTTTTTTTTTCATTTAAAACTTATTAAAAATTAGCTAAGAGCTAAAATAAATATTGGACAAAATACAAATATTTAATGCCAAAAATAGGTTAAGTGTAACGCCCCCAAAACGGATCCCGAAATGTCACACGGTGCTTGGAGTCAATTGTGACCCCAAGCTAACCCTTCTACAGGTATATCTCATAAGCAACTGAATAAATTACATAAAACTGTACAACATCAGTGGAAGACAACTCCTTCTGAATCTGATCAATACAAAACTGAACTTACAAGATTACAACTCTGCTTTTATAAACAAAACTGAAATTGAATACATCAACCTCTACTGACTGTCTATGAAGCCTCTACTAGTACTGACTATAGATAGCCGGGTCATGACTCTTAACTATCCCAACTCAATACGACTGAATGAAGAAAATACAATACTATGAAAACTCTGACTGACTTGAGACCTTGCATCAAAAGGGCTCGTCCTCTGCTGGCGGAAAGTTGCAATCTGTCTGATTATGATACATGTTCTATGATTTGTACCTACATTATAAGAAAATGTAGCACATATACATATAGGTAGTTCAACACTTTGAGGATGTACTGAGTATATGTGGGTGCAATACATATAAATAAAATAGTATCTCAATATCATCAAAATTTATAAAATCATGCATGCTAAGTGTAAATGACTCACATAGCTTGAGTAATCTGAAAACTGAATCTCATAAATCATGAATAGAAAAGTATATAGTATAAATCTAGTGAACCATTACAGTTAGTTCTAAAATCTGTATTCTCCTCTTATTCTCAAAACTTGTAAGCTAAAGGAATCTTTAAACAATACTTTCAAAACTCATGCTTTCATCTTGAAGAGAATGAAAATTCTTTGAAACATAAGTAACTCTGAGACTGTAACACTTTTAAAGACTTTGGGACTTACAACTTTAGAAATCTTAAAATATCAACTTTCAAACTATATATATATATACACTTTATCTTAAAGAGAGTAGGGAACTTCTTTTGGAACTTAAAGATTATGACACTTGAGAACCTTAGAAATCGTAGAATCATAGTTTTCGAAATACATATACTTTTATCTTAAATAGAGTAGGGGACTACTTTGGAACTTAAAGATTATGACACTTGAGAACCTTAGAAATATTAGAATTTTAGTTAACGAAATATATATACTTTTACCTTAAATAGAGTAGGGGACTACTTTGGGAGATTCTTCTAACCGACATAAGCTATGTGAGCTACATGGAGTCCAACGTCTTGCCCACATTGGGGAGAGCTATCCTATCCTTGCCATCGGAGTAGAATCTTTACTTTTAGTGATCATTAGCTTAACCCACTTAGGGTAAATCAAATCCTACGGTGGCTCGTAGTTCTGGGGAATGAGACCTTGGAATCAAGCCCAACTCGGTGCTAAATACTACTCCCGTAATAGGCTCAGAACTTTCAGGAAAATCCACTTTAAACAATACAAAAGTGCGTAATGGAAGCCAATTATGCTTCTCTTTAACTTAAATCAAAATTGGCGTGGATTCCTTTCTTAGCTTAGGATAAAAAACAACTCTTTTCTTGAAACTTTGGTAGACAATCATCATCAAGCTTTAAAACTTTAATAGCATGGGGTTATCAATACAATTCTTGAAACACTTTGGAACATATAAAAATTTATTCTTGGACATTAAGGCATATTTACATACTCAAGAAATCTCATTTTAAAATAGAGAGTAAATCATGACTTCAACTTTAAGAGTATTCACAAACACAAAAACGGAGTGTTTACGTCACTTGGGCCATGAGGTATGCAACGCACAACCCATCGCCTAACCTAGGTTGTGCATCACACAACTTATGGCATAAGTTAGGTTGTGCATCGTACAACTTATGGCATAACTATTCCAGTAGCCTTAGGCGATTTGTTAGGCGACACACTCCACTTTGTAAAGCCATAACTTCTTGCTCGGGTGTCGAATTTTGGTAAAATTGGTATTGTTGGGAAAGATAATTTGATTCTCTAAAATATGCAAAAATACCATATATACATCAAGTTATGCACGTTCAAAGGTGACCCTTGCAAAATCAAACACTAAAACTTGATGGATTCAAAAACTCTTAGCTTGCATTATCTTAAGTGACTTATATGAACACGCTTAACACACCATAAGCTCTCTTCTTACTAGGTTACTCATTGTAAGTCAGGTGCTCAAATATGAATTACAGTATTGGAGGTTTCACATGTAGGAACAACAGTTTATTTTCTAGCTTACAAATGTATGGGGTATTATAAAGGCTCCTTTTGACTCGCTTTGAAGGCTTTAACACCGAGGAAAACTTGCTGGGGATTACATTAAAACTCGGGGAGGATAAAAAATCAGGTCTCTATATTTTATTCTTTTTTTTAAAAAAATTTCAAAGAGTTTTCATACAAAGAAGTAGATGAAAAGATAAGTTTTGACCCTCTAATTATTCAAAAGGTGAGGATAAAATAAAATACAAGAAAAGATATGATCGAGTCCTGATTTTGGACTGCCTATATTTTTTGAATTATAAGGAAATCAGGTCACGTATAGTTCAATGAGGTGATATGGTAAGATGATGAGTTAGAGGTCGAGTGAGGTCCCATCGAGTCTTCGATTCATGACTTTTTTTTTTTTACATCCAAATGAACCACAAAAATAAAAAGAAAGATACAAGTGAAAAATCCTATCTATGCAGCTTTTTGTAAAATCTTTACCTGAATCATTAGGACTCCTTAAATGGTGAGATAATCGTTATTTTGGATCGAACTTGAAATACAAAATGTTGCTCCATGTTGTCTCTTGGCATTGGAAAGGAACTTGAAAATTTACTTATTCTCCAAATGATCTTCTGACTTGAACTTGAAAATCTTCATCCTATTCTTTAGGTGGGTTCCTAACTTGCAACTTCTCCACCCTGCTCTTCAGGAGGGCTCCTGACTTGATATTTCTTCACCTTATTTTTCAGGCAGGCTTTTGAACTCAAAGTAAATGGTGAAATGAAAAAATAAATTCTCATTTTTCAGGAGGGTCCTGAGCGTAAATAAATTTCCATTCTTCAGAAGGATCCTTAGCATAAAATAAATTCCCATTCTTCAGGGGGTCCTGAGCATAAAATAAATTCTCATTCTTTAGGAGGATCTTGAGCATAAAAATAAATTTCCATTCTTCAGGAGGGTCTTGAGCATAAAAATAAATTTCTATTCTTCGGGAGGGTCTTGAGTATAAAATAAATTCTCATTCTTCAGGAGGGTCCTGAGCATAAAATAAATTTTGCCCTTAAACAACCTAATCTACTCAAACTAATCACTATAAAATTTTGCCCACTCATTGAATTTGAAATGGAGTCATTCTTGAACTTGTTCCCTCTAGATTAAAATCCACCTTAGGCTAGTGGCACCTCAATGGATTTTCACCAACGAGCCGCTCCCATTTTTTTTCTTTTTCAACTCACTATCGCCTTATAGTGCCCATGAGGATTTTCACCAATAAGACTCTCTCATTTTTTATTATTCTCACAACTCAATACGTCTTATAGTTCCCAAGAGGGTTTTCACCAATAAGACTCTCATTTTCTTATTATTATATTTTTTGAAAGAAAACAATGCCCAAAATATGACACATCATGAACCCATAACATGTTTAGACTTGACATTCTGAAAGATTAATATGAAGGTCTTTCTTTGGTTTTAACTTGTCTTTTGGATAGGGTTAGAAAGAAAGGGTGACATGAGGCTAAAAGATTTACACGATAGTGGTTGAAGTATACAACTTTTGGAATCAACTTTTTAGAAAAATAATTTTTTACCCAGTTTTATTTCATACCAGGCAACTTGAATTTTCATTTGATTGGACCGAACCCCAGAGTAGTCTGCCTACATATCTTGTCATAATAAGAATCAGGCCAAACGTAGTTCAATCAAGTCTTTTTTTTGCTTTATGCTTTTTTTTTTGAATCGAACTTTGTCTTTTTTGTTTTTCTTTTCTTTGATTCTTCTCTTTTGGGACCTTTTCCAACTCTATTTTTTTATATTTTTTCCGTCTCCATTTTTTTCTTGTCATTTTTTCTGGCTCCTTTTTTTCTTGATATTTTTTCTGACTCCATTTTTCTTGACACCCTCTATTTATTTTTCAAACTCTATTTTGATTCCAAAAGAGGAGTTTGGAATAAAATAAAACTAAAGCTCAAAAGGGGTAACAAAGGATAACACAACATTTGGATAGCAGAATGAAATTTCTTCGTCATATCAATCCTAAAAAATGCAAGTACTTAACATGCAATCTGAGAGTAAACATAAAGATCATACACATTTTTTTCAACATTGACCTTGACTGAGCACGTATGTCACTGCTTCTTGTGCACTTGTCAAACAAAAGGTCCAATTGTATTCATATTCCTCCCATTAAAGGACTCATGCATTTTTGAAGCTAATTTCCTTTTACTTTTCCTAAAAATGAAGACTATATAACCTCTAATTGATCCATTTGAAGTACTTGAGATAGACCTTCTCATTGATGATCTAGTCATTTTTTTTATTCACAAAGTGATTGCCTCAATCTATTGAAGTGAGGCTTTAACTTTATCATCAAACATCTCAATACTTTATTTATTTTCTTATATGCTTTTTCTTTCAACTCCATCTTCTTGTTCAAATGTTTCAGGATTAGATTAGATTTTAAGAGTTGGTGAAAAATTAGCATGCATATCATATTACTAGAATCAACAATTAAATGTAATGTTTAAAGAAAGTAAATAAATAATATACATTAAAAATAAAAGGTAAAAAGGGACACTACATTTTTTTGTAAATAAAAAATAAACAATACACGATAGACTCCAAACTACAATCCCTAAATAATCCAGCTAACAGAAAAATAAAATAAACAACCATAAATCCTTCCTACAAAGGGGAGAAATGACTTCTCAATTGTTAAGCTTGACATCTTAGTCAATTTGCACATCAGCATGACTAGAGCTTTCACCACTATCAATGTCCTGCACCATAATCAATTTATCTTGAATCATTCTTTCTATTTCTTTTTTTAAAGAACAACAATCTTCAGTACTATGACCCTGAACATCAAAATGATATACATATCGTACATTAGAATCAAAATTTCTTGAGTATGGGTCAGAGGTGTCCCTAAGAAGAGGAGTGATCATGTCCTTTTGTCTTAATTTCTGGAATAAGGTAGTATATGATTCTCCAATTGGTGTGAATAGCTGGTCACTAAGTAAGCAAAGATTAGTAGACTTTTGGTGAAAGTCTCGTAAAAGGGGGGATTTTGTAGCATGCAATAGTGTAATAAAATAACAAAGTAAAAATGGAAAATAGTAAAGTAAAAATAAAGAATGTTTAGTAAGATGTTAACCAATGAGAATTGAGAGTTGGCGTTATGTCCACCTTATGAGTTATACGTCTCTATTGGCAATGAGTTATGCGGAATTCAGACATGCATGTGCTTATAGAGAATTGTATTCTGTGGTAAATCCAAGTGTCTTTTGACCTAACAAGGACTATTTCACTTTAACTCTTTCGAGCTTAAAGCGTATCTAATGGTACAAATTCTCCAAGAGGTTAATCCAGTTACGGGACTAACTTTTTAACAGGGGTTGGTGCCCTATTACCTTGACATTATCTCTTTTCCAGATATATAACTTTTCTTTCGAACAAGTTACTGCTATACTGGCGTATTCTATGCGTTTGCAACCACAAGAATTTGCATTAAGATGAAGAGAATAATGATATAAGCAGCATACGTGTCGTGAATTCACAAACTCATAGCAATAGATAGCATCTTATACGGCTTCCATAACCCCAACAGAGAAGTTTAGCTACTCATGAGTACGATGGAAATCACAATAGACATTATCATTATACCATAATAAGGATCTCACGTGTAGTATGGTGTGGTATGGCTTTAGGCGTGAATTCCTTTTTGAATAGCTTTTCTCTCGTTGTGGAAATTAAGAATTGAATAAATGAAGAGAATAAGAATTGAAAGTGTTGAAAATATTAAAATTGTTCGGATAGTAGAGGAATGAATTAGAAGTAGAATGCATTAAAAATCTCTAGCAAAATAGGGTATTTATAACACCCATATCCTATTCCTACCAAGCTACTGCATTACTTAACCCAATCCTACTGGGTTACTGCATCATTATCCTAATCCTAATAAGTTACTGCTAGTCCCCAAAGTCTTTAGAATTGTTGTTTTTGCCCGGGACAGGTTTCCTATGCGTCACTTTTGGTCCTTGGCGTCCAAGCTTTCCCTTCCTTCTTTCGTGAAGTTTCCTTTGGCGTCAAGTTATCCATAAAATGCTGAAATCTGCATCATTCATACCTGAAAACTAGCTAATCATGTTTGTTAGCTCAATTACAGGAAAAAGGACTAAAAGTGCATGAATTATATATATTGTCCTCAAAACTTAGCTAAAATATGGGTAAAATATAGTACTTTAGGCGTGTAAATTCGCCTATCATCAATATCCTATGGATGAGATGTCAACTTAGACATAAACCAACCACCTTAATACTATTTTGACTTAAGTGATAGTGAATCTGTCAGGGTTTAACATTTCCAAAATTTTTCTTAAGAAAATCACCGAACCTGATAAGGGTTGCCTACGTATCTCATCAAGGTGAGAATCAGGTGTGCGTAGCTCCAGCAATATATTTCGTACAAAAATCAACCTCAAGACCCCTAAAGATTCATGACTGTCAAGATATATATATATATATATATATATATATATATATATATATATATATATATATATATATATATATATATATATATATATATATATATATATATTATTTTGTAAAAATTTAGCCTCATGATCCCTAAGATTCAGGGTTGTTAAGATTTATATATATATTTTTATTTAGTAAAACTTAGCCTCATACCCCTAAATATTCAGAACTATTAAGTTATATACATATTTTATTAATTTATTAAAACATAACTCATGACCCCTAAAGGTTCAGGGCTATTAAAATATGTATAAAGATTAAATTTGAGAATAAGAAAATGAACACAAAATAAAATAATATCACTAATGAAAAATAATCATATTTTAAAAAATATCCCTCGATAAATTAGTGAATGAATTTTATATTTTAAAAGATAGGGTTGTATTCCGGAAAGGATTTCCTACGTATACCACTAAAAAGTGAGAATCAGACCCTCGTAGTTCATGAAGACCTTAAAAACTATATACGTATTTTTTAAATTCTTTGAAAAAAACATAATTTATTAAATTTGAAGACAAATACTCTCTTGCATTTTACCAAGTTGTCTAAGAGTCGGTCAATAATTAAATGACCTTTTAAATAAATTTCAAAGAGCACGTAGGATGCACATGTTGGTCATTATAAATAAGGACACCTATCTTAGACAAACTCGGCCCCTGTGACAAATCCCGATAAGTCAAATGCATATGATGCAAATAAAGCGGAACCTAATAGGGATAACGAGATTATGAGTTTTAGTTATACTAAGTTTAGCCTAATAGGGATAGGTGACTAGACTGGCTTACCTGAGTGGACCCTCGAGGCAGGGGGACAACTTCTTCGGTAGCAGTGCAACTCCAATTTTGTTGTCGATCTGAACCTCTCCTAACATGTGTGACTAATAATCTTTCATCAGGTGCCTTGACACTCCGAATATCTCAAAAATAAGGTAGGATACATGCATTTGCATTCCTTCTATCCTATTTGGAGACTCAGAGGGGGTGCGTAAGAGAAAACAGTTTATAATACTGTTCAACAATATCAAAGTGATAAATAAGCAACAAGTAGCATATTAGGCCACCAAACACATTATAAAAATCTAAACATGTGAAGAAAAAGAAAATGAAACTATTAATAAAATATGGTTATAAAATGAACATATCATGACAAGTATTACTGTCTTTAAGCCCCTTTTGTTTGTAGCCATGATCTTTCTTTTTGTTTTCAATTTTATTTCACTCTTGTGGTCTTTTCTACCTTTCCATTTTTATCTCACTTTTTCTCTAACTTGATTATAACTACAACTACATTCCTAAATACTAACTATATAAAGGACGTAAATTTTTATTCTTTTTAAAAAAAATATAAAATACATCATTTCACCCCTGAACTCGTCGTCAAACCTTACTTTAGCACTTTAACTTGACTTATAATTATTTACCCCCCTTAACAACTTTCAAGTGAATTAAATACAGCCTCAAAATCACAATCCCACTCTTACAACGGAGAGTGCACTACACACGCGCCATATCATTGCCAAATCAGTGCCATGTCATTGCCCCGTAAGAAATTATAATTTTAAAAAATAATCCCATACATATATTATCTTTATATATATATATTTTATTAAAAAGCTAAATATATATACACACTATTATATATATATATATATATATATATATATATATATATGTATATACAAAAATAGACCCCCCCTCTTCTTCTTTTTCTTCAATAGCGCCCCCCACCAGCCCCCACCTCGATTCCTTCTTCTTCTTCTTCAATAGTCAAATTCCACATTAACATTATTATTTCAACCTTCAATTTTAGCTTCTTCCACATTTTTAACAGTCAAATCCACCAACTCATTCACCCAATTATACAAAATTAAATCCACCAACTTATTTACTTCCATAACTGAATGACCAATTTTACAATGGACAAATAGTGTCAAATTACACTTTTCCCAGATAATTTTTGTTCAACATAGATCAGAAAAATAATCTCCCAATCTAAAGCAAACAACAAAGGTAGTAGAATATAATCCTCAAAGTAAAATTACAAGTTCCAAAATTGCTTTTAAATCAATGTGAGTCACTACTTAGAAAGGTTCTTAAGCTGCAACCTCCTTTTTAAGCTTTGCAAGCTCCTGTCTCACCATACCTGCCCTCTTGATGTTTGCCAACATGAGCTTAAACCTGTCAAAATCGTTGAGTGAGGCATCAACAATAACGACAAGCTTTCCATAATCCTTGCTATAGTTAACAAGTTCAAATCTTCCAATCTCCACAAACCTCTTAAAAGGCATTTTTTGAGTGATGTAAAGAAGTAGTGAAGCTGCGAAAAAGAGTGAGAGTTTTTGTTCCATAGGCTGTTGTGTGTGTGTATTTTTATTAGGGTTGAACGGAAAAGGTGGGGAAAGAAGAAGAAGGGGAGGCGCGGGGGGTGGGTGGGTGGGTGTGGGCCTTTTTAATTTTCTTTATTTTTCTTAATATATATATATATATATATATATATATATATACAGTGGGCCCATTATTTCATAAAAACAAGACTTACATGTTTTTCTTTTTCTTTTTTTTGGCGCGTCAGCTTTAGGGGTTGAATTAATTCACTTGAAAGTTGTTAAGAGGGGTAAATAATAGCTCAATTAGTTTAGGGTCTAAAGTTTTGGTGACAAGTTCAGGGGTTTTTTGATGTATTTTCTCTTTAAAAAATATTTCATGTCAAATTAAACTTTTTTGTTTTATTTTTGCATGCATGCATGAATGTATGGGTCATGAATTGATTTATATCACAAACTAGTCGCTAGTTGCATGTCAACTAAATGTAACTTTACGTCTTTTAATATTTATAAGTTTAACAATTATTGCATTTAAATTCAACTAATCTCATTAACTTCATTTCAAAATAACAAACAAATGAATTACAAATAAAGACGTAAAGTACAAACTACATATAAATAATAAATTGTGTATACCAAATTATATCAAACAACCCTTGAAATAACTTCATTCATAAAAAAACTTATAAAAATAAGTAGTACACATTTGACAAGAACCTATTTGATAAATTGAATTGAATAAAGAAGCACCGCCACCAAAAACTCAAAATGGAGACCCAACTTCAACTTGACACTCTTTTCTTTGGTTTTTTATTTTTATTTTTCTCTTGAACTTCTTACTTTTTCTTTTCTGCTACTTTCTCTCTTCAAGTTTTCTTTTGGTTTTTGTTTTCTTTTGGTTTTTGTTTCTCTTTTATTCTAATGTTTCTCTGCATGTCCTTTTCTCTAGTTTATCTTCTTTGGTTTTCTCTTAGCCTTTGTTTTTTCTTTTCCACAAAATGTTGTTCTCTTCCTTCTTGTGTGTGTATATTCTGTTGTCTGTCCGTGTGTGTAATATGGTGTGTGTTTTTGGAAAGTTGAGGGAGTTGAGGGGGTTAAGGAAAAGGTGGGGGTGGTTGGGTAGTTTCGGATAAGTTTTTTTTATTTTATTTATTTTATTTATTTATTTTTAATAATAAATCAAAACATATATAAAATACATAATAACAATAAAGATAAAAGAATATTAGCTAATTAATTTTTATATTTAAGAAAATACAATAAAAGTTCATAAATACCCTAAAATTAATATAATTAAGATAATACTAAAACTAATAGCTTATTTAATAAAATTAAAAGAGAAATATATATTTTTTCAATTTTTTGTATTATTTAAAATAAAAACAAAAAATAAAAATAAAAAATAGAAATATCCCAAAAATGTAACTTTAATAAGAGCTAAAATAAATATCGGACAAAATACAGTTATTTAATACCAAAAAAAGGTTAAAACTCAGGGAGGATCAAAAATCACGTGTCTACACACGTAAACATCACTGTGCAATTACTTACTATTTATCTGTATAGGAGCACATTAGTTAACCTTTTCCATTGATAGGCAACAGTTAGGCGAAAACAAGTAATCAGCAGGGCTCATACTCTAACAAGTGGTATCAGAGTGAGGTTATCTTATATAAGTTTAACGCCTAAGAAAAGAACACTATGATGAATTCCACACCGCCTACTGGTCACAGTGAAGGATAGTCCACTACTAGGCCTCATCTTTAAGATGGTACTCATTTCGCTTGGTGGAAGGCTAGAATGAAAATATTTATTCAAGGAGAAGACTATGAATTGTGAGACAGAATTATCGATGGTCCAACTATCCCAATGAAGTTGTTAGATGAAGAACAAGTTAAATAGTGAGAAGCGAATTTTCTTTGATGATTTGGTGGCTCTGAAGAAAAATGCAACGGCAAAGAACATACTAGTGTGTAGGCTTGGTCCAGCTGAATACAACAGGGTGTCTACCTGCACCATTGCCAAGAAAATCTGGGATGCCTTTGTGAATGAACATGAGGGCACCACTCAAGTGAGAAAATTTAGAGTTGCTCTTCTCTTTACTGAGTATGAAGCTTTTAAGATGAAGAAAAATGAATCACTTCATCAGATGATGTCAAGACTCACTGCTTTGACAAATGAATTAACTTCTTTGGAAAAAATCATCACCACTGAGGAAAAAGTTGAGAAAGTATTGAGGGTCCTATCAAAATCTAAGTGGGATGTCAAGGTTACTGCTATTAGAGAGGCAAATAATTGAACCAGTATGACTTTAGATGAATTAGTAGAAAACCTAATGACTTATGAGATGAAAATTGATAAAGCCAAGACTGAGAAGACAACTCCTGCGAAAACCTTGGCCTTGAAGGCCTCTAGCAGCGATGGAGAAATGGAACTGAATGAACAACTAGTGGTATTCATAATAAAAAATTTCAGCAAAGTCTTCAAAAGGAAGAAAGGAACTGGTAGCAAGAGGCGTTCCAATGGTAATCCCACAGGGTGCTACAAGTGTGGTAAAACTGATTATCAAGTCAGAGACTGTCCCATTTGGGAAATTGAATGTAAAAGGGAAAGAGCTAAGAAAAAATTAAAAGAAGAGGCAAAAAGAAGAGAGAAGGAAGAATTTGCTATGGTAGCTTCTTGGGATCTGACTCCGAAGGATCAGATGATGGAGAGGTACATGAAACTGCTCTTATGGCAATTGGAGATTCGGACATCGAAGATGGAGATAACACTGCTGAGGTAAGTAAGTATTCCAGAACTTAAAAAAAATTTACATTTGTTTTCAAAAGAAAAACTTGTTTCATTAATGAATGGCATGATAAATGATTTTCAAGAATTATCCTCTGATAGATATGAACTATTCAACAGTATTGTTAGTCTCAAGTTCGATTTTATTAATCTAAAAACTTGAAAACACATTGTTAAAAATGACAAGAAAACTCTCAAGGAACAAGTCAATCAACTTGATTCTTCCAATTTGAATCTACAATCTAAGATCCTAAAACTGACTTTCTCTAAAAAAGGAAAAAAGGGTGAAAAGTGATGATCAGAAGAGGCTTGAACTTGAACTTGAACTGACCAAGGTTAAATATGATTGTCATTTCACATCAGAACTCTGCACCTATCACCTTAAGTCCACCAACTTTACGGTTCATCTTCTAAGTTTACCCTATTATTTAAACCAAAGCTGCTTAACTAGATAATCTCATCCACATATCCCTTTCTCTCTCTATGTACTAAAGTGTTCCTTCCTCGTGTGCAAAATGTCTTCTTCCTCATTTTCCTCTGATATGAAAAAATCCAATCCATCCAGTGAATCCCTATTGAATCAATTAGTGGTTCATGCTACTGCCAACACTACTCTTCACATTCCTCCTAGTATTCCCCTAAAATTCTTTTGACTTTTTGTAGCTTGGACAAATCTCCAAAATCCATTCTCAAAATTCTTTGCAAGTCCACTTATTCCTCCCACCTATACTCCTGAAGTTAGTAATGTTTCCCCTATAAATGATTGACATCGATGACATTCCTATTGCAGATCTAATCCCTCGCAAAGCTAGATCTTGGTTTAAAAATTTACAATAGTCTAGACCCATTATTGTTGATGAGCTTTCTGATGAACAACCCTCACATTCTGTCTCACCTAGAACTCGTCATCCGCGCAACAAGAAGCTTCAAGAGTAAGCTTTTATGGCTAAGGTACTCCGTGCCAGTAAAAAAATATGCTTCACTCTACTTGTTCCTCCCTCTTCCTCCTCTTCTCAAGATGTCCTGCTTTACTCTGTGAAGAAGGAAAAAACAAAGCACTATACTCCCAAGCCTTCAGCATTTTGACCTCCTTCTTCCACTCCAAAGTCAAAAGGGAAATCAATATCCACTATATCATCAAAGCCCTAAAAATCCAAAACTTTCTCCTGCTCTAGGACATGGGTTTCTACACCGGTTTCATTAGATACTTCTTAGTCTGATGAAGATATTTATATCTAAGAGTGTCCTGAGCCCATAGATTCTAACGTGGATCATGTTCTCCACTTTCAAAAGAGAAAACTTGCAAGGGGTAGAGTTGTGACTAGACACGGAGGTCCTGCCATGGTAGTTTGCTAACAAAATTGGCTTCCCAGGGTTGGACAAACCTGTTCATTTAAGAAAATGTTCAAAGAAAGTTTGGAAAGTCTGAGGTGTATGAGTTTTACACCAATTCTATCAAATCTGGTGATATGTTATCTTTTTCTGTAAGAGGGGTAGCTATAAACTTAACTGCAAAGGATTTAGGTAGGATTCTAGATATGTAATTAGGGGGTTAGGATCATTATGTAAGATTTGAATGTCCACTTTTGGATAATCTAACCTCAACCTTAGAAATCTCTAGGAAATTCTCAGGTAATCCCAATCTTGGTCACCATCATAGAGTTTTTAAAAGAGAGATGTCACCTCTACATCAGTTGTATTTTGATGTGAAGCATAAAATGATCCTCCCAAGGAAAGAAAAATGCACTGAGGAAAATTTTCTAGATCTGACTATTATGGAACTCCTGGACACTGAAGTTAGAATTGATTTGCCCAAACTCATGATTTAAACACATACAGAGGATCCTTGTGAAAGATAAAAAAGGATATGCTATGCCTTATGAATTTTGGCTGGCACCAGTCTTTGAGGATTAATGTACAAGTATGGTCCCTGCAGACCACAAAATATGTCATAGGCATATGGAACATCTGGACTTACCTATTTCTATGAGGAGTGCTGATACTCCTCTTCAAAGAGAAAGAAATGCTTTTGCTAAGAAAAATACTGCAATAATTGCAGCACAGGATAAATATGATGCTGAGAAATCCTTGCTTCAGGATCAAATTCATTCTCTTCAAGATGAACTTGCTCATGAGCAAGCAGAAAATGTGGAAACTATTCGAAGGTTGACCTAGTTGCTTCCATCTGTTCCCTCCTCCTCTTCCAACCCTTAGAGCCTTAGTTTTTTTAGTGGTTTCTTATGTTAATTAAAGTAATTACTTAATTTTATATTATGGAATTTAATGAAATAGTTACGTTTGTTCTTACTATTCAGTCTTGGAATAATTTAGTTACGTTATGTGTCTTTTCTTTAATACTCTGATTATTTTAGTAACAGCCATGAATTATTTAATTTATCTTGAACGATCTTTTCAATGATGTCAAAAGAAGGAAGTTTGAGTTGTGCAATGTTTATAACTTAATTGACTTAATCTATTTCTTTTGAGTGTTTCTTTTGAGTTATTTCAAGAAAAAATGCAAAGTTTTCAGATTGCAAAGTTTGTCATCATCAAAAGGGAGAATTTTGTAGACCAATGAAGTTTTGATGATTGACATATAAAAGAAACATATAGGAAAAACATGTTGCTCAAGCTGGTCCAATTACATAAGATAGTCACCAGGAAAGTAGACAGAAATGGACAAGCTTAACTTACTGGAAAATGGATAAAGATCTTTTGCACTTTTAATGAATCACGTGTGATAAAAAGAAGTTGTAATTAAATACAACACTTGTTGATAAGCTGAAGAGAAAGTGTTGCACTCAAACAAGGAGATTGACTTGAAATAGGAGTTTGGTAACTACAAGAGTTTCACTATAAGAGGGACTCTAACTTAAGATAGAAGTCTGATAAAGTTAAAGAGTCCAAGGTATGGCAAAATAAAATGATCAGTGAAGGACTCTTTAAAAAGTCAATATATATCGAAGGAGTAACTCACTTTGTGTCTTGTGCACTAAAAAAGATAGCAACACATAAACGAATTATCAAACAAGTTCCAAAATCTTGAAGCATAAAAAAGGAACCCGTTCCTTGTACTTAAAGTTAAGGAGTCTTAGAATTTATGTATTAGGTTGGTTCTTGAGTTGTAATGTTGTCTCGTCTCAGTGAAGTATAAACTGAGTTAGGATCTCTGTCTTCAAGTTTGGAAACTCGAAGACTTGGGAACATTTATATTTGGAAGGTTTGTGTTTTTGTAGAAATAGGAGTTAGAGTTTAATACCTTGATTACAAGAGTTTTTCAATTCGTTGAATTATTGAGGATCAAATTGATTTAGTGAAGTTGAGGTTAAATCCAGTAGAGTATAGGTCGTGGTTTTTTCCACCTCTTTGAGCTGGGTGTTTTCCACATAAAAAACACGATACAATTACTTACTGTTTAGATACAAAGGAGAATATTAGTTAACCTATTCCATCGATAGAAAATAGTTAGGTGAAAACAAGTAATCAGCAGGGCTCATGTAATGCCCCACACTTTCCTAAGCTAGAAAATGAACCATTGTTTGTTTATGTGAAAACCACAATTTTGTAATCCATATTTGGGTACCTAATTTACCAAGAGTACCCTAGTTATAAAAGATCTTATGATGTGTTAAGTGTGGTTATATTTGTGACTTAAGGTAGTACAAGCTAAGAGTTTTGAAATCCATCAAGTTTTAGTGTTTGAATTTGCAAGGGTCATCTTTAAATGAGAATAGCTTGATAAATATGTGGTATTTCTGCATATTTCTACCCACAAAATTATACAGAAACGAATTAGCTTTCCAATGATACCAATTTCACCAAAATCCAACACCCGATCTAGAAGTTATGGCTTTGCGAAGTAGAGTACGTCGCCTAACCAATCGCACATAACCATTGGAAAGTATATGCAGCGCCTATGTAAATATAGGTGATATCATATGCGGTGCCTATGTAAATATAGGTGATATCATATGCGGCGCCTATGTAAATATATGGGATATCATATGCGGCACATATCTTATGGTTTCAAGTGACTTAAACACTCCATTTTTGGGTTATTTTGAGGGCAATTAAGTCTTTTGGCACTCTTTAAACACCCCTAAACTTAACCTTATGAATTTAATAGATTCTAAACATATCATAACCCTATTATCAATCTAAGTTCATCAGCCAAGAGCACTAAAGGAGAAAAACAACTAGGGTTGCACAATCAACATTGAGGGTCCAATCTTTCAACGAATCTGTTACCATAAAGGTATATGGGGTTATGAACAAGAACATCCTTTCATTCTTGTGCCCAAAGTTTGCATTATTTTACAAAGATACATGATTTTTACATGTTTTATCATGAATTTGAAGTGATAAATCTTATCCTATGTTGTTGTTCAAGATACTATAATTATTTTGAATGTTTAGAAAATAAAATCCATGAGCTTGAGATTATTGTTATGATTAAAGTCTGAAATTTTTTAGATTTCCCTATAAATTATGCATGCTTGTGATATAAAGCATAAATGTTTAAATATTTTGATTAAGTATCGCTATAAGGGTCATTAACCCACATTGAGATTGTTGTTTTGAGAATTTATGCGCTGCAAGCACCCATGTTTAGACTATTTTTGATGAAGTATAGAAAGATTTGACCTTTTGGTTACAATAGAGTTAAAATCCACTTTATGAAACGAGTTACAAATTTTATCTTTTATTTAACTTAAGAAATATGAGATTACCCTTAAATTGGATTTTTCTTGAGATTTTTTAGCATAGTATTTAGCACCGATTTGGGTATGTTACTACGGTATCATACCCCAGAACTACGTTCCACCATAGGTTGAGACATTGACTTCCACTATATGTGGAAAATTGAGATAGTGATCACTGAGATGAGATTATTCTACACCAATGGCAAGTGTAGGACAACCGTAACCTTACGAGGGAAAGTCGTGGGACATCATGGGTGCTCACATGGTGTACATATCGGTTAAAAGAACCTCCCAAAGAGTCGTCCCTCATTATTAGATTGATTTTACTGATTTAAAATAGATTTGAAATGCAGATTTATGATGTATTCAATATTCCAGATTTCACTAAGATTGCTTGATGAGAGAATAAAAAAAAAATCTTGATATTTGGATTATGTGTAATGGCTCATGATATCCATATTGGTATGTTTTATCATTCATTGTGCATGATTTCAGATTTCAGATTTCTTTCAAGCTTTATGAGCCATTTACAAATGTCCTACATGATTTGGAATGAAAACTTATGACATGATTAAATATGTTTATTTCATGCACCCCCATGTACTCGGTACATATTCCATGGTACTTACCTACATGCTCGCATGTGAGCTACATTTTCCCTATAATGTAGGTTTAGGTGCTCATTCCCAGGTTTGATCGTGATTATCTGAGCACATTGATCTATATCCTCTATAGTGGTGAGTCCTCATGGTCCGAGGAATATTTATTCAGATTTCCTCATTTACTTTGAGTCATTCAGTTTATTTCCTGAGTTTGGGTCAGTTGGGGTTTGTCCCAATGGCTCATGGATATACAAGTTAGTAGAGGCTTGTTAGACTAGTTGGATACATTGATTAGATTTGTGAGAGATGTCATATTTTGTTACTTTTCCTGTTTCATTCGTATTGCAGTATGATATTATGGAGGATGTTTAGTTGTTTTGATTATGATGAATTTGATTATAAGTGTTGAATGGTAGAAAAATGACTAAAAGGGTTACCTTGGGGCTACTTGTATTTTTAAGCACCGTGTGATGCCTCGGGGCCCATTTTCGGGGCGTTACAAACTTGGTATCAAAGCCTAAGGTTATTAGAGTCCTAGGGAGTATGACAAGCCCCGTTAAGTAGAGTCTTGATCATCGGTGTATAGTGCGCCACATCTATGAGCAAGAGGCTATAAAACGTTTTAGAAAAAAAAGAGGGGTTGTTTCATTCTTTCAGAAGTCTATCTTGCTTACAGTTGTTCCCTTTCAGCTATTAATTCGTGCTCTCTTCTTTCAAAATGTGCCTTCTCACCAAGCTAGAGGAAATAACGCGGGTCAGCAACCTCAGCCTGCTGATCCCCTGAATGAGAATGTATCCCACGCTGAGTTCAGGGCATCCTTTCAGGAACTTGCCCAAGCTGTTACCGCCAACATTCAAGCCAACCAAGCCCCGGCTCCATAACAATAGGGAGGTGACTTAGCTTCCACAAGAATCTGTGACTTTATGCGGATGAATCTGCCAGAGTTTTATAGGTCCAAGGTAGGTAAGGATCCGCAGTTGTATCTGGAGAAGATAAGGAAGATCATACATGTAATGCACGTGTCTAAGGAGAAGAGTGTTGTGTTAGCATCCTACAGATTAAAAGACCTTGCGTATGACTGGGTAGTTGTGTGGAGAAAGGGTAGAGTAGAGGGTGCTGCTCCTATGACTTGGCAGGAGTTCCAGAATGTATTCCTGGATAAATTCTGTCCGCTAGAGTTGAGAGAGGCGAAAGTAGAGGAGTTCATGAACTTACGACAAGGATCCATGACTATTAAGGAGTATTGCTTGAAGTTCAATCAGTTAGCAAAATATACCCCAAAACTGATAGCCGACAACCAAGCCAGTATGGGTAAGTTACAGGGGTAACAAGCTATGTGGTTAAGGAGTATAGATCAGCTATGCTTAATAGTGAGATGAATCTTTCCAGACCGATGACCCATGCCCAACAAAATGAATCAGATAAGATAAAAGAGAGGGATAGAGTAAGGGGGAATAAGAGAGCCAGATCCAAGAAACCTACTTATGGTTAGAACATATCGCAGGGAGGGAATCACCCTCAGTTTCAGAGCCGCTCATCTATGCCAGCACTATCATCAGCTAGTGCTTCAGCACTTAGAGGTAGGCAAGAACAGGGAAACATGTCTTCTATGTCTGAATCTCAGAATACTATGAGTAACCGACCTAACCGTCCACCATGCACCAGGTGTGGTAGGGATCATGAAGGTAAGTGTTTGTGGGGTCAGAAAAGCTGCTATGGATATGGCCAGAAGGGCTACTATTTTAGAGATTGTCCTCATACTAGACAGAGGAACCATGATATTTGCCCCCAGGCTCAGACTACTAGTGCTCCATCTCCTGTAACTTATCTAGCTCCTACTCATAGTGCTTCTTCCAGCACTGCTAGCGGTCAGCGCCAGAACAGATTCTATGCTTTGTCTTCCCGTCAGGAGTAGAAGGACTCCCCCGATGTTGTTATTGGTATGCTTTGTGTGTTTCAGTTTGATGTTTATGCGTTGTTGGACCTTGGGTCCAGTTTTTCATATATGACACCTCTGGTTGCTGTAAATTTTGAAGTGAGTCTCGAGATTATCTTTGATCCCATCTTAGTTTCTACCCTTGTGGGTGAGTCCATTATTGCTCAAAAAGTTTACAAAAAGTGTCCTGTTTCTATTCTTCATAGAGTTATGTTTGCTAATCTAATAGAGTTAGACATGGTAGATTTTGATGTTATTCTAGGTATAGACTAGCTTCACTCTTGTTATTCATCCATAGAATGTCATACCCATGTAGTCCAGTTTTAGTTCCTTGGTGAGTCTGTTATCGAATGGTCTGGTAATTCCACATCTCCCAAGAGTCATTTTATCTTATATCTCAAGGCTAGAAAGCTTATTTCCAAAGGGTGCATTTATCACCTAGTCAGAGCTAAAGACACTAAGTCTGAGACTCCAACTCTCCAATAAGTTGACGTTGTTAATGAGTTTCCTGATGTCTTTCTGGAAGATCTTCTAGGGGTACCTCCCGATAGAGAGATAGAATTCGGGATTGATATTCTTCCCAATACTTAGCCTATTTCCATTCCTCCATATTGTATGGCACCCGCAGAACTTAAGGATTTAAAAGAGCAACTCAAAGATCTCTTAGATAAAGGTTTTATAAAACCAAGTGTGTCTCCTTGGGGTGCACCTGTCCTATTCGTGCAAAATAAAGATGGCTCTTTGAGAATGTGCATTGACTATCGCCAGCTTAACAAAGTCACTATCAAAAACAAGTATCCCCTTTCAAGAATAGATGATTTGTTTGATCAATTTCAAGGTGCAAGTTACTTCTCAAAGATAGACCTTCGATCTGGCTATCATCAACTCAGAGTTAGGGAATATGATATCCCAAAGATAGCCTTCCGAATATGTTATGGTCATTTTGAGTTTCTTGTTATGTCCTTTGGGCTAACTAATGCCCCAGCTGCTTTCATGGACCTCATGAATCGAGTGTTCAGGCCATATCTTAATATATTTGTCATAGTGTTTATAGACGACATTCTGGTATACTTCCATAGTGAGAATGAACATGCAGATAATCTCTGTATCGTCTTGCAAACCCTTAGAGATCATTACTTGTTCACCAAATTTAGCAAGTGTGAATTTTGGCTAAGGTCAGTTTTTTTTCTGGGTCATAATATTTCTTTTGAAGGTGTTAGAGTTGATCTCCAGAAATAGAAGCTGTTCGAAACTGGCCTAGACATGCCTCTCCATCCGACATTAGAAGTTTCTTTGGTCTACCTGGCTATTACTACCGTTTTGTTGAAGGTTTCTCCTATACAACATCTCCTATGACCTGGTTGACCTAAAAGAAAGTGAAGTTCTTGTGGTCCGATTCTTGTGCGAATAGTTTTTGGGAGTTGAAGACTCGACTCACTACAACCCCTGTTTTGACTCTGCCTGATGGAGTTGATTGTTTTGTGGTATATTGTGATGCTTGTAGAGTTGGTTTGGATTGTTTACTGATGTAGAGAGGTAACGTTATAGCCTATGCCTTTAGACAGCTGAAACCCCATGAGAAGAATTACCCCACCCATGATCTTGAGTTAGCTGCTTTGTGTTTGCTCTAAAAATCTAGAGACACTACTTGTATGGTGTTCATGTTGATGTTTTCACTGATCATAAGAGTCTTCAGTATGTTTTTACCCAAATAGAGTTGAATCTTAGGCAGAAAAGGTGGTTAGAGTTATTGAAACACTATGATATGAGTGTGTTGTATCACCCGGGAAAGGCCAATGTAGTGGCGGATGCCTTTAGTAGGATGTCTATGGGTAGTGTTTCACATATTGGAGCGGGTAAGAAGGTGTTAGCTTGTGATGTGCATCAGTTGGCTAGGTTGGGAGTTATGTTGCTTTACTCCGCTGAAAGGAGCATGTTAGTACAAAGTAGCTTCGAATCCTCCTTGGTTTCGGAAGTAAAGGAGAAGCAAAACTTAGATGCTAGTTTGGTCAGACTGAAAGAATCAGTCAAGGACAAAAAGGTAGAGGTTTTCTCCCAAGGGGGGATGGTGTGTTAAGATTGCAGGATAGATTATGTGTTCTGGATGTCGAGGATCTGAGGCAGAGAATTATGGCTGAAGTGCACGGTGCGCAATATTCTATTCATCCTGGTGACACCAAGATGTACTGTGACTTGAGGGAAATCTATTGGTGGCGTGGCATGAAGAAGGATATAGAAGCATTTGTGGCTAAGTGTGCGATGTGTCAACAGGTTAAGGTAGAACACCAAAGACCTGGTGGTATAATGCAGGAGTTTGGTATTCCCACTTGGAAGTGGGAAGAAATAAACATGGATTTTGTGACTGGTTTACCTCCTTTCCGACGCCATCATGATTTTATTTGGGTTGTTATGGATAGATTGACTAAGTCTGCGCACTTCTTGCCTATGCATACTTCTTATACTGCTAAGGATTACTCTAGATTGTACATCCGGGAATTATTCAAATTGCATGGAGTTCCCTTGTCCATGATTTCAGATAGGGGTACTTAGTTCACTTCACAGTTTTGGAGAGCTTTTCAGAAGGGTCTTGGTACCTAAGTGCATTTGAGTTCTTCTTTCTATCCGCAGACAGATGGTCAGGCTGAGAGGACCATCCAGACCTTAGAGGATATGTTGAGAACGTGTGCTCTTGACTTTAAGGGGATTTGGATGAGCATTTACTGTTGATAGAGTCTGCTTACAATAACATTTTTCACTCTATCATTGGCATGGCTCCATTTAAGGCTTTGTATGAGAGGAAATGTAGGTCACCTATAGGTTGGTTTGAAGTGGGTGAAGCGGTCGTGAGTGGTCCTAATTTGGTCTTTGAAGCTATGTAAAAAGTCAAAGTTATTAGAGAAAGATTAAAAACCGCACAGAGTCGTCAGAAGTCGTATGCTGATATGAGGAGAGAGACCTTGAATTTGAAGTTGGTGACTTGGTGTATTTGAAGATTTCACCCATGAAGGAAGTGAAGAGATTCAAAAAGAAGGGGAAACTTAGTCCCCATTATGTTGGCCCCTACAAAGTTCTTAGCCGTGTTGGAAAGGTAGCGTATGAAGTTGAGTTGCCTTCAGAGTTATCTTTCGTTCACTCTGTCTTCCATGTATCCATGCTTAGGAAACACGTTGGTGATTGTGTTGTTGTAGATCCTTCAGAAAACCCTGATGTGCAAGATAGTCATTCTTTTGAGCGTCATTCGAGGATGAATGTCCCAAAGGGGAGATATTCTAATGCCCCGCACTTTCCTAAGCTAGAAAATGAACCATTATTCGTATATATAAAAACCCCAATTTTGTAAGCCATATTTGTGCACCTAAATTACCAAGAGTACCCTAGTTATAAGAGAGCTTATGATGTGTTAAGTGTGGTTATATGAGTGACTTAAGGTAGTACAAGCTAAGATTTTTCAAATCCATCAAGTTTTAGTGTTTGAATTCGCAAGGTTCATCTTTGAATGAGCATAACTTGATAAATATGTGTTATTTCTGCATATTTCTACCCACAAAATTATATAGAATCGAAGTAGCTTTCCAAGGATACCAATTTCACCGAAATCCGACACCCAAGCTAGGAGTTATGGCTTTCCGAAGTAGAGTGCATCGCCTAACCAATCGCACATGGCCATTGGAAAGCATATGCGATAGCATATGCGGCGCCTATGTAAATATAGGCGATATCATATGTGGCACCTATGTAAATATATGCGATATCATATGCGGCGCATATCTTATGGTTTCAAGTGACTTAAACACTCCATTTTTGGGTTATTTTGAGGGCAATTAAGTCTTTTGGCACTCCTTACACACCCCTAAACACATCATTACCCTATTATCAATCTAAGTTCATCAGCCAAGAGCACTAAAGGAGAAAAACAACTAGGGTTGCACAATCAACATTGAGGGTCCAATCTTTCAACGAATCTGTTACCATAAAGGTATATGGGGTTATGAACAAGAACATCCTTTCATTCTTGTGCCCAAAGTTTGCATTATTTTACAAAGATACATGATTTTTACATGTTTTATCATGAATTTGAAGTGATAAATCTTATCCTATGTTGTTGTTCAAGATACTATGATTATTTTAAATGTTTAGAAAATAAAATCCATGAGCTTGAGATTATTGTTATGATTAAAGGCTGAAAATTTTCAGATTTCCGTATAAATTATGCATGCTTGTGATATTAAGCATAAATGTTGAAATGTTTTGATTAAGTATCGCTATAAGGGTCATTAACCCACATTGAGATTGTTGTTTTGAGAATTTATGTGCTGCAAGCACCCATGTTTAGACTATATTTGATGAAGTATAGAAAGATTTGACCTTTTTGTCACAACAGAGTTAAAATCCACTTTGTGAAACGAGTTACGGATTTTATCTTTTATTTAACTTAAGAAATATGAGATTACCCTTAAATTGGATTTTTCTTGAGATTTTTTAGCATAGTATTTAGCACCGATTTGGGTATGTTACTACGGTATCATACCCCAGAACTACGTGCCACCATAGGTTGAGACATTGACTTCCACTATATGTGGAAAATTGAGATAGTGATCACTGAGATAAGATTGTTCTACACCAATGGCAAGGGTAGGACAACCGTAACCTTACTAGGGAAAGTCGTAGGACATCATGGGTGCTCACATGGTGTACATGTTGGTTAGAAGAACCTCCCAAAGAGTAGTCCCTCATTCTTAGATTGATTTTACTGATTTAAAATAGATTTGAAATGCAGATTTATGATGTATTCAATATTCCAGATTTCACTAAGATTGCTTGATGAGAGAATAAGAAAAAAATCTTGATATTTGGATTAAGTTTAATGGCTCATGATATCCATATTGGCATGTTTTACCATTTATAGTGTATGATTTCAGATTTTAGATTTCTTTCAAGCTTTGTGAGCCATTTACAAATGTCCTGCATGATTTGAAAAGACAACTTATGACATGATCGTTATATATATATATATGTATGTATGTATATATATATATATATATGCATATATATGCATATAAATATGTTTATTTCATGCACCCCCTTGTACTCGGTACATATTCCATGGTACTGACCCACATGTTCGCATGTGGGCTTCATTTTCCCTATAATGTAGGTTCAGGTGCTCATTCCCAGGTTTGACTGTGATTATCCAAGAACGTTGATCTACATCCTCTGCAGTGGTGAGTCTTCATGGTCCAAGGACTAGTTATTCAAATTTTCTCATTTACTTTGAGTAGTTCAGTTTATTTCCTAAGTTCGGGTCAGTTGGGGTTTGTCCCAATGGCTCATGGATATACAATTTAGTAGAGGCTTGTCAGAATAGATGGATAGATTGATCAAATTTGTCAGAGATGTCATATTTTGTTACTTTCCGTATTTTATTCATATTGCAGTATGATATTATGGAGGATGTTTAGATGTTTTGATTATGATGACTTTGATTATAAGTGTTGAATGCTAGAAAACAGCTAAAAGGGTTAGCTTGGGGCTAATTGTAGCCTTAAGCACCGTGTGACGCCTCGAGGCCCATTTTCGGGGCGTTACAGCTCATACTCTAACAATCAATTTTTTATTCTTCCCAAAATCTGCAATTTGAAATGATTATTTTTTAAGAAACTTCCATGAATAGTTCTGTAATATGATGTAGTGCTTGAGGGTAAAACAATCATAATTTAGAGTTTCATTTTGAGTGTCAACTATATTGTTATGCTTGTATTTATAATTTGTAACTTGCTTGTTTCGTGTCATAAATTGTATTGATGACTTGATTGAACATGGCTCCTTTTTTCTTTTACTGCAAAATTCTTCAACTAATGTGATACAGTTTAACATACTTGCAACAAACTAATATATACAACTCAAAATAAAAATTTTATATCAGCATTTGAATTTTTTGGCTCGTGCTCATGGACTATATGTTATCTAGTGTCAAGAGAGAATCTCTCTCTTTGGACATCCTTATAGTGAATACAATAATGTTAAATCTTTATATTTATTACAAGTTGCTACACGTGGGTCTATTCTCATTTTTGCATAAGAATATTATGGGTCAAGTTCATAAATAGTCCTAAAGAGAGCTGGTCTTCGCAAGGGGAGGTCTTGATTTTTATCCACATAAAGAAAGTCTTATAAAATGGCCTTTATAAGAGGGGACCTTGATATTTTGCTCCGCTTAACTAAATGTAGTGACCTAATTTGTGAAATTTTACTTTTGATATGATTTTACCATTTTTCCTTCCACACAGTTACTACATGTTAAATTAGGGGTATGGGAATAGTTGTCACGGTTATCAATGCCCTCAAAAATAATTTAGGAGAGTGTGTGGTTTTTAGAGGCTTTAAAAGTCATATAATCAACTTTGATCAATATTTATTATTCTGAGTATCGAACGGTGATTTGGATAGTTCCATTAGATCCAAAATATTGAATTTAGGTTTGTAGTAGAGTTGAGCTGGGTTTGGAGCCTTTAGTTTATATTTCAACCCTCGGTGTGAAAAACTAGTGGAATGTGCCTTAAAGGATTTTTGGGAGTTAATATATTAAAAATAATCTTTTCATAAATCCAACATCATCATTGAGTCCGAATCATAAAAAATAGCATGGTAGCATAAATAGTTTATTTTAAAGGGTCTCAAACAAATCTCGAGGGTTCGTTCAAATACATTTCAACATGCAAATTCAGCTGGTGCATAACTGATTTTTGGTGCATGCAACCTTCTTTGAAGATATGGGACACTACCGCGATTGTGGAGAAAGAATTATTCCTTTATCACAATCACGAGGGTGGTGGTTGCGATCATGAGAGTAGTTGGGCCCGGGTCGGTTCATCCTTCTTTGCGGACGCGATAAGGCTGTCCTGAATGCAAAGCCTTGGCTGTAAAATTGAAGGCCAAACTTTAGGTTGAGTCAATGTTGACCCTCTTGATCATGAGGTGGGGTTCACAATCATGAGACACTATTCACACAATAGTATATAAACCCTACTTTATTATTTTTCATTATTTTTGGACTTAAAGCTTTGGAATTAGGCAATTTTAGGATTTTTATCTTTATTTGAGCTTGGGTAAGCTTCATGACCTTAAATTTCATTACATTACATTTATTTATATCATCAAAATACTCTTTAATCTTTGTTTTACTATGAGATTGTGAGGATTTTTCTGGACAAGCTTAAAAATAGTTTTTCTTCAATTTGAACCTTGTTTTAATGCCGCTTTTGCATAGGTTTTTAGATGTATGTTTATTTAACCTGGGGGGAATAAATTTCTAAAATAAAATTCTAGTTTTACCCTTTTTGTTTTTGAATTCGTTTTGGGTCCAACTCAAATATAGGCAATATGAGTATCATTAGCTTTCTTTTAACACATATATGCTATATTTAAATGTTGTAGTTTATTTTCAGGCCATTCAAAAGGGGAAAGCTTCATGTTGAAGAACTTTAGGCTTGGATTTCATTTTTTTCAGGTAGGTTATAAACTAACTTTCTTCATACTGCACTGAGTAGGTAATGAATAAGTAAAACATGCTATGCGTTGGGTAAAATAACTAGGAGATGTAACTTTCGAGCTATTATATATTACATGATGCCCATGTGGGGTTTTTTTCTGTTGTTGTTGGCTTATGATATTATATACTACATGTTTCCCATTTATTGGCTTTATTTGACACCATTAGTTTTATTTGTCCAATTTACTGCATTATTTCTTAAATGTGATACCTATGCGGAGGTTTGAATAGATATTATAGGCGCTATTGAGCACTGATTTCCTTTATCATGATAAAAATGCATGAGTTATGGGTTGAGATAATATTAATGATGTCTTATATGCATGTTTATTCCAATGGTGCTAGACTATAACTGATATCATGAATTATTGACTTAATTTCTGAGCTCACTTGTATACACAATTAATAAAATGGATATCTTCATACTGTTTGATTGTGAGCATTACATCCTCATTGAATACACACACTTTTATGAGATATTGGTACCATTGAGAAATATTAATTTTTAAAAGAAAATAAGACACTTTTGAAAATTCCTAGATCGAGGAATATGTCGGTCAGATAGATTGAGATTGTGAAAATTTAAGATAGTATATGGGTTGCGAACCCACCATGGGTATTATTTTGGGAAAATTAAGACTCGATAGGTGTATACATAAAGTCATCTAATGACTTTCAACTATTCACTTCATCATCCATTGCATTCAATTACATTGCATATCATGTGTTGCTTTTATGTGTTATTTGTTATGTATTTAGCTTTTATCTATACTTTCTTATATGCTTGTATTTTAGCTATTATATATATATATATATATATATATATATATATATATTATAACTGTAAGTAGAGATGGTGTGATCTATTATTTGGGAAATTTTCTACCTGTAGGTTGTGTGCTCATAGTGTAATAGTAGGATGTCAGTAGAGTCTTGCTGATCGGTACATAGATGTCCATATCTATCTTCGAGAGGCTATAAGGTATATTTAGGAAAAACTTCTCTAATTTGATTCCTTGTCATGTGAGTTGTTCATACCCAACCTTCTAATCTTGTATTTCATTATTTTGTATATATATGTTGTGGACTAGGTCCAACAATGCTAGGGATGGTGAGACGACACCTAATATGGGAGCCTAGGTTCGAGCATAAGGTAGGGTTTTGGTCTACCCAAAGGTAGAAGATGGGAACGAGGAGCTGCCTTAGCCATAGGATATGCTAAGGAGGCATCTCTCAAGCTCGAGGTTGTGTATACAAGAGATAATTATCTGACAGGGGGTGTGGGGCTAACTTATGTCCCACAGAGTTCAATTGATACCTAGTGCTTCAGGACTTGTTGATTCACCTTTAAAGTTACTTGGAGGGTGTTTTATTGAATGTGCTTGTTTTTACTCAAACTTTAAGTGGTGTTCTGCCATCTATGGTGGCATCTCCTTTTGGTATTCCTACTTTAAGAGGACAACCCTCATCTACCTTACCCTCGTGTATGGATTCATTACCTGTCAGACTTAATATTCTTCCAAGTGTTTCACGTATATTGATGTCTTCTGATGATCATAAGAAGTTTGAGAGATTTATTCATTTGGCTCCTTCAAAGTTTAGTGGAGCGATTGGCGAGGATGCATATGAGTTTCAGATTGACTGATTTTGGCGAATTTACATAATCTTGGATCCCTTAATTCTTATGGAGTTCCTTATACTACCTATCAGTTGATGGATGTAGCTAGGGATTAGTGGAGGTCTTTATCTAATTATAGGGATTTGGGTTTACCTGCTATGTTTGGGCCCAATTTTCTGAGGCTTTCTTGGAGAGGTTTGTGTCGTACAACTTAAGAGATCATACGTGTTATAACTTTGATCACTTGGAGCAGGGCACCATGACTATTATTGAGTATGAGGCATGTTTCATGCACTATCCTGGTATTTAGCTACTAACATTTCAATTGAGTTAGACAATATTCATAAGTTTGTGAAGGGGTTAGAGGGTCCTTATCAGTTTCCTTCTTCCTAAATAGTTGTTTCAAGCGCTTCTTTTAAGAGTATTTTTAGCATTCCAAGTTGACGAAGTCTATTACCTAGGAAACTCAGGGAGGCACTAAGATAGTGTGTCGTTAGGGTAAGTTTAGTAGTTGAGCCTCCTGTAGTAGAGATGTATTAATTAGAAATTCCCATGGTTATCATGGTAGGATGGTTTAGGATGCCTTGTAGGGATTAGGTGGTACACCTCTAGGTTCTGCAGCTTCTGGTAGCCAGGCATCACATTATATAGTGAAGGTGCTAGTTTTATTTCTTCGAGCAAGAGAGGTCATCCTAGTTCGTTTGTTACCCCTCGGTCTGAGTCAGGACGTAGATGGAGTTTTTTATGTGATGAGGTTAGATATTTGGCCAAGGATTGTTCCTAAAATATATATAGACCCACTCAGTAGGGTTCTCAGTTTCATCTTTGCTCTACTATGATTTTTGTAGTGAGAGGTAGTTCAAAAAGTGGTAAGGATGGTGCCAGTGGTGCTAGAAGTGCTAGAGATAGAAGTAGGAAAGCTCATAGAGGTGGTTTTGGGGTTAATTAACTCGGGATTTGGTGTGGTCAGTGTTATGATATACTTGGGAGACCCAAGGTACAAGTTTTTAATGCAGTTATTACAAACATCATTGTAGTTTGCTACTGATCTACTTCTATATTATTTGATTCTGGGTGTATATTTTTCTCTGTCTCTAATTATTTTTATTCTTTTGTTATTGTAAGTGAGCCCCTTGCTATGTCTCTTCATATTTCTGCCCCGTAGGAGAATCCTTTGTGGTGGATTGGGTGTACCAATATTGTGTAGTTACTTTTGCAGGCCGTGAGACTTGGGTTGACTTGATTATCCTAGATATGGTTGATTTTAATGTTATTTTGGGTATGGATTAGTTAGATTCCTATCATGCTATTTTGGACTATTATGCCAAGACCGTGACCTTAGCTATGTCGGGTGTGCCAAGGTTAGCTTGGATGGATACACTTAATTCAGGTCAAAAGAGCATTATATATTTTCTACATTCTTGTCGCATGGTTGAAGAGGTGCATGTCTTATTTGGCTTATATTTGTGATATGTTACCTCACCATATCCTATGGATTCTATTCAGGTTGTTCATGAGTTAATGGATGTGTTTTCTATGGATTTGCCTAGTATGACTTTGGATCATGATATTAATTTTTCTATTGATGTGGAGTTGGGCACCATGCCCATTTACATCCCCTCTATAGAATGACCCTGACTGAGTTGAAAGAATTAAAGGAGCATTTGTAGGATTTGTTGACTAAGGGGTTCATTAGGCCTAGTGTATCTCTTTGGGGTGCTTCAGTCTTGTTCATGAAGAAAAAGGTTGGTTCTATGCATATGTGTATTGATTATAGGGAGTTGAACAAAGTGATGGTTAAAAAAAGTATCCTTTTCCTCGCATTTATGATCTTTTTTACCAGCTTCAGGGTGGTTTGGCCATTTCCAAGATTAATTTGAGATTTGAGTATCACTAGTTGAATATTACATCTTTGGATGTTCCAAATATGACTTTTCAAAGTCGATACGATCATTATGAATTCTTAGTCATGTCCTTTGGGTTGACAAATGCCCTTATAACATTCATGGAGTTGATGAACTAGGTATTTTATTCGTATCTCTACTCCTCTGTGATTGTAATTATGGATGACATCTTGGTTTATTTTAAGAATGAGTCCAATCATGTGAAGCACTGGAGAATTGTACTTAAGAGGTTGTGTGATGATAAATTGTATGCCAGGTTTATCAAGTGTGAGTTTTGGTTGGATTCTATCTCTTTGTAGGGTCATATGGTGACCAAGGATGGTATTATGGTTGATCCGGCCAAGATAACAATGATTTGTGACTGGGATAGACCTATGTCTCCTATCAAGATTCAAATTTATTAATTTTCTGAGTTATTATCGATGTTTTGAAGAGGGTTTCTTGTCTATTGCGGCACATTTAACCTAGATGGCTAAAAAAAGGTATTTCAATGGCTGGAAGAGTGTGAGAAGAGCTTCCAAAAGCTCAAGGAGTTGTTAACTTCGACCCCTATTTTGACTTTACTCAAAGAGGGCATGAGTATTTGTCACGACCCAAACAAGGCTCTGGCCATGACGAGTATCCCAAGTCGTGAAGGCCCGAGCACCCTTTTGTTAACAGGAAATCATACACACGTTCATTCAATCGTAAAGAGAATGCAGAATAGATTCATAGGAAAACATGGTTAATAACATCATACAACTGAAAAGTCCAAGAATTCAATAAAACCTTCAACATCATTTGTCTGCGAAATCTCTAGTACATCAAAACTAGTCATCACAACTAAAACAGGGACAAGGCCCCCAGTGGACCTAAACCAAAATAAATAACATATGACAGAAAGAAACAGGCCTTCTAGAATAAACAAGGTTCACCAACTACACACACACTTCACTTCTGGCTAAAAACTCTACGGCTTTGCAGGACCTCTAGGCTGAGCCTCAGACCCTAGAATATAGGGGGTCAATACAATTGTTCCTTGAAAAACTTGAACTTAAAGGTTGATTATTGATTCCTTGTTCTTGGAAAAAAAATCCCTAGTTTTGATGTTACGGATGAATGAGGAGTTATGTGCTTTGATTTGATGTAATAAAGTGTTGAAAAGGGTTGAAAAGACCCAAAAATCCCTTTAAAAATGGCTTTAGATCTCTAAATGAAGGTGTGGGACGGTTTGGGCGATGAACCCTCCCCCCAGGGATGGACCGTCCCTCAAACCGTCACTTTATGGCCAGAAAATGGGTTTACTGCCTCAGTTGCGACGGTTTGGACGATGATTCGTTGTTGGAGCTACGGTCCGTCAGCCTTCCCATTGCAATTTGACAGTTTAGATAGCTCACTGTAAAACGGCTATAAACCTTTACCTCGATTTCAGATTTAGGAAAAATTGGTGGCGTTGGAAAGAGAATTCAAAGACTTTTCATTTGATATATACTAGTCCCTCTAATTCGTTATATAAAAAGAGTTATCCCTATTGAAGTTGACTCAAGTTTTGACTCACTAAAACTTGAATCATAGGAAAGCTTTCAACTCATTTTTGAGTTAAGGGACCTCTATGATCTCAATTAATGAACAACTAGATTCCCACACTACATAATGGATTAACACACTATATTTACATTCGATTTATGTTTTTTAGAACATCTACGCAAAGAAATGATGGTTTACATTCTAGCCCAAAATGCGGGGTGTAACATTATCTATCCATTGGGATCATTCGTCCCTGAATGATGGGTAGGGTCTTGTTGAAGCTCTAAAGGTATGGAATAAAGAGTGTAACCTCAAATTGAACATCTTTCCTCAACAAATTATGCAAAGGTATCAAAAGAACTTTATGACACCCCTAGTGAAACACGTAAGCACAAAGCATGAGGTAATGAGACTTTACATTGGGATGACCTTGCACATGAGTTCTACGAATCATTATCACCACAACATAAGGCATGAGTTAATTTGGTGATAATAGGCCTGATTTACGTTGATACCATCATGAAATAATGAAACTTGACATCGACATGATCTTGGTATGTGTACTATGGCACTTGATCAAAACATTGTAAGGCATGAATTTTTTTTCTAAGACCCCTCGACCCAATTAAGATTGGTAGAAGACACGAGATTTCTGCAAGATACAAGAATAGATTAGACTAGAAACATTCTCAAACTCAAATATACATCGAATAGACTTAAACTTAGAGACACTACTTGTCTATTCCCCAACATTAATCAACACACTTCATCATTCCCAACTTACAAAATCTTCCGTAGCACATCTAACCACAATAATTTGTGTTCCGCCGTATAATACTTCTATGTTGAAGCCTAACTCGGAGTAAAAAGGTTCTAACTTAAACAACGGGACCCTATACTCTACATCACATTAAGAAATCACCTCACCTTATCACTATAATTCCACAACATCAAGTCTTAATTCAAGAAATACTAACAACATGTCACATTGGTTTATTTATTCACCAAACAAAAAATTCAAGCCTATCATTACGACACCCCACTTCATGGGTCTCTCCACTAAGACTAGAAAATTCAATCATTCTCACAAAGATTCTCTCCATATACTTCCTTTCTAACTATTTTACATAACGAGAATTTTGTCTCTTCTTTCCTCTTCTCTTTTAACCTTAGCTCAAGAAATCACCTTCAAGAACATCTACTCCCTTGCCTAACACATTACTACGCTTCTACAACCACCATCACACTAATATACGGAGGGTCATTGAGAGACCAGAGAACAATCATCAAGAATGGAAGTAACACTTGTCAGACCATAGGTTATACCTTTTTGCACTACTCAAGGAGGGACATGAAATAAAGATACGATACAACCACGAAGTGCTTCATATATCAAGTATTTGGATGATGAGTTCGTTATGGAATAAACTCAACATAGAATGAGTTCTTAGGGCTAACCACAGTGAGAAACATGAGTACTTACCTCATGAGTCATGTAACCAAAATTTAGAATTCATAAAGTCAATGATTGCGACAAGAACTTCTATTGGGAGCTATCGCTTCTTATTTTCAGAGCTGAATTAGTCATGAGTTCATACAAATTTATCATTTGGCTAATCTCGACATAAAATGAATTAGTAATATTCGAAAATATAGTTTCTTAGAACCAAGCATGATTTGGGAAACAAATTTATGGATTATGGACATTGTATCATAGAGCTTGAATATGTGAAAAACTAAATTTATTAAGATATCGTCGCTTCGAGTTTGGGGGTCAAAACATGACATGACTTACATAGAGAACTAAATCCTTAGACATAGGTAGGACTTGAATACATAAGACATTGGTAGAATGAACTCTTAAACTAAAGTAGGAGGAATATGCTTGAATAGGAATAGGTTTACCATGATTCTTCCCTATCTTGCCACAATGAGAAAATTCGGAAACTACCTTAACTCACCATCTCCCCCTTAGATCAAAGTCACAATTCTAGACTTGAGGACATAACCTCTCATCAATCTATAACCACAATTCTCAATATAATAGAGGGGTATCAGTACACACATGAACACATACTTCCCTCACTAATTAATATATCGACACTAAATTCTTTCTGGGACATCCCCCTTCGGCAATACAAATCATAACTTCCTCTAACCCCAAAGTTATCAACTTATGACTAACATTATTATGGGCATGGACATCTAGGATTCTAACCACTTAATACTGTATTTTTAACTCCTTGGAATACTCGCATTACACTTCTAATCACACAACTTACAACTTAACAAAATTTGTAAGACCATACCCAAGGCTCATATTGCCTACCTATATTTCTCTACTCAACTCTAACGAATATTGTATAATAACTCACCAGACTTCTCCATACTACAATTTCAAGAACACAGCTAGGTACGCAAAACACTTATACGCATAAATGTAAAACTTCCCCCCCTTTAAGTATACTCTAATGGCATTGCTTTCTAAGAATGCTACTCTTAATTTTCACTATCCACTATCGTTATTAACCTACAACTCACAGTCTCATGAACATACACATCCTTACTCTTTATCAATTAAAAATCCACTCTCCACTACTTAACCTTCTAACTTTAGACCATTAATCATATATCTTATATCATAAAATATTACCTAACGTAATACTAACAAGGTGCAACTTATTCTTATATACTTATGCCCTTATCTACTTAATGACTCACTCACAATTCATCATTTTAATACTAGTCCTCAAATACACATATACCTTACACTTACCACTTAAACTTCTCATAAATCATCTACCTAGGCTTTTTCACAAATTGCATCAAGCCTACTAATTCATTCCCATAAAAGATACCTCATTAATCTTAAGCTACTATTCTTACCACCACATTATACATCTAAAATTCAAGCTTATAGTCTAGCATTAATCATTTACCACCAATGAAGCATGCAAAATAATATACTAGTCCAACAAATTGAGAAATTCAACCCAAATACCTCATTTCACTTAGATACTACCCACAACCAAATCACCTCCATGACATTACTACAATACCTTAAAATCTACTACATGTCTTCTCACAAGTTGTACTAGTTTACAACTACTAAAGGAAAGAAGGTCAAGGGGGTAAGGTCACATAATAAATATGGTCAACCTTAATCTTATAGTATAACCCAATATGATCGTATCTACATATTCTACTTTCTCACACCATACTTACTTACCCAAGTATACCTCTAGACTACCTTCAAATTCCACAACAACAATAAGTCTATAATTATAACTTATTGGATAATCTAACTGTTTTCATTCACAGCCCGTAAGGGATTTCTGTAACAAGCCTAACTATCCACTCTAGGCTTCTCCCACATTTCTAAATAGATAATAATCTCAGCCAAATACTTCCTCCATCAAATACCTTACAATCTACAAATATCACTACCACATCAGTCTATCAATATAAAATGACACACCATTCCTCAATCAACGGTTATACAACTAAAAGTATTTACTTACACAAAATTCCCCTCACTCAGACTTCTAACCTTGTGATTTCATATCCCCAACTTCTTGAGCCAATCTCACTACCAACTTGGGTGGATATACAGTTCCAACATTCTTCTACACATCATTCCCCTTATGTATGGCATCTGCAACAAGAATTTTGAAAGGGATTGGATACACTTAATAACTTAGGCTGAAGAGCATGATTTTATCAAGATCATAGTTTACACTACAATCAATATACCTTGAAGAACTAACAGACTTCTCTCAAGTCCTTGAACAATTTTATAATCCATTATGACTCAATCAGAAAAAGACCACATCATTTATATTCTAAGCTTCTACACTTGAATCGCCTCAACAATGAGACATATCTAGGAACATCAGAGTTAGAAAATAATTGGGATAACTTTACTTTTATATGGAAGACACCATAGCATGAACTAGAGTATGAAAGAGGAATATTTTGACTCCATAGCATGAACTAGAACATTCAGAAAAAGAAATATTCCTAAATGCCTTATAGTCTCCTGCTTATAAGTTTGGCGCTCTACATACCCATAAGCAAGACTCTACCCGACGCGATTTTGTAGACACCCTGGGACCATGAACCGTGCTTTGATACCAAGTTTGTCATGACTAGAACAAGGCCTTGGTCGTGACGAGAATCCTAAGCCATGAAGGCCCGAGCACCCCTTTGTTAACAGGAAATCATACACACGTTCATACAATCATAAAGAGAATGTGGAAATGGATTCATACGGAAACATGGTCAATAACATCATACAACTGAAAAGTCCAAGAATTTAATAAAACCTTCAACATCATCTAACATTTATCTGTGAAATCTCTAGTACATCAAAATTATTCATCATAACTAAAACTGGGACAAGTCCCCCAGTGGACCTAAACCAAAACAAATAACATATGACAGAAAGAAACAGGTCTTTCAGAATACAGAAGGCTCACCAACTGTACACATACTTTACTTCTGGCTAAAAACTCTACAGCTTTGCAGGACCTCTAGGCTGAGACTCAAACCCTGGAATATAGGGGGTCAATACAATTTTACTAGTATGCAGAGTAATCCAAAAACTAAATACAACTTTTATATAACATAGGTGAGAGATATTATAAAACATGTTATTGCAAAATCATTTGAAAAACACATGGGCATAGTATAATGAATATTCAATAATAATGCAACATTATTGAGCTAGATAGTACACCCTATAATTTCACAATTTCACCAACTGGCAAATCTCGATTGCCACAAAGATTAGAGTATTAGTAAGGGAAGGACACACAAGATCACACAGTAGGGTGCCACAACCCCAATCAAGTCAATATGTCAAGGTTGGGCTTAAGATCACAAAGCATGGATCCTAACCATTGGACACAATTTGGGATGACATAGTACTAGGTACACAAGATCACATAGCAGGGTATCAAGTTCCCGTGTCGGCAAATCATGGTTTCCAGCATAGTGTCATCGGATTCGTGCTTTCTTCAGGTAACTATTTATCTCACATCAATTTAAGCTTTAAGTTTGATATAAGACAAAATATGTATCATACTTACAACATTCTTTTCCTCTTTTCATTCGAGGCAATTCCTCTGCACGTTTTATGCAAGTTACTATCTGAATACCAAAAAGACTCCCATACACCAAACATATGCATATCGATTCCCTAATATGAAATAGTCAAGAAACTTCAACATTTACCAAGTAGTACAACATTATACAAACACACTTTTTCAAAAAAAGGGTTTTAAAACTCATGCTCTTAATACTTTAACAATGGCATTATGTGGGGTACATAAAAATCATCATGGAGAATAAAGAATTCAAAACTCATGTTCATAACACCTTTTAAAAATTCAAAACACATGTCCAGAAATACAAAAATTGACATATATAAGCAAACACACTCATGATATTTCAATATTCTTCTCAAAACCATGTCACAAGGCATGCTTTTTGTGTTAAAATGAAACCCCCCTTAATGGCATACATACTTAAATAATTATAAAAAAATTCATATCAAAATCATGTCCACGAGATTTAGGACAACCCCACATACCTTAGATTACTTGGTTTAAAGAGTAGGACTCAAATCTTGATTTGTTCCTTGAAAAACATGAACTTAAAGGTTGATTCTTGATTCCTTGTTCTTGGGGAAAAACCCTAGTTTTGATGTTATGGATAAATAAGGATTTATGTGCTTGTATTTGATGTAATAAAGTATTGAAAAGGGTGAAAAAGACCCAAAAATTCCTTTAAAAATGGCTTTAGATTGCTAAACAGAGGTGCGGGATGGTTTGGCCAATGAACCATCACCCCAGGGATGGACCATCCCTCAAACCGTCACTTTATGGCCAGAAAATAGGCTTATTGCCTCAGTTGTGGTGGTTTGGGCGATGGTTCGTCACTGGCACAATGGTCCATTGGCCTTCCCATCGGACTTTGGCAGTTCGGATAGCTCACTGTAAAATGGCCTTAACTTTTTACCTCGGTATCAGATTTAGGAAAAATATGTGATGTTGCAAAGAGGACTCAAAGAACTTTCATTTTGTATATATTAGGACTTCTAATTCGTTATATACAAAAAGTTATGGTCTATTGAACTTGACCCAAGTTTTGACGCTCACTAAAACTTGAACGATAGAAAAGCTTTCAACTCGTCCTTGAGTTAAGGGACCTCTATGATCTCAATTCATGATAAACTAGATTCCTACTCTACATAATGTATTATCACACTATATTTACATTGGATTTATGGCTTTTGAAACTTCTACTCATAGAAATAATGGTTTATGTTCTAGCCCGAAATATAGGGTGTTATAGTATTATTGTGTTTTATAATGCTTCTGGTGTTGGTTTGTGTATGGTATTGATATAGGATGGTAAGATAATTGCTTATGCCTCTCATTAGTAAAAGTCCCATGAGAGAAATTACCCTGCCCATGATTTAGAGTTGTTAGCCATTGTGTTTATATTAAAGTTGTGGCTACATTACTTTTATTTCCTTGCTATACTTTGTCAAATCATGGTAGTCATCAGTACTTCTTCAACCAGAGGTAACTTAATATGAGACAACAAAGTTGGCTTGAGTTATTTAAGGATTTTGACCTCACTATTCTTTATCATCTGGGCAAGGCTGAGTTAGTTGCATATTCCTTGAGCTGAAAGTCAACTAGTATGTGAAGTTTATCTAATCTCTTGACCTAGGAGTTGTTTTTTATCTTAGAGTTTAAATCTTTAGCTAACTAGATGGGTAGGCTTGATATTGTTACACCCAGATATGTTTTACCCTTTGTTGATGCTAGATTTTCTTTGATGGAGCAGTTTCGAGCTCACCATTTTGATGATAATTTAAGGGTGATTCTTGATAAGCTGTTGAGTAGCGAGGCTAAGGCAATATCTCCTTATTTTGATAATATTCTAAGGAGTGGTCATGTTTATCTGCTAAGAGTTGGCATATGGGTGAGATTGATTTTGGAGGAGGAACACTATTCTAGATATTCTATCCATCCAGGGGTGACCAAAATGTATCATAATTTAAAGCAACATTATTGGGGGAGGGGGGGTATGATGAAGGATATACACGACTTTGTGGCTTGTTATTTGTGTTATAGCAAGTAAAGGCCGAGCATCTGAGATCAAGTGGTTTTCTTTAGAGATTGTCCATTCTTGAGTAGAAGTACGATCGAATCACTGTGGACTTCATGAATAGGTTGCTTCATACTTCTAGCGGTTCTAATACTATTTACTATTTAGGTCATCATGGATCAATTATCCAAATCAGTCGATTTCATACCTATTCAGATATCCTTCAATGATGAGAGAATGGATCATATCTATGTTTATCAGATAGTTAATCTTCATATGGTACCCGTGTCTATTATTTAGACTGAGGCTTAGTGTTTATTTTTAGCTTTTAACGAATATTTCAGGAGGAGTTGGGTACTTAGGTTGAACTTAGCATAACTTTTCACCCCCGAACTAAGGTCAGTCAGAGTGGACTATTTAGATTTTGGAGGATATGCTTTGCACATATGTTATGGACTTAGAGGTTAGTGGGAGCAACATTTGGCCTTAGTGGAGTTTGCTTATAAAAATAGCTGCTATTCCAGTATTAAGATAACACCTTTTAAGGCGTTGTATGGTAGGCGTTGTTGACATTTTATTGGTTAGTTTGAGATACCAGAGGTGAGATACCATGGTACCAACTTTCTTTGTGAGTCTTTGAATAGTGTTCAGGTGATTTAAGACAGGCTTTGGGCAGCCTAGAGTAGGTAAAAGAGATATGTAGACTGCATTCTTCATGTCTTAAAGTTTGGGATTGGTGATCGAGTTTTTCTTTATATGTTACCTATGAAGGGCACGATGAGGTTAGAAAAAAGGGTCAAACTTAGTCGTAGATATATCGAGTCATTTAAGATTCTTCTAAACATTAGAGAGATAGCATATGATTGGACTTACCTCCAGAATTTTCAATTTTTCATCCAACTTTCATGTATTTATGCGTCAGTGCTATATTCAGAATTAGTGTCGCGTGCTTCTTTAGGACTCAATTCAGTTGGATGAGAGATTGACCTTTCTAGTAAAGCAGTGTCTATTTTTGCCAGAGATGTTAGACAGTTGCAATCTAGAGATATTTCGGTGGTTAAGATTTAGTAGAGACACTGTCCTATTCAGGAGGCTACCTGTGATATCGAGTTTGACATGTGTAGTAGTTACCCTCAGGCCTTTACCAATTCAGGTATTTCCTTGCCTTTTAGTTTGAGGACAAACTAGAGTCCTAGTGGTGGATAGTGTAATGATCTAATTTGTGAAAATTTTCTTTTGATATGATTTTACTATTTTGCCCTTTTCCATAGTTGCTACATACTGAATTTTGGGTGTGGGATGGTTGGCACGGTCCTCAATACCCTCGAAAATAATTTGGAAGAGTTTGTGATCTTAGATGCTTTAAAGGCCATATGATTGACTTCGGTCAACACTTGTTGTTCTGAGTGTCAGACGGTGATTTGGATAGTTCTATTAGATTCGTCACGTCAAATTTAGATTAGTAGCAGGATTGGTTTGGGTTCGGAGCCTTTAATTTCCATTTCGATCTTTTATTTAAAAACCTAGTGAAATGTGTCTTAAAGGGATTCTGGGAGTTAATTTGTTGAAAACAATATTTTTTTCGTAAATCTAACATCGCTATTTAGTCTGAAACATTGAAAATAGCTTGGTAGCATATATGATTTATTACTGTGGGGCCTCAAATGAATCTTAAGGGTCCATTCAGAGATATTTTAACATGCAAATTCAGATGGTGCACAACTAATATCTGGTGTATGGAACTTGCTTCACAAACGCAAGCCACTGGCTACAAACATAGAGAAGGAGTTGTTCCTTTATCGCGATCATTAGGGATAGTTGGGTATGAATTAGCTTGTCCTTCTTCGTGGATGTGGCAAAGCTGCCGCAAACATGAAGGCCTAATTCATCAGCCTTCGTGAACATGAAGCCTTGTCCATGAATGTGACGGCCAAACTTTTTGCCGAGTCAATGTTGACCCTCGCGATCGCCAGGTGAGGTCCACGATCGTGAGGCACTATTCACAAAACAATATATAAATCACATTTTTATGATGTTTTTAGTATTTTTGGACTTTGATCTTTGGGCTTGGGCTATTTTTAGGGTTTTCATCACCATTTGAGATTTGGTAAGCTTCAAGAACTTGATTTCATTACTTTAAATTAATTTACATCATCAAAACACTCTTTAATCTTAGTTTTAACATAGGATTTTTAAAATTTTTGCAGAAAGCTTAAAAATAGTTTTGTTTTTTTATTTGCACCTCATTTTAAGTTTTTTTTTGTGTGTGTGTTTTCAACTATAGATTTCTTTAACCTTGGAAAATGTATTTGAAAAATAAAATTCTGATTTTACCCCTTTTATTTTCTAACTCATTTTAGACCCAGCTTTAATATGGGTAATGTGGGTATCATTAGCTTTATTCCAATGTGTAGATGATATATTTGATGGTTGTTGTTGATTTTGAGGTTGTCCGAAAGGAAAAAGCTCTATATTGAAGGATTTTAGTCTTGGATTTAATCGTTTTGAGGCAGGTTATGACTTAACATTCTTCAGATTGGGTTAGTAGTTAATGAATAAGTAAAGCATGCTATGATTTGGGAAAAATAACTATGGGATGAGACTTTCGAGTTATTATATATTGAGTGATATGCCCATGTTGGGGATTATTTTCTCTTGTTGTTGGCTTATGATATTATATATTGTATGTTGCCCGTGCGGGGGCTTTATTTGACGTTATAGCTTTATTTATGCCTTTGACTGCCTTGTTTATTAAATGTGATGCCCATGCAGGGGTTTGAATAGATATTATAGGCTTTATTGAGCATTGGTTTCCTTTACCATCTAGAAATTCCTGCTTTATGGTTTGGTATGATAATAATGATGTCTTACATACATGTTTATTCCAATGGTGCCCGAGTTGAATTTATATCATGAATTATTGACATAATGAGTTGATTTCTAAGCTCACTACTATATGTATTGAATGGATTGAATATCTTTATACTCTTTGATTATGATAATTATATCCTCATTGCATACATTAATGAAATATCGGTATGATTGAGAAATAATGATTCTTGAAAGAAAAAAGACACTTTTGAAAATACCTAAATTGAGAAATGTGTCGATTAGGTAGATTAAGATTATGGAAATTTGAGATAATATACAGGTTGTGAACCCCCCCCCCCCCCCCATGGGCCTTATTTTTGGAGTATGAGGCTCGATATGTGTATACAAAAAGTTATACGATGACTTTCAGCTATTCACTTCATCATCCATTGCATTGCATTTGTACATCATGTGTTGTTTTAACGTGTTATTTGTTGTGTATTTAGCTTCTATATATACTCTTATATATGCTAGTCCTTTAGTTGTTATATATGTATTAGAACTGTTACTGGAGACAGTGTGAGCTATCATTTGTGAACTTTTCTGCTTGCAGGTTGTGTGCTCATTGTATCTTCTTTACTTATCTTATTTTCAACTTTACTCAGCCGATCTATGATACCTACTAAGAACAAGTGGACCATACTCACTTCTACTGTGCCCTTTTGGTGCAGATCCTAGTATGATTACAATGCGTGGAGGCTGATTCGTGTGGTTGAGTTGGTGAGTTCTCGTGATACTAGTCCTCTTTAGGCTTTTCAAAGTCCAATCTAGGCATCCTCTATCTACTAGATTTTTATTTCTATTTTGGAGACAGACTATGTAATATTGAGATTCGGTTATGTATTAGATGGTCTTACACCTGTGATGCTATTTCTGGAGTTTTAATGGTATTTTTTTCAGACTTCCACTATACTATACATGTGTTGACTTAACTTCATTCTATAAGTTTCATTTTCCTTCTTTGTGTATTTATTTATTTTTCTTACCTTTTGGGGTGCTTAGCTTAGTATCAAGGATGGACCACAATAGTGTCATCACGACCTCAACTTCTGAGTTGTGACACTAAATTATGCCCATAAGGCGGATAATCTAATTTTTTCCCATAAGGTAGACATTCATGATATTTCAAGATAATAAACGTGCATAATCGATCAAAAGTTAGAGTTTAGATTTGTTTCCCAAGGCATACACTCAAGACATTTTCAGACAATGAGTCTATATATACTACATACCGAATACTTTAGGGGACACTAGGCATAATATCCTAGTATTCTTTCTTAATCCATTATTTAACGCTAAAAAAAGGGTAGCCTAGTGCGCTAAAGCTCCCGCTATGCATAGGGTTCAGGGAAGATCCCGACCACAAGGGTCTGTTGTATACAGCCTTACTTTGCATTTCTACCAAAGGCTATTTTCAAGGCTTGAACCCATAACCTCATGGTCACATGGCAGAAAATTTACGAGTTACTTCATTGTTTTACATGATGAGAAAAATCTCAAAAATACAACAAAGACTAACCACATTTGATATTTCACCTCCTAATAATTAAACTTTAGGTAAAATGGTCGGGAAGACCCTTGTACTTATCTCTATTTTGTAACTTAGACTCTCCTACTTACCTCTTTGTCAATTGAACCCTAAAACTCAAAAAAATATAATATATTAAACCCTTTTGGCCATTGACCGAGCTTATATGGCATTATTGTTGAGCTGTAAAAAACGTGTTTGTACGTGTTTGAAAGTGTGTGAAGCCAATATTTCACCTTTAAAAATATTAAAATTTTAATGAAAAAAATTATAAATTTTTTAAGAAAGGAAAAAAAAATTCCAAAAATCCTTAACTTCATCTTCTTCAACCCACCCTACCATACCCAGCTAACCGGCCCCACCCTCGTCTTCTTATTCTTCTTCACCTCCCCACCGTTCCTGCTACTTTTTTCTTCTTTTAGCTCCTTCTTCATCAAACATCATCCCCACCCCCTACCCCCAATCCCGCAAAATCAATTGTCAACCCCAATATCTTTTAGGATATAAAAAAATAAATATTTTTGGAAAGGAACGAAGGAAAATGAAGAGAACAATATATTTTGATTTACTTTGATTTTTATTTTGTATTTATGGAATTAAGAATTGATTTCCGTGAAAGAAGCTGAAAGACGGAGAGCTTCTATTTTTGATGAATACTCTTCACTAAAAATACAACTTTTGTTTTTCTCTCCTTTTCTCTCTCTAAATAATAATCGGGCACTCCAAATTGACAATTGTAGAGTGTGGCTATTGTTGAATTATCTAACGCTAAGAATTTTTTTTTGATGAATTTTTTTTTGATGATGTTGTTGTTAGCAATTATTTGATCAGTTTTCTTTTAAGTTTTTTTCTAAAATTATTATCACTGCTCATCTCGTTAGAAAATTATAATGAAAACTGAATTTATTTTATTTAATTGAGAAAATATTGAGAGATGAAAAAAGGTGTTGTGGGTTGAAGGGTAGGGAGAAGAAGGATGATGTTGGATTGAAGAACAGGAATAGAAAGAAGAAGACAAAAAAAAGGAGTGGGATGAGGGGGAGGCAAAAAACTGAAATTGGGTGGGGTGGGGTGGGGGTTTGGTTTTTCATTTTTTTATTTTAAATTGTATTTTATGTTATTTATGTTTTATATGTATTATTTTTTAATATGTAATTTCTTATGTGTCATAAAAAATCCGTGAAATCCCACATATGATCGATTTATAGTACACACATGTTAATCAGATTTAAAAAGGGATTAACATCTTATGTTTCGCCGAGTTTAGGGATTCATATTACAAAGGGGTTAGTACAAGGGTCCAGGTTACAAATGGAGACAAGTACAGGTGTCTATTAGGCCATTTCATCTAAACTTTAAACTTCAATATATGAAGCATTGGTGGAGCCTAACTTCATATTTTTTTCAAATCAATTTTTATGCTATGAACACTAAAACAAAATGTAATTCTAACTAGAAAATCTAAGCTATGATTTAAAAATCGCAGCTATAACCTAGAAATAGCCACAAAAATTTAAATTTCATAGTTATTTATAAATTCATAAATATTTTATCAACAAAAATTAAACTGACAAAGTTTAATTCTCATTTTTACTAGAATTACAAGAAATCATGAAAATAATTGCTTAAATAACTACAACTTTATTTCTAAAATAAATTTTGGTAGCTAATCATAAGCTTTTGCCACATAATAAAAGTTATTGTAGCAATAGTAGCATTTTAGCCACAATAAACTATTTGAAAAAATATTGTAGAAAAATATTTTATTTTGCTTCAAGTTACATGAACTGTGGTAATAATTAGATGATATAGTCATGTCTTTTTTTCTATAATAAAATTTTATAATTAATAATTAATTTCTGCCATGAGTTAAAATTTACTGTAGTAATAGTAACCTTTTAGCCACAATAAATTATTTAAAATAAAATAGTATAACTAAATAAATATTTTTAGCTCAAGTTACATAAATATTGTTGCAATAGTAAATAAATATTTATGTATTTTGTTGCTTCAGACAATGAAGGATTTAGGGTTTTTTGATCCACTAGCCATCGTCTCCGATTTCTTTGCTTAGTTTTCAGCGACCACTTTCTGATCTACTCTCAGTTCTTCGACGAAATACTTCTGATCTCCTTCTCCGACAAATATTTTTTCCAAAACGCAGAATGTTTTCCACCTCTCCATCCCCGTTAAGTCACCGATGATCTTTTCAACAAACTTTTTCGGCGAATCCAACATATTTCTCCTGGGAATTTGATCTTTTTGGTGTCTCTTTCTCCTTTATTTTTGTTTTGTTTCCTCTTTCTTGCAGGTGCTACCAACTCAGGAATCTACGGCGTGTCAGATTAACCTAATGCACCAGTAGTAGGACCGATGTGAGACGTCTCAAATAATAAGATTTTCGCAACCAATTTCATCCCAATCTACCGAAATTCGACAAACAACCAAAGAACTCTGCCTAACCCCATTTAGTATTTTTACCGAAAAGTATAGGTGCGCTCGCTCCATCTCATCTAGATATTTTTATTTTGATTTATTATTTGTTGGTGGCTTAGACTCTTGGTTTGGTCGGGTCTGTTTGCTAGTCTAATTCTCAATTCAGTTATTCACTGTTTCTTGCCTATTTATGCTATTTTAGCCTTGTGGGTAGTATAGTTCTTGGTATTGATTTTTTTTTTCAAAATTGCATCATTACTTGTGGAATACGTGGTTTACTCTTATTAATTTTTGTAGATTTATTATTTTTGGCATTCGTTGTTGATCCTTCTTTATTTCTTGTAGATTTATTGCTTTTGACATACATTGTTGAATCTTGATTCTTTCCTGTAGACTTCTATTTGTTTCCCTAGAATATAATGGTATAACTTTTAGCTTCATTACTGATTCACACATTATTACCATTTGTCTTGTTAGTCTTACCTATTTGTGAGCCTTCTTTTTTGTCTTATTGAGTAGTAGCAATGGTGGTTGATGGTAGACTAGGGTCATATCATAGGTCAGGGTTGGGGTCGGGTCCAGGGTCTAGGATGAAGTCTGCGTCTTGGTCTGGTGTTAGGGTAGGGTTGAATTTGGGGGCGAGTAGTAGTAGGGTTAAGTGGGATAAGGGAGTCTCCAAGTTTAGAATTGGGTCGTGGAATATAGAGACTCTTCAAGGTAAATCCATAGAGCTTGTAAAGATTCTTAAGATAAGAAGGATTAGTATATCTTATGTCCAGGAGACCAAATAGGTAGGTTCTAAGGTGAGGGATATGGACGGGTATAATTTATGGTACTCTGCTAGCCTGAGCCATAGGAATGAAGTTAGTATCTTAGTAGATGAAAAGCTTAGGGGGCAGGTGGTGTAGGTTAAGTAGCTTGACGATAGGTTGATTTCGATTAAGTTAGTCATTGGAAGGTCTACGTTGAATGTTATTAATGCCTACGCTCCATAGGCAGGCTTGGACGAGGAGGATAAGAATAGCTTTGGAGAGGCTTTGGATGAGGTGGCGCGAGGCATACCAAGAACTGAGAAGCTTTTCATATGAGGGGATTTTAATGGACATATTGGATCTGTATCAAGAGTCTATAATGATGTGCATTGAGGTTTTGGTTTCAAAGAAAGGAATGAAGGAGGAGCTTCACTTTTGGATTTTTCCAAGGCATTTGGGTTGTGTGTAGTGAATTCGAGCTTCCAGAAGAAGGAGGAACACCTTATTACCTTCTGTAGTTCGGTTGGCATGACACAGATAGACTCTTTGCTCCTTAGGAAGGGTGATAAAACACTATGTAAAGACTATAAATTCATACCTATAGAGTATCATTTGACTCAATATCAACTCTTGATGATGGACTTGGTAATAAAAAAGGGCAGAAAGAAGAGGGGTGTGGAGGATCGCCCTAGGATTAAGAGGGGTAGATTGAATTTAGCCGTTCTTTGTAGATTATAGAGAGGTTAGAAATAGTGGGGGCTTGGTAGAGCATAGGGTATATGGATTGTATGTGGGTGACGACTGCCAATTGCATTAGGGAGACAACTAGTGAGGTGTTGGGGGTCTTGAAAGGCTGATCTGGCAAGCACTGATGGGATTGATGGTAGAATAAAGATGTTAAAAGGAAGGCGGAGACCAAGAAGGTGGCCTATCCAAAGTTGGTGGAGAGCAAGGATTATAAGGAGAAGTGGGATAATTGAAAGGAGTATAAGTTATCTAGGAGAGACGCTAAGTTAGAAGTTACGACGGCTAAGATAATAACTTTTGAGATCTTATATACGGATTTAGAGGAGAAAGTTAGAGAGAATAAGTTGTATAGGATGGCCAAGGCTAGGGATTAGTGGACTCACGCCTTGACAGGGTGAAGTGCATCATAGGGGAGGATGGGAAACTATTGGTGGAGGATTCCCACATTAAGAGGTATTTACAGTCTTATTTTCATAAACTTTTGAATGATGAGGGGGAGATAAGAGGAAGAAAGTTTTGTGTTAGGAAACTTGGAGTATTCGGAAAGGTGTCACGATTATGATTATTGTAGGTGTAACAAAGTTGAGGAGGTAAAAGGCGTTGTTCGTAGGATGTGAAAAGGTCGAGGAACTGGGTCAAATAAGATTCTGGTGTATTTTTGGAAAATAACTGGCAGGGAAAATTTGGAGTAGGGAAAATTTGACCGCAACGGAATCGAAACACCCTTACAACCATCGTATCTAAACAAACATCAACAAATGCTTTTTCAAGCTTTAACTCACTCTTTCAAGAGTTTTCATATTTAATCAACATCTAAAAACAAAGGAAATAATATAGGTAGTATTTATAGCCATGAACTATATAGTACATAAGTGGGCCCAAAAGTGGCCAAAATCAACTAAAAATACAATGCAACCCACTTTGGCATCTGCTCAGATGGGGCGCACCTTGAGCACATATAGAGATTTAATATACTGGATTGACCAACTTTAAGAAGGTCAAACGTACCATGGGTGCACCTGCAGAGCAGATGGGGTGTAGGTCTCCTCTAAGAGGCTTTTTAGCCCAGTTTTGCACTCCTTTGACCCCTCCAAGTTACCTTGGTCCTTCTTGTATGATTTTGGAACTCTCAAACACTCCTTAAATGGTATATATATGTCTTGAAATACATCTAAATTCTTCAATATCATAGGAGTATTTGTAGTCCTCAGGTTGTCTTCCTTGTTGAGGTCTTAGAATGAATTCGACTGCCGGCTCTAAGTTATCCTCTACACATGGTTGTGAGCTCTTGAGATCCCTAAAAGGACTTACCAAACATATCATTGTCTCCTATATATTAGGTACCTTCGTGTCGACCTTGGATTATAGTCCTTGAAAGTTCGATGCCGATTTGGCTTGTATCATCCTCCCCTTCTTGAAAAGAATTCTACCTCAAATCCAAAGCTTGCAAAGCCATAGGGGTAATAAGCAAAGACAATATACTCATAGCATGAGGGTTAGTATTAGTAATAATAAACTCTTCACCAAGCCAAGGAGGAACACATTTAACATATAACCAAGTATCAAAATAGTAGATTAAGTGCGTGTAACCCTACAAAATGAAAACTACTTGACCACTTAAAAGATTTGGACAATAGGGAAAGATAAAGGAACCATGGTAATCAATCAACCACTTATGAAGATCATATTGGTTCCATGTCTCAATAAGCACATAACCCAATTAAAACACTCATCTTTGTTAGAGATCTTCCCCTTACAAATATTGGTCCATCAAGTGGACTATGAATACCCAAGAGAGACTCTTCTTCATAGGGAAGGATGCCAATATTCTTAATAAAACTTTTCTCATCATTTTTAAGAAGCACCAAGTCGGGTATATAATAATCACCAGATTCAAATTTGTCAACGGAGTTAAATAGATAGAGTGGACATAGACATGGATCTAGACAACACTCTTTTTCCCCAAAGTCATCCCCAAAACAAAAGGATATACTATCCACACTAGTATAAGCATTATCAAAAGCAAATATAGAGTAAAGAAAGGTTTTACACAAATTTATTTCAACTAACGTCTCCTAAAAAACATGCTCACTTTGATTCCCAAAAACATTATTAAGGTTATGCTTAAGAATTGGAACACTCAAAGAAGAATAGGCAATTGGTACACAAAGATCCCCCTTCAAACCTTCACTTTCCTTTCCCTTAAGAGTACTCTCATCTTTTAAGAAGATATTTCCATAATTAGGTGGAATATTGTCACACCTTAGTGAGTTGTCATATAAAATATAGCCCTCAAGAATAAATACATCATCAACATAATCGACACCACTAGGTAATTCACTAGGATTTGATTTCATCGTCGTCAAACAAGATATTATACTTAAAGAGAGAAGGATCAATCCAAAAAAGAGAATTGGAATAAGTAAGTATACTCTCAAAAATACAATTATAAAGTTTAGAAGAGATTTCAAACACATGATCATCCCTATGAGCAAAGCAAACAATAGGATACTCCTCAGGAGATATGCTCAAACGGTTACTCTTATTTAATTGGCCAACATTTTAAAACGTCATCACTTACTTAAGGCTCATTAACTATATCACAAACATCCTCAAGTGGTGGAATATGTTCACAAACAAGTTGGTCAGTATAATTTTACAAAGACAATATACTATTATTCAATACAATGGATTTAACATTAAGTAGATACAAATCGATATTATAAGAAAAGTCAATTCAGTTATAAATAGGATCAACTAGTGAATCTACTCCCTTAACTTGTACATTATCATCATAAGGCAAAGAATTATTAGGCTCATATAGGCATAAACTATCACTCAAACTTAATAAGCTACTACACGCATAGTGATCATTCACATTTATTAAAGTGCTAGAGTTAGCTATGTTACCTTGAAGATCATGAGAAGATTCTTATTTACCTTAGGGTAAAATTTTCATCATAGTGTTGGAACATGCATCAAGCCATTCATTGATGGAGTTAAACCACTTGTCCATCTTGGTTAAAGCAATTAGAACCTTATCAAAGGTACTTTTCTCTTTGGGAGTTGGTATGTCTTTATCATCCATCATTGTACCTACAAAAAATTCCTTATTAAGAGAAGGACAAACAAAGCTAGATTGAATTTGTGGTAACACCCTCACTTCACTTCTCTCAACCTCTCTCTTTTTCACTCTTATGTTACCATCTTTCACTCCCTTACTTATCACAAACTTTTGTCTTTTATTTTTATTAGATTGGGAGTAAGTAGTCATATTTCCTCGAGATTTGGGAAGGGTTGGTGGAAAGAGATGATTTCCCCATTGTTCTATTATAATCTTAGGACAATTTTGATCATTTGGAACTTTATGTCTTGAAAACCAATTAGTACCCAAGCATAAATGTCCATATTCCAAGGGGAAAATGTCACAACAAACCTCCTCATAGTACCCAACTCGAGTGAAAGAAACCTTCACTCTCTCAAAAACTCTATAGACTTTCAAGAAGTATGGGAAAAGCAAGGACTCTCGAGCTATCCCTAGATGGTCAACCATAGAAGGAGTGATGTAGTTTGTATAACAACAATCATTAATATAGGAGCACATGTCAAAACTCCATAAATTTCCACCCATCCTAAGCAAACTTATCTTTTTGAATTACAAATATAAATCCTCGTATACCCCTTTGGTACATAGATAGATCTCATGAACTATTTCAAGGCACTCCATGCTTGATCGAGATTTCTAAAAATTTCCCAACATCTAATGCCGCACCTTGAATATGATTAAGGGTATGTGTAGCTTGTTCCACTTTGCTTATATCAGAATCCTTAAAGATCCTTTCATATTACCATTCCCAATCAAGATAAGCTTTGGGGTCCCACTTTTCTTTGAATATAGTAAGAGTAGGAAGTTCTAGACTTTTACTATACCCTTTATATCCACCTTAGTTCCCATTTCTAAATATTTGAGCACTAGAGCAAGAAGGATAAGAGGTATATTTCTTAGGAATTAGAGACACACTTCCCTATAAATCCTTATAACTACAAAATGAACAAACAAGATTATTAGTAAAATCTCCTCACCAACACTCATAAGATTCTCACATATGTAGACCTCATAATTAGATTAGCGAAAGTTGAAAGTTTTTTATAGTGTTATGGTACATAAGGTGTCAATCTCTACTTATATCCGGAGTGTATTCTTATTTGAATGACTCAAAGAAAACTACTTATGAACTTGAATCAAGAAGTTATGATGAAATAAAAACTAGAAAAGCATAAAAGAAATAGGATGAAGAAAGAAAATAAACTCAAAAACTAATCACAACTGAGTAGGTTGATTACTAGTTGCTAGTTAGTGTTTAGAATCAATGAAAACAGGATTAAGAATCAAGAAAAGAAACTAGGAATTAAAAAATGAGTTTACAAGACTTTTTCCAACATGATTAAAGGATTGGTGATCTGCTAACTCCTTGGTGGATCGTCAATGGAATTGGGGCCTCATCAATGAAGTTGTCAAGTGTTTTACAATATCTTGGAGGGTCATCAAAGTAGTTCTTAAGCTTTAGAAGTCTTTGAATTGCTTGTGGCCTCCCTTGTACTTTATTTTGGTCCCTTCATATTTTGGAATATTCCCTTTTGATACTAACTTTATCTTTTCACCTTTTGGAATTTTGGAATATTCCTTTGCATAAACAAGTACAAAACCCTTTCTTCCACACCCTTTTCAATCAAAAAAACCTTTTTTTGAATGTTCTTCTTCAACAAGATATGAAGATTATGAAGAACACAAAAACATTCAAAATTTGACCCTTGAGTAAATGAACTCAAAATTCGTTGAAATTTGAAACCCAAGCTCACTTCGAACTCCCAAATATAATCCAAACATTTTCAAGATCAAAATCCCAACCATAATTTCCAAATTTGAGTATCCACTTTAATTTTTCTTCAACTCAAGCTCCAACAATGGTAGATCACTCAAATCTCTGTTGAATAAGCTCAACTCATAAATTTTGAATCTAGTAGTGCTAGGAAAGAAGAATCTAGCACTATAAACACAAGAAGACTCAAAAATCATAAACCCAAAATTTGAATAACCCAAAAGACATTTTTGGAACTCTTTTTTTGTGATTTTCAAGATAGAAACCCCTAGCTAGAATCATGGGAATGATCCTAAGCTTAGCTATGATACCATATAATAATGAAAAAAAACTATGAAAATGAGAAACAAAAACATAAACTAAAGAAACAACAAAATTGAAATACGAAAAGTAAAAGGATAAATGGATAGATGATAAAAAGATAGATAGTTTGACACAACAAAAGGAATTGAAAGTAAACAAAGGGTATGTTAAATCCTTAATACTCAATAAATTAAGCCAAACAATTCACCTAATCTCTTACATTGACTGCAAGGGGATTGAACGCCCTTAAGACCACCGTTTCTAAACAAACATCAACAAATACTTTTCCAAGCTTTCACTCACTCTCTCTAGAGTTTTAATCTTTAATAAACATCTAAAAACTAAGAAAATAAACTAAGATAGGTAGTATTTATATCCTTGGGCTATTTAGTATATAAGTGAGTCCAAAAGTGGCCAAAACCAATAAAAAAACAAAATGCATCCCACTTTGGCATATGCTTAAGTAGATGGGGCACACCTTAGGTATATATGGGGGTTTAATCTACTGGTCTGACCTGATTTAAGTTAGTCAGGCATACCCTGGACGCACATATGGCATATGGCACAAATGGTATATAGATGTCTTGAAACACATATTAATTCTTCAATATTATGGGAGTGTGTTTAGTCCTTGGGCTTGCTTCATTGTTGAGGTTTTGGGATGACTCCCAACTCTAAGCTATCCTACACATATGGTATTAGGCTCTTGAGATCCCAAAAATGGTTCTGCAAACATATCCTTTCCTCCCATAGATGACCATGGCTTGTGTACCTTCGTGTTGGCCTTGGATTGTAGTCTTTGAAAGTTTTATGCCTATTTTCTTGTCCATGGCATATACTAGGTCGATTTAGGACATGTATGATGGTGCAAAGACTCATGTGAGGAAAGTAGGAAGAGATTTAGGGCACTTTCTTGTTTTGATAGGGTTGCACTAGGTATTAACTCTTAGCCTATTTTTATGTGCCTTGGTGATGGATGTTTTGATGCGGTGTATTCAATAGGAGGTGCCTTGGTGTATGTTATTTACTGATGATGTTTTACTGATTGACGAGACCCAGAGAGGAGTTAATGATAAGTTGGAGGTTTGAAAACTGACCCTTGAGTCCAAAGGATTTAGGTTGAGTAGGACTAAGATGGAGTACTTAGAATGTAAGTTTAGTGATTTCTCTCATGAGGCTGACGTAGCAGTGAAGTTGGATTTTTAGGCCATTCAGAAGAAGAGTTCAAGTATCTTGAGTCTATGATACAGGAGAATGGTGAAATTGTTGAGGATGTCACACGCCGTATTAGTGTGGAGTGGTTGAAATAGAGGTTTGCTTTAGGAGTCTTGGGTGATAAGAAGGTTCCTCCTAAGATTAAATGTAAGCTTTATCGAGTGGAAGACCAACTGCCTATGTTATATGGGGCGGAGTGTTGGCCAGTTAAAAACTTCCATATCCAAAAGTTGAAGGTGACGGAGATGAAGATGTTGTGATGGATGTGTAGACTTACCAGGAGGGATAGGGTAAGAAATGAGAGTATTCGAGAGAATGTGAGAGTGACTTCGGTGGAGGACAAGATACAAAGAGTAAGGTTGTGATGGTTCAGATATGTAATGAGGAAGGGCACGGATGCTCCAGTGTGGAGGTGTGAGGAGCTAGCTATGGATGGTTTTAGATGGGTTAGAGAGAGGTCGAAGAAATACTGGAGGGAGGTGATTAGGAATGACATGAAACAGTTATAGCTTACGGAGGACATGACCCTTGATAAAAAATGTGGAGGACATGGATTAGGGTAGAGGGTTAGTAGGTAAGAGTATGTCTACAATAGTAGGAGAGAGTTTTTTTTGTATCTGTGCCTGTAGTTTTGTGTAATCTCTTGTTCGTTGTATTATACTGCTATATGTCCTGAGCCCAGGATCTATCGGAAACAACCTCTCTACATCACCTGAGGTAATGGTAGACAACACACACTCTAACCCCTAGACCCCACTTTTTTGTTGTTGTATTTTATCATAAAATAAATGAATTCTTTGTCATGTACAAAAATATTTGTGACAAATACTTCATTTTATAGCTATAAATTTTCTAACTCATAGTAATAGCCACAAATTTTAAACTTTCATAGCAAAAAACACAAGTTTTTTGCCACAATAAAAATACATTGTGGCTATAATTAAAAATTGTTATATTTTTATTTGTTGTAACAAAAGACTAAAATTATTTGCTATAAGTATATATTTTATTGCAAGAATGTGTTATCATCATAGCTACAACAATTTTTTTTTGTAGCTATATGTAATTTTCCTTAGCCATAATTCATATAAAGTATGTAGCTAACTATTAGTTACGCCACTATTTGTTACGAATGCTACGAAAAAAGAAATTATGACTAAAATATTTAGTCATAAAACTTTTTATATTTAGCTACGACATATTTTGTACCTAGTACCTATAAATGCATTATCTTGTTGCGGAGTAAATAGCTTCCAGTTTTAAAGGGATTTGTTGTGTTCTTCAAAAATGCATTAGCTTGTTGCGGAGTAAATAGCTTCCAGTTTTTAAGGGATTTTTTGTGTACTTCAAAAACAAGTATATTCATGTTTTCCTTTTTGTTTGGTGGTAGACCAAAAAAAAATAATTTAGCAGGCATTTGGCCAGAATTTGAGGCTCAAAATTGATGTTTTAATTTGAAATCAACGTTTGCTTATGAAATGTGAACAAAACTTCAATTTGATGTCATGATTTGAAATTTAAAATTCTCCAAAAAAAAAAAAAAAGATTTCAAATTTCAAGTTGTGATTTCAATTTTTTTTAAAGAAAATTAAAATTTAACCTATAAAATACTCGATACATGCCAAATTATCCGTCCCAAATTTAGATAACACAACTATTAAGAAAACAATAATTGGTAATGTAACTTAACCATTTTGCCCCTATTAATTGTGTCATGTTATTAGTTTCAATATTGGTGGAGTTATTATATGGATGATATCAAGGCACTTTTTGCACGGATAATTAGGATTATAGGATTACCACAGTCTTTGCAACATTTTTCAAGATTTGATAATTCAGTGCTGGTAACAAGGAGTAATCAATTACTAAGGGTATAATGGGAAAAAATTATCTTGTCTTAATTAACAAAGAAAGATAAGTAAAATGAGAAATCAAATCAGAAAATTTGGGACAGATAATTTGAGATGGGGGGAGTAATATTTTGTAGGAAAGGACCCAACATTTATTGCAAAAGTAATTGTCCAACCTACTTTACTTTCTAGGGATAACACTCACAAAAATACCTGAACTTTGATCGAATTTTCAGTTGAGCATATTAAACTTTGCGGGAGTCCTATTAGCTCCTAAACTTTTTAAAGTGGATTTAATTCCCCCAAAACTCTATACCTAGTTTCGGCGGCTGGCGGTTTAATACACGCGTCAATCTCATTTTTATACATGTATTGGCGCGTATAATACACGCGCTAACCTCATATTTACACGTGTCCAAGTGGGCAGATATATGCCATTAAAATACGGAAAAAAAAAGCCTAGGGGTGTAATAGGACCCCACAAAGTTCAGTATACTCAACTAAAAATTCGGTCAAAGTTCAGATATTTTTGTGAGTATTATCACTACTTTGTACTTTATTCAATAATCATTTAGAACTCGGAAAAGTGGGTAAAAAAATTTTGCTTGATCACTCTTGATCCCCATTTCAAATGTTTAAGTAGATCATTTAAGTATATTACTTATCATGTTTCAATGTTTCTGTGTTATACTATCTTTCAATCTACTTTATATGAGTGGCTGAACAATTGACTATATGTATGAAGAGACAGTTAAGTAACTTATACTAGTAATATTTCATGGTAATTCAAAGAGGTAAATATGAAACTAATAAAAAAAGATCACAAGGGTTGTTGACATATCTATCTTTGGAACATATGAAAGCCCTCTTTGCGTTTGAACTCTGGAGGGAGCAAAAAAATGGAACAAAAACATTTGAGAAATGTGAGCACAAAATTTTACTACTGAGTTTGAGAATGAAGATGATGATGAAAAATATGTGTACAGAATTCCTGCCTTTACTATTGTGCATGTCATATGATTCGAGAAAGACTTTGTGTTACTGCAAATCAAATCTCTATAATTTAGAATTTCATAACAATGTATCGTCTTATTGTCTTGTGAATGTATCGTTATTGTCTCAATGGTGTCACTTAAAATACTCGGAAGTAAAATTTGAAGAAACTTGTCCATCAATTGTCCATGGACGCCAAACGTCAATAATTGAATAACTTAGATACTTTATCCATGCCTGTGTTGATTGGAAAGGAACAATCATATCATGATCGCCACTGATCAAACAAAAATGCATTGTTATGTATATACTATATAGTAACTTGGGAAAAATTGGCAAAAGCTATCATTCTCAAAACTATTTTGTCAAAGGACACTAAATTTCTTTTTGAATTATTTTTTAGAGTTAGGATATAAAAAGTGCGGAAAAAGGTGAAAAAGTAGGCCCACATGTGGGCCAAGGGACCATTATATCATTTTTCTGACTTTACAAATTTAACATAATACACTAACACCCATCTACAAATTTAACATAATATACTAACACCCATCAACTTATTCCAATATAAAAAAAAAAGGTTCGCTCTCCTCTTAAATTTTCTCCCAGCTCTCGCTTTGAAGAACAGTTCTCCCCAAACACCATTTTCGTTTTTCCTTCTTTTGCAGCTGCTAAGAGGTCGTTGTTGCTTCATAAGGTTAGTTAAAATCATGTTTCGATCATTTGTAGATCCATTTAAATATGTTTCTTTACTAATCGATTCATAGTGATGTAGGATTTTTTTTTCGAATTCGGTTGATTAAGGAGTTTTGGTTTAGTTCCGTTGTTTTTTTTTAGCAAAGAAGTGTTGAATGGTGGGATAATCGCTATTTGAAGAGTTATTTTGGCAGTTTGATTCGAACAATCAGTTGTTTCTGTTCGTAGACCCGTGGTCTATGAAATCAGAATGCCCTAAATTGAAATCAATTTTTAGACGTATGGAATTCTTTTAAAAAATGGTTGCTTAAATAGTGGAAATTGAAAGATTAATAGCTAATTAGTTCGATTAGGTGCACCAATTTGATTTTTAGCAATTGTTGTGTTTTGATATTGCAAGTTGGATTTTGATTCAGTTAGTGAATAGTTATTTGAATGGTGGAATGGTGGGATAATCATTATTTGAATAGTTATTTTGGTAGTTTGATTCCAATAGTCACTTGTTTCTGTCTGTAGACCAGTGGTTTATGAAATCGACCCGTGATCTATGAAATCAGAATGCCCTAGATTAAAATTAATTTTTAGAAGTATGAAATTCTTTTAAAATATAATGGCTGAAATAGTGAAAATTAAAATATTAATAGCTAATTAGTTTAATTAGGTGCACTAATTTGATTTTGATACTCCATGTTGGATTTTGGTAGGGTATTTATTTTTATTTTTTTTTTGGGGGGGGGGGGGGGGGAGGGAGGGGTGTTCATTTGAGCATTGACTTATTTCAATTGATAGACTTGTGGTCTATGAACTGAAAATAGGAGATTTGTTCTGCAGGTGTAGATTGTGTTGAAAATGGATAAAAAAACCATCCATCCTAAAGGCAAAGCTGGTAGAAGTAGAAAAAGAAAAGCCGAGACAGTTGAAAATGTCTCAAAAAGAAATAAAATTGACAAGGAAGTGTCTGAATCAGATCCGAATTTAAAGGAGATAAGCGACTACGTCGAGTCTAGTGAAGATGTCTTTTTCGAGCACAGTGTTAGTGGTGATAGTGAAGAGAGTGAGAAAAGTGGGAGAAACAGTGATGATGGGATAATGATCCCTTGTTCGTGATATGTTTGTCAAGGTTCATTTTCATGGAGTAGTATGACCTTCAAACGATAATGGATGTGGTCAGATCTTACCCGACGAAGATATCGGTCAGATCAAGAATGACTGCTTATTGAGAATTTAAGCAAGTTTTTGTCGACCAGGAGTTGAAGAAAAGATTCAAGCTACCCTATTTCGGATACCTGAGAAACCTGCTGGAACATCTCAAGTTCAATGTGCAGTTGGTCCATTATTTGTTGTTGCGACGCGTCAAGAGGGATAAGATGTGTCATGAGATATGGTTCCGTGTTTACAACAAGCCTGTCTATTTTGAATTGAAAGACTTTTGTTTGATCACGAGGATGAACTGCTCAGCATAACCCAGTGAATAAAAAATGAAGAAGGTATTAGACAAGGGGGAGCATTTTTGCTTTAAGGTGACGAAAAATAAAAATATTACGGCAGCCAACTTGTTACACTTGATTAGAGGGAATAAGCTGAACGGGGACCAGAAGTTTAAGTATTGTTTACTGAGGTTCTTGCATACCATGTTGCTTGCAAAAGATTCAACGAAAGTTGTCAACACGAAACTGATTCGAATGGTCGATTCTTTGAGTTTCTTCGAGAATTATCCATGGGGGAAAGAGACATTCAACTGACCATGGACTATCTGAAGAAGAAAAGTGACCTGAAGAAGTAGAGGGAAGTATTTGATGAGAAGCAGAAGGCATCCTATGCTCTATTCGGATTTCCCTGGGCATTCATGGTATCTACTATAAACCCTTTAGTGATTTTATCGTAGATTTTTTTTTTTATTTATACTCAGTCATACACTCTAAGTTTTTTTTTCACTGTTGTACTGCTTATAGGTTTGGATCTATGAGGCATTTCCCCATCTTGCAAAATTTGCTGAAAAATCAACGGATGAGCACTTTCCCATTTCCCGCATCCTTAGATGGCACACTACAAAAAGTGACCAGATAATCAAAGGTGACCCATTCAAGTACAAAGAAAAAGTTACCAAGGTATGAACTTATTTTTTATTATACAATAATAATACTACTGTTGTATCGAATGTTATGTAATTGTTAATTGATATTTTGTACGTGCACCCGTACATCATCCCTACTATTCGTGAGACAAAGATGGATTACATGATTACTTTTGAGTTATATATGGACGAGGTAAAGAATAATGTCCTCAATGACTTAAAGAAAGAGTTAGAAGGGGTGACTGTCCTTATTTCAAATGAGGACAGTGATGATGACGGGGATTTGGGTGGTAACCCTATTGAAGTACACGTTGGTGATGATGATACTCCGAGCACCTCTAAAGATGTAGTGGGCACGTCATCCCTCGAGGATCTTCATAAGCGTGTTGTTGTGCTCGAGAAAGTGGCGTTGGATATTGCTGCCTACATTAGAGAGAAAAGATTGAAGAAAAAAGAACAGGATAAGCGACAACACGAGCGAGGTAACTTCATTCAATAATTGATGTTGTTAATGAATTTTCAACTTTAATTATCAGTAACACTTTATAATATGATGATACAGTGCATGTGGACCTTTGTGAATCGGAGAAGAATGAAGAAGGAGAAAAAAAGAAGCAAAATGAATGAGTTGGCCTCTATCGTGGCGGAAGAGGAAAAAGAAGAAGAAATGGAAGAAGATAAGAGCCAAGAATAAAGTGTAAAAGAAGCAGCTGCAGTAGAAGAAAAAAAAGTTAAAAAAGAAGCAACAGCAGTTGAAGAAGAAGGCGAGAAAAAAAGAAGGAACTGTAGATGACGAAGGCAAGGAAAAAGAAGAAGCTGAAAAAATAGTAGTAATAGCTGATGAAAAAAAAGAAGAAGCTGACAAAGAAGAAGTTGATAAAGCTGCAGAAGGTGAAGAAAAAGAAGAAAAGAAGGTGAGAAAGAAACAACTGTTGAAGGTGAAGGAAAAAAAGAAGGTGAGGAAGAAAAGGAAGGTGAGAAAGAAGCAGTTGTTGAAGGTGAAGGAAAAAAAGAAGGTGAGGAAGAAAAACAAGATGGGTTCATGGATATCGTTGATAAAATTAAAAACACCTATGTTGATGAGGAGGAAAATAGTAAAAAAGGCATTTGAATTATTTTATTGTTAATGTGTTGAATGATCTGTTTGGTAGGATATTTGAGACATTCCCATGTTTCATAGAATATTTATCTAATCTTTCGTATACTTCTTTCATAGTCTATCATTACCATGCTGCTCCATTTTAAGTTGATGTATTGATTGATCGACTATGATTCTATCAAAAACAGTGTTTAACATTGTAGAAAAACAGAAGTACTATTATTTATTCAATATAACTACATTCATGTTACGCTTTTTCAAAGAATAAATACTAGCATTATAGCACAGAACATAATTTTTAGGTCATTCTCCCTTTCTTCAGTCAAAATTATTTTTTTGTTTTAGTTGATCCCTCTCTATTTGGGTGTCATGTAGCAATACTTTTAGGTGATCCCTTTGTTCATCGGCTTCTTTGAACAAATTCATAATAAAATCTCTATTTTTTCACATTCTTGGAGCCTTTGTAATAGATTAAATTTTGTCAAGCCACAAAAATTTGATGTCTTAGGTCCCGGACTCAACGTTGATGGACTGCTTGGAGGTGATAGCTCATCGAGCCATTTAAAAAACGAGCATGCGTCATTATCCAAGGAAAAAAATAATAATTACACAACGATTAACTTAACTTTACAAAAAAAAAAATAGCTCACCTTCGCAATTGCACAATTATAAAATTTGCAACCTGGATTTGAATCCATGCCTGACGTCCTCAAGAGAGCCACATTCCCACAATGACAAATTAGAGCATTTTTAGAATTGGATGTTTGAGATGCTTGTAACATTGTAGATTTTTTAAAAATAAATAAAGTGAATGAAATAAAATAATGAGGGATGAACACCTTATATATGAAGTAAAAACAAAGTGTTAACACTGATGGATTACAAAAGTAGCCGTTTATTACCGTTGAAATATTTTTTTTTTGAAATAGTGGTGACAATTAATACACTGTCGTAGACCATGACCTATATCTGTCATCAACGAGATACCAAAGTCTACCGTAGATACTCGTAATCGATAAATCCTCAGTAATATGTTAAGTAAAGAATATTACAGTAAAAAATATACTTGTGCTTTGAGGGTCCATTGATTCAGTTGGTCTATCGTAGACCTATCACTTTAGAAGTGCATCGATTGATCTCCTGATTATGCGTAGACCTCTGCTATAGACCAACACTTGAATGTTGTTTAAAAATAAATAAATTAATTAAAAATTAATATAGTGTGGGCTTGTACACATATAAAAGAGTGTAAACAAGTCACATAAATATATTAAACCTTATAAAAGTTAGGAGTGGTGAATTAAGGAGTGTGTGGATGGGTATTAGTCGAACAAACAATATCCTAAGAGTAATAGTTGTCAAAGAACAAGTGTATTTTGAGGATGATGATTGTTCAACAACTATCCATTCCACATACTCTTTTGATTTGGGTGTGGTGATTTAAGAGTGGTGATTGAAGGAGTATGTGGAATGGGTAGTCATCAATACAATCAACATCCTCAAAACATACTTGTGCTTCAACAAACATTACTCAGGATATTGTTTATTTCAACCAATACTCACCCATACTCTCCTTAATTCACCACCCCTAATTTTATAGGCTCTAATATGTTTATGTGACTTGTTTACACTCCTTCATATGTGTACAAACCTACATTATATTTATTTTTAATTAATTTATTTATCTTTAAATAACATTCAATTATTGGTCTGTAGAAGGGTAATAGACCTTTGTGGTCTACGAATAAGCAGGAGACCAATCTATGCAATCTTGAAGGTGTAAGTCTACGGTAGACCAAAAGAACCCTCAAAGCACAAGTATTTTTACATGGATTTGACATGGATCAACATCGATGACAGCCCCAAAATATTTTTACTTTAATTATTTTATTCCACCAGCCCCAAAGCATGTTATTATCAGTTTATATCATTTTTAATTTAATTATTTAATTCACCAGCCCCAAAACATGTTATTATCAGTTTAAATTATTTTTAATTTAATTATTTTATCCCACTAGTCCCAACACATGCTATTATCTATTCATATCATTTTTACTTTAATTATTTTACTCCACCAGCCCCAAAATATGTCATTATCTGTTTATATCATTTTTAATTTAATTATTTTATTCCACCAGCCCCAAAACTTGTTATTATCTATTTTAATTTAACTATTGGTTCATCGATTAACATGATCGACGATCGATTACTATGTTACGTCGACGATAGACTATGTATGGGATTGAGGATAGACTATTTATGTGATCGACGATAAACTATTTAAGTGATCTGTATTCATAGATGCATTCATTACGGATGCAAACACAAAAAATAACAATAACCAAAAAGAGGAAAAATCAATTTGAAAGCATAAATATTTTGTTCATTGCATAATCATATGATTTTTACATTGATAACATTGACACATCGGCCAGAACTTGCAAAATAAGAAAAAAAAAAAAGCTTTCTTCTAACAACAATCCTACAAGAAAGCTTTTTCTGCAATGAACACAAAATGAAAACTTATAAACATAAAAGAAAATAAAAAACTAAAACAAAAGATTTCATGGGGATGCTGGGGAGGGGGGTGATGTAGTCAGGGTCATCCATTCCAAGCCTTTCCAGAATTGCCCTTAGAAAATGGGCAATTCGACGGAGTTCCCACTCTAGGTAGATGCGGTCTTGACCCAAGCCATAGAACAGATGATCGAAATAATTCCTAAGAAGGAGAAAGTCGTAGTGTCTTGGGGGAACACGTCTGACGGGGCGCAGGGGTATCCTTCTTAGAGGTATGTTTTTTGATTTGGGTGAAGAAGAAGAAGAAGAAGAAGAAGAAGAAGAAGAGGGTTTCTGATATTAGGTTTAGGGACAACTAAAGGGTTACGTAAAAATAGGCACTCTACTTATAGACTAATAGATGGCGTCCTTTCATATATCCACCCAATGGTCAGTCGACGTGTGTCAAAAGAGAAAACGCTTGGTTTGCATATACTAACTATTTTTCTTATGAACAGACATTTCTGCAGCTTTTCATTAAATTGGAATGGGAAACAATGATTCATTGCATCAACTGGAGAGATAAAGCGGTAGAAAGACCAACATAGCTTGCTTGATAAGCAATTATATAACCAATACATAATATTTTATAGACCGTGTGAATGATGTATCGTAGAGTTTATGTAGTCTATCATAGACAATGCTTTAAGTCGATTACAATTGAACGTTAAATTCTATCGAAATGAACATTTATCCCCTAAAACAGTAGGTTTACAACTGAAGCAAAAAAAAAGGTTGTCTACAATTTGTTGGCCATTCCACATGTGGCTCTTTTGTGCCCGAATTTCTTGCATATCGAACACCTATTCCTGTTTTTGGACTTGAATGTCTCACCGACGCCCTTAGTATGTTTGACTTTCTTCCTTCCAAGTTTGCGATCGTAGGGGGTGGAGAAATCTTATTGTCTTGCACTTTCTATGGCACAATCCATTCGGCCTCTAGAGGGACAACGTTAATAGCTTTCGAGTACACGAGGAGGTAAGTTTCATCTTTATAAATTGGCGAAGAGTACTCGTAGATGGAGTTACCATAACCTACGCCATCGCCATACTTTGCTCGCAAAACTGCCATCGCATGTTCGCACGGCATTTTCACCAAGTCAAATTTCCAACAAGAACAACTTCTCTCCAATAGATTGACCTTGGCAGTAACGTTATAGCCGAACACCTTGAATTGGTCGATACCCCCATTTGCATTAGTCACATATAAGGAATTGCTTGCACTCTTGTTATCCCTTAGGATCCTTTCCGTACAAGGCATAAATTTATTATTTTGACCAGCGACAAAGGCATGCCATTCCTTAATCTTTTCACCAAATTTTCTAGCAATTGAATTGAATATGTATGACATGGGGTACTCCCGTTATCTATCAATACCGAGTTGAGCGACTCAGCGATGTTTGTAGTCATTACATCATACTTATTGCCCCGAAAGTGTGCTCTGCTCCATTTCTCAAAACGAAGCACATTTTCAAGGACATGTGATTCCTCGGGGTTATTATTTTTCAATTCGGCAAAATGCTCGCTAAACTTATCAACAGTATACTCCTTTGTCGCGACATAGAACAGATAAATATGTTCTCTATAGTGCTAATTTACACGCAGATTTTTAGCGAGGTGCCTCATGCAAAATCCATGATGTGCACAACTGTAAACACGGGAGAAGGCATTGGCAATGCTGACGTTCATCTTCTACGATAGACTTCAACTTCTGGAAGAAGAAGGTCCAAGAAGCATAGTTCTTTTTATTATCGACAAAAAAGGCAATTGGAAAGATGTGATTTTTGGTTTCCTGTGCAACTGCACTCAGCAACACACTGTGCCATCAACGGTAATTACCTTTCTCATGTGGGCATATCCTCATATGTAAGGTCTGAATGCTAAGAAATAGTAAACTAATGATCCATTAATCTGATTTACCATGATAGAGTAGGAAGACCCTGGATTCAATAACTCTACCACATGGGAAAAAGATGGCAAGTAAGTATATTCGTGCTCCGGTGTCTCGCGAATGATGTTCTTCACAATTACACTTCCTTTCCAACACGTCCAATAGCTTGAGTGGCAATTCAACTCCTAGAACACAATCCTTTAAATTTTTCTTATGCTTGGACCCTTACCATCGTGAAAATAATTTACACATAGTGAAACAATCAATTCGGAGGACAATCTCTTATGCATGCGGGTGGCGTGTTCAACACCGCATGTGTGCAACTCGACATACTTGTATATGTGAATCATTATTTATGATCGTAGGATTCACCTTTTCCCTTGAATTCATTAGATAACTAATCACCATGTCGCCCGGCACGCAATCTAGATCCCCGCTCTGAATTACGCTTGCAATCAATTCGTCGTATGAACTGTTGTAGCGAACAACAATGGAGATTGTCACCTTTGTAAAAGATCTCCATTTCCAGCATTTTAGAGTCTCCACCCATTCTCTTATGAAATCACCAGAAACTAGAACAAATTCTGCAATAGATATCATGGAATTAGGCTTTGGTCGATGGTAGATTATGCTTATGGTCTAGGTCGGGTTATATTCACGGTCGATGAATGACGATCAGTGGTCGATGACTGGGCAGCTTTCCGTACGAAAATCGTGAAATTGCAAATATTGCTTCTAATCAATGATCCTTAGATTTATGGAATAGAGAAATGAACTTGGAGTCGCCTGAGCTGCTGTAATGTACTTTCTAAAGTTCTTTTGAGTAATGTGAATGGTTTTAAGCTTTTTAACAATGGTGGAAAGTATGTTTGAAAGATATCAAACAAATGGGGTAACAATGCGTGAAATGGACAAGCTTATGATGTTTGTGGACTGATTTAGAGCTGATCGCCAGAAAATAAAGCCGGAAAAGTGACCGAAATCGGAAATTTTTGAAGGGAAAACAACCACTTCTATTTTAGCTTTTGGATTTTTTTTTTATTTAATAATTTTGAAACCTAGATATTTTATATATATAATGGTGGATGATGGAGTGGGTTAAAGTGTATTATTTAAAACTTGTGGATGAATTTATTAAGTTGGAAGTATTGGATTAAAGTGAATTATTATAAAATTTGTGGGTGAAGCTTTTAAGTTGGAAAAATTGATGATGATGTGGATTTAAGTGTCTTTTTAGCAAATTATTCAACAAGTTTGAAACTTTGGAAAAATAGTTTTCCATAGTGTCCTTTTGGCAAACTTGCCCTAGTAACTTCAGCTAAATCTTGTGCTTAAAAGCACAACTTTGAGAATCATAGCATTTTACATTTGTCAATTATTCTTAGTTTATAATTTGTTAATCATCAAAACTACAAACATGTTCTCCTACTTTCTAACAATATACTAAAGATAGATTGAGCAAATGGGGATTATAACAGATCAAGAATGTGCATTTTGCTACACAGATAACGAGAGCGTGAAGCATCTACTTTTTGACTGTCAGTTTTGTAAACACATCTGAGACAAACTCCAAATCATCTTTCTTTGGGTAGGACTCTGATTTAACAAAGTAATAGAATAGTTGCACTTCCTCAGATTTGACAACTCCAATGTATCTGAAAACTTCAAAATACATCACTTCAACAAATTTCTTGAAAAGACTACTACTGCAACCTTTCTTGATCTTCAAAAGCTAAAAGAAGTTTTCATGTTCACATTTATATGATGCAATTTATATGACTAGTAATTTGATTGAGCACAAAGCTTAAAAAGGAAACTAAAGAGACATTTGAAGCTTGTATTAAATGTCATAACATTTGCACAACTGAAAGAGACTGTTTGGCTAAGCTTATATGTTAATCAAACAGACTTACAATCACTTTTTGACTTATTTATGCATTTGGTAAATATCCAAAATGCTTATAAGACCACACCAACTAAAAGTCATAAGTTGTTAGCTTATAAGCGATATTCCTTTGCTCACACTTTTTATTGTTTTATCCAGTGTTTTTTCTATCTCTCAAAACATCTTTTCCGAAATAAAAATTCAACTTCCTCTTCGTTTTCTATCCATTGCTACTTCTTTTCTTTACAAAGATAACTTTTAATTTATAAAATAAATTGTAATAGTATTTTCTTCATATTAACAACAAAAGAAATGCTCTAACCAACTCCCTTTATCAAATATATCAACTATTTATTATCATTTCAGTACTTTTATACAAATATATAACTACTTATAAAATTAATTTTAGCACTGAAAAATACTTTCCAGCCGTTAAAGTTTATCAGTTATTTACAATCAACAAACTCAAACATGCTGTAAAGCTTCTGAAACTTGTGATTTCAAACATACTGTAACATTTGTGCAGCTATAAGTCTCTTGAACATGACCAATGTAAAAACATGGATTATATTCTAGTTAAGAAATTAAGAGGTAAAAGCTTCATATGGATGACACATAAAAACATAGATAATACACAAATTAAAGAGGAAAAGTTACCCAGCCTCAAGATAAAAAGGAAGAGGGCCATCGAAACCAGGAAGAAATTCAACAGTTGAGCTATTTTGAGGAAGGCTTTGTACACGTACAGAAAGATTAAGAAGAAGAAGATGATGAAACATTGTTGATGAATAATAATAGATAATGCATGCCTTAGATGATCTTAATGGATTTATACGTTTAATTGTCCGTCCATATGTGTTACTCCCTCAGCTGTCTTTGCTTGTTATGTTTGATTTCTGAATGTTGAACTACATGAAGATCAATATTTTAATATGTATTTTTTCATCATATTAGAATGACAAGTATAGCAATTTATAACATTTTTTTTATAGTTCTCAAATATCTAAATTTTAAATTTTAAATATTAAATTAAACTGCTTCTATTTAGCTTTAAAGTTTATTCAAATTCACTTTCATATAACAAATATAACAAGGAAGTACATAACTTGTCCAATTTTTCAAAGTTATAATTGAATTTGATTGGTTCATTGGAACATCAAAATTTTATCAAACTCAACATGACGTGTTAGTTACTAAAGACCTCGACGTGTAACAACAAGTGAAACATTTATATATACAACACAATAATTATATAAAAAAAAAACTGTTTATTTTTCACTCCATAATTGTAATGTACTTTTCATGTAACACTAGTGAGAGTTGACGCGCTTCGCGCGATTATAAAATACGTCTGAATTGATTTCTTTTTCTATTATTATAATTTAAAAACAATTAAAAGTAAATTTTTTGTAGACGTTAAACAAAAAAATTACACTTTATATACAGTATGATAGAATTTCTTCCATTCATGAAATCTTCATAATATATATCAAATTACGAGTTGTGCATATATATTTTAGTGAGATAACTTTTTTTTTCATTGTATGTCATACTTGTACAAACTATAACTACAATGCTACAAAGAGTATTTGATATCCTATTTATGAAAAATACTGAATATTTTTTGAAACTTACAACTTACAAAGTGCATAATACTCATATATGTACAATTCATGAGATAGATTTATCAACCTCTAATAACATCTCTGAATAATTTTTTCACTAACAATATAAACAACACCAAAACTCATATATTTTCTCGGGTCTCCAACCTTTTGGTCATAAAACACACAATTACATTCCTTCAATTATGTAATTCCAATACATTAGAATTTTTTTAACGCCTGCTTGCAATTTAATAACAATATTTTTATAATTTTAAGTATATGTTTTTAAAACAAATATTTTCAAATAAATATAAGCGAAAAGAAACAAAAGATCTAGAAAAAAATAAATACAAATTGTAGCCTAAGAAAGGTGGTACTTCACTTCTTCATTATCCGCAATTATGACATGTAAATATAAAATATTACGAGAACTAAAATAAAATCTTAAAAAAAAATATAAATAACATAAATTTTTTGTTTACCTTTTTATATCAAATAACTCCATATTCGTTAGCCTAACATAACATAAATACACATTTAAAATCAAAGACAAAACTTAAACTTTACAGAAAGAGAGAAAGAAAGGAGATTAAAAAAAGAAAAAGAGAAACTTCTCATTGGACCATAAAAAATATATGGTATACGAATATATATATATATATATATATATATATATATATATATATATATATATATATATATATATATATATATATATAAATGAATTGGATACAGAAAAAATAATACAATTATGGATAGGATATATGACAAAACAATTATTAGATAATAATATAAACATAACAGATGCACCAGAATATATAGAAAAAACACTAATAGGAACAGTGAAATTATGATTTTCAAATTTAACTGAAAATAGCAAGAAGGTATTAAGAACTAATAAACCTATAGAAGGAACATCATCAACAACAACTAAACTAACACCTATAGAATTATTAAAAAAATATGAAATAGCTATAAAAGATGAATTTGGTAGTATGACAACAATAGATTATAATGATTATAGTTATAAAGACATAAATATAGAAGAAAATTTAGAAATAGATAGTGAAATAGATGAATCAAATGACTGAAGAAGATATAAAAATAATAACAAAGGAAGAATATTCAAATGATGAAGGAACAGAACAAAAAATAATATTTGACAGTAACATATTTGATGAAATTTCTAAATTAGAATCACAAATAGATAGTTTAGAATATATATATATCAACATGAACTATTCACAATAAAATGAACAAAGAAAAATTTATAATAGATGAAAAAATATATGAAAATCACGAAGGATTAAAAATAAAAATAGTATTTTCTAATCTAGGAAGAAGGTATAAGAAAATAAGTGAACATTTATATCTAATGTTAGAAAAAAAAAGAATTAAAATTAGAAGATAAATTGACAGTTATGGTAAGAATAGAAAGAGAAAATGAAGAAATAGATAGGAAAAAGGAAATAGAAAATATTAAACAACAATAGATCTGCACCCCCTCCAAATGGTATCAGAGCCCAGTTATTTAAAAAATAGATCAGTAGTACAAATATGTTAGTTAGTATTTTAGTTAGCATTTATGTTAGAAGTTATGTTTAAATTTAAATTGGATTGAATTAGTTATAAGAAGACCATTTAAAAACAGAGAAGCTTTTAGAAAAATTAAAGAATCTTTAATTAATAATTATTCAGAATATATAAGTCTAAATAAAACAAAAGAAAACCCACAAAGATTAGTCTACCTAATTACCTTAATATCTAGTATTGAAGCAAAATTAATAATCTATTTAAAATCTAGAAGAATAAGACACATACCACCTAATTATGATAAAATTAGATTTAGATATCCACCAAGATATTATAAATATGGTTTAAATGAATAAAGTACAAAAATACAAAGAATTAAAATAAATTATTTCTGAAAAACGTAAAGAATTAAAAATAAGAATAGAAAGACTACATTATAATATATTTGCCGGAGTTAGTGAAAACTCAATAAATACACAAAAAGCTGAAATTATGAAAAATCAGATAGAATTTTTAGGAATACAAAATAATAAGAGTGGAGTAAAAATGCAACAACATATAGTACAAAAAATAATAAATTCGAAAGAAGAATTAGATACAAAAAAGAAATTACAATCATTTTTAGGATTAGTAAACCAAGTAAGAGAATATATTCCAAAATTAGCAGAAACTTTAAAACCACTACAGAAAAAATTAAAAAAAGATGTAGAATATAACTATAATGAAGAAGATAAAAAACAAGTTCAGAAAATAAAATTACTTTTTAAAGAATTACCAAAATTAAAATTTCCAGATGAAAATAAAAAAATTATATATATAGTAGAAGCAGATGCTAGTGAATGTAGTTATGGAGGAGTACTTAAATACCGATATGAAGCAAAAAAATTAGAACACCATTGTAGATACTACTCAGGTACGTTCAATGAAACAGAAATAAAATGGGAAATAAATAGGAAAGAATTATGTTCATTATATAAATGTTTGTTAGCATTTAAGCCATATATTGTATATAACAAATTTATTGTACGCACAGATAATACACAGGTACGCTGGTGGTTAACAAAGAAAATCCAAAATTCAGTTACAACAAAAGAGATTCGGAGATTAGTCTTGAATATATTAAATTTCACATTTATAATTAAAGTAATTAGTACTAACAAAAATGTTATTGCAGATTACATATCAAGACAAAGCTACAGAGACTGACATAATAGAAGAAGATACTCTAGAAAAAATACTCAACACCCTAACTATGCTTTCAATGAAAGTGGACAGTATGAGTAATGAGATAGAAAAGCTAAAGACTAATGAAGATAAACAGAAGTCTATAGCTACAAATCAGCTAACTCAGCAGTGTACAGAGCTATGTCGATCGGAAGACATTAAAGTTCCAGAGTTAGAAGGAGACGATGGGACACTCCATAAAACCCATAACGTTTATCAATCTACTTCTGCAGGTACAAGCAGAGGAGTTAGTAGACAAAGATATCAGAACATGTATATGAATAAGATATTCGAGAGACCATCAGATGATTTATTCAAATTCAAAAGAACTACGACAAGCAGATATGGAAGATGTTAGGCAATGGATAATCACATTACTTAACCCAAAAAAACAATCTACTGCAAGAGCTATTAAGAAAGGATTTATTTCAGACGGATTATTGACAAGATATTGTAAGATAATTGGACACAAATATCCAGACCATCAATGTTCAAGATGTAACGGAGAAGATAATATTATTCTAGAAGTCCACCTAGAATAAAAGAATCAAGAAGATAAGCATGCCACTGGAAGATAAGATAAGAAGCAATAATGGAAAAGTAGCAGATACAACAACGAGAAGATATCAACGGAGTAATAATAGAAGACAAGATATTAAGTTTTACGTAAAATTGTTGTATAGATTTTAGCCTTTTTTTTAGCCTTTTTGACTTTTTTAAAGGCTATAACACTAATTCTTGTAGCCTTTTTAGCCTTTTAGCCTTTTAGGCTATGCACTTATTCTTGTCTCTTAAGGAGACTTTTAGGATTTTATAGAAAACGTGTAAAGACTTTTGTAAAAAATTTCATTCTATAAATGAGAGAACCGAAGGCATTGCAAAGCAAGCCTTCATGTGTTGGAGCACAAATACTCTCTCCTGTCCACAACAAATATTTTGCTTAGTTAATTAAAAAACAGATATATTTCAATGGAAAAAGTTATGGAGGAACAAACCTCAGAAATATCAGAACTACCCGAACAGGTATATTTATTTATGATTATGAATAGCTAAATTCATAATTCCCACCAATCATGTTATGATAAAATAAATTCATATTAGTTACTTTATAGTAGAATTATTCGAAGAATAATATGTTAAGAAGTTTATTAGTAAAGTGGAAACGGAGAAAAAATCCCTAAGAACTATGCCATCCTAAAGGTGAAACCAATGAGGCAAGAAGCCGTGGTGGGGAGTAACCAGAGTAGAGGCGCTGTTTAAGGGAAAAGTATCCAAATTACCATGCTAATAGTGACCGAAGAACATGTTATTTAAGAATAATCTAGTATATAGTAATCTAAGATGACCATATTTTGTTATGTACATGGTTAAAGGGAATATTTTGAAAATAGCAATTTTATGAAAATGAATAATTATTTATCTGATGTGATGGTAGATAAATTTAAAATACTTATTTTGTATGTACTTAAAGATATAAAAGTAGTAGATATAAGAAAAATCATATTAGAAAAAGCATTTGGTAAATATTATATGACTAGAGTAAATTACATACCATACCTACCTAACTACTCTTACAAATACTTATCATGATAAATTACATATATCTAGAAATTTTGGAAAAAGATATGAGAAACATACAGTTAATAAAAAAACACAGATGAAAACAAATATAGACAAATACATGAAAAATAAAGATATAAAATATATAGAATTTCTTAATGAAAATATGCAAGAACTACTAAGGCTAAAACAAACAACTACAAAATATTATAATAAAATATTTAGTCAATTTTAATTGATAGATAATCTTAAAGTCTTAATCTTATATATACCTAGAGATATAGAAATTATAGATATTAAGAAAATAATATTAGAAAAAGTATTAGACTATGAAATTGAAACTATAAATTGGATAGCACAGTTATACCTAGATAATTACCCAGAAGGATATTATTCAGATTAAGAAATGTTAGAATATATTAGAAAAACTAGAGAAAATCAAGATAATCTAACTAAAGAAATTAATTATAGAAACCGAATTAGAAAAATAATGGAGAATCTAAAAGAAAAATTAATATGAATAGAAGAACCCTTAGAAAATTTAGAAAAAAGTACGTGTGATAGCTTATATAATTTAAAAAACTCACTACGAGAAGAACAACACAAGATAATAAATAACATTGAAAATCTAGAATTAGATATACATTACAGTGCAATTAGGATAAATTATTATACAGAAATCTGTAACTCTGCAATTACTACAGGATAAAATAATAAACCATACAAATTAATGAATACATCTTACGACAAGAATAAATCATTAAAAGATATTGAAACAAAATTTAAGAAATATCCACGCATAAAGAAAAATAGATTCATTATATATATAATAGATCTATTTCATAAGTTAATAATCCACATAGATCCGCACCCCCTCCAAATATGAAACTGCTTTAGACCAATAAATACATCAGTTAATTTTGTTGCTACGTGGGTTGAATTAATAGTATAATTGATATAATTGCAAGTATGTGAGTAGCCTCTATAATGAATAGTTAATATATAAGGCTTTTAAACTTTTAATTAGTAAGTAAATTAGAGAAAAAAATAAAGGAATAAATTCAAAAAAATAAGAAAAAGATAAATATAAATGATGGTTCTCTATGCCACGTCACTTTATCTATGTTGTTATTTTATATTGTGTATATAGATGTTTGATTTCATGAGGATAATAATGTGTATGAAATAAAAGGAAAAGATAGCCTAACACGTCAGTCCATTTTTGTCCAATTTGATTACTCTTAATGTTAGGCCTATTTTGCTATACATCAGTTGGGCACTTTTCCTTACCTATGATGTCTCATTGTCAAAGCATAATTGATTTTTTCTTTCCTCACTACTTGAGGTGTGTTTGGCACGAAGAAAATTATTTATCATAAAAAATATTTTTTTAAAGAAGTTTTCATTATAATATCCAATTTTTTATAAATTACATATTATTTAATTAATTCAATTGATAAATATAAAAATTAAATATCCAATAATTAATTTAATCTATTAAATTACTTATATTTTTAACTTTTACTAAGACAACAGTCATTAATATTACTTGTACAAATTTTGACAATACTTATTCGAAGACAAAATTAAATAGGTTATACTTTATAACTATCTTTAGCATGTTGATTTATCTTTTAAAAATTAAAATAATCTAATATAATATATGCATTTCTAGTTTATGTGTTTTGAGGAATTTATCTTGTTTATTACTCTTTTTCGATGCACCTCATTGGCAAATGAATTCAATATTATGAAATGTTTCATAAAAATATCAACCAATTTTTCTTTATGAAAATAGTCTCCATTAGGTAGCCTAATCTATAAATTGGTATTCTTCTGTTATATAATTCATAAGAAAAATTAGGTTGAACACATATAAAAAGGGTCAAGATATGAGTAATATATTATATTCTCTTGAATTAAAATTAAGAACTAATTAAGGTTGCCACATCATTTTTCCAGTGGGATTATTGTAAAATCCTGTCATAGTAACTTTTGTGATGACCGGAGCAAAGTAAAATGACTTTTGTGTAATGAATGAAAGAAACATGACTTTTGTGTCACATAGTTAAGTGACATAAAATGAAATTTACTTTGTTTGCTTCCCAAAGACTAATGTATATGTAGAGAATAAATCTCAATACGTTTTTATAGAATCAACTTGAAACCATCTAGAGATTGTAACTAATCAAACCATCTAGAGGATCCGTGGCATGTCAAGCCCGATTTGATTAGGTTCATAATTTTTATTACTTTCTTTTGCAATAGATCAAAGAGGTCCATGTAATATCTATCTCTCAAACATATTGTAAAGCACTCTTTAGGCTTGTACCCAGGAGCTCCATGACCTGCTCCCTGGCCAAAAATTTAAGTAAACAAATAAAAATACAAAGTTATATTAACAAGGTTGTTAGATTTCTATACTCCTTGAGTTAAGAATAAGAGAAAATGAAGAAAGAAAGGATCTAGAAGAGGAATCTGATGTTTTCCTAGCTGAATTGAATTACATTAAGTCTCTATAGGACTGTATTTATAGTGTTGTTTGTTAGCTTCTTGTGACACCTGTATAATATCAGTTGTCACTTCTAACTAACTAACCTCCTAACACATACAACACACCCACCAACTTCTTCTAACAACCATCAACTTGATCATTGTATTTTCCTAGCTCAACACTCCCTCTCAAGTTGATGACTTAAGAATATTCTTTATTCCTAACTTATTCAGCAAGTACTCGTGTTGGCTTTTGTCTAAGGCTTTTGTGAGAATGTCTGCTAGTTGCTCTTCTGTTGACACATGATTGGTCTGAATCATCTTTTGGTTGATTCTTTCTCTCACAAAATGACAATCTATGTCAATATGTTTTGTTCCCTTATGAAATTAGAACTGGCTACAATCTGTATTGCTACTTTGTTATCAAACATCAGTTTTGCAGGTTGCCTAATCTGAAATCCCAATTCTTAAAACTAACTGAGTAACCATGTGATCTCTACACTACAAATAGCCATGCTTTTAAATTCTGCTTCTACGGAGCTCCTGGATATAGTCTCTTGCTTCTTTGACTTCTAAGAGATTAGAGAATCTTTGAATTTTACTACATATCCTGAAACTGACCTCCTAGTTTGTAGGAAAGCATCCTAATCTAAATCACAGTAAGTTTTCAGCTGGTTTATCGTTTCTGCAGGCATAAATAATCCCAAGCCAGGATTACCTTTTATATACCTCACTTCCCTTAGAGAGCTTCCATGTGTGAGACCTTTGGAGAATGCATATACTGACTCAACATCTCTACTATAAATGACAAGTCAGGTCTGGTCATAGTGAGGTATAGTAGCCTTCCTACTAATCTTTGATATGTTGTTTGATCCTTCAGAGCTGCATCTCTATCTGATGTTCCATTAGAGATGTGGTTATTATATTCCAAAGAAAGCTTTTGGTTCACTTCAAGTGGAGTGCTAGCAGGTCGTGCTCCACTTAACCCAACCTCAGATATGAGTTCAAGAGCATACTTTCTTTGATTCAACACTATCCCTTTCTTGGACCTAGCCACCTCTATTCTTAGGAAGAACTTCAAATCACCAAGATCCTTCATTTTAAATATTTGTTGTAGGTCTGCTCTAGCTTGATTTATCAAGGTGAGATTATTTCCTGTTATTAATAGATCATCCATATAGACAAGAATAATAACTGTCTCATTTCCTAATTTCTTGGTAAACAAGGAGTAATCAAAGTGACTTTGACTGAATCCCATATCTGAAAGAGCATCAGTCAGCTTCTCATTCCACTGTCTAGGGGCTTGTTTTAAGCCATACAATGATTTGTGTAATTTGCAGACCTTCTAAGTCTCTTCCTGTCTACAAAAACCATCAGGAATATGTATGTATTCCTCAGAAAGATCACCATTAAGGAAAGCATTATGAACATCCATCTGAAAAATCAACCACTGTCTAAAAGCAGCAAGAGCAATAAGTGATCTAACAGTTACCATCTTAGCTACAGGAGAGAAGGTATCTGAATAATCCACATTAGTCTTTTGACTATAGCCCTTGTCTACTAGTCTAGCTTTATATCTTTCAACCTCTTCAGAAGCCTTATACTTCACCTTATACACCCATTTATAACCAATAGGCACTTTACCAGGTGGTAGGTCCACAATGGACCAGGTGTTATTTTCTTTAAGAGCTGTAATCTCTAGTTTCATAGTTGCAACCCAAGAGGGATCTTTGGAAACCTTAAGGAAAGATAAAGGAGAGAGAGCCTTATGATACTGAGGAGAGATCTATGAGTAAGTAACAATAGAAGATAAGGGATACAAGCATTGATGTGCTAAGGAAGGTTTAGTGGTAACAAAGTCATGTAGCCAAATGGGAGGATTTTTATTTCTAGTGGATTTTCTCTGTATAGGAGCAGCAGGCTGAGAGAGAGTGCTATCAGTAGTTGGTGAGAGAGCAGGTTTATGTTCCTTTTCAGTGAAAAGAGTATGACCATGGGTGGATAAGTAAGGAAAGGAAAAAGACTTTAAAAAAATATCAGTATGAGACAACTGCATGATAAGAAATAAAGGAGAACCAGTAGAGTGTGCTTGAAGGAAAGGAAAGAAGGATTCTTTAAACATAACATTCCTACTAATAAAAAGAGTTTGGTGTGAAGATCATATAGTTTGTACCCTTTCTGAGTGAGGGAATACCCCATGAAGACACAAGGTATGGATCTAGAAGAAAACTTATCTGAACTATGAGTACTAGAGACATAATCAAGACATCCAAATACCTTCAAATGAGATAGGGATGGAGGATGTTGATGTAACAATTCATAAGGAGATTTATGATGAAGAATTTTTGAGAGTATCCTGTTTAACAAGTACACAATAGTGTCCACATATTCCCCCCAAAATTTTAGAGGTATACCTGCTTGGAATGTAGGGGATCTGACAATTTCCAAAATAGTTCTATGTTTTCTTTCCACCACTCCATTCTGCTAAGGAGTATAAACACATGAGGTTTGATGAAATATGTCAAGAGTAGACATAAGAGACTTAAATTCATAACTAAAGAATTCACATCCATTATCAGTTCTCAAGACTTTCACAGATGTAGAAAAGAAATTTTGAATTTTAGTCAGGAAATCTGTTCACACAACTATTACTTCAGACTTGAATTGAATAAGAAACAACCAAGTAAATCTAGAGTAATCATCAATAATTTTAACAAAGAACCATTTTTTATTGTAAGTAGGTACTCTATAGGGACCCCATATATCATAGTGAAGTAGACTAAAAGGATCTTTGGACACAGAGATGCTAAGTTGAAAGGAAAGCTTTGTGAGCTTAGAAAGAGGACAAACAATACATTTATGATCTTCATACTTCAAATGACTTAGCGCAACATACCTCTTAAGCACTTCAAAAGGAGCATTCCCCATTCTTTTATGCCAGAGAACACTGGAGTTAGACAACAACTACACATTATTAGCACATTTATTTATACTTCTTGTTGGGATAGAACTATTTCTGATAATGTATAACCCTTGATCTTCTCTACCAATTGTTGACACCCAATTTTGGCTCTCCAAACATGAAATTAACGCATTTAGGCTTCATGTTCGTTAAATGGCACAAAATGTAAATTTTCACACATTTTTCTGATTTTTATCAATTTATTGATAATCGTCATCATTTTATGATTTTTCATCAAATTTTGTCATATTTTAATTTTTACACAATTTATTAATAATTATCTTAATTTCATAAATTTTAGAATTTTTACCAGTTTATTATTGTTTTAATATTTTTGCACAGTCATTTGCATGCGTACGCAGCACAACATTGTAAATTTTTATTGCACAGTATAATTTTAATTATTTATATTATAGCATATATTTTTTATGATAATTATATTTTTCATTTATTGTTTATATTTTTCTGTAATTATACATCGACATTCATTATTTTGTATGTTATTTAATATGACCTGCAAAAGTTAGTTGATTTAATTATTTTAATACACAGAGTAATAAATCAGTCAAATCAAATATCCTCACTTTTCAACTTTTTGACTTTATTTCACTTGCTATTCCTAATTTAAGGAATTTGTTGAAAAATAATATATTTGATGAATGACCTTTTTCTTTGTATTTTCCTTTTTAAATACACACACACAAAAACATAGATTTTTACTCCCACATATTTTTTTTCATTTTTTTCCTCTCTCTAAAACCCACACAAATACACAAACATACGTACATTCATACAATACACATACTACACACACTAACACACAAAAAAATCAGATCTCACTCTCATTTCTTATGTATTTCTTCTTTCTCCCTCTCCACTGCCAACTGCCGGAGCTCCAGCCACCACCACAACACCTCTCTTTTTCCTCTTTCTCCGTTGTCTAACACCACAAACCACCGGAACCCTTCCTAGCCATCACTACCAAGTTCCAGCCACACCACCAACGTCCAAACACCGGCACCGCCATCACTGACCGATGTAGATTTCAGCTAAATCAAAACACCGCCGTGGCCGACGCCCCTTCCTCTCTCTTCGTTGTACCATTGACAGCCAGATCTTTCCGAAGCTTTCTGTATCCGGCGTTGATCTAACAAAAGTCGTTGAAGCAACGCCGGTAATTACTATTGCTTCGACTTTTTACTTCTGATGAACTATGTGTCATTAAGTTTGTATGTTGTGGGTTTTATTTTGCATGGATCTAGCAGACAAGATGTAGTATCCGGTGACCTCTTCCTTGATCCAAATTTTTATATGTTGTAATTATTTGCTTGATCTATTTGTTGCTGTTCATTATATCATTTTTTCAAATCTTTAGCAGATTTGTGATTTGTTCAGGTATTCTGGTTGTTACTTTGCTGGTATCATAGCTGATATATATTGCTTTTATTTTGGTTGTTACTTTGCTGGTATCATAACTGTTATTGCCTTTGTTTTGGGTTGTTGCTGTGCTAGTTTCATGGCTGTTATTGTCTCTCTTTTGGGGCAATTACATTATATTTTGCCCATACTAATTTTATTAAATTGATAACGAACAAATACTATGCTATTGATCAATGAAATTATCTCTCTATCTGGATATTTGAGGTCACCCCATTACAAAAGACAAACTTTATTTTATCAAAATTATTATTTTATATTAAGGACCGATACTTGGCCGATGAAGAAATTCTTCGTCGATTTTTGAGGCCTTCACAAATAAAAGACGGATGTTGCGTAAATAAAATATGTAATAAATGAATAAATTCGGACAATGATGAAATTTTTATAACAACGAAAATGGTTTGATGATTCATATCTTGGCAAGGAGATTTAGGACGACCAATAAATTGAGCAACCACTTCATATCTATGGTGTACCTAAAATTTGATCTGAGCCCATACTTTTTAACGAAAATTATATCTTTTTTATACAAATATGCATATATACTTTCTCAATTTATTGTTATTTATTTGTTACTAACATCTTTATTATAAGTGTTTATACAGGTTCTCGGGAATGCTTGTCGAAACGACATTCAAGAAAAGAGTAAATTTTATATTTGTATTTTTTTTATTCTTGTAATTTTACAAAAATATTAATCATAGTGAAATCTTTATTTTTGGAGCGTTGGGTGGGTTAGTCTTTGTTTATGCAATCTACGTCACACATTTAGGCAAATTTAGGTCGTAAATATTTATATTAAATATGTCTAGATTATTTAATCAAATAATTCACACTCTGTTACACTAAAATATATTATGTAATATTTTCTTTAAAATAAATTTTTCTTTATTCAATCTTTTCATTTTTCCAAACAAATTTTCATGTATTTTTGTTTATCTTCATCGGCTTCTTATACACAAACTTTTTACGATAACATATGCAATTTACACATTGTATATATATAAATTATTTATATTCATTTTAATACACATTTCATATCTTTGTATTTATAAATATTGATTTTTTTACTTCACTTTTTTAATAAACCTAAGTCTGGCCGAAAATCACATTTGTGAATTCTGAAGGGTGCCTAACCCCTTCCCTTCAGAATAATTTGAACCCTTACCTAGAATCTAAATTGGTTTTGTAGATTAAAATAAATTCATACTTGTTAATAATTAAATAGGTTTCCTCATTTTCCTTAAAAATTAGGTGGCGACTCTGTTCAAAATTTATTCTTTTAGAGTCCATAATGTCGTGCTCGTTTTGAACTAAGGTAAAAATCGAGTATGACAGTTTGACGACTCTGCTGGGGAAGTAAGGTTCTAACCATTACAGATTTAGGTAAATATTTATGTTTTTTATACATTGTTATTGGTTTTACACTAATTGTCTTGATTTATTTTGTTTATATGGCATAAGTTATTTATTTGTTATTATTTTGTATAGATTATTTATTTGTCTATCGCTTTATATAAATTGATATTGCATTCATATTTTCTCCATTTTGGAAAATTGATACTCACACACATTGTACACGCGCATTGTACATTGTACTTTCCTAAAAAAATTTCAAATCACCTTATTTTAGAGGGTTGGCGTATACGTGGGGCCAACGGGAGTTTTACTATCATGGGACTACGTGCCTTCTCATATAGGAACTCCAAGTCCGTGTCTACCAACTCTTAGTCAGCATAGGATAAGAACTAAAACAACACCTTTTAGGTACATGCATATTAGTCAATTTTGTTCAAGTATCCGAAGGGTTCATGGCCTAAGTGACAAAATATTATTTCTTTGGATATATTTGAAGAATTATTGTATTTGTACATATTTATTTGCTCTAAATTGATTATTCTTTAGTGGGAAGGTGTAATATAACATTTGTTTTGCATGGAGGATCAATTAAAAAATGCACCTTACCAACATAGCCATTAGCCGCGTATAGGTCTGAACTACGTTTTGGCCTAATTCTTGTCCTGACAAGACACGTAGAAAATCTTGCATTAGGGTTCGATCTCTTCACTGTTTAGAATAATTTCTCCAATATTAAAACTGGGGTAATTTTCTGAAACAATTTAAAAACGCTCTCCAAAATCCTTCAAGAGCGTAATTTAATAGCTCCTCAAATCCAAATTCCATTGATATTAGTGCTTAGCTGACCTACCTTTCGATTCTTACCTGATTTTTGGTGTAATTATGCCTAGCTTGTTCTTTCGAACATCGTAAACCACTAAATTTATGGCGTATCGATCCTCACTTTTAAAAGCAAAGATTTAATATATTCTTCAGTTATAATAATTCTTCCAACTGTAGCAAAAAATATCATAATTTCTTCAATGTCTGACTTTTTCAATCTTGTCGGCATACTGAAGTTGTGTCAAAGCTCTCCCAATACTTGACATCCATCTTCTTGATCGTCTGATCGAAATAATTTTGATGTTATAAGTAATTCTTTCCTAATCGTCTTTCATATTATTTTCAAGCATGACCATTATTTTTTTTACAATCATACATGGCATATACAAATTCACAAATTTGCCTGAACTACGCATACTTGATTCTTGTTTACACAAGATACGTAGGCAATCCTCATTTGGGTTCGGTCTCATTCTTTTTTTAAAAGATAAAATAAAATTTTGACTTGGTTGGTATCAATACAGTTAGGAGTGTGCATGAGAAAGAAAAAATTGGTATAATAGAAGGAACTGACTTTATGATAAACCATAGGTTCTTTTGGTACCTTTTATCACACTTGAGTAATGCTTGAAAATTCTCTTGCATATATCTAACAAGAACAAAACCAACCTCATCATTTCATGTGCATTTTGTGGTTAGCTTTAGTTTAATTCATTGCATTACATTGTTGATCTAGAACTTGACCTTAATATCTGTTGAGGCAAAATTCTGAGTTGCACTTGGTTTTGGAAAGGACCGTAGGCCTTCTTTGACCCGATTGTGCCTTTCACAACTCATCAAATGACATTAATTCCTAGCATTCCCTCTTTTGAGCCTAAAACCTTTTTTTGGACAACTGCATTTGAGCCTATACCTTTTTGAGTGCTTACATGCACCATCCCTCTCTTGTCCCTACGTCCTTAAGCGCACTAAATAAGTGCAAATTGCAAACGAAGATTCAAGATCAAAGATGCAAAATGAAAAGAATATATTGTCCCAGTTGAAAAGAATGACTTCAAAAGAAGCAAAACCCCCACAAAAAAGAGAATAGAAAAAAAAAGAACAAAAAGAAATATATAGTTTATGAAAAAAGGGAAAAAACTCCAGCATAAAATTCAAAAGAAGTCAAAGCAAATGCAAATCGAGGGACAACAAAATGCAATTAAGAAGATCACGCGTCAAAGCATAATAAATTCTGAAAGCACAAATACAGTGTAATGCTCATTGAGGAATTAGTCACTTCCATCCCAAATATTATCCTACCCTTTTCCAAGCCTACATTACAAGCCGATAGCAAGTCCTACAAGATCCTATTCCAAGCGTTCTCACATTAGTGGATACTTACATAAATCTCAAGCCTATGATATCACAGTTGCATGCATTGAATTTTTTTCCGAGTGTGAGTGTATTTCCCTGGGTGTTCCCAAATTTAAAAAGAAAAATTACTTAAATATGTTCGAAATTGGACTTTTTTTACTCAAATATGTGCGAAATGAGACTTTCTTTTTGGAGAGGGCACTTGAAACATGAGAATAAGCATAACGCAAAATCTCTGTTTGGAGCAAGATGAACAAATCTTGTCGATACTTAGGTATGTCTGAGGTACCATCTGAAACTATAGGAACTACCCTGAAGTCGATCTCAGTTAGTTGGGAAAGAGATGGAGGAATTCATATGCATACTACTAATTATTGGTAACAACTGAAGTCAAGACACGATCATGTCTTCATTTTCAGCACTTTTAATCAAGAAATACAAAATTTTTCTCTTTCTTTTTTTGTAGACGCCTATTTTCACATACGGACATTTTTCTTACCTTTCATTCAAGGTGCTCACTTTCATATACATGCATTTTTACTTTTTATTCAAGGCGCCTAATTTTAAAGTACCGGCATTTAATTTTTCCTTTCAAGCACATACCTTTAATATTGATATTTTATTTTTTAATTAAGTGTCCATTTTTGAGTATTTTTTTTACATGTTTTTGTATAGCCCTACCAATCGAGAGGCTATTACATTTGTTCTTTCAATCTAGAGCCTTTTATATTTCAATAGCCCCGCCAATTAAGTGGCTATTAGATTTCAGTCACCTCACTAGTTGAGGGTCTCAGTCTTCGTAGACAATCGAAGATGATAATAAACATCAATCTCCATTAGTCTCCATAACAATCAGAGACATCATACATCTTTTCCACACCCCCGTAATCAATCGGAGACGTCATGCATCTTTTCAATCCACAATAAAAAGACATTTTTCCCCTTAGAAAAGGTCTGTGTTAGCCATAGATCATACACTGGGGCAAATTTTGAGAGTCGCCTCAAAATTTACTTTATTTTCTTATTTTGAACTACATTGACTTGATTCTCGCGATACTCGAGATATGTTGGAAGCTCTATACAGAGTTCAGTCATCAAAACCCCATAATCATTTTTCTCCCTAGCAAGTACACAATCTTGTATTTTTCAGCACCTCACAGCTCGATACTGGGGCAAATTTTAAAAGCCGCATCGGAATATGTGGATACTTTCATTCCCAACTATTTCTTTGCTAAATAATTTTTTATAGGAGTTTATCCACCCTAAAATAGGATAATTGAGTCAGTCTGCACTCCAACAAGACAGTTATGTTTGTTTTTCTTCAATTAAATATTTATGTTTGTTTGCCTTTGCTTTCACATATCGCACTTCATTTATTTCTTTTGCACTGTATGCTATTTTTTTCTTTACTTGGGCGCATAACAATATATTTATTTTATTATTTATTATTTAATCACTATAATTTTTCTTGCCTTTATTTGCATATCTCGCAATGCATTTATTTTATTATTTAAGCACTGCATTTCTTTTTGCCTTTTCTTGCACATACCGTAATGCATATATTTTACCATTTAAGCATTGCCTTTATCTTTGCCTTTATTTGTACGCATTATAAAGCATTTATTTTATCGTTTAAGCATCATATTTTATCTTTATCTTTACTTGCATGCACTGCAATGCCTTTATTTTATGGTTTAAGCACTACAGTCTATCTTTGCCTTTACTTGCATGCATCGCAATGTATTTATTTTATCATTTAAGAACCACATGTTATCTTGGACTTATCTGCATACATCACAATGTATTTATTTTATCATTTAAGCACGCATGTCATTTTGCCTTTATCGACGCATATGTCTATATATGTAAGCACGAAACGCATATCGTAATGCATTTATTTTATCATTTAGGCACTGCACACCTCACAAATATCATAATGTATTTATTTTATCAATTAAGCATCGCATGTCATTCTTGACCACACTTATCGCAATGTATTTATTTTATCGTTTCAGCATCGCATGCCATTTTCGCCTTTATCAGCGCATATTGCTATGTATTTAAGCACTGCATGCACATAACACAATGCATTTATTTTATTATTTAGGCACTGTTTCCTCGCAAATATTGCATGCATTTATTTTGTCATTTAAGCGCTACACGCACATATCGTAATGCATTTTTTCATTTAAGCTCTGCATGCTTCGCAAATATTGCAATGCATTTATTTCATCATTTAAGCACTGCATGTCATTTTGCCTTTGCTGGAACATATCGCAATGCATTTATTTTATTATTTAAGCACTGGAAGCACATATCGCAATGCCTTTATTTTCGTACTTAGGCACGGCACGCCTCGCAAACATTGCAATTCATTTATTTTATCATTTAAGCACATGCCACCTTGGGTTTTTCTAGCACATATCGCAATGCATTTGTTTTATAAGTTAAGACCTGCTTGTCATCTTTATATTTATTTGCACACCGCAATGCATTTATTTGTTATTTAAGCACTGCATGCTTTGTCTTCACTTGCACATATCGCAATGCACTTATTTTACCATTTAAGCACTAGATGCTATCTTTGTCTCTAACATTTTCTTAATTAGTTAAGCACTGCATGCTATCTTTAATTTCTAAAAAAAATAGGAAAAAAAGAAGAATAAAAAAGAATAAAAAATCAAGCTTAATTTTTTTGTTCATGTTTTATTGAGCAGTACTTCTTAATTTGATGCGTTTACAAGCATATAATTTGTGGATAAATTGGATACGTCCACCATAAAATAGGATATTTGGGGTTAGTCTGCCCTTAAATAAGACTTTTTATGCGTGTCTGTTTTCAATTGAATATTTTTCTTATTTTCGATTAAAATTGTGAAATGCCTTTATTTATCTTTACATTAGTTAAAGCATTGCATGTCATTTTTTGAATTTCTTGAAAAAAGAAAAAAATTAAGCTTTGTTACTCGTTTTTCAGTTTTATAAATTTTGCAAGCATAGAATTCAAGGACGCATTGGGTTTATCCAACCCAAAATAAGACATATTGGAATAGCTTTTGAACTATACCCTACCCGATCCTCATGCAACTTGAAACATGTAGACGACTCTAAATTGGAGTTCACATGATTTCTTTTATCAACAATAATTATTTGTCGAGCAAAATTGGCTAAACGTCAACGTTTTCATTTGAAGACTTCTACATTATCATCAAACGAAAAGGGCAAACTGTTGACACCCAATTTTGGCTTTCCAAATGTGAAATTAACGCATTTAGGCTTCGTGATCGTTAAATAGCATAAAATGTCATTTTCACACATTTTTTTATTTTTAACAATTTATTAATAATCGTCATCATTTTATGACTTTTCATCAATTTTTATCATATTTTAATTTTTACACAATTTATTGATAATTATCTTAATTTCGTTAATTTTAGAATTTTTATCAGTTTATTATTATTTTAATATTTTTGCACAGTTATTTGCATGCATACACAACATAACACTGTAAGTTTTTATTGCACAATATAATTTTAATTATTTATAGCATAATATATTTTTTTATGATAATTATATATTTATTTATTGTTTATATTTTTCTGTAATTATACATCGATATTCATTATTTTGTATATTATTTAATACGACATGCATAAGTGAATCGATTTAATTATTTTAATACACAAAATAATAAATCAATCAAATCAAATCTCCTCACTTTTCAACTTTTTGACCTTATTTCACTTACCATCCCTAATTTAAGAGATTAGTTGACAAATAGTATATTTGATAAATGACCTTTTTCTTTGTATTTTCCTTTTTAAATACATACACAAAAACATAGATTTTTACTCCCACATATTTTCTTCCATTTTTTCTCTCTCTAAAACCCACACAAATACACAAACATACGCACATCCACATAGTACACACACTAACACATAAAAAAATCAGATCTCTCTCTCATCTCTCACGTATTTCTCCTTTCTCCCTCATCACCACCAACCTTCGGAGCTCCGACCACCACCACAACGCCTCCCTCTTCCCTCTTTCTCCGCCTCCCAACACCACAAACCATCTAAACCCTTCCTAGCCATCACCACCAGGTTCCAGCCGCACCACCAACGTCCAAACACTAACACTGCCATCACTGGTCGGTGTAGATTTCGGGGAAACCAACACACCGTTGTGGCCGCCATTCCTTCCCCTCTCTTCGTCGTACAATTGACGGCTAGATCTGTCCGGATCTTTGTGTATCCGGCGTTGCTCCAGCGAAACTCGTTGAAGCAACACCGGCAATTACTATTACTTCAAATTTTTACTTCAGATAAACTGTGTGTCATTAATTTTGTATGTTGTGGGTTTGGTTTTGCAAGGATCCAGCAGGCAAGGTGTCGTATCCGGTGACCTCTTCCTTGATACATATTTTTATATGTTTTAATTATTTGTTTGATCTATTTGTTGTTGTTCATTATATCATTTTTTTCAAATCTTTAGTAGATTTGTAATTTCTTCGGGTATTTTGGTTGTTACTTTACTGGTATCATACCTGATATTGCCTTTATTTTGGTTGTTACTTTGTTGGTATCATAGCTGTTATTGCCTATGTTTTGGGTTGTTGCTGTGCTAGTTTCATGGCTACTATTGTCTCGGGAATAGATGTCGAAACGACATTAAAGAAAAGAGTAAATTTTATATTTGTATTTTTTTATTCTTGTAATTGTACAAATATATTAATCATAATGAAATCTTTATTTTTGGGGCGTTGGATGAGTTAGTCTTTATTTATGCAATCTACGTCATGCATTTAGGCAACTTTAGATCGTAAATATTTATATTAAATATGTTTAGATTGTTTAATCAAATAATTCACTCTGTTACACTAAAATATATTACGTAATCTTTTCTTTAAAACGAAATTTTCTTTATTCAATCTTTCATTTTTTCATATAAATTTTCATGTATTTTCGTTTATCTTCATAGGCTTCTTATACACATACTTTTTACGATAATATATGCAATTTACACATTGATTATATATAAATTATTTATATCATTTTAATACACATTTCATATTTTTGTATTTATAAATATTGATTTTTTTACTTCACTTTTTTAATAAACCTAAGTCTGACCGGGAACTATATTTGTGAATTCTGAAGGGTACCTAACCCCTTTCCTTTGAAATAATTTGAACCCTTATCTAGAATCTAAATTAATTTTTTAGATTAAAATAAAGTCATACTTCTTAATAATTAAATAGGTTTTCTCATTTTTTCCTTAAAAATTAGGTGGTGACTCTGTACAAAATTTATTCTTTTATAGTCCATAATGTCGTGCTCGTTTTGACCTTAAATAAAAATTAAGTATGACACCATAACATGATGAAAGATGATCCTTGTTCATAAACCCCACATACCTTAATTAATATTTAGATGAAGAAACTTGAATTTTTGATTCCTATTGGAGCTTTTGAAGATGAACTCTTGATTATCTTGAATTGAGAATCCTTAATTTAGAGCTTTCTTGGAGAAACAATGGAGGAATTTGATTTCTTGAAGAGTAAGCTTTTGAGCTCTAGGGTTTTGCATTAAGAGATAATGGATGAAAATAAGCATAAAGTGCTTAGAATAGGCTTTAATTCCTTGTTTTGGACAAATTGGGGGTTTGGGAATTGACCTAAGTGCTTTTAAAATTTAATTGGAATTGGAAACAATAAAATTTTATCGATTTGACATGCCACCACGACGTGCCACCATCGCGGTGGCTCACTAGATTTTGACAACTGGGAAATGGGACTCCAATGCGATCTGGTGAAATCGCGTTGGCCCTCTGGAAAAGGGATGAGTCCCATTTTGGCCATCACTGTGACGCACCACCATCGCGGTGAGCCACTGGAAAAGGACGACTAGGACCTGAAACTTCTCCGCGACGTGGGCCAATCGCGGAGGTCCATTAGAAATTGATAATTTCCAAATTAGCCCTTTCCTTGACGCGGTTCTTGCCTAATTGGCACACTGCTTTACTAAAAATGCCATAACTTCTCAATCGAGTATCAGATATAGTTGAAATTGATATTGATGGAAAGCTAATTCAATTTCCCACACAACGGAGAGTCTAACTCTGAATAACTCTACATGTAATAAAATTATTCATCTTTGAAGCTAACCTTTGACATTCTAGAAGCAAAATTAAGCTAGAAAAAAGTATGGGGTATTGCAATATCTCCCGCTTGGGAACATTCGTCCTCAAATGTGGTTAGTTAAACTGAAAACACTGAGGAATCTGAGGCTATAAGCTATCATGCACAACTGAAATAAATTGTATGACTAAATCTAAAATATGCTGAGTTACTAAGCTGATCTGCGAGCGCATGAGTTTACATGAAGACAACTATATAGATGAATCTGAGACTGGGAAAAGAACTAAATGGAGGAAGACTATTTCCTTCGGTTGAATCTGAGTTCGTGGAGAAGAGATGAGGATACTTGGTACGCATGTCTGCTTCTGCTTCCCAAGTAGAACCCTTAACGGACTGATTTCACCACAGAACTTTGACCAAGGGAACTTCTTTGTTCCTTAGTCTATGGATCTGATGATCAAGAATCTCTACAGGAAGCTCTTCGTAAGAAAGCTATTATGAATATTTGTACTTTCAAGAGGAACTATAATAGATGAATCGTCCATGCACTTCTTCAACAAGGACACATGGAATACTGGATGAACTGAGGATAAATCTACAGGTAGCTCAAGCTCATACGCCACCTTCACAACACGACTCAAATTCGGAAGGGGCCTACATGTCAAGGACTAAGCTTCCCCTTTTTGCCAAATCTCTTTACCCCTTTCATGGGTGATACTTTCAAATACAAAAGGTCATCAACCTCAAACTCAAGATCTCTTCTTCTTACATCTGAAAAAGATTTTTTATGACTCTGAGCTATTTTCAATCTCTCTCAAATCAACTGAACTTTCTCCATGGCCTCAAACACTATGTCTGGCCCAATCAAACCGGCCTCACCCACTTTGAACCAACCAACTGGCGATCTACATCTTCGCCCCAAAAGATCTTTAAATAGGGCCATCTGAATACTAGCATAGTAACTGTTATTATAAGCGAACTCAATCAACGGCAAATGCTCATCCCAACTACCTCTGAAATCAAGAACACATGCCCTCAACATGTTCTCTAGAGTCTGGGTCCTTTCTGCCTGACTATCTTTCTATGGATGAAAAGCTGAACTAAGATGAACTTGGGTACCAAGAGCCTTTTAAAAGGCTCTCCAAAACTGAGAGGTAAAATGAGTGCCTCTATCTGAGATGATGGACAAAGAAACTCCATGCGATCTGACTAAATCCTTGATATACAACTTAGAATAATCTTTAGCTGTGTAGCACGTGTGAACTGGCAAAAAATGTGTTCACTTAGTCAATCTGTCTACAATAACCCAAATCAAATCATGCTATCGACGCAAATGGAGTGATCCAGTCACAGAGTCTATATTCACCCCTTCCTATTTCCAAGTGGAGATACCAAACTCTTGCACCATACCACCAGGTTTTGGTGCTCTACCTTAACCTATTAACAAGTTACACACTTGTCTGTGAACACTGCTATATCTCTTTTCATACTACTCCACCAATAGACTTCCCACTAGGCACGGTACATCTTGATAGCACCTGGATGAATGGAATAATGCGGACCATGCACTTCTGCCATAATCTGCTGCCTCAAATCATTAACACATAGCACACATAATCTACTCTGGTATCTTAGCACACCATCTCCCCCTTGGGAGAAAACCTCTACCTTTTGGTATTTAACTGAATCCTTCAGTTTGACTAAACTAGTATCCTTATCTTGTTTCTCTTTCACTTCTGAAACTAGGGAAGATTCAAAACTACACTGGACCCAAACATTCCCTTCAGTTGAATTAACCAATCTCACACCCAATCGAGCTAACTGATGAACTTCCCAAACTAACTCCTTTTTATCATTCTCCATATGAGCAACACTGCCCATAGCCAATCTATTAAGGGCGTCTTCTACTACATTGGCCTTGCCCGAATGATACAACACACTCATATCATAATATTTCAACAATTCTAACCACCTTCTCTATCAAAGATTTAACTCCTTCTAGGTAAATACATACTGCAAAGTTTTGTGATGCGTAAGCACATCAACAACACCCCATAAAGATAATGTCTCCAGATTTTCAAAGCAAACACAACATCATCTAATTAAACATCATGGGTAGGGTAATTATTTTTATGAGGCTTAAGCTGTCTAGAGGAATAGGCTATAACCTTACCTCTCTGCATCAAAATACAACCCAAACCGACTTTAGAAGTATCAAAATACACCATAAAACCATCTGTACCATCAGGTAACACTAAAACTGGGGATGAAGTGAGTCAAGTCTTAAGCTCCTGAAAACTCTTCTCATAGGAATCTGACCATTGAAACTTAACGTTTTTTGGGTCAATCTAGACATAGGAGATGCAATAAATGAGAAACCCTCAATAAAACATCTGTAATAGCCTGCTAAACCTGAGAAACTTCTAATGTCTGCCGAAGAAATAGGTCTAGGCCAATTTCTTATGGCTTCTGTCTTTTGAGGATCAACTCTAATGCCCTCACTGGAAATAATATGACCAAGGAAAGCTACTGACCTTAGCCAAAATTCACATTTGCTGAATTTGGTGAACAACTGGTGATCTCTAAGAGTTTGCAGCACAATTCTAAGATGGTCTGCATGATCATCCTCACTACGAGAGTAGACAAGGATATCATCGAGAAAGACTATGACAAATACATCCAGATACTTTTTGAACACTCTCTTCATCAAGTCCATTAAGGCTACTGGGGCATTGGTTAGCCCGAAGGACATGACTAGAAACTCAAAATGACCATAACAGGTTCTGAAAGCTATCTGTAGAATATCACATTCCCTTACTTTAAGCTGATGATAGCCAGATCTAAGGTCTATCTTAAAGAAATAACTTGCACCTTGGAGTTGATCAAATAAGTAATCAATTCTAGGAAGAGGATATTTTTTTTTACTGTGACTTTATTCAGATGATGATAGTCAATGCACATTTGCAAAGAACCATCTTTCTTTTTCATGAATAGGACAGGATCGCCCCATAGAGAAATACTAGACCTTATGAAACCTTTGTCTAAAAGATCCTTAAGTTGCTTTTTTTTTTAACTCTTTAAGCTCAGTTGGATACATATGATATGGAGGAATAAAAATAGACTGAGTATTTGGGAGAAGGTCAATCCCAAATTCTATTTCCCTATCGGGAGGTACCCCTAGCAAATCTCCAGGAAAAAACTTAGAAAACTCATTGACTACACTGACTGACTGAACTGTTGGAGTCTCAGACTTAGTGTCTTTGACTAGAACTAAATGATAGATACACCCTTTAGAAATCAACTTTCTATTTTTAAGGTAAGATATGAAGTGACTTTTAGGAGACACTGAATTTCCTTCCCACTCAAAGACTAGCTCATCCAGAAACTGAGACTTCACCACTTGGGTGCGACAATCTATAGAGCCATAACAGGAATGGTTGCCAATCCATACTAAGAATAAGGTCAAAGTCAACCATATCTAACTCTATTAGATCTGCTAACATGATTTTATGAAGGGTAGTGATAAGATACTTTCTATAGATTCGTTTGGCAACAATTGACTCACCAATTGGGATTAAAACCAAAAAAGGCTCAGGGATCCTTTTAGGACTTATTTCAAAATTTTCTACAAATAACGGGGTCACATAAGAGAAACCAGGGTCTAACAACTCATAAAAACCCAGATGCAAGACACAAAGCATACCAATAACAACATCTGGTAAATCCTCCTGCTCCTAACGGTATAGTAAAGCATAAAACCGATTCTGGTACTGACTGCTACCAGTACTGGATGATGTATCTTAAGGAGGGACTGGACGACTTAGAGGAGCTAGTGTACTAGTAGCCTGAGTTTAGGGACGAACATCTCTATTTACCTGCTTAGCATGCGAACACTCTATGATTTCATGAACCAACTTACCACAACCATAACAACCCTTCTATCCCACCAAACACTCACCAGGATGATGCTTACCATACTTAGCACACAAAGAATAACTGGGCCTTCTACACACTCTATTCTAAAATCTAGACATAGAAGACTTACCCTACTACTCTTGCTAGCTCTGGGAGTGGGAGAACTAGATGAAAATAGTGTTGGCATAGATGAGTGATTCTAAAATTACAAATGATTTCCCCTTTGAGACCTAGCTTGGCCATACTCAAACTGCCCTGTCCTAGCCCTCTTATTACTTTGGTATCTCTCTTTCAATGTTTCTGCCTTAATCCGCTGAGCATGAATCATCAACCTAGCAAGATCCAAGTCTCCAATAAGACTGGAAGTCCTACACTCCTTGACTACCAAGATAGACACTCCAGTAACAAACTTACTCATACTTGCCCTAGGATCAGCCATCGTATCTAGGGCATACTTAGACAACTGATTGAACTTAAGGCAGTACTCCTTCACTATCATTAAGCCCTGTGTTAGGTTCATAAACTCCTCTATCTTAGCTTCTCTCATTTAATGCAGAAAGAACCTGTCTAGAAAAATATCTCAAAATCTCTGCCAACTCATAGAAGCTGCATTCTCGCCTCTACCATTCCTCCACATAACTACCCAATCATATGCTACATCTTTCAACCTATAGGATTCCAACTCTACACTCTCTTTTTCAGAAACATGCATAATCTAGGTGATCTTCTTTACCTTATTTAAATAAAGTTTGGGTTACTTACCTGCCTTTGACCCAAAGAACTCTGGTGGATTTATTCTCATAAAATCTCTAATTTTGGATACTGTTAAATCACCATTCTGCTAAAGCAAGACTGCAGACTGATGGTTTCCCTGAACATTGGCAGTCACCGCCTGGGCTAACACCTGAAAGGCAGCCCAAAATGACTCACATAAGCTTGAGTAACTGAGAAACTAAAGTTTATAATTATGAGTAGTAAAACATATTCAATAAATCTAGTTAGTCATAACATTTGGTTCTAAAAGTTGTACTTATACTCACTCTTTAAGTCAAACTGTCTAAATGTAGAAAGGACTCACCCTTATAACTGAAATCTGAAAGATGAAATCTATAACTAAGGTCATTCTGTAAAGCATAATCTAAAATAAAGTTGTGAGACTTTACACTTAGTTTTGTAAATGTTATTCTATTATTCTTTTTTGTTATGTAGTAAACCTTAAAACATTAGTTAGGTTCTTCTAATCGACATAAGCCATGTGAGCTAACATGGAGTCCACCGTCTCATTCCCCTATAGGTAAAACCTCACGATGGGGAGAGATGTCAGACTTTTACCAAGGAGTATAACCTAATCTAAGTGATCACATTTGTATATATCATCCATATAAAAATGGGAATAATCTGAATTTGTACCTACGTTGGCTGTGTAGTTCTGTGAAAGATAGGGCATGCTAATCCCACACTTCCTGCTCGGTGCTAAATACTACTCCCTTTAATTTGTATGCTCATTCTATTGGAAATCCACTTTAAAATCAAGAATAAGGGTTTATTGTGAAACCAATTATGAATTTATCTAATTAAATTTGTAAGTAAAGCTAATCTGATTTTTGTAATCTGTAATAAATCCATAAAGTGGATTCTAAATCTTATCTGATGATCAAATCTTTACTGAAAATCTAAAAATAAACTGATTATTTGATTCTTAAGGAATAATATTTCTTGATATAATAATAATCAATCTTGGGATAATAACCTATGCATCAATCTCATGTCAAAACATCATAATAATCATGCTTGGTAATGAAAACAATGATAATTCAACTCAAAATCTGAAATTTACTGCAATAGGCATGTAATTATGAAATAGTCATGAAATTCAACTTCTAGAACACTTGAAATCTCATAATCTTGCAATTAGCAATAATGGATATAAACCCTAATTAAAATTTCACATAAATTCATGCAAAATCATGTTAATTTGTAAGTAAAAGATAGTTTTGGGCACAAGGATGAAAGAGGATCCTTGTTCATAAACCCCACATACCTTAATTAATCTTTAGATAAAGAAACTTGAATTTTGGATTTCTATTGGAGCTTTTGCAGATGAACTCTTGATTGTCTTGAATTGGAAATCCTTAATTTAGAGCTTTCTTGGAGAAACAATGGAGGAATTTGATTTCTTGGAGAGTAAGCTTTTGAGATCAAAGATTTGATTTGAGATATAATGGATGAAAATAAGCATAAAGTTCTTAGAATAGGCTTTAATTCCTTGTTTTGGACTAATTGGGGGCTTGGGAATTGACCAAAGTGCCCCTTTTAAAATTTAATCAGAACTGGAAATGATTAAATTTTCTCATTTTTGCATGCCATTGTGGTGGCTCACTTGATTTAGATAACTAGGAAATAGGACTCTAACGCGACATGGTGATATTGTGTTGGCTCTCTTAATAGGGGACAAGTCCCATTTTAGCCATCACCGCGATGCGCCACCATTACGGTGAGCCATAGGAAAAGGACGACTGGGACCTGTAACTTATCTGCGATGCGGGCCAATCGTAAAGGTCCACTAAAAATTGACAATTTCCAAATTGTCCCTCACCGTGACGTGGTTCTTTCCTAATTGGCACACTGCTTTACTCTAAATGCCATAACTTCTCAACCGAGTATCAGATTTAGGCAAAATTGGTATAGATGGAAAGCTAATTCTATATGTAATAAAATTATTCATCTTTGAAGCTAACCTTTGATGTTCTATAAGTGAAATTAAGATAGGAAAAAGTATGTGGGATTATAGTTAGATGGTTACCCGAAGAAAGCACGAGTTGGATGACCTATGCTGAAACGATGATTTGCCAACATGGGGTTATGGTACCATTCTTTGAGATCTTGTACACTTTGATTCATGTCTTCCCGAACTAGGACTATGGTTAGGTGCGCTGCTTTGTGATCTTGTACACTACCAAGACTTGTTAATTTGATTGAAAATTATGACACCATGCTTTGTGATCTTGCACGCCCTCCCCCTTATTGATACTCCAATCCTTGCGACAAACTTGGACTGGGGGTTTGGCCTCCAATATAAGGACAGATTCTATGTATCCAATGGAAGTATGAACTTGTAGGGTGTACCATCTAGCTCAATAATGCAGAAATAAATTGAATCACAATTGAAAGAATTGTTTTTAAAGTTCACCATATTATGCCCATGTGTTTTCATAGGTTTTATGTTAACATGTTTTATAAAGTGCTCTCATCTATGTTATATAAAAGAATATTTTGTTTTTGGACTGTTCTACGTACCAGAACATTTGTATTGACCCCTAATATTTCAGGACCTGACGCACAGTTCTGGGGTTCTGCTAAGCAGTAGATCAGTTTATCAAGCGATTGAAGTTGGTGAGCTTTCCTTGTTTTGGAAGGTCTTGGTCTATGCTATATTTTCATTTGGTTTTAGTTCATGGTCCAACCAGGGGACTTATCCTGTGTAATGCTCCGTATTTTTCAAGATTAGTTTAACTCTCAGTAGACAAGTATTCCTAAAGAAAACTTTTAGAATAATCAAAAAATTTCAGTTTAGAGCTTATCGACGTGTAGGAAATTCAGTCAGCTTTCCAATGATATAAAATTAGCCCAAATTTGATAATCGGGCAAGCAGATATAGCAAATTTTGTGAAATAGTGTGCCACCTGTACGTCCTCACATCGCGGAGACCAGCCAAATGGCAATTGTCATTTTTTAGTGAAGCTCTGCGATAACGGCGCATCGCACCAAGGCCCATTTTCAGAATTGTCCTTTTTCAGTATGACTACGCAATCATGGTACGTCGTGCCGATGTGCCATTTTTGCATCTACTGAGGCACGCAATTGTACTGCATCATGCCAAGGGCCCATTTCCCAGTTGTCCCTTTTCAAATGACTTACCGTGATGCCGCCGCATCACTGTAATGCCAAAAATCAGGATTTTCAGTTTTTAAATTTTGAGATCTTAAATCATTCCATGGGTATTTGAGTTTTTTTTTTTCATGACCCAAATAAGTATTAAACATGAAATTAAACCCCTAAATAACCTAATTAGCCAATATTTACTCACTTTCTCTCAAGAATAAATCACTCTCTCTCAAAATTAACAGAACTCTAAGAATCAAGAACAAAGCTCAAGAAATCCTACAAGAACCTTCAAGAATTAATCTTCTCAAGTATTTTAGTGTTCATTCATGGGTTCCTTTCACCCATGAAGTCCAAGAACCCTTTTCAAACTTACAAGATCTCAGATTTACAATTTCTATCCTTGAAATAGATTAAATTCATGTTCATGATATTATTGGATATTTAATTCCATGATTAATTACAAGTCTCATGAAAAATAGATGGTTTGTTGGTTGAATTATATGATCTTCATATTGAAATCTTGAATTACAAGTTGAATGTAGTAGCCATGATATTATTATATGTTTATTGCTATATGAAATAATCATGCTCCCCAAGTGTTTGATAAAATGCTCAAGTGCATTGGATAGTGAATTTTATGACAAGTTATTATGTGGTCCCATTCATGTACAACTTCATGTCATACCAGTGTTTGATAAAATGTCTAAATGAGTGCATTTTTAGCAAATAAGTATTAATATATTTTTATGATCATGCTATGGTTTATTTTCAATACTATCGAGTCTTGGGGATATTCAATACCCAAAAATCTCGTTGTTTACCTAGATCCATAGTCAATTACAGAGTAGTCTCAGTAATTTCACTATCAATGAACTCAGTCAGTTATTGAACTCAGTGAACTCAGTCAAGTACAGAACTAAGTGAAATCAGTCAATTACAAAACTCAGTGAACTCAGTCAGTTATAGAACTTAGTGAAACTCAGTATCAGTCCAATTTAGATCAGTATAGTAATCAGTGTCTTTAGTTAGGAGTAGGATTCAGCACCAAGTGAACCCAAGGATGGGGGCTCACCTGCCAGTAGAGGGTGTGGCCCTTAGTAGCAGTCCTTGCATTCTAAAAATATGTAGCCAGCGTAGGTTAAGACATCAACCTTCTAGTTGAGGGTTGATGAGGTGTTTTACCTTCCAGTTGAGGGTACCACCATTCTCATTCAGGGCACCTGCCAGATGAGAGTGACTCTTTAGCCTGTCTTTACCCATGGCACGGTACTGACACCCTTCCAACTGGGGTTACAGGTTACACCCAGTTATATTATTTGGGGCATGTTGGTTAGATGATTCCCTCCTATAATCTCAGTTTTAGTCTCAGTATAGAACTTATTTTAGTTCTACAGAATTAGGACTGTCAGATACAATCTCTCAGCTATCAGTAATTTAGTTATCAGTAATCTTAAATATCAGTTACCCAGTTATCAGAACGCAGTACTCAGCTTCAGTAAAATCTCAGATACAGTATACATGTATATGCACAGTATTGCACACTCAATATTTTATAGTAGTTTTAATTATCCATATTTTCATATTCAGTTACTTTATATTATTCAGTAAGTTACTGTTCATACATATGAAACCTTACATTCAGCCTTACCTCATCTAGAATACCAGTATATTCCATGTACTGATGCATACTCTTTCTTTGTACTATGATGTCTTATATCATAGGTTCGGATGCTCAAGTTCCTAATCGCACTTAGACAGATTCAATCAGCAGTTGCAGATTTAGTAGTGAATCCTCATCTATCGAGGATATGCTTTTATGTTAATATTTTAGCTTATCAGAATTTTATTAGTCAGAGTTAGTTAGGGGTTTGTCCTATCAACTCCATATTCAGACGGTTCAGTCAGAGGCTTTTCAGACTAGACTAGTTCAGACAACCTTTAGTTTTCAGATATTATCATCAGATATTATTATTATAAATATTCAAATTATGAACCTTATGTCATTTTAGCCTATGTTCCATATTATTATAGTATTATTATTTAGTGCTCATAGTAGGTACCAGTCATGGGTTAGCTTGTGGTCCTTCGGGGTCGTAAGCACCGTGTAGCGTCCGGGGTATAGACTTAGGGTGTTACAAACTTAGTATCAAAGCGTAAGGTTCAACAGATTCCTAGGGAGTGTGAAAGACACGTCAAGTAGAGTCTTGTGCATGGGTGTGTAGAGCGCCACACTTATGGGAAAGAGGCTACAAGACGTTCTTAGGAAAGTTTCCCTTCTTTCAGTATTCATATCATACTAGTGAGCATGATCTCAAGCTAAACTCTCTGTCTAATCCAAATTTCCCTTCTATTTATAGAACATGCCTCCCAGAAAGACTAACGAAAGAAGAACCAAAAACTATTCTGTACCTCCGCTTGTTCAAAAAGATCCCCTGAATAAGTATGTCACTCATGCCGAATTTAGAGCTGCTTTTATTACCCTAGTATGTTTAGTAGTTGCTCAGAACAATTTGCAGGATGTTGTACTAGTAAGCCTTTTTATTCATGCTTAGCAGAGTAAGGGAGAAGATCATAGAAAGAAGAAGAAAAGTAATAAGAGGGCCAGAACAAGTAGTGTTTAGCCAAGATCCAGGGGTAGTAACTTCTCCCAGCTCCGTCAGAGATTCTCAGCCCCAGTTCTGCCTTCAGTCAGGGCACCAGTGCCTAATCTTAGGAATGACAGTCGAGATAGGGCACCAGGCTCTAAGTCAAGAGGTAGTAGAAAGAGTATCTGCACTATTCCACTTTGCAGAGAACGTGGTAAGAATCATAAGGGTGTGTCTAGGGATAGTAGTTATGTTTGTTTTAGGTGTGGCAACCTAGGCCATAGAATCAAATATTGTCCTCAGTCATATTCTCAGGGTTAGTACAATCGTTCCTCAGCTCAGTTCGGTCACCCCAGGGTGCCATCTTTCGTGCCATCAACGGGCAACGCTAAAATAGGCTTTATACTTTTTAGTCCAGACAAGATCAGGAAAGTTCTCCTGATGTGGTCACTGGTACGTTACAGATACTCCATTAAATATTTATGCCTTATTAGATCCAGAATCTTCTTTGTCTTTTGTAACTCCTTACATAGCAATCAATTTCAAAGTTAGACCATATATCTTATTATATCCTTTCTCAGTGTCTATCCCAATGGGTCAGTCTATCAAAGCCCGGTGGGTATACAGGAACTGTCCGATGATGATATCTCAGAAAGTCACTTCAGCAGACTTAATAGAGTTAGAGATGCTGGATTTTGATGTCATTCTCAACATGAATTAGCTCTATTCATGCTATGCCTCAGTTGATTGTAGAAATAAAATTATTTATTTTTAGTTTCTAAATAAACCAGTCCTTGAATGGAGGGGTAGTACCACAACGCTTAAAGGTCAGTTGATTTCATACCTTAAAGTGAGAAAAATAATATCCAAGAAATATGTCTATCATCTTGTACGAGTCAAAGACTCTAGTTCAGAGACTCCTAGCATTGAGTCAGTTCCAGTAGTAAATGAATTCTCAAATATGTTTCCGGAAGATCTTCCTGGAGTTCCTCCCGAAAGGGAAATTGACTTCAGAATAGACCTTATTTAAGATACTCAGCCCATATCTAGTCCGCCATAGAGAATGGCTCCAGCTAAACTCAGAGAATTAAGAGAACAGTTAAAAAACCTTTTAGACAAAGGGTTCATCAGACCCAGTGTTTCCCCATGGGGCATACCAGTTCTATTCATCCATAAGAAAGACAGTTCTATTAGGATGTGTATTGACTACCATCAGTTGAACAAAGTCACACTTAAGAATAAATATCCATGTTCTAGAATTGATGACTCGTTCGACCAATTTTAAGGTATCAATTACTTTTCAAAGATAGACATCAGATCAGGCTATCATCATCTTAGAATCAGAGAATATGATATTCTGAAAATAGCTTTTCGAACCCGGTATGGTCACTTCAAGTTTTTAGTCATATCCTTTGGTCTCACTAATGCCCCAACAACTTTCATGGACTTAATGAACCGCGTGTTCAAGCAGTACTTGGACATATTAATTATAGTCTTCATCGATGACATTCTTGTCTATTCCCATAGCGAGAATGGTCACGTAGATCACCTTAGAATCATATTTCAAACTCTCAGCCCCCCCTCCCTCATCAGTTGTTCGCCAAATTTAGTAAGTGGGAATTTTGGCTAAGTTCAGTAGCATTCCTTGGTCATATTGTTTCTGGTTATGGAATTGAGTTGATCCTCAAAAGACCAAGGTGGTGAGAAATTAACCTAGACCCATTTCTCTATCAGATATCAGGAGCTTCTATTACTGTCAGATTATTAAGGGATTTTCATCTATTGCATCCCCTATGGTCTAGAGTAAGGTGGCGGCAGTTCAATTTAGAGATATTGATTGAGTAGTTCCTAGACCTAGAATGATGGCTTTAAGCTAAGGGGGAGATGGTAAAACAAGTAACTAAGTCAGGCTTTCAGATCCTAGTAGTGATGCCAGAATATGTAGAAAAGCATTAGGAGAGGGTGATTCCCAATCCGTTCGTACCTCAGTGCAAGGTTTCTCAGTCATCACATTATCTAATCATGCCATACATGTTAGCTCTATGATCATAGTTCATATTTGTGCACATTATAAAAAATCATGTACGCTTATAGTTCCTAGAATAAGGAGTTCCAGCTCACTTAGGGTTACAAATCGTGTTCCATGAATACAGAAAATCCAAACTCAGGTCATGGAAATCATAACTCATGTACTCATTCTTTACAGTATGCTCAGTTCCCATGACTTATGCTACACTTCTAATGTTCAACTAAATTCAGATTATGTTATGTATACCCTCAGTTTAGATCTCTTGATAAATCCATGATATTGATATTCTAATCCTCATGCCTCAGTTAGATGCCAAGTTTTGTATAGTTTCCATTCATGCTTCAGGTCCTCATGTTTTGACCTTTCAGTGAACTTCCTTAAGAAATAATGTATTAATGATTAATTGCTTAGATGGGAGAGAGTAAATGTTTCATAAAAGATTGTTGCATGCTTGTTTTACATGAGGCTATAGTTAAAAATAGGCTTGAATATTATGTTGGTGTGTAAGTGGCTAAATGCATTTCATAAATTTGAGTAGGCTTGAACATAGTGGGAGAATTTAGTCCAGTTCAGACCTCAGTAGGTAGAGATATCAGTGCCCATGTGAATATTTTCAGTTGCCTCAAGTTAAATACGGTGTCAAGATAGAAATTATAGTTGAGGGAAAGTTAAGAAACGTGGCTAAGATTGCAATTTAGTAGTTGCAGTGCATAAAGCTTAGTAACTCTATCTTAGATAATGTTTCGTAAGCCTTGCTCTATATTGTAGAATTTTTGCCATGTTGTGATTTCTTATTTAGATGTCTTATTTAGACCATGCCAAGATCCCTTGCTCCCTAAGGTCTTTAGAACTTTATATAAAGAGTGTAATACCCCGTATTTTTCTAGCTCAGTTTAACTGTCAGTATATAAGTATTCCTATGTAAAATATTTATAATACTCAGAATTTTTCAGTTTAGAGCTTACCGTTGCATAGAAAATTTAGTAAGCTTTCCAACGATATAAAATTTGCCCAAATTCGATAACCGAGCAAGAAGTTATAGCATATTTTTGTAAAAAGTGTACCACCTGGCACATCATTGCATCGCAGAGACCAGCCAAATGGCAATTATCATTTTCCAGTGAAAATCTACGATAACGACGTATCACGTCAAGGCCCATTTCCAAAATTATCCTTTTTTAGTGTGACTCTGTGATCATGGTGCATCGCGCCGATTTGCCATTTCACATCCAATGAGGCACCGCAATTGTACCGCATTGCGCCAAGGGCCCAGTTCCCAGTTGTTCCTTTTCTAGTGGCTCACTACGATGCCATTGCATCACGGTGAAGCTAAAAATCGGGATTTTTTATTTTTAAATTCCAAGTTTTTATATAATTCCAGGGGTATTTGAGTCTTTTTTCATGACCCAGATCAGTCTTAAACACGAAATTAAACCCCTAAATAACCTAATTAGCAATTATTTACTCACTTCCTCTCAAGAATAAATCACACCCCTAAATAACCTAATTAGCAATTATTTACTCACTTTCTCTCAAGAATAAATCACTCTCTCTCAAAATCAATAAAACCCTAGCTTCAAGAATCAAGAACAAAGCTGAAGAAATCCTCCAAGAATCTTCAAGAATTAATCTTCTCAAGTATGTTAGGTGTTCATTCATGGGTTCCTTTCACCCATGAAGTGTAAGAACCCTTTTTAAATAAACAAGATCACAGATTTATGATTTCCATGCTTGAAATATGTTGAATTCATGTTCATGATATTATTAGGAATTTAATTCCATGATTAATTACAAGTCTCATTAAAAATAGATGGTTTGTGGGTTGAATTATGTGATCTTCATGTTGAACTCTTGAATTACAATTTGAATGTAGTAGCCATGATATTTATATATGTTTATTGTTGTATGAAATAATCATACTCCCCAAGTGTTTGATAAAATGCTCAAGTGCATTGGATAGTGAATTTTATGAGATGTTATTATGTGGTCCTATTCATGTAAAAGTTCATGCCATACAAGTGTTTGACAAAATATCTAAATGAGTGCATTGTTAGAAAGCAAGTATTATTATATTTTTATGATCATACTATGCTTTATTTTCAATGCTATCGAGTCCTGGGGGTATTAAATACCCAAAATTCTAGTTGTTTACCTTGAGCCATAGTCAATTACAGATTAGTCTCAGTAATGTCACGACCAGTAAACTCAGTGAACTCAGTCAATTACAGAACTCCATGAGCTCAGTCAGTTAAAGAGCTCAGTGAAACTCAGTATCAATCCAGTTCAGCACAGTATAGTAATCAGTGTCTTCAGTTGGGAGTAGGATTTAGCACCGTGAACCCAAGGATGGGGGTCACTTGCCAGTAGAGGGTGTGACCCTTAGTAGCAGTCCTTGCATTCCAAAACTACGTAGCCAGTGTAGCTTGAGATATCAACCTGCCACTTGAGGGCTGATGAGGTATTTTACCTGCCAGTTGAGGGTACCACTGTTCTCGTTCAAGGCACCTGCCATATGAGGGTGACTCTTCAGCTTGTCTTTATCCGTGGCACGGTACTGACACCCGTCCAACTGGGGTTACAGTTTGGACCCCAGTTATCTTATTTGGGGCATGTTGGTTAGATAATTACCTCCTATAGTCTCAATTTTAGTCTCAATATAGAACTCAATTCAGTTCTACAGTATTAGGACTATCAGATATAGTCATTCAACTCTCAGTAATCTCAAATATTAGTCACCCAGTTATTAGAACGCAGTAATCAGCTTCAGTAAAATCTTAGATATAATATACATGTGTATGCACAATATTTTGCATACTCAGTATTTGACAGTAGTTTTAGTTATCCGTGTATTCATATTTAGTTACTCTATATCATTCAGTCAGTTACTGTTCATGCATATGAACCCTTGCATTCAGTCTTACCCCATATAGCATACCAGTACATTTCACGTACTGATGCATACTCTTTCTTTGTGCTATGATGTCTCATATCATAGGTTTGGATTCTCAGGTTCCTGACCGCGCTTAGATAGATTTATTCAGTAGTCGCAGATTCAGTAGTGAGTCCTTATCTATCGAGGATATGCTTTTATTTTAGTATTTTAATTTATCAATATTTCACTAGTCAGAGTTAGTTGTGGGCTTCCCATATCAACTCCATATTCAGACGGTTCAGTTAAAGGCTTTTCAGACTAGACTAGTTCACACAGCCTTCAATTTTTAGATATTATCATTAGATGTTTTTATTATCAGTATCATATTATGAACCTTATGGCATTTAAGCCTATGTTCTACATTATTACAGTATTATTATTTAGTACAGCAGGTACCAGTCATGGGTTAGCTTATGGTCCTTCAGGGTCGTAAGCAATGTGTGGCGTTCGGGGTGCAGACTCGGGGTGTTACATCTTCGTTTCTGACAGATCTTGTTTCCATATTGTTCGAGATTTCATAGACTGGTATTAGATGTTCTTGAATGTTTATGAACTCATATTCATATTGTTCAGTTGAAATAAGAGGATAACCATGTTGCTGTTTTGCTATGTTTTCCGTATTTCTTTATAGCATGTGAATTATGTATATGATTACCAGTTAGGAGGGCTATCGGACCTTCATGGTTTGGGATGCTCATCGAGGCTAGGTTCTCGGTTCGTTTCGTAATAGCTAGGCAACCTGTTCCATCCATAGGCAACAACAAGGCTAAAATAAGATAATCAGTGGGGCACGTACTCTAACAAGTGGTATCAGAGATAGGTTGTCTTAAAAAGTGTTAGAACCTAAGGAAAGATCACTATGATGAATTCTACACCACTTAATGGTCACAGTGAAGGTCAATCCACTACAAGACCTCCGCTCTTTGATGGCTCCCACTTTTTCTGGTGGAAATCTAGGATAGAAATTTTTCTCCAAGGTGAAGATTATGAATTATGGGATAGAATTGTAGATGGACCAACAATTCCCATGAATATAGTAGATGTAGAATAAGTGAAAAAGGTGAGGAATGAATTCACCCCAGAAGATGTTGTTGGACTAAAAAAGAATGCAAAAGCTAAACATATTCTTGCTTGTGGTCTTGGTCCAGTCGAGTTCAATAGAATGTCTAATTGCAACACTGCCAAGCAAATCTGGGATTCTCTAGTTAATGCACATAAGGTCACCTCTCAGGTAAGAAAGTTCAAAATTGCTATTCTCTTTACTGAATACGAGGCCTTTAAAATGAGGAGAGTGAATCTCTTTATGAGATGATGATAAGACTTACAACTTTAACAAATGAATTAACTTCCTTCGGAAAAGTTATTCTTATGGAGAAATAAGTTGAAAAGGTTCTAAGGGTATTACCTAAGTCTAAATGGGATGTTAAGGTTACTGCCATTAGGGAAGAAAAGGATCTCACTTGAATGACTTTGGATAAACTAGTCGGAAATATGAAGACCTATGAGATGAATATGGAAAATCTAAAAAGGGCATATGATTGTGATGAATCTGAAATGGATGAAGAACAAATAGCCCTCAGTACGAAAAAATTCAAGAAGTTTTTCAAGAAAAAGGGATCTGACAAGAATGAAATAGGTAGCAAGAAGTGGTCCAATGATAAAAATCAGGATGGATACTACAAATGTGACAAAACTGATCATCATATTAAGGATTGTCCTCTTTGGGAGATTGAGTGGAAAAGGGAAAGAGCTGAAAAAGAACTGAAGGATAAGGCAAATGAAATTGACTAAGTCCATAATCCATAACATCTTGGGGTCTTGAAAATGACTAAGTCCTCAACACTTAGTGAGAATTTCAAGCCTTGGACCCCTTAAACATGCAACTGGAAGCTGAATCAAGATTAGAATCTTACGGGGTATTAATATCTCCCCCTTGGGACCATTCGCCCTCAAATGAAATTGGTTAAGCTTAGATATTAAGGAGACTGAGAACATATACTGAATACTGATTAGCTGAAACATTAAAATTCTTATCATGAAACTGATTTCTAAGCTGACTTGACTCTATTGACTGTAAGGAGCTGATTCATGCTGATAGTTTAGAACTCGCTTGAAATGTTCATGATATGATTATACATATAAAACTGCAAAGTAATAACTGATGTAATAAAATTCCAAAAAATACTAAGGAAGGAATAAAGTATGTAACTTCTCATTAGGAATTGTTTCTCAACGAAAAACGTATAGGAATCAAAAGAAAAGGGCTTCATGGCATCGCCAAGTACATTATGTAAGCACGAATCATGAGAAAATGAGACTAAGGTCGTAAAAAGGGTAATACACAATCTAAGTTGGAATACTTTGAAAACTGAGATCATGGACTGAATACTTATGTACTGAGTCATGACTAAATAGCCGCATATGAAAGATGATGCTTGGACTGAGCTGAATTCACAACTTACATGCATGCAAACAAATTACCTCTTGGAATATCCATATTTTCATGAAAATTCAAATAGTAAGACTAGATAGAAAGATAGAAAATTATAGGAGTTTATCTATCCGATTGCTAATCTAAATTGCTGGCTATACATACTAATTCATATTGAAAGTGCATACTCAACTGGAGTATTTCTTCAACACACTTTGCAAGAGGTTCTAATAACATTAGGGAGCAAAGAAGCTTGAGCATGATCTAAATAAGATATCTAAGTAAGGAACCTTAATATGATTATAACTCTGTAACATGGAACATAAGCCTATGAAACATAAGCTGGGATAGAATTACTAGGCCTTAGGCAATGCAACTGGATAATTCAAACTTAGCCTTGCTCCTTAAATACCAGCATGGGTACATATAACTACTCCAGCCAAAGTCTGAGCTGAGCTACATACTCCCACCATGTTCAAGACTAACTTAAATTTATAAGGTACTGCACATAACACCATAATGCTAGTCTGAACCATGAATTCAATACCCCATGCATTTTCACAACTTCTCATCTCAAGAGGTATTCTTCTTACCACTACAATAACTAAATTAAACCTTTTACTAGGAATTTGCTAGCGCACAATGGTCCTATCCACATAGATTGACATCCAAGCTTATCATTATAACCACATATGAACTTCTTGGAAAACACCCATAAAAGCATCTTTCTCATATTCTCTAAACCTCTATCAATAACAATTTTCTTGCACTATTCTTAAGAAGACAGGCGTGGAATTCTCAACTAACCATGACATATACCAAAATCTTTACCTCAATATTCCTTCATACTTATAGCCTTAGATAAATCAAGCATACTCTAATCTTTTTTTTTTAACAAGGAATATTTAGTCTCTCCCATCTCAGTAATTACTCATCACCACTATTATTTCATAAGGAGAGGTCACTGAAAGGTTAGAACATAAGGACTTGAAGCATGGAAGAATATTATGTATAACTTTGACACTTAACTAAGGCCTAGGGAATAGAGTATCAACGACATGAATTCATCAAAGAGATCTAAACTAAGGATATACATGACATAGTCTGAATTTCATTGGTCATTAAGAGTGCACCATGAGTTTTGGGAACTGAGCATATTGTAAGACATGGGTACATGAGGCATGAGCCGCATGATCTGAGTTTAGAGTTAATAAATTCATGGAATATAATTCATACTACTGAGTGAACTGGAACTCCTTATAATAGGATCTAGAAGCACACATAATTCCCTATGATGTGCATGAATATGAACTATGATCATGGAGATAACGTGTAAGGCATGAGTAGATGTCATGATGACTGAAGCATAAAAATTTGCACTTTGAGAGTAATGGATCAGGTATCTTCCTCCCTTAATATTATGTTGCAACACACTGGCATCACTACTAGAATCTAAGATCCTGGCTTGGCTTCTTGTTCTATCATCTCCCCCTTAAATTAAAGCTATCATTCTAAGTCTGTAGACCCTTTTTACAAACTCTAAACTAAACTGCAACCATCTTAAGCTCGAGTCTGAGACATAACAATACACATAAATAATAAAACCACCCTGAAAGATTGCATCTAAAAGTGTAAAATCCACTACTAATACGTCTTTATGAGATACAACGCTTAGCTTTCTATAGCCTTTACTTTGGCAGGTAAGAACATCATATACTACATTACTAGCCTCATTCACACTTAGCAACTCAAAGATACTATCAAAGCACACACATTAAAAACTTAGAAATAATTCAATCCTATATCGCCTTGGGTACACCTCTAGATCATACCCATGTCATTACACTTAATTTCAACTAATAAACTTAAATTGTTACATACACTGCTTCAAGCTTACTGGTCCACCTTTCATACAACTGTCCCAATGAATACATAATCTTTTAAATCCAGATAAACACTATCCCTACTTTACTGCTATTAAAATTTTTGGGTTCATGCTCCAAACTCTAGATCATATGTTTCCATAGGATTCTAAGAAAGGATCTGAGGTCACATCTAACTTTGGCTTAGTGCACGATTTTCATAAACATGAATAAAATCATTCAAACTTTGAAACTTAAAAGAAGAGATAGGATACTTTTAAGCCTGTGTGCAATCCTATAACTGTCTGTCGGGATTATATGAGAAAAATTTATTTGTAAGGACTTAAGCTTGGCTATTTCTGCTACCTCAAGAATAAGGCAGAGTTGACACGAATGGAGTAATATAAGAATCTGCATAAGATCATTAGAGAAAACTTCTACTGTACCATTTGAGACATGAAAAAAGGAAAACATTCTTAAATATCCGATAGCCTCTCAAAGAAAAGTACCAACATCTCTGTACCATTCTGCAAGACTCTACTAGACACGTCTTCATAGACACCCTTGGACACTTAAACTCTGTGCTCTGATACCAAGTTTGTCATCACTTGAGGCTACCCCTAGTTGTAACACAGTTCTTAGAACCATAAGTGATCCCAAGCTAACCCATGTACTGGCATGATACTTAAGCAACTGATTTAAAATATATGTACAAGCTAAATTTTGCTGAGTGGTAACATACTCATGAGAAAATCTAAATAATTACAATACTGTTAAAGTTTACAACATGATAAAACTAAATAGAGAGATGGAATAATGTATCATGACTGTGACTGACTATCTATGAAGCCTCTACAATACTGATTATAGTGTAACACCCCGTACTTTTAGGCTAAAGCTAAACCATCTTTTCGATGACTATGAACCCAAACTGTAATATTCCATACTATTCTTAGCTTAATTCAAATTTTAGTTGCATTCTTAAGGAGATTAAGACTCAAAATATTCACTAAGTGTTGGGGGCTTAGTCATCTTCAAGACCCCTAAACTTTAAGGCTTTCTATTTTAACCTTCTCAACCCTGAGATGATAGTTTTTGAGTTACTTCATGTTCAGGGATGTAAAAAGTATGTCTTGGGGGAGTTTTAGATTTTTTGGACTAGGTTTGGGCCATGTTTGGATCACAAATCCAGCAAGTCACCGCGATAGGGCCGCGTCGCGGTGACATTTTAATTAGCACGTACATCGCATCCCAGTGAAGGTGTTTTTGTCCAGTTCTTAATTTATAATTTGAATGCATATTTCATGATCTTTATCCTAGTGTGTGAAGTGTTTATTGGATGAAAAATGTTCATAGAAATCACTTAGACCAAAGTTGAGTTAAGAGCCTAGGATTCGTCCAAAGTTCGGTATTCGATTCTACAAGGATCAACTTCAAATATAAAATACTTTTGATTTATGTGGAATTTTTTATCACAAGACCCACCAAATTGTAGATAATTGAGTCATCTTTTCAACGATACAAATTTTGTCTTAATCCTATACCCGAGCAAAAAGTTATGAACATTTTTGTTTGAAACAGTAAGCAACTGCGATAAGACCACATCACGGTGGGCATGCAAAATGCAATTACAGATTTAAAAAATGTCAGAAGGAAACCTGGGTCTTTTCCCCTTCAATACAATCATTCATAACACGACTTGGGGCATCAGTTAGGAAATTATTTGCCCTTCATCTCCAATTAACTCTCAAGAAAAACCCTCTCTCTTCCCTAGAGTAAATTCAATCCTTTTTCCCTAAGTAATCTAGAAATCAAGCTTTCCAATATCAAGATTCTTCAAGCAAGCATCAAAATTAGGGTTCATCCTCCAAGTTAAGAAACCTAAGGTACATGGGTCTATCCTAATCTTCATGGGCATAAAATTTTATTATTCAATCAATCTTGTAATGTATATAATTTCCTACAAGAGATAGATTTTGAAACGGTTGAAGAACATGCGTTGTAAATTCGTTTTATGATAAAAATCATGCATAAATTATGAGATTGTTTTCCCCAAATTTAGTTTGTTTTCATGTATACACTTGTTATTGATTTGAAAGCTATATAGGAGCATTGTTTATGCATATTCCCTCTCTTGTAATGAAATCTATTGTGTGACAATGTCGTGGATAGTTTACATACATGGTTGAAAGTTGAGTTTAAGTGTTTTGCCAATATTTGCGGATTTTTACTGCTTTATAAAAGAATTGAGAGGGGTTTTATTTGATTTATAAATGCTCATGTTTCCAATTGAGAATTTCATGTAATTGATAAAAGAGAGACCACCGTAGATAAAGTATTGAAGAGAGAAAGTGGTTTGTTTTTATGTGCTTTCAAAGTATGAACTCACACCTGATTTTTTAATTTTTTGGGTGGTCAATAATACATTTTGAAATAAAAAGGGTAGTAGAGATGTTGTGACATGAAATTAAGGACTTACAAATCTAGGTATGATGATACCCTGTTACTATGTGCCCTAAATAGAATAAGAAAGAAATGGATTATAAGAAGAAGATATTTTTTTGAGTCTAAAATTAGGCTTAAAAGGGTTAGATGGTTACCCGAAGAAGACACGAGTTCAGATAACTCATTGCTTAAAACTGTGATTTGCCGACACGAGTTCATGTTACCCTAAAATAGGGATTGTGCATTGGTGAAGGCCCTATGGCGCAGTAGAGATATAGATTCTCTAACCCTTGCAGCAAACTTAGGTTGGGAGTTTGGACATTGAGTCAAGGGAAAATTCCATATAGCCCATGGAATTTCAGATTGTAGGGTATGTCATCTAGCTAAAAAGAGAAATAAAGAATAGAGTAATAATTCTAAGAAAATGTTTTGAAGTTTATCAAATTATGCCCATGTATTTTCAATTGTTTAATTCTAACTTGATTTTATAAAATGCTCTCACCTATGTTATGCAAAAATATATTTTGTTTTTGGATTGTTGTACGTACCAGTACCTCTGTGTATTGACCCCCTATATTTCAGGTTCTATGGTATAGTTCTATGGTCCATCACATCAGTATAATACTTGGGATATGATAGAAATAGGTGAGTCGTCCATCTTTCGGAAGGCCTTTACTTATATGTTGAGTCTTTTAGTGTATTATCCAGCCAGGGGCTTTGTCCCGGTCTAGATAGTTAGTTCTCATTAGAGGCATCATAGACGAAAGTTAAGTATTGTATTGTCATATTTGTTGACACAGTTGCATTGTAAGTTTCCCTTGAGTTTTCATCATATCTTTCACAGTTTGATTATGTATGAATTATGGTTATGATTACATGCTAAGGGGTCTCTCATGCCCTCGTGGTTCAGGATGCCCGTCATAGCTAGGGCCTCAGTTTGGGTCAAGACAATAGTGGTATAAGAGCACGGTTCATGGTCCCAGGGTGTCAACAAAGCCGTGTCTAGTAGAGTTTTTCTTATAGGTGTGTTGTATACCATACTTATAATCTGAAGGCTACCAGAAATTTAGGAGTGTCTCTCATTCTTTCATTCCCTAGTTCATGCTATAGCATCGTCCATACAAAAATTATCCAAATTACTTCCTTACTCTAATATTATTAGATATGTCTCATTTTCGAGACGATCCAAGTGCAAAGGCTTAGAGTCTAAACTATGTGGTCCTTTCTGAATGAGTTATACATGAAGTTATGAGATATCACAAAGACTTGAATGGAGTCCATTAGTTCTTCAAAGTGTATTGACTTGAGTGTATACTTCTATATTAATGAAATTATGCTTTCTATCCTGAAGTCAAAGTGTGTTCATTCCTTTCAAAATCCTTGTTGTAGATGCCATGCTTAAGGGTAGAGATGTGTAGTAGAATGTTGGAATAGTATTTCCACCTGAGCAGTATTATATGATATGGTGTCATGACCTATATGTAGTAAGATGGTACAAAAGTTTATGAAATGAAGTCACAATTTTAGAAGTCATAATGAGGCTGACTGTAAGATCCCACAAAATCCTAAGCTTAATTCAGTCCTTTAGGATTGTCAAGGGGTCCCAAACTTAGAATATTTTAGCTAAGTACTCAGACTTAGTGTCATTTTAACCAATGAATGTTTGCAATATTATTTTGCGACCTTTACATCCATTAAATATTGATGTTAAGGTTGATTCATTATCAGGAATGTCCATAGGTGTTTCTGAACATGTTTCGAATTTTTCGGACTTCGTTTGAAGCTCCTTTGGAATCTCAAAACAGTGAATCAATGTGATCTTGGAATGATGCGTTGACTATCGTTTTGATTACTATTTTGTCCATCTACCATCATCCAATTCCAGTGAATCGATGCGAACATGGTGCGACGCATTGGCTATCACGTCAATGCCAACGACGCACCACATCGACATGCACATCGGTAACCCAGTTTTCAGTCATTAAAAGACCACATTCTTGGGGTATTTAGGTCTTTTTCCCTTGACCCTCAACCCCCAAAGCACGAAATTAAACTTCTTATAGAGAAAATATAGTCATTCTTTCTCAAATTTGCTCAAGAACAAAACCCTAGAAGATCCAATTTCAAATCAAGAACTCAAGATTCAATCATAAACTTTTTGAAATTCTTGAACAAAAGTATGTGAAGTATTCATCCAAGGGTTTCTTCACTCCTTGGAGTACAAGAATCTCTTTTGAACTTCAAGAAATTGATTTTTATGATTTACATGGTTGGAATTAATGTGTATCCATGATTACTATTTAATTTAAGTTCCTAATTCATGATTATATACATATATCTCATGTGAAATTGACCTATATATGTGTGGATTCATGTGAATCCATGATAAACCCTTGACTTGTGAAATTAGATATGAATTATGATGCTCACTTGTTGTTCAATACTATGTGTATATACTATGCTCACCAAGTGCTTGATAAATTGTCCATGTGAACTATTAAGAGAATGAAATCATGTCAAGTTAGCTTATGTGCAATTTAAATCATGCAAGTATTTGTCAAAATGCCCCAATAAATGAATGATGATCAAGTTCATAGTTTACATGTTTCATGTTTATGCCATGTCTCTTAATTTATATTATTGAGTCCTGGGGGTACTTGTACCCAATAGTTTAGCTGATTACCTAGATCCATGGTCAGTTATAGAACAGTTTTAGTCACTATACGATCAACAGTACTCTTAGTCAATTATAGAACTTAGGAAAACTCAGTAGAATCCATATTAGTCCAGTCTAATTCAGTATCCAGTTCAGACCTTAATAAACTCAGTCAGCTAATAAAATTTAGTAGTATTCTGTCTGTTGACGAAACTTAGTGAACTCACTTTAGTTCAGCTAAATAGTAATCTCAGTAACCGTTCAGGCCAGCCTAGTACAGATTAGAAATTTGCTCATTGTCTATTCAGTTAGGAGTAGGATTTAGCACCGAGTTAACCCAGGTATGGGGGTATTCTTGTCAGCAGAGGGTTTCACCCTTAGCAATAATCCCTACATTACAAAACTACGTAGCCAGCGTAGGTTGAGGTATCTTTCTGCTATACATTATAAGGGTTGATACTTTTCATTTGAGTTATCCTACCAGCGAGGGTTGATAAAAGAGCTTCCTGTCAGAGAGGGTTAACTCATAACTTTTCCTTCCCCGTGGCATGGTATTGAAACCCTTCTAACTGGGGTTACAGGTTAGACCCCAAATCAGTTAGAGAATGGGCATGTAGGTTAGATGATTACCTTCCAAAGTCTCAATTCCAGTCTTATCTCAGGATAGAACTCAGTTCAATTCTTCAGATTTAGGACTATCAAACATAGTCACTCAGCTTAGTACAAAACTCAATATGGCTCCACAGTATTCAGAACTATCAAATATAGTCATTCAGATAATCAGTAATACAATATTCATAAACTCAGATATCGGTTATCAGTATTCCAATTCAGTACTTAATATTAGTATGATCTCAGTTACAGTCTATGTATTCATGCATGTACTCTTACTTAATCATACTTATGTTATTTAGTTATTATTGTGCATGCATATGAATCTATGCATATCAGCCTACCTCACTGAGCATACCAGTATATTCAAAGTACTGACGCATGCTTTTCTTTACGCTATGATGTCTTATATCATAGGTTTAGATGCACGAGCTCCAGAGCACCCTTAGCAGTTTAGATTCTCAGCTTTCAGAGTAGTGGTGAGTCCTCATAGTTTGAGGAAATGCTTATTATTTATAGTACTTTATTTTTATTTTAGTAGATGGATTTAGGTGGGAGCTTGTCCCATCAACTCCACAATTTAGACAGTTAGAGGCTTTTCATACTAGAGTATTCTCAGACAATTGTTAAGTTTTTCAGCACTTATATTCAGTTTTGGTATTTTGATACTGCATTCAGATTTATTTATAAATTTGAACCTTATGGCATATGTTTCCATCTATTTTCTTAATCATTATAGTATTTATTACACAGTTATTATAGCAGGTACCAGTCATGGTTTAGCTTATGGTCCTTTGGGATTATGAGCACTGTGTGGCGTCCAGGGTATAGACTCAGGGCATTATAGCGACTTTTGCATAAATGATCTAGTTTAGTTGTATAACCATTCATTGAGGGATGGGTTGCCATTGTATAGTGAGTGACTAATGTTGTATCACGATTTGTAGATTGCATGGTAGTCTGTATTGTAAGCGATTATGTATCATTTTTATTTATTCAAAATAGGAAAGGATCCTAGAATAGATAGTTACGGTGGTTGTAGAAATCTGTTATAGGTTGTGAATGAAAAGGGGTAATTAGTCAATAAGTTACGGGTAGAGATTCGTTGGTGTATATGAAAATTGAAGGTAGTGGAGACGTATGTATGGGTAAGTAAATATGATTTGAGAAAGTGGAATATGTTAATAAGATCGTAGTGGGTTATATTATAAGATTAAGATCGACAACCCTTGTTATGTGATTTTACCCCCTTGATTGTCTTTTCTCTAGTAGTTGTAACTAGTACGGCACGTGAGAAGGTATGTGGAAGGTTCAAAGGTGTTATAGTTATGTTGTGGAGAGAATAAACTTGTGGGCCAAAGTTAAGTGAAATAAGAGACATAGGTTGATTTTTCCATTCAATTGATTAGTATAGTATATGGCATGCTTCATATGATTGGTGTTGTTGGACAATAGACTTGAACTTTAGATGTAGAGTGTAGTGTTAATGATAGTAGCTCAAGATTGATAATGTATGTTTTGTGGGAATGAAATAATTGGCTTGATATAATGTTTGAAATATCCTAGGTTGGCAACTTGCCGAATAAGGAGTGGATAATTATGATATATATATATATAGTCATGAGAACTAGTGTTAAAAATGATGAATCGTGGTTGAGTCATTAAGTGGATAAGGGCGTAAGTATATAAGAATAAGTTGCAACCCCCTCCCCAAGTAATATATTGTTAGGTAAGGTTTTATAGATATAAGTGTCATGTTTACCTAGATCTCATTCTTGAATTTTGTAGTATGGAAAAGTTTGGGAAGTTCTTATATTGTGTACTTTAGAGTTGAATTGAGGAAATATAGGTGGGAAATATACTCCTTTGGTATAGTTTTACAAATTTTGGTAAGTTGTAAGTTATGTGATTAAAGATCTAATGTTAGTGGGTTGAGTAGTGGAGAATGGATCATTATATGGTAAGGAGTGTGGGTGTGTATGCTCGTAAGAGTGTGATTTATAGGGTGATGGCTACAGAGGCTAGCGAAAGTTAATAGTAGCACTCCCAAAAAGAAATGCCTTCAAAGGATAGTTTATTAGGGGATGTTAATTTTTTTATATGTATAGTGATACCCATTGTGCTGGGTGTTGTTCTTGTAGATTTAATGAGAGGTTATGTCATCAAGTCTAGGTTTGTGACTTTGATCTAAGGGTGAAATGATGAATTAAGGTAGTTCCCAAATTTTCTTGAGGTGTCAAGTTTCAGAAAAGAGTCATGATAAAATCTATTCCTATTCAAACAAGCTCCTCCTACTTTAATTTAAGAAGTTATTCTACCAATGACTTATGTATTCAAGTCCTGCCTATGTCTAAGGTCTGAATTCTCTATGTAACTCATGTCATATTTCGACCTCCAAACTAGAAGCAATGATGTCTGAGTAAATCCAATCTTTTAGATATTCAAGATCTATGTTATGATGCTCATGATCCATAAAAATCCATGTCTTATAGCATGTTTGATTCTAAGAAACTATGCTTTCTATATATGTTATTGATTTATGTTACATCAGAATTAGCCAAAGTGATAAGGTTCATGCAAACTCATGACTATCTCAACTCTAAAAATAAGAAGCAATAGCTCCAAGTATCAGTTCTTGTCTCAATTGTTGACTTCATAAATTTTGGCCTTATGTTATATGACTCTTGATATGTGCACAAATGTTTCTCACTGTGCCCAGTCCTAAGAACACTTGTTGTGTATATTTATTTCTAACCACTCTCTATCTATGATCTAGACATTGGATATATGAAGTACTTCATGCCTATTGTACCGTATCAACATCTTGTGCCCCACCTTGAGTAGTGCAATAAGTATAAGTTATAATCAGATAGTGTTACTCCCATTCATGATTTATATGCTCGGGTCCCTCAATGACCCTCCGTATGCTAGTATGATGATGGTTATGGAAGCATAGTAATGTCTTAGGTAGGGGAGTAGATGTTCTTGAATATGAAAATTTTGATGTGATTTCTTTAGCTAAGGTTATAGGTGAAGGGGAAAGAAGGAGTGAGATTTTGATATGTATAAAGGTTAGGAAGGAGATATGTGGCAAAAATCTATATGATAGTGATGGAATTTACTGGTCTTAGTGGGAGATCCATGAAGTGGGTGAAGTAATGATAGGCTTGAATGTTGTGATTGATGAAAACACAAACCCACATACTATATGGTTAGTACTCCTTGAATTAAAAGCCAAAGGTGTTTGATGGTAGTGATAAGGTGTAGTAATCTTCTTAAAGAGATGTAAAGTATGGAGTCCCATAGCTTAATCTAGCACCTTTTTTCTCTGAGTTAGGCTTCAACATAGGAGTATTATACAGTGGGACTCAAACTTTTGTGGTTAGATGTGTGATAGAAGAATTGTAAGTTGGAAATGATGAAGTATGTTATTTTTTGTTTGGGGCAGAGCCGAATAGTGTCTCTAAGTTTAATCTATTCGTTGTATAATGTGAAGTAGAGAATGCTTCTATCCTCATCTCTAGAGAAATCTCATTTCATGATTGTACCGATGGGAATCAGGCCTATTATCACCAAATTAACTCATGCCTTGCATTGTGATGATTATGATTCATAGAACTCCTATGCAAGATCATCCCTATGTAAAGTTTCATTACCTCATGCTTCGTGCTTACACATTTTACTATGGGTTATCATGAAGATCCTTTGATACCTTTGCATACTTGGTTGAGGAAAAATATTTTGTGCGAGGTTACGTTCGTTATTTAATATTTTTAGAGCTTCAATAAGTTCCTACCCATCATTCGAGGATGAATGATCCCAAGAGGGACATAATGTAACATCCCACACTTTTGGACTAAAGTTAAACCATCTTTCCAATTTTTATGAACCCAAACTATAATACTCCATACTATTCTTATCTTAATTCAGCTTTTAGTTGCATGCTTAAAGGGCTTAAGGCTCAAAATTTTCACTAAGTGTTGGGGGATTAGTCATCTTCAAGACCCCTAAACTTTGCGGATTTCTATTTTGACCTTCTCGACCCCAAGATTATAGTTTTAGATCAAATTCATGTTCAGGGATGTAAGAAGTATGTCTCGAGGGAGTTTCAAATTTTTTGGCCAAGGTTTGGGTCACGTTTGGATCACGAATCCAAAAAGTCACCGCAATACGGCCGCATCGCAGAGACATTCCCATTGGAACGTACATCGCATCACGGTGAAGGTGTTTTCATCTATTTCTTAATTTATAATTTGAATGCATGAGTCATGATCTTTATCCTAGTGTGTGAAGTTCTTATTGGGTGAAAAATATGCAGAGAAATCACTTAGAGCAAAGTTGAGCTAAAAGCCTAGGATTCATCCAAAGTTTGGTATTCGATTCTACAAGGGTCAACTTCAAATGTGTATAGCTTTTGATATATGTGGAATTTTTCATCTCTTGACCCACAAAATTTTAGATAATTGAGTCAGATTTCCAACTATACCAATTTTGCCTTAATTCAATACCCAAGCGAAAAGTTATGACCATTTTTGTTTTAACCAGTAAGCCACCAGGATAAGACCCCGTCGCGGTGGGCATGCAAAACGCAGTTACGAATTTAAAAATGTCAGAAGGACAACTGGGTCTTTTCCCCCTCAACCCAATCATTCATAACACGACTTGCGGCATCAGTTAGGGCATTATTTCCCTTTTTCTCCAATTAACTCTGAAGAAAAACCCTCCCTCTTCCCTAGAGAAAATTCAATCCTTTTTTCCCAAGTAATCTAGAAATCAAGCTTTCCAAGATCAAGATTCTTCAAGAGAGCATTGAAATTGGGGTTCATCCTCCAAGTTAAGAAATCTATGGTATAAATTTTATTATTCAATCAATCTTGTAACATATATAATTTCCTACAAGAGATAGATTTTGAAATGGTTGAAGAACATGTGTTGTAAATCCATTTTATGATAAAAATCATGCATAAATTATGAGATTGTTTTCCCTAAATTTAATTTGTTTTCATGTATACACGTGTTATTGATTTGCAAGATGTATCAGAGCACCGTTTATGCATATTCCCTCTCTTTTTATGAAATCTATTGTTTAACAATAACGTGGATTGTTTACATACATGGTTGAAAGTTGAGTCTAAGTGTTTTGCCAATGTTTGTGCATTATTACAGCTTTATGAAAAAATTGAGAGAGGTTTATCTTTTATTTATAAATGCTCATGTTTCCAATTGAGAATTGCATGTAATTGATAAAAGAGATGACCACCGTAGATAAGTATTGAAGAGAGAAAGTGGTTTGTTTTCATGTTCTTTCAAAGTATGAACTCACACCTGATTTTTTAATCTTTTGGGTGGTCAATAATATGTTTTGAAACAAGAAGGGTAGTAGAGATGTTGTGGTATGAAATTAAGGACTTGTATGTCTGGGTATGACGATACCCTGTTATGATATGCCCTAAATAGAATAAGAAAGAAACGGATTATAAGAAGAAGGCATTTTTTTAGTCTAAAATTGGGCTTAAGAGAGTTAGATGGTTACCCGAAGAAGGCACGAGTTCAGATAACTCATTTACCAAAATTGTGATTTGCTGACATGGGTTCATGTTGCCCTAAAATAGGGATTTACGTTAGTGACGGTCCTATAGAATAGTAGAGATGCAGAGACTCCAACCCTTGCGGAAAACTTGGGTTAGGGGCTTGGCCACCGAGTGAAGGGCGGATTCAATATAGCCCATGGAATTTTAGATTGTAGGATGTATTATCTAGCTCAAAAGAGAAATAAAGAGTAGATTTATGATTTCAAGAAAATATTTTAAAGTTTATCAAATTATGCCCATGTATATTCAATTGTTTAATGCTGACATGCTTTTCTGAATTCTCTCACCTATGTTGTATAAAAATATATTTTGTTTTTGGATTGTTCTACTTACTAGTACCTCTGTGTATTGACCCCCTATATTTTAGGTTCTGATATATAGTCCTACAGTCCATCACGTCAGTATAACACTTGGGATATGACAGAAATGGGTCAGCCATCCATCTTTCGAAAGGCCTTTACTTATATGTTGAGTCTTTCAGTGTATGGTCCAGCCAGGGGTTTTATACCTGTCTAGATAGTTAGTTCTCATTAGAGGCTTCGTAGATGAAAGTTGAGTATCGTATTGTCATATTTGTTGACACAATTGTATTATAATTTCTCTTGAGTTTTCTTTATATCTTCCACTCATCATATCTTCCACACTTTGATTATGTATGGATTATACTTATGATTACATGCTAAGGGGTCACTCTGGCCCTCGTGGTTCAAGATGCCCATTGCGGCCAGGACCTCAATTCGATTCATGAAATATAGGTAGCTGGTACATGCCTCCAACTAACACTAATCAATACATATGCATAATCAAAATACAACAACACGTGAACTGTAATGGACTGGAACCCTTGAAATAAGAGAACTTATCACCTGCTGGCTGAGAGTTGAGAACTGTCTAACCTAGGTATGTGGACTATGCATGGTACCTACATCATGAAGAAATGTATCCACAAATGCATAAATGTGGTCAGTTTTTTGGAATGTACTGAGTATAAGGAGACATGCACTAAATCATGAAAATACTTAAAAACATGCTTTAAAATTGAGGACATAAGTTGTTCATAGAAACATGCATTTAAATCTTGGCTATACGTGAAAACTGTAAGTCATAGTGAGATTTATAAATCATGAGATGAAATAATTAGGTAAGCTTGGAAAACGTTAAACATGAATACTATATGAAATTCTCATGTAAAGCTGAACATACTGTAAAACTATACTCAGGATCATGTATAAATACTGGGTCTAAAACTATTTGATGGAAACTGGCATAAAATCATGTACATCTAAACTGAAATGCAAACCAACATAACTCGAGGATCTAAATATACAAATATACAGAAAATGAATGCATAAACTTACAAAACCAAACATAACATATACTGAGTTGGTCTGAATAACTGAATGACTGGTATTTGTATTACTAAGCAATTGGATATCTATGTAGCTAGATAGATGAGGTTTGTATACTGAATAACTGATATTTTTTTATTGAATAACTGATATATATCTGTTGAATGACTAATAGTTGTTTACTGAATAACTGATATCTGAATACTGTCATGTAAAACTGAACTGTACTTAATCTAAATAACTGGACTCAAACTATGAGAGGTATCATGTAACCGACATGCCTCAATCTGAGCTAATTGGGTTCTAACCTGTAATCCCATTTGGAAGGGTGTCAGTACCTTGCCACAGGGACTAAAACTGGCTGTGTGGATTAACTAAACTGATGTCCCGTAGGAATAGGGGGTCACCCTTACTGGAAGGTGCTTCTCTGAGATATGTATCAACCCTCAACTGGCAGGAAGATACTCAAACCTACGCTGGCTACGTAGTTTTGGAACTTAGAGATTGCTACTAAGGGTGACATCCTTAACTGGAAAGTGAGCCCCCATCCCTTGGTTCGCTCGTTGCTAAATCCTACTCCCAACTAAACTAATACTGGAATCACGAACTGGTGCATGTACCATTGAATGATATGCTCAAATATGGTGTTCTGAAAACTGGCAGTTCATGTATAATCTGAAGTAACCATGAACTTGTAAACTGATGTATTTAACATGAAATAATACTGGTGAGTTTGTTATAAAAAAAATATATAATCTGACTATGGGGATAAAATCATGATTATGTCTGGCTTGTTACTTGAAAATGAAAATATGTAAAAATACATAGGTATCAGTGTTCATAACCCACCGATACTGAATGATACTTTAAATATGATAACATCTAAATCATTGGTAGTAAATCATAATTTAGGGGACCCAAAACATAATGCACTTGAATAACTGCTAGCCATGTGAATTACAACATGGAGATAAGTTAAGCTTGAGAGGATATCATGTTTACCTAATTAAATATATAAATTTGACAACTGGACGTGGTATTGACTAAACATGACATGGTAATTTGCTATTTAAATCATAGAATCATAATTCACAATGAAAAAGCTAATAACATGGCTTGAATATAATATTAATGAGGAAACATGGATAAATTTCATAATTTTCACTGAATTAAATCATAGTAAAGAGTAAAATCCATACTCAAACCAAAAAGAGAATTTTTAGGACTCAATGGGTGAAAGGAACACATTGATGAATACCCCACATACCTCAATGGCTAGATTCTTGAAGAAGGATTGAACTTGAAAACTTGAACTCTTGAATTCTCTAGTGAAGAAACTTGAATTCCTCACTATTGGGAAGGGGGGGTCTATGAGATTTATTCTGGTGATAATGGGTAAATACCGCCCTTTGGGTGTTATAAGTCGTACTTTGGACAATAGGGGTTGAGGGGAAAGGATAAAATTACCCTTGACCTCTTTAAATCATAAAGAGGAAAATACAAAACCTCCACATCGCAGACCTAATCATGAGGCATAACCTCCATGACACAGAACTTACAGCAGGGCATAGCCTTCGCGACATGGCCCTATCGCGGAGGCTAACTACCTCTGTAGTCCAAACATACCCTGAATCCCACCCAAAAATTCCAAAACTCTTTTGAGACATACCTTTAACATCCATAAACATTTTTAAACTCAAAAACCAATGAATTGGGTTTGGGAAAGCCAAAAATAAAATCAATAAAATCTTGTGGCCTTGAAAATGACTAATTCCTCAACATTCAGTGAAGATTTCAAGCCCTAGACCCCTTAAACATGCAATCAGAAGCTAAATCAGTCTTAGAATCTTATGGGGTATTACACCAACAAGGAAGGAGCAAATCAAAGCATAGATCGACCTTCTGGGTCAATCCTGAAATGTCGGCCTTAATTTCCTTAAGGCTAATCTCTTGATTTTCTTGACCCTTTACCATCTTAGTCAGCATCTGTTCCATTCTTGACTCTACATCTCGTCTGCCAGGTAGAATGTACTGATCTCCCTTCTCTCTATAGTTGTCTTTTTTCCTCCAGTTACTATATCGCTCCCTACTATGGTCTTTGTATCTATCATGGTAGTTCAGACCTTGGTTTCTTTACCCTTGAGCTAAAAAATCCGCCAACTGATGACCCTGATAGTTTGTTTGTTCCTTTAATTTTGAATCGTAAACTTTGGAAGCTAACCCCTATGGTCCAACAATATTCACTTTCTCAGAACTAGCTGCTACAAACTATTTTGCTTGTAACCCTAGATCGATTCTTAGCAATGCAATCTCTTGAGATACCGAATCATCAACTACTTTCTGGTCGCAAGAGGAACCAATAGCAAAAATGTTGGATCCCTTCTCATCCTCCTGAGTTTTCGACCCGCATTTAGTGAGTGATATCTGATCTAGCATCTCTGAAGCTACCTCTCAGCGTAATCTAATAAAAGCTCCTCTAGATATGGTATCTGTCATGGCTCCGGAGCTGATGGTCAAGGTTCTGTAGAATATCTCAAATAAACTTGTCCCTGACATCCAATGGTTAGGAACCATACTTACCTTATTCTTGAACCTGAACCATGACTTGTACATAGATTCTGACTATAGCTGCTTGAAATTATAGATCTTTTCCTTAAGCTGTAATATCTTGGATGGAGGAAAGAACCAATTCAAGAATTACTTACGTAACTCGTTCTATGTAGTAATAGATCCTCTTGACAATTTCTCTAGCCATAATGATACTTCCCATGTGAATAAGAAGGGGAACAACCTTAATCTAAGTGCTTTCTGATTCACTCCTAGAATAGTATACGAATTGCAGATTTTGATAAAATTAGCAAGGTGCATATTTACATCATCTGCAGGAAAACTTGTAAACACCCTTCAGATTTAGGAGCTAGATCATTGCACTCATTATGTTAATTTGATGCCTGGGGTTAAAACGAGAGGGATAATGGCTCCAGTATCTGTTGGTTCAACGTATCCCAGATCTTATTCATTATCGATATATGGTTTGACATACTGATATGTTGGGACCACTTAAACACGGGCACCTTCTCTATTTTGATTTCCACCGAGTTTTGTTCGGTGGTCTGTGATGATAGGCGAATTTACATGCCTATAGTGCTATATTTTACCCATATTTTAGCTAAGTTTTGAGGACAAATTATATATTTCATGCACTTTTAGTCCTTTTTCCTGTAATTGAGCTAACAAACGTGATTAGCAAGTTTTCAGGTATAAATGATGCAAATTTCAGCATTTTATGGATAACTTGACGCCAAAGAAATCTTCACGAAAGAAGGAAGGGAAATCTTGGATGCCAAGGACCAAAAGTGACGCATGGAAAACCTGTCCCGAGCAAAAACAACATTTCTGAAGACTTTGGGGACCAGCAGTAACCTATTAGGATTAGGATAATAATGCAGTAATTTATTAGGATTAGGATAATAATACATTAACCTAGTAGGATTGGGTTAAGTAATTCATTAGCTTAGTAGGAATAGGATATGGTTATTATAAATACCTTATTTTGCTAGAGATTTTTATACATTCCGACATTCCACACAATTCCCCCAATCCATCAATTCCCATCCAGACACCATCCATCCATCCATCAAAATAATTTTCTTTATTAATTCATTGTTGACATTATTTTTCATCTATTCAATTCTTAATTTCCGCAACAAGAGAAACGTTACTTTCAAGGGAAGTTCACGCCTAACGCCTACCACACCTTACTACACGAAATCTTTATTGTGGTATAATAACAATGTCTATTGTGATTTGCTTCGCACTCATGGGTAACTAAACTTCTCTGTTGGGGTTATGGAAGCCATATGAGATACTATCTAAGGCTATGAGTTTGTGAATTCGTGACACGTGTGTTGCTTATATCATTATTCTCTTCATCTTAATGCAAATTCTTGTGGCTGCAGACGCATAGAATAACGCCAGTATAGCAATAACTTGTTTGAAAGAAAAGTTATATGTCTGGAAAAGAGATAATGTCAAGGTAATAGGGTCCCATCCCCTATTAAAAAGTTAGTGTCGTAACTGGATTAACCTCTTGGAGAATTTGTACCGTTAGATACGCTTTAAGCTCAAAAGAGTTAAAGTGAAATAGTCCTTGTTAAGGTCGAAAGACGCTTGGATTTACCATCGAATACAATTCTCTATAAGCACATGCATGTCTGAATTCTGCATAACTCATAGCCAATAGAGACGTAAAACTCATAAGGTGGACATAACCCCAACTTCTCAATTCTCATTGATCGTAAACTAACCAAGCAAACCGTTTTTACTCCTTTATTTTCTGTTTTTACTTTATTACTTTGGTTACATTACTTGCACGACAAAACTCCCCCCTTTTTACGAGACTTGCACTAAAAGTCTAGTAATCTTTGCTTACTTGTTGACCAAGCTATTCCCTGTGGGATCGATACCCAACCCAGTTGGGTTCTAAATTTAACAGCGACCGCTTTACACTCCTAAGTGAGCTGTAGATTGAGCGTTATCAAAAATTGGCGCCGTTGCTAGGGAATACGGTTGTCAATTAAGTTTGTGATAGTTACTAGACCCTTTGGTCAAATATTCTTGTACTTTTACTTTTAGTTGTTGTTTTTGTTTATTCAGGTTTGTTCAGTACATCAATGGATGCACAACGTGAAATTGAAAGGATAGCTGCTCAAGTGCATCAACAGAATATTGATAACCCAGGCCGAGCAACAAATTCTGACGATGAGGACCTGGGCGATGAAGAGCTACTAAACCCATGACATACTGCTGAGATGGCGGCACCCATGCAGAGGAGATATCGTCAAGTGAGATTGAGACCTGATCGTCGAGCTATGCAAATTCCTTTTGATAAAGATGAGGACGATCTGGACGGACCTAGTGCCACCGGAGCTATTATTCTTCCACCCTTGGCACCTGGAGCAAAGTTCAATATCACTAGCACCATGATTCAGCTTTTGCAACTTAAGGGATTATTTGGTGGACTAGCAGGCGATGATCCGAATATGCATCTGATCAACTTTATTTCTACATGCAAGTCATTTGACAATCCCGGCGTTGGTCAGAATGCAATTCGACTGCGCTTATTTCCATTGTCTCTATCTGGAGAGGCAACTCTATGGTTGAATGGGCTGGCTCCTGGTTCTATTACAAATTGGAGGCAATTGAAAGATGCTTTCCTAGAAAGATTCTTTCCGCCATCTAAGAAAGCACAGTTGAGAGATGAGATCAGCAATTTTCGACAGCTTCTAACTGAAGCCCTCCATGAAACATGGGAGAGGTTCAAGACGAAGCTTATGAGGTGCCCAAACCATCACATGACCAATATCCACTTGATGGAGATATTATACAGGGCTTTGAATTCGGTGACTAATCCAGTGGTTGATAATGTGGCTGGAGGATCATTCATGGACCTCACCTTTGTGCAGGCAAGCAATATGCTAGATCGGATGACAAAGCAAAGTAGAGCTTGGTATACCTGGGATTCTGAGGTAGCAAGCTCTACTGTATCTTTTGGCATGACTGCAGAGCAGAGGCGAAGACAAGAGGATCGTGACCAAGACATGGCTCACATGAAAATGCAGATGGATCTTCTTACAAAGCATCTATTATCAGGGAAGACTGAAAAAGTTAAAGCTGTTGCATCAAAAGGAAGAGAGGAATCCGATTCCAAGGAAGAAGCCAACTACTTGAACAATCAGGGGGTTTCCGAGGCAAAGAAAACCAAGGTCGGAACTATTATGATAGTTCAGGATATAAGGACCGTGATCAAGGTAGTTGGAAGGATAAGACTGACAGGAGTGGTTTGTATGTTCCTCCTGGAAGACGTGACGCCGCTGCATCTGGTTCTGGAAATATGTCAATGGAAGATATGATGGCTAAACTATTGAAAGGAGTAGAGGCAACTAATACGGGAGTGAATGAGGTGAAGAATGACTTGTCCTCAATGAAGCAATTGGTTGACTCGCATTCCACTTCAATAAAACAGCTGGAGCAACAATTGAGTCAATTATCTGCGGCATTCAATCAAAGAAAGGCTGGCACTTTACCTAGCAACACTGTGCAAAATCCAAGGAATGACGGATCATGCATGGCCATTACTACCCGAAGTGGTAAGGTGCTGGAAACTTCATCAAAAGACAAGCAAGTGGTTGACGAAGTAGCGAACATTGATGATAATGCAAAAGGAGAGGAATCGGCGAAAGCCACCCATAACGTCCATGACGTCACATCGAGCATGTTGCAGCCTGAAAAGGCTGAAAAACGGAAGCAAGAAGAGAAGAAAGTCGTGGAGAGAACAATTCCATATCCACGACCATCTTTTCCTCAAAGATTGAAGAAGGTGGAGGATGATACAAAGTTCAGCAAATTCATGACTATCTTAAAGCAGCTGACCATTAATGTTCCGTTGGTGGAGGCACTTGAACAAATGCCTGGGTATGCGAAATTTATGAAAGACCTTTTGACAAAGAAGCGGGAACCTATGAGTTGAAGGATGCTGTTCATCACTGCAGCGCAATCGCTACCCGATCACTAGTTCAGAAGAAGGCTGACCCCGGTGCTTTCACTATTTAGTACATGGTTGGATCTATGAGTTTTGCTAAGGCATTGTGCGATTTGGGAGCAAGCGTTAATTTAATTCCACTATCCGTCTACAGGAAGTTGGGGTTAGGCGATCCGACACCAACCAATATGAGGCTCATGATGGCTGATAGGTCGATAAAACGACCTGTGGGTATCTTGAATGATGTGTTGGTGAAGGTTTCTTCATTCATCTTTCCTGCAGACTTCGTTATTCTGGATTGTGAGGTGGATTCTGAAGTTCCCATAATCTTGGGACGTCTTTTCCTTGCAACAAAAAGTGTGCTTATTGACATGAGAGCTAATGAGCTTTTATTTCGGTTGAATGACGAAGTGGTCCGTTTTGATATATGCAAAGCAATGAAGCAGCCCAGCGATATGAATGTGTTCTCTGTAGATGATGGTCATCATGAGGATAAGAAAGCATTATCTGTAGAAAAATAGCTTACTGTTGAGACTTTGTCTGCTACGCCACTGAATGATGAGCATGAGGACGATGAAGATTATGAAGAACTTATGGGTGCTCTAACAGAAAAAGAGTCCTATTACCGTACTCCTAAGCAACCGAACCTTGATCTTAAGAATCAACCGTCACCAACAGCGAAGACTTCCATTGTAGAGCCACCAATGCTAGAATCAAAAGAGCTCCCCAATTACCTAAGGTATACGTTCTTGAGATATGGAAATACACTTCCGGAGAGTGTTGCGGATGATTTAAGTGAACAGCATATAGAGGCTCTCATCTCTGCTCTGATGAGGTACAAAAGAGCTATGGGTAGGAAGATTGATGATATAATTGGTATCTCTCCTGAGGTATGTATGCACAAGAGTCATCTCGAAGAAGACTGCATGCCTACAAGTAAGTATCTGCGTCGTTTGAATCCATTCAGAAAACGATCCACCATCTATCTCGATGAAGCCTGAGTAATCGAGATAGCTATGTCGTGCTGCAACAATAAATCAAGCGCTAGATGGGAGGCAACCCATCGTTTTTCATTTTTTGTCTTTCTTTCGTTCTATTACGTGTTTTCTTTTGATAAACAAAAATCCAAAAAGAAGAGTCGTGCCACGACCAAAACTAAGGCGCTTGATGGGAGGCAACCCATCATTTTAATCATCTTTATTGTTTTTGAATAAATGTAGGTGCAAAGAAGTGTAAAATGAGGAGGTCGGTTTCAAATTTTGATTTGGAAGTGGTGCATGTTAAAGGTGGTAAGTTAGGAATGAAGAAGCAAAAGGCTATGGATTGGGCATTGCTCATGAAAATATAGGCATCGAAAAAGGCTAGGCATAGGTAAAACTAGGCCACGAACAAGGCAAGTCCTATACTATGGCCTAAGGTCTCGGAATCTAGTGTGCCATAGCATAGGCGCCGCCCATGCCCAAGTATGCCATAGCATAGGCGCCGCCTATGCTAAAGCCTTTTGTCTTTGAATCTCATATGCCATGCTAAAGGCGCCACCTATGGTCACTAAAGGCTTTGCAATAGGCGCCGCCTATGCTCACACAATGCCATAGCATAGGCGCCGCCTATGCAAAAACATTCTGCTCAACTAGGCAAAGCCTTAGGCGCCGCCTATGGTCACTTTTGACTCCAAATCCGATTTTAAATGGGTCAAAACCCGACCCAACCTTTTCCTATAAATATAAGACTTAGTGTTGAACCATAAACACATTGGAAACCTAGCTTATGCGCCGCCTATAGCCTCCAAATCCTCTCAAAAAATTTCCTTTTGCTCTTTTTCTTCACAAGAACATCATCCAAGGTCATCAACCATGTAAGTACTTCTTTGTTCTTCGTTTATATTCCGTAAGTACTACACTACTACGCATATTATGAATTGCTAAATCTTGAAGTAGTATTGGTGATTTGAATATGATTGAATTGTTGTGACACAACTAAGTGAGTAAACGAATACGTAAGGATAATCTTAACTTGTTTCCAACTTGAATTTGATTATGATGCACTGTCATACTTTTGCGGAATTGACATGGTCACGAAAATTGCATACTCTTGCCAATAGAAAGCTTACATGTTGGAATGACTTGTTCATTGAGATGAGAATTAAGGTTGACTACCAACATATGAGGTTGTGATTATTTCTAGATGATATACCTTGATTCAATCTCTATGTAGTAGTCTTGATATATCAAACATGAAAGTATTGCCAAGATTACAAGAAATATGACTGCACTGATTATATTGTTGGAACATATCACCTAAATGTATGTCGATGAAGTCTAAGTAATCAATACCATTCACTTAATTAGTTTGTGTCAACAACTTAAGTGTGGGGTGGTGCCACTATTGTCTGTTTGTTGATTGAATCTTCCGAGATGAAGCTAACATGACTCTATTGAGATCTCAGGTACAATGGCACCAAAAGACAAGAAAAGCAACCACTTCACAAAGAGGCCAGAAAAGAGGAAGAAAAGAGCAAGGTGAATCCTCCGTGCTGCAAATACCTCGACGCACTCTTGGAAACAAGTGGGGTACTTATGAGGAACTTCTGAGGATGATGACTCTGATGATGATTCCGATGCAGGGGGTATGATCCCGAACATAGAGGATGAGTCCGACTAATCAGGTTCTTCTTATTTATTTTCCACTGAGGACAGTGTGTCCCGTCTAAGTGTGGGGTGCTGGTATTTGCATGCTATACTTCTCTATCCACATTTGCATATATGTTTGCTTTAGTTTTTCGTTTTTCGTTTTAGTTTTTTTTTCGTTTATCATTTTTTAGTAGTTAATTTTTTTTACTTAGCTTTGCATAAAATTATTCTAATAGGCAGCATGAGATTATAACAAGAGTATGTGCTAAAATCATGACTATTGAGACGTTTAGGCTCTAATTGTGACTCACTATGTGATATTGTGTGGTTCAATTCCCTCATCTGTTGGGGCAAAAGTCTATACTGCTCCCAATAAAGTCGACCATGTGCCTTGTGTGTGTGAGGATATAGTATATTCTATGTTTGTGGCTAATGCTAGAACTTGCCTGGTATGTATGTAAAGCGAAATAAAGAGTGTGAGTTAGGAGATGATTTAGGCATTTCTTTGGCAACCTGTAATTGTTTACCCTCATTCTAACCTACCCATGGACATCATCCTAGTTAAACCCTTTTGAGCCTTCAGCCTATGTTCTTTGACAGCCTCATATGTAAGCCTAATCCATTTTTTTAAGACCATAATTTGATCCAAATTCCTAAGTGCTTTAAATTGAAAAAGTCATGTGACAAAATAAGAGGAAATTGGATGAGCATGATGCCTTAGAATGTATTGGTACTTGAATTTGTTATGAAAAAGAATTGCTATCATAAGAGGTATGTTATGAAAAGAAAAAGGAAAAGAAAACTAAAAAGTTAGTTATGTTCAAAAAATTGAAAAACAAAAGAGGTGACAAAGGGAGGTAGATTAAAAGAAAGCAAAGAGGTTGTAGGTTGTTTGAAAGAAAGCATAAATGGCATATTGTGATGTATTAAAGCACTTAGGGAACTTAGTCACTATTTCTGGCCAAAATAGTCCTACCCGTCCCTTAGCCTACATTACAACCCGTAAAAGACCTATTTGATCCTTAGCTTAGCATTCTGACATTTAGTGGAGCATTACACTAAGGGAAATCCTATGGTCATCAGTTGTTGCATATGAATTCTTTGGGAGAGCGAGAGCAAGGATATTTCTATACCCATGTTTTATAAATATACTATGCTTAAGAGTGATTATGGGTAATATATTGTGAGACACACATGGTTGATGAGTTTTGGGTAGTTGTGTATGATTCCTCGTACCTTAACTTTTGGATACGAATTAACTACCATCACGAGTCTATGTTGGAGGTTGAATTGTTTCTACTAATGATCAGAAAACTACTCTTTGTTGATAATTGTTGTACTTGTCTTGACAAATATTTTTGTGTTGTTGCTGTGAAACCCTAAGTTAATGTTTAGATGAACATGATATTTTGTTCGAGGACGAACAAAGCATCAAGTGTGGGGTGTTGATGATAGGCGAATTTACACGCCTATAGTGCTATATTTTACCCATATTTTAGCTAAGTTTTGAGGACAAATTATATATTTCATGCACTTTTAGTCCTTTTTCCTGTAATTGAGCTAACAAACGTGATTAGCAAGTTTTCAGGTATAAATGATGCAAATTTCAGCATTTTATGGATAACTTGACACCAATGAAAGCTTCACGAAAGAAGGAAGGGAAAGCTTGGATGCCAAGGACCAAAAGTGACGCATGGAAAACCTGTCCTGGGCAAAAACAACATTTCTGAAGACTTTGGGGACCAGCAGTAACCTATTAGGATTAGGATAATAATGCAGTAATTTATTAGGATTAGGATAATAATACATTAACCTAGTAGGATTGGGTTAAGTAATTCATTAGCTTAGTAGGAATAGGATATGGGTATTATAAATACCCTATTTTGCTAGAGATTTTTATACATTCCGACATTCCACACATTCCACACAATTTCCCCAATCCATCAATTCCCATCCAGACACCATCCATCCATCCATCAAAATAATTTTCTTTATTAATTCATTGTTGACATTATTTTTCATCTATTCAATTCTTAATTTCCGCAACAAGAGAAACGTTACTTGCAAGGGAAGTTCACGCCTAACGCCTACCACACCTTACTACACGAAATCTTTATTGTGGTATAATAACAATGTCTATTGTGATTTCCTTCGCACTCATGGGTAACTAAACTTCTCTGTTGGGGTTATGGAAGCCATATGAGATACTATCTAAGGCTATGAGTTTGTGAATTCGTGACACGTGTGTTGCTTATATCATTATTCTCTTCATCTTAATGCAAATTCTTGTGGCTGCAGACGCATAGAATAACGCCAGTATAGCATTAACTTGTTCGAAAGAAAAGTTATATGTCTGGAAAAGAGATAATGTCAAGGTAATAGGGTCCCATCCCCTATTAAAAATTTAGTGTCGTAACTGGATTAACCTCTTGGAGAATTTGTACCGTTAGATACGCTTTAAGCTCGAAAGAGTTAAAGTGAAATAGTCCCTGTTAAGGTTGAAAGACGCTTGGATTTACCATCGAATACAATTCTCTATAAGCACATGCATGTCTGAATTCCGCATAACTCATAGCCAATAGAGACGTATAACTCATAAGGTGGACATAACCCCAACTTCTCAATTCTCATTGATCGTAAACCAACCAAGCAAACAGTTTTTACTCCTTTATTTTCTATTTTTACTTTATTACTTTGGTTACATTACTTGCACGACAAAACTCCCCCCTTTTTACGAGACTTGCACTAAAAGTCTAGTAATCTTTGCTTACTTGTTGACCAATCTATTCCCTGTGGGATCGATACCCAACCCAGTTGGGTTCTATATTTGACAGCGACCGCTTTACACTCCTACATGAGCTGTAGATTGAGCGTTATCAGTCTGCTTCTTGTCTTTGCTCATCTAGATCTGCCTCTCTACCTACCATTGAGATTTTTTTGTTGCCCTCCTCTCATTTTAGTTCTAGCTAAAATCTCACCAATCTGTCGATCAACAATATCCTATAGTCCTTCGGGAGGACAGGGAGGTACAACATCAAGAACCCCTTTAAGAATATCATTTTTTTTTGTTCCACCATCCTACTGGGTGTTTGTAGGATCCTCTCTAGATTCAAATTCACTGGGAGAAGGGATTTCCCCTAATCCATGTTTCAGGCATACACCGGCATATACCTAACTAAGAACAAAATCAAAAAAGAAAAACCTGAAAGCTGTAACAACTTTAATTCACAAATCAACACTGTATTCCCCGGTAACGACGCCAAAATTTGGTGACGTCTAAGCTACACCTCCACTTTGAATATGATACATTTGCTGCCAAATATAGTAACCAAACAAAGGTTGGGGTCGAATACCAAAGGAATATGTGAAATCGTAGCACTCAGTTGTTATAATTAACGACCGGAGCTAGAAAAGTAAATGAGGGGTTTTGAGTATCAATATCGAACTAGTAGAAAAAATATCAACTTCGTTTGTAATCATCGTGAGTGAACACTAGGATTGTGTTCCCCCTGACTTCTTAACTCAGTAGGCTTATCGTGCTTTGTTTAACCAACCTGATACCTTGCATGCAGAATCAATAAGTTATGTACCTTCTATAGTCTTTTGGATGAGCAAAAGGATTTCACCCTTTACCTTTTGAGTCTCAGGATGTCTCCTTACTAACCCTTATCTTGATCTTAGTTAACTATTATCTTTTGAGTCTCTAGTTATTAGATGAAATCTAACCATCTTTATTGTTATCATTATCTTTTCCTAGTCACTACTCCTCTTTTGGAGTAAGTAACAATAATCTAGGCGGGATCCTAACGTGTGCACCCGTTAAGAAAACTATTAATGTGAAGATAACGTAATGCATGCATGGGTATTAGTTCAGAACAATAACACTTTCCCTACTTCATCAATACTCTAAGGTTTTCACAACCCTGGTTAAGGGTTTTTAGCCACTCATGCTTGTGAAATAATCAAAAACATTCATGATTGAAAGCATAAGATGAAATCATAATAATCACAAGTAAAAATCCAAAATCGTAATTGAAATAATCAACCAAAATCAATACAAGAGAATTCCAAGACTAAAACTGAATCTCAAAATCATAATATATTTGTAAGTATCAAAAGTGCGTAACTTCTACTAAAAACACATAAGAGGTATTTATAGTACATGAGAAAATCATAAAATCAAAGTCGGAATGAAATAGGATAAAAAGGGATCGGTGGCAACATGTGGTCACCATATGTGGCCTAGCTTTGGGCGCATGTGGTACATGCGACCTGCAGGCTAGGTGCTTTTAGTGACCGCATGTGCCCGAATCAAAATTTCCTTCAGGTTAGCTCTTAGGATTTTGGAACTCTGACACATGTTTTGCCCACATATGGTCCACATGTGCTACTTGTGGTTCGTATGTTGACTTAGCATGTGTTGGGAGTTACTTTTCAGCTCTTCTTCGATTCTCGCATATGTTTTGGTCAGGAATAATTGGGGAAGTGTCCCAAACATCCATAATTGCTCCCATAAGTAACAAAAAACACCTTTTTTCATCATTTTCACAAACTTAGCATCTAAAACATGATGTCCTACAACATACTAAAAACACATCATATCTAACAAAACAACCTCAGAAACTTGTACATTTTTCTCGTTTTAAGCATCAAAAGTGCTATATTTCTATAGCACATCATGTGGTTTTCTTTCTTTTTTTAATATTAAGAAATTATAAAATTTACACATTGGTAGAAAACACCATTATTGGATCTATTAGTGCATTTACAGAATAGTTATCAATGATGATAAGGCAAGATTGTGGCATATGCAACTAGGTCATATAAGCACACAAGGACAAGAGATGCTAAGAAACTATATCCTTTTAAATAATAAGAAGATCAGCAATTTGAATTTTGTAAGCACTGCATCCATGAAATTAGAAGAAGGTCGGGTTTAGCACTAGGAAACATGAGACAGGAGGGGTGCTGGTGCTAGCATAAATTTATTCAGACTTATGGGGTCCCTCTAAAGTTCCATCGAAGGCTGGAAAAAGGTATCTTCGCACATTCATTGATGATTTTTCATGAAAAGTTTGGGGTGCATTCCTTAAAGGCAAAAAATGATACTTTTGAAGTATTTAAGGAGTGGAATATATTAGTTCAGAATTAAATATATCAAAAAATTAAGTATCTTCAAACAGATAATGGCTTGAAGATTTGCAGTGAAGATTTTAATAATTTCAGCAAGGTTCATGGGATCTCAAGACATAAGATGGTCAGGAACACACCACAACAGAATAGAGTTGCCAAGAGGATGAACAAAACTCTTCTTAGAAAGGCTCGTTGTATGCTTCTAAAGGACAACATGTCTAAAATATTTTGAGCTGAAGTAGTTCACACTGCTTCTCATAATATCAATTGATCTCCAACATCAATGATTAACTTTAAGACTCAAAATAAGGTATAGTCCTGTGAACCCTCTACCTATTCATACTTGCGAGTTTTGGGTTTTATGCTTATTATCATGTTAATAAAGAAAAGCTTGAACCAAGGGCTAAGAAGATTATAGTAGTAAGATATGTGGATAGAGTAAAGGGGTATAAGATTTGGTGTTTGTCTTTACTCAGATTTTTAGTTAGTATATATGTTACTTTTGATAAATCTTCTATACTTAGTTCTCATAAAGTTTCTGCAGAGTTATTAAGAAATGAGAACAACGGGCAGATAGAGCTTCTTGTGGAGCTTACCAAGGATAGGATCAAGAGACTTAAGTTGATGAATCAGAGAATGCAAATCTTGAAGAACTATCTGTCAATGAACTAAACACAATTGCGAAGGAAAGGGAAAAAGGAAAGATGCTAAAACATGACTGCCCCAATAATCAACTTATACCCATTTTGTTCCTTAGTAAATGTAGTAATCGCTCATATTTAACAGATAATGGATACACTTTCACAACTACAGGCAATCATCTATATCTTTCTGAGCTTATTTTATATAAAACATGACTACCCCAATATAAATTTACTCTTACTGAATTCTTATTCATCTTTTATACAACAAAAAGATAACTTCTACGACTTATTCAATAAAATAAGGAATTGAAAAAGAAAGAATTAACTCAAATAAAACACGGAGAAGAAACTTAAATAAAGAATATTGGGAATAAGTAAAATATTAAAGAAAGTCATTGGTGAGCCCAACAACTTGTAAGTCGTTGGACCCACAATGACTTACAAGTCACTGGCCCACCAACGAATTCTAAACTGTTGGGCTAAGGGTGCATTGTCCCATTTGATTTTTCCAACATTGATTTGTCCCCTTTGTATTTTTGCTCCAAAAATTAGTCGTTTCAGCTTCTAACTCTACAAAATCCCCTCCCCCTGGGCCAACTTTAATCATATCCAAATATATTCTTTGATTATTGAATTATAGTCAGGAGTTGGAAGATCAAATTATATATGGAGTATTATATAGGGGAAAGGACAGAAATGACTCTTCAGATCAAACTATTTCCACGAAAATGGTCATGGAATTTAAATTTCACTTTCTAGCCATTTCAATTTGCTGGCTTGTTCTATACAATTTCTAAACACCTTCTATACAGTTTCTATGCATACCCTACACATATAAATATTCTATACGAAAAGTATATAGTTTTGATACACAATTTATACAATAGTTGTATTCTTTTGTACATATTTTATACAATAATTATATAATTTTTGTACACTTTCTATATATTTTATACATATACATATTTTATAAAACTATACAATTTCTATACATATATCTTATATAGATACCTATTATATATAACAATTATAATATTTTCATATATTATATTTAATTATTATTTTTAAACAACTAAAAAGAGCAGAATATTTTTCAGTTAAAAAATTTATAGCAAAAATAAAACTGAACTATTGTTAAAAGGGTCGAATGACCCAAGTTGAAAACTGTATCAGTATTGTTTTTGGACTGTATTAATATGGTATATAAATTGTATCTGAACTATGTGGGTCAAAATGACCCAAATTAGGGATGGCTATAAGGTGAAAATACTTTATCCGACTGGCACTTTTTGGCAACATATCAAACTTGGCGTATTTGTTTTAAAAATGGTCATGTGGTTTCTTTTTCCCTATTATATATTCCATCTGTTTCAAAATCATTGGCCGTCTTACTACCCACCAACGCTGTCATCTTACCTATATAGATACAAGTTCAGATGTCTCTTGTCAATATACATGAATTCCTCTCTTCTTAAAAGTTCTTCACTTTTTGTTTTTTGCGAATTGTATCGTTCAAACTTCAAACTTTCAGCCACAAGTACACGTGTCTATAAGTGATTGTGCAACATTGATGAGCAAGAAGCTATAATGAGTTGCATCCCTGTCAGATCGAAGTTCCTTGAAGCTTTCAATACAATGACTTGCCATAGGGCCAAAGTAGCTTTTAAGGCACTGGCTTACTATGACACATTGCTAATGATAATTCGTTTACTGCTTGTGAGATTTTATTTCAGTGAAATCATTTCACTATTAATGAAGGAGGCTGACTCCTAATCCATAACAAATAAACTTCCCGTTCTTCGCCTAAAACTGGAATCCAAGAAGATGAAACCATTTGAATTTCCTTAAGGGTAGCTTTAGAGCATATTGTTGGGTTATTGGGTCTTTTTTCCTTCCTATGTGGATAAATGAAGCCTAATTTGGACCAACCCACTTTTGCCCATAGGCCCATTACTATGGGGCATATATATTGATATTTTTAGGTCTTATTCACCATCACAAAAAGAGAGTTTTCAGCAGCCAAAGAGAGAAACAAATCTGATTTTCGCACCTAAATTTCAGCCATAACTGTCAACTTCAAATTGTGATTCTCCCTTTGCTTCTTTTCCGATTGAGATGATTTTTGGACTGCATGTTCCTCTCATCTCAATATTTTATTAGGAACTTACAGAGATTGATTTGGTGGCTTGTAGCTCCTGTTCTTCATTCCCAAACAGTATCTACATTTTTAGTGTTTTCACTCCTTTATTTCTCTAGTGTTTGGTGTTGTGGTTTATGTATTATTTCTTGTTGTTTGGAACTTGTTTGGTTGTCATTTTTTAGGACAATATTTTAACTCTTTGGTGATTATAGTGGAGATCTGGTCCCGTAGTTTTTTACTCTTCACACCAAAGGATTTTCCATGTAAATTTGGTGTCTTGTGTGATTGCCTTTATTCTTGACCTATCGCATTTGTGTGGTAATTAATTTGCTTCCATATTACTTTATTTTTCTTGGTTTTCTTGTCTTCTCTTGGTTCAAGTTGAAAGGGAAAGTTTAGTCTTGGGTATTTTCCGCTGTTACCCCATCGAGCTCTTTGATTGTGTGCCCGTCTTTCCTAACAAGTGGTATCAGAGCATTGGTTGTTGTTGATTTTAAATTTGAATGATGGAGGCAAATATGAGCAAGATGGTGTGTTTGAATGGTAGTAACTATCATACTTGGAAAGGCAAGATGAAAGATCTTCTATTTGTCAAAAAAATGCATCTACCTGTGTTTGCATCTACTAAAACTGAATCCATGATAGATGAGAATTAGGAATTTGAGCACTTATAGGTTTGTGTATATACCAGACAATGGCTTGAAGAAAAATGTTAGAAATCATATTGTGAATGAGACACATGCTAGAAGTTTGTGGGACAAGCTTGAGACACTTTATGCTTCGAAGACTGGCAATAACAAGTTGTTTCTGCTTAAGCAATTGATGAATATCAGGTATAAAGAGGGCAGTCCTATTTCTAATCATATTAATGATTTTTAGGGTGTCCTTGACCAGCTGTCCGGAATGGGTGTAAAGTTCAATGAAGAAATTCAGGGACTTTGGCTTCTTAATACTCTGCCTGACTCTTGGGAAAATATTTGAGTTTCTTTGACTAATTCTGGTTCCGGTGGTATTGTAACTATGGAATATGTTAACAGTGGTGTCTTTAATGAAGAGATGAGAAGAAGATCTCAGGCCTCATCTTCTTCATCTTTACACTCTGATATTTTGGTTACTGAAGAGAGGGGAAGAAACAAGTCCAGAGATTCAAATGATAGAGATAAAAGTAGAAGCAAGTCAAGGTCCAAATTCAATAATGTTACATGTGACTATTGTCACAAAAAAGGGCATATCATGAAATATTGTTACAAGCATAAGAGAGAGATAAGACGGCAAAAGAAAGAAGGAGATAATGAAAATCATGTTGCTATTGTTTTTAATGATGATCTTCTTGTTGCTTGTGGTGAGAATGCCATTAATCTTGTTCGCGATGAGTCTAGCTAGTTTGTGGATTCTGGTGCTACATCTCATGTTACGCCAAAGAAGGAATTATTTGAATTATTTTCTTCTTATACTCCAGGTAATTTTGGGATGTTGAAAATGGGCAATAACGATGAAGTTAAAGTACTTGGCATTGGCACGATTTGTTTTGAAAGTAACAATGGTTCTAAACTAGTTCTCAATAATGTCAAACATTCTCTAGATGTTCACCTGAATTTGATTTCTGTAGGAAGTCTTGATGATGAGGGTTATTTAATACCCTTGGTGCTGGCTAGTTGAAGCTTAATAGAGGTTCGATGATTGTGGCTCGAGGTGATAAGTTGTCTAACTTGTACGTATTTCAGGGCTCTACTTCTAGAGACTTGATTAACTTGGTGGAGAATGATACTTTATCAGAGTTGTAGTATAGAAGGTTGAGTCATATGAGTGAGAAGGGGATTGATAGTTTGACTAAGAAAAATTTACTTTCTGGAGTGAAACAAGCAAAGTTAAAAAAGTCTGTTCATTGCTTAGCCAGTAAACAGAAAAGAGTTTCTTTTTAGAGTCATCCGCCTTTAAGAAAGCTTGATTTACTGGAATTGGTGCATTCTGATTTGTGCGGTCCTTTTAAAGTAAGGTCTCATGGTGGTGCACTTTACTTTGTGACTTTTATTGGTGATCATTCTTGCAAACTCTGGGTATTTCCTTTGAAGTCCAAGGACTAAGTACTTGATGTGTTCAAGAATTTTCAGGCCTTGGTTGAAAGAAAGACAGGGTAGAAATTGAAATGCATCCGTTCAGATAATGGTGGTGAGTATATTGGTGCTTTTGATAGATATTGCAGAGAGCATAGTATTCAACATCAGAAAACTCCTCCAAAAGCTCCTCAGTTGAATGGTTTAGCCGAGAGGATGAACAGATCTCTAGTTGAGAGGGTTAGATGTATGCTTTCAGATGCTAAGCTGTCAAATTCCTTTTGGGCAGAAGCACTTAATACTGTTGCTTATGTTATCAATTTATCTCCTACTTTTGCTTTAGATGGTGATGTCCCTGACAGAGTTTGGTCTCGTAAGAATGTTTCTTATGATCATCTTAGAGTCTTTGGGTGTAAAGCTTTTGTGTATGTTCCTAAGGATGAAAGGTCAAAGTTGGATGTTAAAACTAGGCAGTGTATCTTCATTGTTATGGTCAAGATGAATTTGGCTATCGTTTCTATGATCCAGTTGAGAAGAAACTTGTTAGAAGCCGTGATGTTGTGTTCTTTAAAAACCAAACAATTAAAGATTTTGACAAAGCTGAGAAGGTTGATTCTCAGAGTAGTAAAAGTCTAGTTGATGTCGATCCAGTTCCTTTGATTACTACTCCCGAAGAAAATCTTCATGACGATGAAAATCAAGTTGATAATGAAGATGATGATCATGTTCAGAATGACCAGCAAGAAGTTGTTGATGCTCCGGTGCAAGTTGATATGGTTGGTCAGCAACCAATTGTTGATATTCCAGAGATTTCTCTCAGATGATCTACAAGAGAGAGAATACCTTCATCTCGTTATTCTCCCAATGAATATGTACTCTTGACTAATGGGAGAGAACCTGAGAGTCTTGATGAGGCCATGGAAAGTGAAGAAAAATAAAAGTGGTTTGATGCTATGGAAGATGAAATTAAATCTTTGCATGATAATCATACATTTGATTTGGTTAAGCTGCCAGGTGGGTTTTTTGGGTGAAGCATGAAGATGGTAATCCAGTTCCACGGCACAAGACTAGATTGGTTGTGAAGGGATTTAACTAGAAAAAAAGAGTTGATTTTGATGAGATATTCTCTCCAGTTGTGAAGATGTCATCCATTCGTGTGGTTCAAGGCTTAGCGGCAAGTCTAGATTTAGAGGTTGAGCAAATAAATGTTAAAACTGCTTTTCTCCATGGTGACTTAGATGAAGAAATTTATATGGAGCAACCCGAAGGTTTTGAAGTCAACGGAAAAAAGAATTATGTTTGCAAATTGAAGAAGAGCTTGTATGGTTTGAAACAAGCTCCTAGGCAGTAGTACAGGAAGTTTGGTTCCTTTATGAGTCAGCAAGGCTTCAAGAAGACTACTTCAGACCATTGTGTTTTTGTGCAAAAATTCTCTAATGGTGACTTTATTATTGTATTGCTTTATGTTGATGACATGCTTGTTGTTGGTCATAATTCTTGCAGGATTCAAAAGTTGAAGCAAGAGTTGAGTAAGTCTTTTTCTATGAAAGACTTAGGACCAGCAAAGCAGATTCTTGGCATGCAGATTGTCCATGACAGAAAGGCCAAGAAGTTGTGGTTATCACAAGAGAAGTATTTTCAGAAAGTACTTCGAAGGTTTAACATGGACAAGGCTAAGGTTGTCAGTACACCTTTAGCTATGCACTTCAAGTTTAGCACGAAGCAGTGTCCTTCCAGTGATGATGAGAAGGAAGGTATGAAGAAAGTTCCTTATGCTTCAGTTGTTGGTAGTTTGATGTATGCAATCGTTTGTACAAGACCGGATATTGCTCATGTTGTTGGCGTTGTTAGTCGTTTTCTTTCTAATCCGGGAAGAGAACATTGGAATGCTGTGAAGTGGATTATGAGATATCTTTGTGGCACTTCTAGTCTGAATTTGTGTTTTGGTACAGGGAAGCCTAGTTTTTGTGATTATACGAATTCAGATATGGACGATAATGTTGATACTCGCAAGTCTATTTCAGGGTATTTGGTTACTTTTGCAGGGGGAGCTGTGTCTTGGCAATCTAGGTTACAAAAATATGTTGCTCTATCTACTACAGAAGCTGAGCTTATTGCTACCGTTGAAGCTTGTAAAGAATTGCTTTGGATGAAGAGATTCTTGGGAGAATTTGGTTATGCTCAAGAGAGGTATGTGCTTCATTGTGACAGTCAAAGTTCCATACATCTTGGCAAGAATTCTACATTTCATGGTCGATCTAAAGACATTGATGTGAGATACCATTGGATTCGGAATGTGTTGGATTCTAAGTTGCTTGAGCTTGAGAAGATTCATGCGGATGATAATGGTTCCGACATGATGACTAAAGCTTTTCCAAGAGAAAAGTTTGAAGATTGTTGCATGATCGTCGGGATGGCGGTCTCCTCTACATAGTTGGGAGAGGAAGAATTGTTGGGTTATTGGGTCTTTTTTTCCTTCCTATGTGGATAAATGAAGCCCAATTTGGACCAACCCACTTTTGCCATAGGTCCATTACTATGGGGCATATATATTGATCTTTTTAGGTCTTATTCACCATCACAAAAAGAGAGTTTTCAGCAGCCAATGAGAGAAAAACAAAGCTGATTTTCGCACCTAAATTTCAGCCACAGCTATCAACTTCAAATTGTGATTCCCGCTTCGCTTCTTGTCCGATTGAGCTGATTTTTGTACTTCTTGTTCCTCTCATCTCAATCTTTGATTAGGAATTGATGGAGCATGATTTGGTGGCTTGTAGATCCTGTTCTTCATTCCTGAACAATAGCTGCATTTTTTGTGCTTTCACTCCTTTATTTCTCTAGTGTTTGGTGCTGTGGTTTATGTATTGTTTATTTTTGTTTGGCACTTGTTTGGTGGTCATTTTGGAGGACAATATTGTAACTCTTTGGTGATTATAGTGGATATTTGGTCCCGTGGTGTTTTACTCTTCACACCGAAGGGTTTTCCACGTAAATTTGGTGTCTTGTGTGATTGTCTTTATTCTTGCCCTATCCCATTTATGTGGTAATTCATTTGCTACCATATTACTTTATTCGCTTCCTCTTGGTTCAAGTTGAAAGGAAAATTTTAGTCTTGGATATTTTTCGCTGCTACCCCGTCGGGCTCTTTGACTGTGTGCCCATCTTTACTAACACATATTACCATGCACATTGCTACAATTCACTGTCCCTGCTTGCTTGATCACTCTTTTATCGGCATTTCAAATATTTGAAGTTGATTTAGGACCAGTAGTATTTATTTAACTACATAAAAGTAACCAATATATAAAAACATATTATCACTTTTTCAATGTTTTGAGATATCTCTCTACTTTACATGAGTAGCTAATTACAAATTCTCCTAGATTTGGTAGAGGAATGTTTTCATGGTAATTAATTCAAAGAAGTAAATATGAAACCAGTTAAAAAGATTATAAAGGTTGTTGATCTATCCATCTTTTAAACATATGAAAGCACTCTTCACGTTTGTACTCCGCAGCTGTGTGTCCTCCTCCCTAATTGGGAAAAACATAGTACCAAAAAACATTTGAGCAAATTTTACTATTGAGTTTGAGGATGAAGATAATCATAAAAGATATGACTATAAAATTCTTGCCTTTACTGTTGCATAAGTCATGTGATTCGAGAAAGACCTCGTGTAACTGCAGATCAAAGCTATACAATTTAGAATTTCATGACAATTGTATAGTCTTATTCAATTTGAATGAAAATCTGTGGAAGTATAATTAGAAGAATCATACCCTGCAACTTGTCCATCAATCGTCCATGGACGCCAATCATCAATAATTGAATAATTTAGATACTTTATCCATGCTTGTGTCGATTGGAAAGGAACAACCATGTCATGATCTCCACTGTTCAAACAAAAAGAAATTGTTATGCATATGCTATATAGTAACTTCAGCTAAATCTTTGTTCAAAGCACAACTTCAAAAATCATAATGTGAAAGGTTCAACCTAAATATAAGTGATCGATAACCTTTTGAACTAAGGTTTACATGGTAAGGTATACTATTCATGAAAGTCATTGTGTAACTTGTATACGTAATACTTTGCCTACATCTCGCCCATGGTCTTCTTATAGTTCCCTAATCAAAGAAGAACAAAGAGAAAGAAAAAGATATTTTAATATCCTGCACCATATATGTATGTAGCTTTAAGCAACGTTTACAAATAAAACAAATTGAAATACCTTTCTAACATGGATAGCCTCTTGAACTCTCGGGTCATTTGCCCAATGAGTGGAGAGGTTGCGTCTGGCGACCTACAATCAGAAAGCATTACGTATATATAATTGCCCTGTGTTTATCTGTTTATCATGAGAAAGTCGTCAAAGAAAAGAGGATGTATGCCTCTTTCATTCATTGATATTATTGCATTTACTTGAGCTTTCAGTGTGTTGTTAGTTAGAGGAGGCTCAAAAAAAATTTAAGTTATTGAACTTTCATACTTTGAAGTACCATTTGAGGGACTTACACGACTTTCTCGACAAATGAAGTCATCGTATTTTTGAAAGATCACATCCTCTTTAAGAGACCTTCTTTCAGCCGACAATTGGGGTGGGTGTTCTTCAGAGTCTGTTCCGCAGAAAGGCTCTAGTATTTGCTGGTCATTTATACCAGTCACAAGCTACAAAGTTGCATTACAAGAATATTATTGTATTACCTAAGCTAAGAACCAATTCAAACATATACAAGGAATATATTCAATAAGGAATAAAACATTACCTTCTTGAACATTTTATAGTTTTCAAGACATAGCTTGGTTGGATCTATGTTTAGGTATTCGCCTTTGCAAATCTCGTTCAACGACTGATAACACAGCAAGATCCAAATTATCAGTTGTGTGCTAGATTGTGTTGGTATGACACAAAGTTTATACATGAAGTGACACTGAACCAACCTCATAAAGTTCGTCGGATATTAGCCCCATACCATGACAGTAAGGAATTTGGTAATTGGTTTCTTCAGGAAATGTTTTTGGATTTCCAAGTGAATAGCCCTTAAAGGATATTATCATCAAATTAAAACAATGTATTTTTTCGTTCATGATATGTATATTTTTCGAAATTGAACGAAAGGAAAGGAACAGAAAACCTTAAGGTTGATTAATGGCTCTTTGCCTGCTTCAATTCCTGCATTTTCAAACAGAGAACACTTCCACTAGTGATGCTACATATTCATAGTAGTACAATATTAACTGGTACTTACCATCTGATATGAGTTGGACAATAACTGGAACTGTAATGCCTGAATAGGAATCCCCGGAAACATAGAAAGGGTTCGGAATGAATTCTGGATTATTAACGAACCACTGCAACATAAATCGCGACTTAGTTCACAATACAGAGTTAACTCTGTTTACTAATTCAAATGTATCTAACTTCATGAACTCGGAACAAGATACCTTCCGTAGAAATTCAAAGACCTGGTCGCATGCTTGTAGGTCAGTACATTTGTACGCCTCTGAGGTTGTTGCATATGAGAACCCAGTATTAGCTGGCTGCTCCAAGAACAATATGCTTGCAAACTACCAAATTCAAGGAATATATTATTTCGCGATGACAACATGAATTGTGTGCAATAATAATATGTGCATTTCGGTGAAGAAAAAAAGAAGTATCTTTTGTGTCACCTTTGTCCATGAATATGGACTTGAAACAAGAATTGGTAAGCTTCCATTGTATTCTTTTTGGCCAAAAGCCAATGGACCTATAATATAGAATTCACAAGATATAACTTACAATAGTATAGTTGCAAATAATACCAAGCTTTTCTATTCATGTAACAGTGTTGGTACGTGCTAAAAAATTGACACTATGGTGGATTAATCAATGGACTCTGTCGAACATGAAATATGCACAATGTAGACGAGTAAGAGGTAAAACTTGTATTATTATGTAATTTGGTACAACTAACCTGCTATCACAAGTTAAATTAAGTACAACGTAAATTCATTTAATATTTACCTACTTCGTAAGCCAACCCCGTGAACGATGAGCAACCGGGCCCTCCGGTTAGCCATAACAAGAGGGGATCTTTCTTTGGGTTGGATTCTGATTTAACAAAGTAATAGAATAGTTGCACTTCCTCAGATTTGCCTACTCCAATGTATCTGAAAACTTCAAAATACGTCATTCCAACAAAATTTTTGACTAGTATATGGACAACATGTTATGAAAATACTATCTATTCTTTTGTTACTTGTTCATGTTTCTTATACGCGTATTACGACTGCCTTTGACCTCTCCGCTTCACCTTTGAGGTAAAGAGGTATGGACCGCGTATAATTTATCTTCCCGGACTCTACTTTATGGGAATACATTAGGTATGTTGTTGTTATGAAAATACTATTAATACTACCTCAATTTCTTGCTCCTCAAAAGCTAAAAGAAGTTAATTTTCATGTTTCAATTTATAATATAACATACGTAATTTGAGTAAGCACAAAGTTTGAAAAAACAAACTAATGAGATATGTGAAACTTGTTTTGTTTAATGTCATAACATATCTACAACTATAATAGGGTGTTTGGCTAATCTCATGCGTCGGTTAAATTGAGTTAAAATCACTTTTTAACTTGCTTATTTATGCATTTAATAAACAACGGAAATGCTTATAAGCCAAAATCAATTAAAAGCCATAAGTAGTTAGCTTATCAACAATATTAGTTTGATCACATTTTTATTATTATCCAATTTTTTTTCTAATTCTCAGAATATCTTATCCAAAACAAATTCCTAACTTGTTCTTCGTTTTGTATCCATTGCTCCTCGGTTTCTTTACAAAGATAATTTAAAATTTATAAAAAAAAATTGCAAAAGTATTTTCATCATTTTAACAACAAAAGAAAAGCCCAGCAACCCCTTTTTTATCAAAAACATCAACTACTTATTATCATTTAATACTTTTATAAAAATATAAAACTGTTTACGTATAAAATATTTCATCACTTAAAAATACTTTTTGGCCGTTAAATTTATCAGCTATTAACAATCAGCAAACTCAAAAACACATCATAACATTTATGGCTATAAGACTCTTGAACATATTATCTATATACTAGTCAAGAAATTAAGAGCTAAAAGCTTCATATTGATGACACATAAAAACATACTCTTTTTGTTTCAAAAAGAATGACATATTTTGATTTGATACGGAGTTTTAGAAAAAAAAAAAATGAATCTTGTGGTTTTAAATTAAAGTTATGTCAAATGTATCAAAATATCGTTTAATCTTATGCTCTCAAGCATGTCACGTGGAAAATTGAAATTAAAGTATTGTTAAAAAAGAAAAAGGTCACTCTTTTTGAAACAAATTAAAAATGGAAATATGTCATTCTTTTTTGGAACGGAGAGAGTAGATTGTAATTTATTGAGAAATTAAAAGAGAAGAAAATATATGAAGTTACCCAGTCTCAAGATAAAAAGGAAGAGGGCCAACGAAACCAGGAAGAAATTCAACAGTTGAACTATTCTGAGGAAGGCTTTGTACACGTACAAAAAGAGTAAGAAGAAGAAGATAAAACATTGTTGATGAATAATAATAAATAATGCATGCCTTAGATGATCCTAATGGATTTATACGTTTAATTGTCCGTCCATATATATGTGTGTTTGTTACTCCCTCCGTTCTCTTTGCTTGTCATGTTTCGCTTCTCGAGTGTCAAACTGCATGAACTTTGATCTATATTTCAATATGTATTTTCTCACCATATTAGGATGGCAAGAATTGCAACTTATAGCATTTTTTTATAGTTCTCAAACATCTAAATTTTAAACTTAAAATATTAAATTAAACTATTAAAGTTTAGTTAAATTAACTTTTGTATAACGAAACATCACAAGTAAAAATGGTGCGAGGAAGTACATAATTTGTCCAATTTTTCAAAGTTATAATCGAATTTGATTGATTCATTGGAACATCAAAGTTTTATCAAACTCAACATGACGTGTTAGCTACAAAAGACCTTGACGTGTAACTACAAGTCAAACGTTTATATATACAACATAATAATTATAAAAACAAAATTGTTTATTTTTCACTCCATAATTGTAATGTACTTTTTTTGTAACATGTTTGATTTCATAAGGATAATAATGTGTATGAAATAAAAGGAAAAGATAGCCTAACACGCCAGTCCATTTTTGTCCAATTTGATTACTCTTAATGTTAGGACTATTTTGCTATACATTAATTGGGCATATTTTCCTTACCTATGATGTCTTATTGTCAAAGCATAATTGATTTTTTTTTCTCACTGCTTGATGCGTGTTTGGCATGAAGAAAAATATTTATCATAAAACGGTCCAGGAAGGCCTCTACACACTCACCCCATACAACAGGTTCTGCATCCTCGCCCCTTAAATCTTCCCACTCATTGTACCACTGGTTAGCTACGTCCTTCAGCTGATAGGCTACCAACCCAACCCCTTCAACCTCACTAGCATGCATGACTCTGAATATTTTCTCCATTTCATCAATAAATCCTTGGGGGCCTCCTCAACCTTGGTGCCCGTGAAGGTAGGTGGGTTCAGCCTCATGAACTGGCCAACCCGAGTGATTTTAGATGAACCAGGCACAAAACAACGAGACTGAGAATCCACAAGCTGAGCTATCATATGGATGGACTGGCAGAACTCGGCATTAGAAACTTCTCTCTGAGGAGATTGGTTACGGTTAGCACCGGACTGAGGAGCCGAGGTGGACAAGTTTGGATTGGAGGAACTCCTGGAGCAGTAGGGAATTCTAGGGTACGGGCTCTGTAAAGGTTCTGCATCCCATGAGTAGGGAGGACATCATCAGCATAGGTGTTCTGCTCATTGGATCTATAGGGAGGCATGATCAATCTCTGAAATATAGGAAATCATGAGTTAGGGAACATTCAGACTCTATAGCACGAACTAGAACATGAAGAAAACAGAAACATTCCTAAATGCCTAGTAGTCTCCTCCTTATAAGTGTGGCGCGCTACATGCCCATAAAAAGTACTCTACTCGACATGACTTCGTAGACACCCTAGACCCTGAACCGTGATCTGATATCAAGATTTTCACGATCCAAACCGAGGCCCTGATCGTGACGAGCATCCCAAACCATGAAGGCCCGAGAAACCCCTTAGCATGTAATCATAAGCATAACTCATATATTATAATAATGTGAAAGATAAACTGAAAACATGATAATTTCATTATTCCAACTTAACAATTCGGAACATAAGCCCATAAGAAAACCCAAATCCATTAAGAACAAGTCTACGAAGTCTCTACTGAACTAAAAAAATAATTTGTCTAAAACCGGGACAAGGCCCTGGTCGGACCGTAAACTAAAATCAAAAGAAACCAACACATGGGAAAAGATGCCTTCCGAAGTAAGGGTACCAATTCTGAATGTCTGATAACAATCTACTGATTAGCGGGACCACGGGACTGGGTCTTAGAACCTGAAATATAGAGGGTCAATACTCAAAAGTACTGGTACGTAGAACAATTCAAAAATAACATATATTTTTCATAACATAAGTGAGAGCATTTTATAAAGCCGTTTAGTATAGCATAAATGAAAACACATGGGCATAATTTGGAGAACTTCGAAACACTTTCTTGTAATAATGACCCGGCTCTTTCTTTTACTTCTGAGCTAGATGGTACACCCTACATTTCTATGATCCCATGGTCTATATGGAATCTGCCCTTGACTCGGCGGCCAAATCCCCAATCTATGTTTGCTGCAAGGATTGGAGTCCTAAATACTATTCTAGTATACCAGTGCCTCAGGGGCAAGTATACATTGGCCATAGCCAATCATGTCTCCTGAATCGGCAATACTCGATTTCCAGCAAAGAGCCTTTACACTCAAATGTCTTCTTCGGGTAACCATCTAACTCTCTTTTAAGCCCATTTTTAGTTCTTTAAAACCATGTTTCATGCTTAAAAAACATTCAATGCTTATTCTGTCAAGGGCATATCATCACTAGGTATCGTCATACCCAGACTCGCAAGTCATTCATTTCATACCACATCATATCCATGGCCCTTCTTACTCAAAAAGCACTTTAATGACCTTCCAAAGAATTTAAAAATCACAAGAGAGATCTTATTTTAAAAGAATAGGAAAACTTATGCAACATACTCTCTTTACAAATCTTTAACACATGGTGGGCAATTCATTTATTCAACATATGCATTTCTTTCAGTTAAGACACAAAAGTATTTAGCATAAGAAATACCCTTTTTGAAAGCGTTCAAACAACAATGCTTAATGGTAAAAGAGGCATTTAAGACTCAAGAATCATCATCACTCATAAACCAGTTCCAACATTGGTTATACATAAATCTCATGATGAAAAGGGGGCTTTTAATCCATACTCTCAAAACAATTCACAATTGATGCCATGTAAAGATCATAAATTTCATCATGAGGAAGAAAATTTCACAAGTCACATTCATATATTACTTTTCGAACTCAAATCACACATGCATGAGATTATACTTTCATAGAATTGGGTTCATGATGCATGCTCTTAAAATAATTTCTCAAAACTCATTACATATACATATATATATAACGGTAAAGCTTATTAAAATCGTAAAAACTATGCCCATGAGATTTAGGATAGCCCTACGTACCTTTGAATTGACGAAAACATTGAGAAAATTTGACCCTTGAGGCTTAATCTCTCAAGCCCTAGTTAATTTTCTCTTCTTGTACTTAAGGAAGATGAATTGGGGATTTAGTGAGTGTTAATACGAGATTAAGGACTTTAATTTCGTCCATATTAATTTAGAAATGGATAAGGGAGGATGAAAAAACCTTATTGCCCTAAAATAATACAAAATGGGACACTTTACACCATTTTGCCTTTGCCATACAATGCACAGCAATGGCACAGGCCAAGGTGTGCGACGCACAGTCCATTAGACAGCCCCCAAGTGGGCGATGCCCCATTGACTAGCCTCATGTAGGTGATATAAGCCAATCGCCTAGCCATTTCAGTGGATGTTGGCAATGGTCATGCGATGCACGACCATGGCATAGAATCTACCTTGCAATACACACTCAATTTCAGGGTCCTAGAACACCCCAACACCTTCCACAACATCTAAACATAGCTTACCATTGATATGAGAGTCCTAAAGTTCATTTTAGAGAGCGTTATTTGAGTGATACAACTACGGGATGTTACATTATCCCCCCTTGGGATCATTCATCCCTGAATGATGACTAGGAACACAATAAGCATGATTTCAAACATTACATAGAAAGAAAAGAGTAATATAAGATCAATTCCTTTTATATCATCATCTGTGGAATCAAAGAGGGTTGGATATCTTGCACACATGTCATTCTCCAACTCCTAAGTAGCTTCCTCAGCTCTATGATTCTTCCATAACACCTTAACCAAAGGTATCTCTTTACTTCTCAACTTTCAAACTTAGTGATCTAAAATAGCTACGGGTTCTTCTTTATTGGATAACGAGTCCTTCACACCAATATCCTCCACAACAAACACCAAGGAATGATCTCCAATACATTTATTTATCATTGATACATGAAATACAGGATGAACAAAAGTTAAACTTACGGGAAAATCTAACTCATAAGTAACTCCACTTATTCTTCTCATAATTTGATAAGGGCTTATATAATGAGGACTAAGTTTTTCTTACTTTCTGAATCTCATGACTCCTTTCATAGAGGAGACCTTTAGAAATACCCAATCATCAACCTCAAACTCTAACTCCCTCTTTATAATATCGGCGTAAGACTTCTAGAGACTCTGAGCTATCTTAATTCGTTCTCTAATGACTTTCACCTTCTCCATCATCTGATTAACAAGACTAGGCCTAAAAAAATGGGTTTCACCCACTTCATACCACCCAATTATTGACCTACACCTCCTCCCATATAGATCCTCAAAAGGAGTCATCTAGATGCTAGAATGGTAGCTATTATTATAGGCAAACTCTATTAACAACAAGTGATCCACCCAACTACCTTTAAAGTTAATCACGCAAGCCCTCAACATATCTTCTAAGGTCTGAATAGTGTGCTCTGCTTGCCCATCTGTTTGAGGGTGAAAAGCAGTGCTAAGATTTACTTGGGTACCTAAACCGCTTTGAAAAGACCGCCAAAATTGAGAAGAGAATTGTGTATCTTGATCGGATATAATAGATATTGGATCCCCATACAAACGAACTATTTCCTGGATGTACAGCTTAGGATAATCATCTCCTGAATAATTAGTTCTCACAGGAAAAAAGTGAGCTGATTTGGTCATCCTGTCTACAATGACCCAAATTGAGTCGTATTATTTTTGAGATATCCCATTTCCACATAGGCAAGGCTATCTCTTGGGAAGTGCCACCTGGTCTCAAATATTCCACCTTATCTTGTTGACAATTCAAACACTTAGCCACAAAGTTAGTAACAACTATTTTCATTTTATTCCACCAGTAAATAGCCTTGAGATTATGATACATTTTAGTAAATCCAGAGTGAACAACATACCTGGAAATGTGAGCTTCGTCAAGAAGTCTTTCTCGTAACCCATCCACATCCAGTACACATAACCTACCTTGATACCTCAAAATCTCTTCACCACCAATTTCAAATGTCATTACCTTTTATTGACCAAAAACTTTCTAAATTTGAATTAAAATGAGGTCTCTAGTTTGTTTTTCCTTAACTTCAACATATAGGGATGACTTAGCTACCTCTTGTACGAACACTCCTCCATCCTTGGAATTTAGGAGTCGAACTCCCAAATTAGCAAGATGATGAATATCCTTCATCATATTCCTTTTCCCTTTCTCCCCATGAGAAAGACTACCCATGGACAGCCTGTTAAGGATGTCAGCCACCACATTGGCCTTACCCAGATGATAATGCAAGCTCATGTCATAATCCTTCAACAACTCTAACTACTGCCTCATCCTAAGATTTAGCTCTTTTTGCGTGAAGACATACTGGAAACTTTTGTGATCAGTAAAGATGTCAACATGCACCCCATAAAGATAATGACACCAATTTTTTTAGTGCAAACACCACAGCAGCCAACTCTAAGTCATGGGTGAGATAGTTCTTCTCATGCACCTTTAACTGTCTAGATACATAAGCCACAATCTCACCATACTGCATAAGTACGCACCCAAGTCCTACCCGGGATGCATCACAGTAAACCATAAATCTCTCAGAAAGGGTCAAAATGGGTGCAATAGTCAACTTGTCTTTCAATTTCTCAAAACTATTCTCACAAGAGTCAAACCACAAGAATTTTACCTTTTTTTGAGTCAATTTAGTAAGTGGAGCAGCTATAGATGAAAAACTCTCTACAAATCTCTTGTAATACCCTGCCAAACCCAAGAAGCTCCAAATGTCAGTTGGAGTCTTAGGTCTGGGTTATTTTCTCACTACCTCAACCTTTTGGGGGTCAACCTTAATTCCCTTATTAAAAATAATATGCCCCAAAAAAGCAATAGAACTAAGACAGAATTCATACTTAGAAAACTTCACATACAACTCATGTTCCTTAAGAGTCTGAAGGATGATTCAGAGGTAATTGTCATGCTCCTCCTCACTCTTAGAGTAAATCAAGATGTCATCAATAAAGACTATGAGGATCAGATCTAGAAATGGCTGAAATACCTTATTCATTAGATCCATAAATATCGCAGGGGAATTAGTCAGCCCAAAGGACATAACTAAGAATTCATAGTGTCCATGTCAGGTTTGGAAGGCTATTTTGGGAATGTCATCCTCCCTAACCTTCAACTGATGATAACCCGAATGAAGGTCGATCTTAGAGAAATATTTGGCACCCTGAAGTTGGTCAAAAAGATTATCAATTCAAGAAAGAGAGTACTTTTTATTAATTGTGACCTTGTTCAGCTAACGAAAGCCTATACACATGTGGAGGGAACCATTTTTCTTACGCATAAAAAATACTGGAGCACCCTAGGGAGAGACACTAGGATGGATAGAGCCTTTATAAATAAGGTCTTTTAGTTGTTATTTCAACTCTTTCTATTCAACAGGAGCCATTTTGTATGGAAAAATAAAAATAGGTTGGGTGTCTGGCAACAGGTCGATGCCAAAATCTATCTCCCTATCTAGTGGTATCCCAGGGGGTTCATTAGGAAAAACTAGAGGGAAGGACTTTGAGGGCTATAATATTTGACTCAAACAAGATGATACAAACAACTAGATATGAGCTTATGGGCTCTAAGATAAGATGTAAATTTCTCTATAGGTGCAAGAGAATATCCCTCCTACTCTTTTACTAAATCATTAGGAAATGAGAAGGTGGCTTTTCTGGTTCTACAGTCTAAGGTAGCATAACATGAATGAAACTAATCCATTCCTAAAATAGCACCAAAATCAATCATGTCCAGTTCTACAAGATCGGCCATAGTATCATGATGAAAAGTAGACACCACATAATTTCTGTAAACTCTTCTAGCCAAAATAGAATCACCAACAGGGGTGGTGTAACACCCTGAGATCCCATCCTGAGATGTCACACGGTGCTTATAGACCCAAAGGACCATAAGCTAACCCTTTTCTGACATCTATACCTATACACTGTATACTATCTGAAATAAATATGGAAACTAGCCATAAGGTTCAACACATCTATACATACTCAAACTAAAAACTAAATACGAATACATCAACTTCTGTATGAAAAGCCTCTAAACTGTCTGAACTGTGGAGTTGATGGGACATGTCCCTAACTAACTCCGTCAACTAACAATATAAACAAAATCTGATGCAATAATAGTAAACTGAGATTCTTCCTCGAATAAAGAGGACTCACTTCTACTGCTTCTAACTGAGACTGAACTGCTGAGGAAACTCTGAATCCTGTGCCTCTGAAACTATGGTGTCAAAGAAAACACCATAGCGCAAATACATCAGTACAAAATGTACCGAGTATATAGACGAGGTAAGGCTAAATGCAAGGGCTCATACATGCATAATGTGTAAACTAAATAATCATGAAAATGTCACACGAGAACACATACATAAATGCACAGGTCATAATCACAATCATCACAACTCTAGAGACTGGAACGCAGATACCAGTTTCTTGCAAACTGAACTCACTATTGACACTGAGATACTAAATCATAGACTCATCTGATATTGATAACTGGGAAATATGGATGCATTTTTATCAAGGAGTGAGTTCTGTAATCACTGAACATACTGGGATTATGAGTATTTGAAGCTTCTGAAACGGATGGCAACCCTATCTAATAGGTTGTCTTTGAGTCTGTGGATAACAATACTTCTTCATAAATGATTTTGAGATCGGCCTATCTAGCAGCGAATCTTCGAATTAGCAAGTAATCATACTTAATGGCCTGTATCTAACAGCCTTAAATTATGTACATTGAACTGAGCTCTTTCTTGAAGTCTAAGACTGATTCTGAAACTGAGACCGTGGGAAGTAGTTACTTAACCGACATGCCCCTACTATCTCTTAGGGGTCCAACCTCTAACCCCGATTGGGAGGGTGTCAATACCGTGCCACGTGTAAAGACATTATCTTTATATAACCCTCATCTATCAGGTTCTCATACGAAAACGGTGGAGCCATCATATAACAGGTCAAGCCACCTCATCTACCCTTATCTAGAAGGTATGATATCTCTCATCCACTCTCATCTTGCAAGTGTGATTTCTCAACCTACGCTGGCTACGTAGTTCTGGAGCACAAGGATCGTATCTAAGGATCATACCCTCCACTAGTAGGTGAGTCCCCATCCTTGAGCTCGCTCGGTGCTAGTTTCTACTCCCAACTAAAAGACACTGATTGATTCTTAACTGAACTTAGACTGAGCTGAATCTGATACTGATTATACTTCTCAAGGGATCTGACTGAGTTACACTTAGATTACTTAGTTTTGTATCTGATGGAAAGGTATCAAATCATAGCATCTGACTGACGATGCAGAGCTTGAATAGATTATTCAAATTGCTTCTGAGATTAGAATTAAATTACTTGAATACTATTAGATCTGAGATGATTATAGGATAGAGGCTAGATTACTAGTGATACAGAGATTACAGAGATAACTGAGATTACAGAGCCTGATTAAGCTCTGCAGTTGTATGAAGATATATAGTTCTATAGTTCATTGAGTTCTGAGAATTATGGATCAATTGGAATTATCGCAAAACTGACACAAGCTCTAGATAAGAGCTCTATTGTCGAGTATAAATACCCCTAGGACTCGATAACATAAAAGTAAAACATAATCATTCTCACTTCATCATGATCATCTATTCACTATCACAATCATCCACGCATCAACACAAGCATTCATTCATCATCATAATCATTTATGTATTATCGCAATCATACCTTCATTGTCACCATCATTAATGCATCATCACAATTATTAAAGCATCTATCCAATTAATTAGAAATCATAACATACTTTGCTAAATCAACCAATTCTACACCCAAAAGTCATGAACACATCAACAATCGTAACACATAATCGTATCTTAGAAATCATTAGATCACGATTTAACTACAATGCTTAATTTATAATCTCTTAGATATTTTATAGAACACCTAACATGCACAACTTAGGAATAAGTATAATAACCCAACTACTCATCATGAACAACCAAATTTACATTTTTTCACTCATATAGTATCATACATTCATATAAACCACATAAGTATCCCATGTTGGTGGTCATTCAACATCAACAACAAGTACATAATCCATTTACCACACAAATACCACATATTAAGGCCAAGGCTTGATAATCTTGTAGACAAACATGAACCACAACTCAATCATAGCAAGAACATCAATTTCAACTCACAAGAATCATTAAAAAATCATAAACATAAATCTTGGAGATTTAAAAAAAGGTACTTGAGCTTCTTGGATGAAAGGGACCTAAGAATCAACATCTACATACTTGGGGAAACTCTTTTCTTGAAGGCTCTTGGAAGAATTCTTGATCCTTGCTCTTGATTCTCTCTTAATTTTTGGTGGAAGAAGAGAGAATTTTTTATTTTGGAAACCCTAGTTTTTGGGTGAAAGAAGAGAAAAGAAAATGAGGCCTTCAACACTTAAATGGGTATTTATAGAGGTTGGGGAAAGAGTATAAAAGACCAAAATACCCTTTAAAGAAAAAGAGTTGAAAACTACTGATCGGGGTCTGTGACGGTCGATCTGACTGTCCGTCAGAGGGACTGACGGTCCACCAGGTCGTCCATCACTCGAGTGCCAAATCTGGGTCGTTCTGCCTCGTCATGATGGTCGAAGTGATGGTCCGTCAGGAATCTGACGATCCACTAGATCATCCGTCACTCGGGGGTCAGGAATGGGCCATTCTTTTTCTACTTGACGGACCCCTTGACGGTCTGTCAACTTATTGACAGTCCACCACTTTGACCGTCACATGATGACCAAAAAGAGGAGTCACTTCCTTGGCTTGACGGGACACTTTACGGTCCACCAAGGACCTGACGGTCCACCAGGTTGACCATCAAACCTGGGCGATTCGGATACCATTTAGTAAAACGGCCATAACTCCCTCGTCCAATGTTAGATTTTGATAAAATTGGTATCGATGAAAATCTTATTCAATTATCTACATGACAAAAATTTAAAATTGTAGAAATATAATATGATTCAAAGTGTTTCATACTTGGGAAGATATTTCTAAAATTTTTAGACTCAGATTTTTATTTTTCTAAAAATGCTCTAAGGCTCAGACTAGGAGAGAACTTTGCGGCATATTACAGGTGGAAATAGAGAAAGGTTCTAGAATATCTTCGGGATAAAACCCAAAACTAACTGACATGTAAGAGGTCATATAAGACTAGGTAGACCCCTAATCAAGTAACACGTACATATCATGGGAGAAAATTTATTATATACCCATAACAATATTTGGTGAAGCCTCTGAATCCTGGTGGGTAGATAAAGCATACAACCGGTTGAGACTACCTCTAGCAGCAGAAATAGTACCCTTAGGTGAAGGAGCTATGGAATTAGTGTGGGACTTAAAACCTCCTATATGGCCCATAACTGAGGGGTAATCCCTCTTGAAATGGCCTGGCTGACTGTAAGATCCCACAAAGTTCTAGTCATTTCAGTCCTATATAGCATGCCAAAAGAGGTCTCAGACTTTGAAATTTTCAGTGAAGTATTGACACTTGGTCTCATTTTTGTCCTTGATATTTCAATGGCATCATTTATAATCTTTCCAGACTTAGATTATTGATTTTTAAAATAATTCATCATTAGGGATGTCAACAGGTTATATTAGGTGAGTTTTGGTATTTTTGGACTTCATTTGAGTCATGTTTGGATAGCCAAAACAGCAAGCCAATGCAATCTTGATGCGTTGTATTGGCTATCACGTTGACACCATCAACGTGATGTGTCGGTGATGGCGTCGACCACATCGATGTGGTGCGTCGCTTATCGCATCACTAAGTAGTTTTTATATATTAAATTCTGACTTTACAAGGGCATGTAGGTTCTTTTTCCCTCACCCAATTCAGCTAAACACAAAATTTAATATCTTAAAGGGAAAAATACACTCATTATCTCACAAACACTCTCAAGAACAAGCCCTAATTTAATCAAGCTCAAGATCAAGTCTCAAGAATTCACCATAATTTCTATGAAATCAACAATCAAGGTATGTTAGGTGTTCATCCTTGGGTTTTCTTCCATCCTTGGAGTTCAAGAAACCTTTTCAAAAACTTGAATTATGATTTTCATATTATGAATTGAATTATGCTCATGTTTGAGTTGTTATATAGATTTCAAGTTGAGATCTTTTCTCAGATCCATGAAATTATGTTAGTATATGTGTTGAATTATGAATATTTCATGTCAAATCCCTTGAATTTGCAAGTTTGAGTTGTAGTCATGATGCTTATATGTTGTTCATTATCATGTGCATTAATTATGCTTCCCAAGTGTTTGATAGAATGTCCATGTGATTTGAATAGTGTTATCATGGCATTTTATCATGTGTTCTCATTCATGTACATGTTCATGACCTCCAAGTGTTCAACAAAATGTCTCAGTGAATGAATTGTGAACAATTGACTATTGTTATGCTTTCAAGATTTGTGATGTTTTATTATTGATATTATCAAGTCCTAGGCTATTTATTACCCAAAATCTAGTTGTTTACTTATTTGTAGTAGTTATAGAATTGTTCCAGTAAAGGTCAAGAACCATAGTACTCAGTCAGTCGACAGAACTTAGTGAAATCAGTCCAGTTCAGTCAATCAACACGATCAGTGTCAGTTCAATCAAGCCTAGTACAGTCTAATAATCAGTATAGTGTCGATTTAGTTGGGAGTAGGATTCAGCATCGAGTGAACCCAGGGATGGGGACATTCCTTCCAACAGAGGGTTTGACCCTAGTAGTAGTCCCTGTATTACAAAACTACGTAGCCAGCATAGGGTAAGTCTTCCTCCTACCAGACTAGGGTTGACACAATCATATACATATTTTATAAGTCTTCCTTCTAGATTAGGGTTGACACAACATTTTAGTATCTCATGGCAAGGTCCTAACACCCTTCCAATTGGGGTCACAACTTGGTCCCCAAACTCAGTCTATAATCGGGATATGTCAGTTAGATGATAACACCCACAGTTACAGTTTTAATTTTAGTATTCAGTAAAGAACTCAGATAGTTCTGCACAACCATGGCTATCAATTATTAGTTACTCAGCCATCAGAATTCAGTACTCAGTTTCATTATAATCTTAGATACATAATGTATATTTACATACATAGTATTACATGTTTAGCATATTCAGTAGTTACAGTTTTACATGTACTCTCATCCAGTTACTTTAAGATGTTCATTCAGTTAGTTACCATCTCATGTATATGAACCCATGTATATCAACCTATCTCACTTAGCATACCAGTATATTCCACGTACTGACTCATACTATTTCTTTGCGCTTTAATGTCTCATATCATAGGTTTAGACGCACGGGTTCCTAATTATACTTAAAGGCTCAGTATATTAGCATCAGATTCAGTGGTGAGCCCTCATATTTCGAGGGCATATTTCATGTATTTCGGTATTTCAGTTAGTTTAGTAGTTAATTCAGTCAGAGTTAGTTAGGGGTTTGTCCCATCATCTCCATTTTTAGATAGTTAGAGACTTTTAGACTAGCACAGTCAGTTATTCAGTTTTCAGACGTTATTATCAGTTACACTCAGTTATTATTTTAATATTTTGAGAACCTTATGGCATTTCAATTTTACCTTCACATATATTTTTTTAGTATTATTATTCAGTGCTCACAGCAGGTACTAGTCATGGGTTAGCTTATGGTCCTTCAGGATTGTAAGCACCATGTGATGCCCAGGGTATAGTCTCAGGGCATTACAAACTTAGTATCAGAGCCTAAGGTTTTAAAAATTCTTAGGGAGTGTTAAAGTCGTGTTAAGTAGAGTCTTTTGCATTGGTGTATAGCACGCCATACTTATGGATAAGAGGATATGAGACATTTTTAGGAAAAGTTTCCCTTCTTTCATTATTTATATCGTGTGAGTGAGCATGAGCTCAAGTTAAGCTCTCTGTCTAATCTAATTTTCCCTTTAAATAAAAGAACATGCCTCTAAAAAATATCAATTGAAGAAGAACTGGAACCAGCCAGCACCCCCGTCTGTTCAGGAAGAACCCCTGAATGAGAACATTTCTCATGCATCATTTAGAGCAGCTTTCACCACCTTAGCTCATTCTGTAACAACCTAAAATGAACACCCAGCTGTTTTTCAGGCCAACTCAATGGCCAATACTGCTGCAGCTAGAATTCGAGACTTCACGCGAATGAATCCTTCTTCTTATTTGGGATCCAAGTCTGAAGAGAATCCACGAGAATTCCTCGACATGGTGTAGAAGGTAATAGACATTATGGGGGTAACTACCTGTGAGAGTATTGAGTTAGCTGCCTATCAGTTATAGGATATGGCTCAAAAATAGTTTAAGTAGTGGAAGGTAGATAGAGCCGCAGATGCAGGGCTTATAGAAAGGGAGGAATTTGCTACTGCCTTTCTAGCTAGGTTCTTCCCATTCAAGTTGAGAGAATCTAAGGTGTTAAAGTTTATTAACTTGAAGCAGGGCAACATGAGTGTGAAAGAGTATTCCCTCAAGTTTACTCAGTTAGCCAGGTATGCTCCTCATGTGGTAGCTAATAGTAGATCTAAGATAAGTAAGTTTATGTCTGGTGTATCCGTCAGTATGTTCAATGACTATAGGACCACAATGTTGATTAAGGAGATGGAATTAGCTAGGTTGATAGTCCGTGCTCAACAGATATAGGAGCAGAAGACTAAGTAGAAAGAGAGGTAGAATTAGAAGGCTAGAACAGGTAGCTTTAACTTCACTCAGCCTAAGTCATAGGGTGGAAATCATCCTAAGTTCCTCCCAAAATCTTTAGTCCTAGATCTGTCCTCGGCCAGTGTTATGGTGTGTAAATTCAAAAATAATAATAAGGAGGGGGCGCCAGGCTTTAAATATCAAGGTAGTGTTAACAGTGCCCAAATAAATCTTCTTTATCAGAAGTGTGGTAGAAACCATTAGGGTATCTGTAGATCTAGTAGTGATGTATGTTTTGAACGTGGAAAGCCAAGTCATAGGATCAGAGAGTGTCCTCAGGTTGGTTCACAGAGTCAGCCTAATTGTCCCTCAGCTCAATCTGGTTGCCCATCTCGGCAAGGTGTCGCTTTCAGTGCCACAAGTGGGAATTGCCCAAACAATCTTTATGTACTTCAGTCCCAACAGGATCAATAAATTTCTCCTGATGTGGTCACTGGTACGTTACAAGTTTACCATTTACATATTTATGCTTTGATAGATTTAGAATATTCTTTGTCCTTTGTAACTCCTTATATAGCTATCAACTTCGGAGTCAGTCCTAAAATCCTAGCAGAGTCCTTCTCAATCTCTACCCCAGTAGGTATGTCTATCATAGCCCCATGGGTATACAAGAACTATTTGATTATGGTGTCTCAGAAAGTTACTTCAGCAGACTTAGTAGAGTTAGAAATGACAAGCTTTGACATCATTCTCGATATGGATTGGCTTCATTCATGTTATGCTTTAGTTGAATGTAGAAGTAGAGTTGTCTATTTTCACTTCTCGAATGAACCAGTCCTAGAATAGAGGGGTAGTACTTCAGCACTTAGGGGTCAGCTTGTTTCATACCTTAGAGTGAGAAAAATGATAGCCAAGGGGTGTGTTTATCATCTTGTGTGAGTTAAAGACTCTAGTTTTGAGACTCCTAATCTTGAGTCAGTTCCAGTCGCAAGTGAATTTCCAGATGTGTTTACCAAAGATCTTCTTGGAGTTCCTCCCAAAAAAGAAATTGACTTCGAAAAAGACCTTATTCTAGAGACTCAGCCCATCTCTATTCTTCCATACAGAATGGCACTAGACAAACTTAAATAGTTGAAGGAACAGTTGAAGGATCTCCAAGATAAGGGATTCATCAGGCACAACGTCTCCCCATGGGGCGCACCAGTTCTATTCGTGCATAAGAAAGACGGTTCTCTCAGATTGTGTATTGACTACCATCAGTTGAACAAAGTCACCATCAAGAACAAGTATCCACTTCCTAGAATCGAAGACTTGTTTGACCAACTTCAGGGTACCAGTTACTTTTCTAAGATAGACCTCAGATCAGGCTATCATCAGCTCAGAGTCAGAGAATATGACATTCCAAAAATAGCTTTCAGAACTCGGTATAGTCACTTCAAATTCCTAGTCATGTCATTTGGTCTTACCAATGCCCCAGCAGCTTTCATAGACTTGATAAATCATGTGTTCAAGCAGTACTTGGATATGTTCATCATAGTCTTTATTGATGACATTCTTGTATACTCTCGCAGTGAAAGTGATTATGCAGACCATCTCAAAATAGTATTAAAAACTCTCAGAGCCCATCAGTTTTTCGCAAAATTTAGTACATATGAATTTTGGCTAAGGTCCGTATCTTTCCTTGGTCATATCATTTTTGATGATGGCATTAGAGTTGATCGTTAAAAGATTAAAGCAGTGATAAACTGGTCCAAACCCCTCTCTCCATTAGATATTAAGAGTTTCTTGGGTTTGGCTTGCTATTACCGACGGTTTGTTGAAGGATTTTCATCTATTTCATCCCCTATGTCCAGATTGACATAGAATAAAGTAAAATTTCAGTGGTCAGATTCTTGTGAGAAAAGTTTTTAGGAGTTAAAGACTCAACTCACTATAGCCCTAGTTATAACTTTTTCTGACGGTTCAGATGGATTTATTATGTATTGTGATGTTTCCAGAGTTGGTTTGGGATGTGTTTTAATGCAGAGAGGTAAGTTTGTTGCCTATGTCTCTAGACAGGGTTGTTTCCTATGCCTCTAGACAACTTAAGCCCCATGAAAATAATTACCCCACCCATGATCTAGCGCTAGCAGTTATTGTGTTTTCTTTAAATATTTAGAGGCACTATTTGTATGGGGTGCATGTTGATGTGTTCAAAGAACACAAAAGCTTATAGTATGTGTTTTCTCAGAAAGATGTAAATTTATGTCAGAGAAGGTGGTTAGAGTTGTTGAAAGATTATGGCATGAGTGTTCTGTATCACTCGAGCAAGGCCAATGTAGTGGCAGATTCCCTCGGTAGATTGTCCATGGATAGTGTTACTCATATTGAAGATGGTAAGAAAAAGTTTGTTCAGGAAGTTCATCAGCTTACCAAACTAGGTGTCCTTTTGGTTGATTTGGATGAGGGTAGTGTTGGGGTGCAGAATAGTTCGGAATCATCTTTGTTTTTTGAAGTAAAACAAAAGCAGGACAGGGATCCCAGTTTAGTTAAGCTTAAAGAGCCAGTCAGAGTCCAGAAGGTAGAGGTTTTCTCCCAAGGGGGAGATGGTGTGTTGTGTTGCCATGGTAGATTATGTTTTCCATGTGTGGATGGCGTGAGATAGAGGATTCTTGCAGCAGTGCATGGTGCGCATTACTCAATTCATCCACGGGCCAAAAAAATGTACCGCGACTTGCGAGAAGTTTATTGGTGTAGTGGGATGAAGAAAGATATTGCAAAGTTTGTGGCTAAGTGCTCTATATATCAGCAGGTGAAGATTGAGTACCAAAAGCCTAGTGGCTCCATGCAGGAGTTCAGTATTCCCATATGGAAGTGGGAGAAAGTGAACATGGACTTTGTGACTAGTTTACCTCGTACTCGTCGTCAGCATGATTCGATTTGGGCCATTATAGACAGGATGACCAAGTCAGCCCATTTCTTGCCAGTTCATACCTCTTACTCAGCCGAGGACTATGCCAGGCTCTATACCAGAGAGTTGGTTAGGTATAATGGTGTCACATTGTCCACTATTTCAGATAGAGGTACGCAATTCACCTCTTATTTTTGAAAAGCCTTCCATAAGGGTCTTGGTACCCAAGTTCACCTCAGTACAACCTTTCACCTTCACACAGATGGTTAAATAGAAAGGACCATTCAGACTTTAGAAGATATGTTGAGAGCGTGTGTCGTTGACTTTAAGGGCAATTGGGATGACCACTTACCTTTGATTGAGTTTGCGTATAATAACAACTATTATTCCAGTATTTAAATGTCTCCGTTTGAGGATCTTTATGGGAGGAGATGTAAATCTCCCATTGGCTGGTTTGAAGTAGGTGAGGCCACAGTAGTAGGGCTTGACTTGGTGTTTGATGTCATAGAGAAAGTGCAGTTAATCAGAGAGAGGCTTAAGACAGTGCAGTTAATCAGAGAGAGGCTTAAGACAACCCAGAGCTGACAAAAATCGTATGCAGATATGAGAAGAAAAGATCTATAGTTTGAGATTGGCGACTTTGTGTATTTGAAAATCTCTCCCATGAAGCGAGTGAAGAGATTTTTCAAGAAGGGGAAGCTTAGTCCTTGATATGTTAGTCCTTATAGGATTCTCAGTTGTTTCAGTAAGGTAGCTTATGAGCTTGAGTTACCTGCAGACTTAGCATCAGTGCACCCAGTGTTTCACGTCTCCTTGCTAAAGAAGTACATAGGTGACCCAGCAGTTATAGTCCCTATAGAGAAAGTAGATATTTAGAACAGTCTCTTTTATGAGGAATCACAGTCGAAATCCTTGATCGTCAGATTCGCAAACTAAGGAGCAAAGAATTTCCTTTGGTCAAAGTTCTTTGGTAGAATCAGTTTGTTGAAGGAGCTACTTGGGAAGTAGAAGCAGTCTTTCTTAGATTTACTCTATTCCATGCTCAGCTATAGCTGCATAACATTCTCATATCATTCATGCATTCATGAAACAGTTCAGTCGTATGTCATGTCTTCATAATTCAGTCATGCTTCAGTTATGCATGTTAGTGTAAGTACAGCTCCTCAATTACTCTCAGTTCAGTCAGTCACTTTCGAGGATAAATGTTCCCAATAGGGAGATGTTGCAAGACCCCATAAAGTCCTAGTCATTTCAGTCCTATATAGCATGTAAAAAGAGGTCCCGGACTTAGAAATTTTCAGCTAAATATTGACACTTAATCTCATTTTTTGCCTTAATATTTCAATGGCATCATTTACAATCGTTCTGGCCTTAGATTGTCGATTTTTAAATAGATTCATGATCAGGGATGTCAATAGGTCATATTGGGTGAGTTTTGGAATTTTTGGACTTCGTTTGGGTCGTTTTTGGATGGCCAAAACAGCAAGCCAATGCGATCTTGACACGTCGCGTTGGCTATCGTGTTGACACCATCGATGCGACGCATTGGTGATCGCATCGATCCCATCGATGCGGTGCGTCGCCTATCGCATCACTGGATAGTTTTTTTGTATTAAATTCTGACTTTCCAAGGGCATTTAGGTCTTTTTTCTATTACTCAATTCATCTAAAACACGAAATTTAATATCCTAACGGGCAAGATGCACTCATTATCTCGTAAACACTCTCAAGATCAAGCCCTAGCACTACAAAAAAGGGTTAAATTATGGGGGTTAATATTAAGGTTTGCGGGGATTTTAAACCCCCGTAAATTGCAATTCTGGCGGTTCCCAAAACCCCCATAATACGAGCTGTCACAAACAATTTGCGGCAGTTTTTTTTCAACCGCCATAATTAATTTACGGTGGTCGACCTCTCTACTCTAAATTTAATTTTTTATATAATGATTTTTTATTTAAAAATTACGGGGGTTTAAAACCTCCGTAATTTTTTTTATTTTTTTAATTTAGTATGACCCAGCAATTTTTAATAACAAATTATAAATTCTAATTTTAGCTCAAATTTAATTGTTCCTTTTGGCATAACTTACAATTCAATATTTATTCAATTCATATATATCATTAACACAACATGACTAATAAAACTTTGTAATTCATAAGCATATCAAAAATACATTGAATATTAAACTTCAAAATTAAATGTTCAACATTAGCATATTCAAACTCTAAATTTTTAACATTAACTAGTATCTTCAAACTCCAAAATCAAATTTAAACACAAAACCTTCAATATTCTAAGATTCACTCCAACCACATAATTACATCATCATAATTGAATATCCAAGATAATTTGCAACGAAATCTACTGTCATTAGGATCACTATCATCACGTGGTATCCTTCCATCCATGAATAAAATAGATCCACTAGCCGCATCACTTGGCTACAGAAAATGTCAAGTATAAAAACCAATCAAGAAGACATCAAGTAGCACCAGTTGAAGAGAAAATATAATTAGGATTAAAAATAAATATGTGCATATGCATGTGTCATATTACATGTGTGTTATAGGGAATTGCTTAAAGTTCAATTTCTCTAGCAACTGATGAGAAACTAATTCATTTAGCTATCCAAAAGAGAGAGAAAAAATTGCATCTTTTGAGGATATTTAGGTTGTGAACAAAGGGAATTCATCGATTTCGTGATGATTTTCGACAAATTAGTGACACATGTCGTGGTTACTGAAGATCCTCTTTCACTATGGAGAAACCCGAAGTGTCCTTAACTAGCATTTACAATTCAAATATTACAGTAATAAAAGTGAAAAAAATAATCACACTATCCGATCATTTATCATTAATAGATAAATCACCTAGAGATAATGGGATTACTAACTTGAAAATAACGCATGCTAACTGCTACAACAGATCTATAAGTCCCTGCGTTACAAAACTACGTAGCCAGCATAGGGTAAGTCATCCTCCAACCAAACTAGGGTTGACACCATCATATACATATTTCATGAGTCTTCCTGCTAGATTAGGGTTGACACAGCATTGTTAGTATCCCGTGATAAGGTGCTAACACCATTTCATCTAGGGTCACAGGTTGGACCCCAAACTCAGTCAATAATCGGGGCATGTTGGTTATATGATAACTCCCACAGTTATAGTTTTAGTTTCAGTATTCAGTAAAGAACTTAGATAGTTCTACAGAACCATGTTTATCAGTTATCAGTTACTCAGCCATCGAATTCAGTACTCAGTTTCAGTATAATCTCAGATACATGGTGTATATTTACATACACAGTATTGCATGTACAGCATGTTCAGTAGTTACAGTTTATCATGTACTCTCGTCCAGTTACTTTATGACATTCATTCTGTCAGTTATCATCTCATGCATATGAACCCATGTATATTAGCCTACCTCACTTAGCATACCAGTACATTCCATGTACTGACGCATACTCTTTCTTTGTGCTATGATGTCTCATATCATAGGTTCAGACACATGGGTTCCTGATCATACTTAGCATCTCAGTATATCAACAACAGATTCAATGGTGAGTCCTTATATTTTGAGGACAAAGTTTATCTACTTAGGTATTTCAATTAGTTCAGTAGTTAATTCAGTTGGAGTTAGTTGGGGGTTTGTCCCATCAACTCTATATTCAGACAGTTAGAGGCTTTCAGACTAGCACAGTCAGTTATTCAATTTTCAGATGTTATTATCAGTTACATTCAGTTATTATTTAAGCATTTTGAGAACCTTATGACATTTCAGTTTTACTTCCGCATATGTTTTTTTCAATTTTATTATTCAGTGCTCACAACAGGTACCAGTTATGTGTTTGCTTGTGGTTCTTTGGGATTGTAAGAACCGCGTGACGCTTAGGGTGTAGTCTCGGGGTGTTACACTGACCACAAGTGTAACACAAACGCTCACCATAGTTGCACCTTTTAGGATGATTCTTCCCACAGTTTCTACAACAGGGGTATGGCTTGAATGACTGGGCTACACTCCCCTGAGATTGAGTACCCTGAGCTCTAGGCCTACCTCTTAACTAGAACCACTGATCACCTGAAGGCCTAGGCATAGGTGCACTCATTGAAGATTGGGCATTCCTCCAAAATTTCTTCTTATACCATTTCCTATCCCAATTGCCACCTTGATGTTGACTAACATTCTGATCTGCAGAACTAGCTCTCTTAGCCTATCTTTCTCTTTTCCTTACCTCTGCCTTCCTCTTCATCTCCTCTTCTATCAATTGCATATGCACGGATAACCTTGAGATATCCATGTCCATGATCAGCATTGCCCCCTTACATTCTAACACCAAATCATTCGAGAGACCAGATGTGAACTTCCTCATATGAGCCCTCATATTACCCATCAATTCCGAAGCATAATGGGACAGCTGGGTAAATTTCAGTGCATATTTGTTAACGATCATAGCCCCTTGCTTCAGATTAACAAATTCTTTAACTTTTTCTTCCCTCAGCTCCTAGGAAAAGAAACGATCTAGGAAGGCTCTACAAACTTACCCCATACAGTAGGTTCTACATCCTCAGCCCTTAAATTTTCCCACTCATTGTACCACTGTTTGGCTACATCCTTTAGCTGATAGGTTGCCAACTCAAGCCCTTCAACCTCACTAGCATGCATGACTCTGAATATTTTCTCCATTTCATCAATAAGCCCTTAGGGGTCCTCCTCAACCTTAGAGATTGTAAAGGTAGATGGGTTCAGCCTCAAGAACTTGCCAACCCAAATGATTTCAGATAAACCAGGCACAGAACTCACATCTCCAGAACGATGAGACTGAGAATCCATAAGCTGAGCTATCATATGGATAGACTAGTGAAAATCAGCATTAGAAACTTCTCTCTGAGGAGATTAGGTACGGTTAGCATTAGACCGAGGATCACGAGGTGGACTAGTTTGGATTGGAGAAACTCCTAGAACAATAGCGAATTCTGGGGTACGGGCTCTGTATCAGGTCTGCATCCCATGAGTAAGGCGAACATCATCAGCATGGGTGTTTTACTCATTGGATCTACGGGGAATAATGCTCAATATTTGAAATATTGGAAATCATGAGTTAGGGAACATTTAGACTTTATATCACGAACTAGAACATGAAGAAAAGAGAAACATCCCTAAATGCCTAGTAGCCTCTTCCTTATAAGTGTGGCGTGCTACACACCCATAAAAAGGATTCTACTCAACACGACTTCGTAGACACTCTGGGACCCTAAAACCTTACTCTAATATCAAGTTTGTCAAGACACAAACTGAGGCCCTGGTCACGACGGACATCCCAAACCATGAAGGCCCAAGAAACCCCTTAGCATGTAATCATAAGCATAACTCATATGTTATAAGAATGCGGAAGATGAACTGAAACATGGTAATTCCATTATTCCAACTTAACAATTCGTGACATAAGCCCATAAGAAAACCCAAATCTATTTAGAAAAAGTCTACAAATTCTCTACTGAAGTGAAAACAATAATCTGTCTAAAACCGAGACAAGGCCCTCGGTCGGACCATAAACTAAAATCAAAAGAAACCAACACATGGGAAAACATGCCTTCTGAAGTAAGGGAGGATCACCAACTCCGAATGTTTGATAACAATCTACTGATTAGCGAGACAACGAAACTAGGCCTTAGAACCTGAAATATAGAGGGGAAATACTCAAAAGTACTGGTATGTAGGACAATACAAAAATAATGTATATTTTTCACAACATAAGTGAGAGCATTTTATAAAGCAGTTTAGTATACCATAAATAAAAACACAAGGGAATAATTTGAAGATCTTCGAAACACTTTCTTGTAATAATGACCCGACTCTTTATTTTACTTCTGAGCTAGATGGTACACCCTATATTTCTATAATCCCACGGGCTATATGGAATCCGCCCTTGACTCGGTGGCTAAGCCCCTAATCTATGTTTGTCGCAAGAATTGGAGTCCTAAATATTATTCTTGTATACTAGTGCCTAAGGGGCAAGTATACATTGGCCATAGCCAATCATGTCTCCAGAATCGACTAAACTCAATTTTCAGCAAAGAGCCGTTACACTCAAATACCTTATTCGAGTAACCATCTAACACTCTTTTAAGCCTATTTTTAGTTCTTTAAAACCATGCTTCATGCTTCATGCTTACAAAATATTCAATGTTTATTCTTTCAAGGGCATATCATCACTAGGTATCATCATACCCAGACTTGCAAGTCATTCATTTCATACCACATCATAGCCATGGCCCTTCTTACTTAAAAAGCACTTTAATGACCACTTACAGAAATTAAACATCACAAGAGAGTTCTTGTTTCAAAAGCAAATGAAAACTTATGCAACATACTCTCTTTACAAATCTTTAACACATGGTGGCCAATTTATTTATTCAACACATGCATTTTTTTTAGTTAAGACACAAAAGCCTTTAGCATAAGAAATACCCCTTTTGAAAGCGTGCAAACAACAATGCATAATGGTTAAAGAGGTATTTAAAACTTTTGAATCGTCATCATCATTCATAAATCAGCGTCAATATTGGTTATACATAAATCTCATGATAAAAACGGGGCTTTTAGTTCATGCTCTCAAAACAATTCACAATTCATGCCATGCAAAGACCATAAATTTCATCATGGCGAAGGAAATTTCATAAGTCACATTCATAAATCACTTTTCGAACTCAAATCACACATGCACGAGATTATAAATCAAGCTTATGGAAAAAAAACTCAGGACAAATACACACTTTCATCGAATGGGTTCATGATGCATGCTCTTAAAATAATTTCTCAAAACTCATTTCATATACATACATATATAACTTTAAAGCTAGTTAAAATCGTAAAACCTATGCCCATAAGATTTAGGATATCCCCACGTACCTTTGAATTGATGAAAACGTTGGGAAAATTTGACCCTTGAGGCTTAATCTCTCAAACCCTAGTTAGTTTTCTCTTCTTGTGCTTAAGGAAGTTGAATTAGGGATTTAGTGAGTGTTAATATGAGATTAAGGACTTTAATTTCGTTCATATTAATTTAGAAACGGATATGAGAGGATGAAAAGACCCATATTGCCTTCAAATAATATACAAAATGGGGCACTTTACACCGCTTCGCCTTTGTCATGCGGCGCATAGAAATGGAACAGGCCAAGGTGTGCCACGCACAACCCATTGCACAACACCCAAGTGGGCGACGCACGCCCATTGCCTATCCCCAAGTGGGCGACGCGTGCCAATCGCCTAGTCATTCCAGTTGTTGTTGGCAATGGCCATGCGATGCAAGGCCATGGTATGGAGTCTACCTTGTGATGCACTCTCAATTTCATGGTCCTTGAACACCCCCAATACCTCCCACAGTGTCTAAACATGGCCTACCATCGATACGGGGGTCCTAAAGGTCATTTTAGAAAGCATTAATTGAGTGATACAACTATGGGATGTTGCACTTTGCTTGACATATTGTCATATTGTCCCTTTGCTTTTTTATAGAGATAATGATCAAAAGTACATTTGAAGTGTTTTTCTTTTTTTCTTTTGCGAGTTATATATTTGAATTATCAAATGTTTACATCTCTTATTTGAACTATAACCAATTATTTATTAAAATTTACTTCATTGGTAATTGTTACGTCATACTCCACTTCCTATAATGATAGGTCTAGAGATTTTGATACTTTAATATACGATTTATGACAAGAAATATTGCTTATTATTAGTTTTTTCAACTCAATACTTAGTATAAGTGTGATTTTTCAAATGCTAGTCGTCTTTCTCAGAGTGGTCTGATCAAATAGGGAACAGACCACTCCTATAGTTTTAACTAGCAGCTAATAATTTTCGGAACCAACAACATTGTTATAGAAAGTTTAACTGTACAAGTTATAACCTTTTCCACATCACTTTGATTAAAAAAATATATAGTTTAACTATTAAAAAACGAAATATGCCAACTACAGGAGTACAAGTTTACATAGTATCATTTTAATAGTTAACTTGTTATCATCTTATAAGTGATCAGGCTATCTAAATATTTTTCTAGTGATGACTGACTGAACTTACACTAGTACTTTGCATAGATAAGAAAAATAATTAATTAGAAAAATTAAAATCAAAATCCAACTACCAAAATATTCAAGTTAGTTAATTTCTCCCAACCTTGTTGGATTCCCAAAGACTAATGTATATATAGAGAATAAATTTCAATACCTTTTTTAAGAATCAACTTGAAACCATCTACGAGAGATTGTAACAAATCAAACAATCCCATTACATCAGGACCATTTCCACTTGTGTTCGTGTTTTCGAAGGCACACCTCTCATCAAGAGGATCCGTGGCATGTCAAGCCCCGATTGATTAGGTTCATGATATTTATTACTTTCTTTTGCAATAGTTCAGAGAGGTCCATGTAACATCTATCTCTCGAACATATTGTAAAGCACTCTTTAGGCTTGTACTCAGGAGCTCCATGTCCTGCTCCCTGTCCAAAAATATAAGTAAACAAATAAAAATACAAAGTTATATTAACAAGGTAGAATCAAAGTTTATATTCGAAATATTCTTACTAATCTAACTGCAATATTCTTACTTCAGATTCGTGGTGAATGCATTATGACATACATTAGCAATTATTATGCTACGAAGTAAATCTCGTGGGATGCATTTAAGAAAACTAGCATAGCGTAGGTGTTTTGCACGTGTGTATCACTCGATCAATAAAAATATATTCATACGAAGAACACATTGTTAAAAGGTAGCAATTGATGTTAAAATACATGTTATCTATTTAAATTATATAAATAAATATTGCATCAAATGTTTTATTATCTTTTTTATCTCCATTGATCTTTTTCACAACCCAAAAGAATAAAGTCAATTTGAAACTTGAAATTTTGATTATGCCACATAAATTAAGACAAGGGAAATCATTTGAAAAATTATAAATCTTTATACATTTGCTTCAATTTATAGAAGTATACATTTGAAAAATGTAAAAATCAATTATAATGGTTCATTTTCTTAATTGATCACGTTAAAGTTTCCTTTACTTTTCAAAGTAGTTACTTTTTAATCTAATCTTTCCCACATATTTAAGCAAAGTAGGTTAAATTAAAGAGGCCCGAAGAAAAGTTGATACATATGGCATGGTGTCTGAAATATGTCACCGGATATTTATATATTTTTAGACTTTCATTCAAAGATCCTCACGATGTTTGAAACATCAGGGCATAAAATTGTTAATAAGATCTAGAAAATAATGGAATTAATTACAATAAACTACTGCACAACAACGAAATATAAGGTAGTGTGTTTGATGTTAATCTGCATATCCAAATTCAATACTTAACTATAAATTTATATTTTGAATTCAACAAATAAGTTTAATTAAATATTCAACTACAATACTAACAAATAATATACCAAAATATAATTAAATAACATAATCAAAACTAAGTTACAATTAAACAAAGAAGGAAAAAAGGGAAAAGAGATAAATCTTTAATTATTTTGCTATTTTATTCAGCAGCAACATATTTGGTTCGTCCAATTTTTAATCAAAATTTTCACCTGAAAGAGAAACACGAGAAATTATCAAGACGGGAAAATTCATTGTAACCAGTTGTTAATTATGTATAACTAGTAGAATAATCCGCGCTTTGCGCGGTTATAAAAAGTACTTATTAATAATTTATTTTATAAATTTAGATAAAAATGGAGATAAATTTTTATATGCACATATAAAACTTACTTAATTATGTATGTTGACAAAATTAAAAATATAAAATATTTTTAATAAAAAAATAGAGTTTGGAGAAACTTCATTTTCATAAATGAAAAAAGAGGAAGGTATTTTTAAAAAATATTTTTATTTTTGATTTTATATAGATATATACACACACGGTGGCACCTATACATAGTTATTTCATTTCATTTATTAGATAGTAATCATTTTGTTTTACTAATATTTTTTTATATTAGAATAAACTAAACCATGAAATAAAAATTACAGAAATTAATTAAAAAGAAAAATAAATAAATAGTCAAGCTAAAGTGTACCAAATAATATATATATATATATATATATATATATATATATATATATATATATATATATAGAGAGAGAGAGAGAGAGAGAGAGAGAGAGAGAGATTAAAGATTACATTAAATTTTTCAAATGAATACCACATTCAATATATATTAAATTCACAAAAAATAAAGTGAAAAAAATAGAGAAAATTAAAGGGAATTAGAAGGAATTAGAAAAATAATATTTGAAAGGCTTCAATACACATACGAAAATATTTAGTTATTAGGGAAAACCTCTTATGTTAGGATTTGTATTTAAATTTTATCTTTTTATTATATTTTTCTTTATTTTTTAATCATTTTTTTCATTTTAAAAAGTTTCTTTAACATTAATTAGATTTTAAAAGCAATTAAATAATTATTCATGATGCAACGTGCATTAATCTTGATTTAAGACTATAAACTTAAACTTGTTATAATTTTTTTGATCTTTGTAAGTGATAGTATTTTTGTACATCATATATTTACACATAATTAAGAGTTTTGAAAATAAATGTATTTTCTTTTATTCATTTTTTAAGTGACTTAGAAATTTTAATTCCTCTATATGACTAATCGATTTAGATTTAAGATTATAGATAATTCTTTATATTTTTACTCAAGCTATATTGTGATGAGATTCATAATTCTCATCTCCATATTAGTTTTACCTATTGTTGAAATTGACGAATAAATAAATATTTAAGCTGATATTTATATACCCACACTTGCATTGTGTAATTGTTTAAAAGTTATTTTGGCTTAGAAGTACTTCAATAATTAAAAATGCAATTCTATAATACTAAAAATAATACAAAAAGATTTCTCAAACATCGTTTCATATAAATCCTTCATATAGATTGTAAAACATGTATTTATAATATGATGTCTTGTGGTCATAAACAAATTAAGCAGCACAAAATAAATGAATTAGACGTCAATGAAAAGTGAATAGGAAGATCACAATATAAAAAGCAACAGGATAGCAAAAAATATAAAGACATCCACAATATTCAAGCTAGAAGCCAAACACCATAAAGAATGACAATGACCAAATATGGTAATGTATCGGTTATATCCAACGTCTCTTCTTCAGCAAATTTACACTTTTCACCACTTTCACATTTGCTTGAAATTGCATCATCACTCAGTTCTCTTTGAACACTTCTTTCCTTGATGCGTTGTCACAATCTCAATTATGTGATATTTTAGAAGGTAGCAAATGGTTTTTATTTTTTTTGGTAAAAAATATATGGGAGTTCAAGCAATGAAAATTCTAAATAATATACAATGAAAGAAATAATCTTAATTTTGATGATGGAGGAAAAAAAACTCATAATGCCTATATTTATAGAATAACAATATGAAATATCAAATAATATCATGAATATGACTATTAATATAATTTAGGAGTTATAACCATCAAAAGTCATGGAAGTAAAGACAATTAAATTTTTTATTAAAGAATAAGAATAAATGAAATAGTAATTGATACATTCATGTTAATTGTTAAAGAAATTAATTAATTCAAAAAAGGAATAGATAAAAAAATAAAAAAAAATCTCAAAAAAGGAGAAAAAAGAAAAATAGGAATGGAGGCTACAGAGAGGTGCCACATCACCTTCTCTATGCTCCTCCTTTATTATTATATATAGATTTATATATAATCTTTAAGGCCATTAATAAAAGGATAAGAAAGACACAAAGGATGATGATAATGCATGCAAAAAGACGACTTGAATCAAAATCAAAATAAGAAGAAAATATAGAAGTAGAAGTAGAAAAAGACACGTGTTTCTTGTTAATTTTTATCCAAAATATTACTTAAATAGAATTGTAAAAATTATAATTTTATGTAAGGTAAAGTTTTAATTAATTTAAAAGTGTTAAATATTAGGGGAAGTTTCAAAAATAACAAAAGTTTGGCACAAAACTCACCTGCCGTAGCCACACTTTATTGATTTACCATTATAACCGCTATATTCGATTAACAGACGTTCTATTCACTTTTACTCAGTAATTTGTATTCATAAAAAACATAAATACACTACATATTTAGTCTCGCCAAAAACACTATCATTTTTTTATTTTTCATTGTTTTTATATTTTTTTATTTTTCGTGTTTTTTCCGTTTTTCTTCTTCTTCTTTCTATTTTTTTCGTTTCTTTTTTTTCTCTCTCCTATCTCTTACTTCTATTTCTCTTTCTTCCTTTCATTTCTTCTTTGATTTTTTTTTCTTTTTTGTACTTATTTTCTTTATTGTTTTTTTGTTCTATTTTAGATTTTTCGTATTTCAAAAATTATGACTACTCGAGCACAAGTCATGGATGATAACGTAAATACCATAATTGTTTATCGAATTTGTAGTCACACCGTCATTTATATTTTTGTATTCATTGATACAACTGTATTTGTATTTATATTTTAAAGTTCTCGCTTGTATTTATATTTTGTAGTTCGCATTTGTATTTATATTTTATAGTTCGCACTTGTATTTGTATTTGTTAGTTTGCACCATCATTTATATTTTTTATAATTCACACTTGTATCTTAAATAACTGTTATGTATTTGTATTTTATAATTGATTGCATATTATATTGGATTATATTTGTATTATGAGTTTACTGTTTTTGTATATTTAGATTATATTTGTATTTGCATTCTATTTCCGTTGATGTCTTTTTATTTTTAAAGAATTATTTTGTATTTTTATTTGTAAGTTGATTGCACATTGCTTTTAGCCGTGACTGTGTACAATTTGTCATTTGTATTTGTATACAAACAAGTAAGTGCATTAATTGTATTTTCTTGATTCTAAAATATATAAATATGTAATGTATCATTTGAGACAAATGTATCATTTTGTATTTGAATGTCAAAATTATCATTCATATTTGTAAATAAATAAATATCACTTGATACAAATACAATTACAAATAAATGAAACAGATGATTTTATAAAAACAAATACAATATGTATTTGTATAAAAATTTGAATTGTATTTATTTGTATCAATAAATACAACTCGTATCAATAAATACAAAAAAAGTATTCGTAGAAAGAAAATCAATCGTTCCTTTTCAATAATTAAAAAATACAAATAATAATTCGCATTTGTATTTGTATTTTATAGTTCGCACTTGTATTTATATGTTATAGTTCTCATTTGCATTTTATAGTTCACACTTATATTTGTATGTTATAGTTCGCATTTGTATTTGTATTTTATAGTTCACACTTGTATTTGTGTTTGCTAGTTCAGACAAATGAAAAGAAGGAGAAAAAATGAAAAGGAAAAAAAAGAAGAAAAAGGAGAAAAAATACAAAAAAAAATGAAAGTAATAGAAAATAGAGAAAAAATACAAAAAAAAAAAGAAGAGAAAACTGAAAAGGAAAAAAGGAAAAGAAAAAAATAAAAAAATGAAAAAGAAAAAAAGTGAAGAAATAAAAAAGAAAGAGAAAAAGAAAAAACAAGAATGAAGAATAAAACTAAAAAAGAAAAAAAAAAGAGTAATAGAAAATATAGAAAGAGAGAAAATACATGAGAGATTATGAATTGTAATTAGAGATAGTTAATAGGCAAGAGAGGATTATGGATTGTAATTAATTGAAACTTAGGCTAAATGGGACAATTAAGAGTCTATGTTTGCTAAGTCGTGTAGTCATCCCTAAATATTATGATTTATACCAATTGAATTTAAAAATGCTAAATATTTATGTATAATTTAAATAGGAAAGAATTCAACAAGATCTTTTTGACATAAAATATTAACTACACTCATGTTGACTCTATAAACAAAAATGTATTTTACATATGTTGAATATAAATTATTTAAATAAATCTTACTGTTATAAAATAAAATAGAATAAGGAAGAAGAGTAGAGAGAATAGGGAGTAATTCTTATTTCTCTTGAGGGATGAATAAGGGGATCCTTGAGGATGGGTTTACAATGAACAAAGCCCTTCTATTTATAGGGGAAATTTACTTTTAGTTTCTCACTAAAAGACAAATACTTCAAATCCTGATAGATATCAACTAGATCTTGATAGATCTTATTATATTCTTGGTAAACATTCACTATAATGTAAATACATTTATAACACTCTCCTTTGAATGTCTAATTAATAGATAATATGCCTCGTTAACACCTTACTAAAAAAAAACAGTGAAAAAAAATCTAGTGAAGAAAAAAGAGTACACATCTCTAACAATACGCATATAGGTTTCCTCATTAAAAAACTTACAAGAAAAATTCAGTGGGACAAAACCTCCTAAGGGAAAAAGAGTACAATGCGTATTAACTCCCCTTAATGAGAACATCTTTGAGCCTTTGCATCCGAATCTTGTGCATTATCTTCTTGAAAGTTGCAGTTGAGAGAGATTTAGTGAATAAATCAATCATATTATCACTTGAACGAATTTGCTTCACGTTAGTATCACTATTCTTTTGTAGCTCATGTGCATAGAAATTTTTTGATGAAGTGTGCTTCGTTCTATCTCCTTTTATGAATCCTCCTTTAAGATGTGCTATGCATGCTGCATTATCTCTGTATAAAACTGTGAGTACATTGTCATATTTCAAAACATATGTTTCTCGAATGAAATGTATCATGGACCTCAAATATATACATTATCGGCTTGCTTCATGAGTAATTATTATCTCACCATAATTTGATGAAGTGCTAGATAGACTGCTTTGTATATCTCTAACATATAGCAGTACCACCACATATAATTACACAGCCTATTTGAGATCGAGTTTTATGCATGTCAGATGAGTATCCAACATCAGCATAATCAACAAGATCAGGACTGTAAGCTTTAGAATAAAATAAGTTTATGTCCTTTATCTCATTTCGATGTCTCCTAATAGGAACTGAAATATACCTTGTTAACAAATTGACTTAAAAGGCTATATCAGGCCTTGTAGTATTTGCAAGATACATTAGTATTATGCACTAGTTGCACTAAGATATGATACTTCATACTTCTCATTTCAGCAAATAATGTAGTATTTTTTAAAACTCTCCAATAGTTTCAATAATTTTCAAGTTATAAATTTATGTAATATAAGGATTATAAATAAGTTTCCAAGAAACTTTTATATGCTTCAAACATTTTGAATCCTTAAACAAGTTTTCATGTAAATTTTGTCAAGTGACAATATTTAAACATATCATGTGTGACATCTTCAAGTTTCTGGACTGCAAATTAAATAAGTTTTACGCTTACCAAGATGCATCCTTTCATGTCACTTGATAAATATTTCTACGCCAGTATGCTTAAATAAACATAGAATTCAGATCCTCATAATCTTTCACAATATTGCGTCAATATTGTATCAAAGATATTGATAATATATCATTTCGTATCGGTTCACAGTTTGACATAACATTTTGAGATCTCATCACTTCATTATTTTCAGGTACGTGAACCTCTTATAAGGTTTCAAAAAGTGTTATGTCGTAGACTTTTCAAGAGCACATTGTATTCTTGTTATGATTATTTGCTCCTTATTATTTTCAAGGATTATTTCATTTGAAACTGATTGGTCTACCATGATTCACACATGCATAGACTTTATCCTTTAGGGACACAAAATAGGAGCACTTGCAGCTTAAATATGAGATGCTTTCTACATTTGACTTGAACTATCTTTTGAATGAGGATCTAATGATAATTCCTAACATATTTCATAGCCTCTTATAATCTCCCCCTTATGTTACGAAAACTAACATACATCCTCCATTTTATTTGAGGAATCCATCTTTGTGCATTATGGTATATTCATTAATCGTATACCGCACATTAAAACTATGAGATAGAATAGTTAATTCCTGACCTTGAACCAATTGGGAGGAAAGAAATAATCATAATTTATTGGTATAATGCATACAAGTTCTATTGTATGCAACATATCATATTTCAGACCAACACATGAAGTTTTGTTCTTATTAGCAATGATTTAGCTATTTATCGAAGACATTCTATGTCAAACCATCATCATCAAGATGAATTGTCTTGATTGCACAATCTAAAAGTTATGCTCTTAACTCAATTTTATTGAGCAAACACCTTTATGAATGTCAAACTATAGGTTGACAGTAAGTGTACATGTGATCATCTTATTTTGATGCTTTTTAATAGATCACATGACGAGTGAGCGAGCCCTTCTTCACCTTTTATACTTTTCAGATTTTGAGGGATCAAATTCCAATATTAGTTGGTTCAACCAACTTATCACGAGAACAAGCAACATAAACAATTCTTGAAGAATCTTCTATTTCTTCAATGTATGTCTAATACTCAATATGCACATTTTTAAAATATAGAAATCGTTCATGTTAATTTATGAACGTTCATACTAGTAAACTTCAAGTTTACCGTGACATGTGCCTTTTTGCTTTAGTAAAATTCATATTTACTATTACATGAATAAATTTTTGAATTTAATACTTCATAAGTAGATTTCAAAATAATTCTTCTCAGTTATTCTGCTTCATTCGGAGGTGAGTTGTGATACCATCACAATCAAGTACACGTTTGTATTGAAACAATTGAAATCCTCATTCCCAGGAATGGAATATAATTGTGTCCTAAGTCAATCAAATTTTGATAGCTTATAACCTCTTTCATGATACTGCTACTTCAGGAGAAAATCGAGGCATAAATATGATACAGAGAATTTCTCTATATTGCTACCATATTCACTTCAAGAATGGAGCAAATTGTCATCTTTTAGACTTATCATATATTGCTACACATTCACTTCTTGGAATGGAGCATATTCAATGGACAGATTTCATGTCTTTTCATCAAAAATACATTATTTTGCTTTAGCCATCATAATATTATCAATATGGGGCACTGAGATTCAAACTCAACGTCTTATCCATATAAAGGCGTCTTAGACATAAATCGATGAAACTTAAACCCTATATTTTATCATCATGGTGCATCGGAACTCTAACTCAATATCTTATCCTTTTGGTGCAATGAAACTTGAATGCATCGTCTTACCCTCAATCAATGATATAATAGTCTGAAGTGTCCGGAAACTCGCCCAAAAAATATTGCAAACTTATGGTTCAATTAATAAATAAATGTTACATAACTATTAATTTTCTCATAACTTTTAAACACGATGCTTCCATCTATGCATGTAAATGCATTAGAGAATTGAACAAACATTAATGGTTGAACTAATAAAAAAGACAAGTAACATGAAATAAAGTTGAACCAACTATCATACTCCCAATGGTAGATTCATAGTAATACTATTTCTGCATGATTAGGAACATGAATTTTCATTAATTCTTAAAAATTCATTACAAACAGTAGCTTTTTAATTCAATAAACCCAAGATTAATTGGGATTCAAATTATTTTCATATGTCATGTTATTGAGAACTTTAATACCATTGTTAATAAGCAAATTCATAATTTATATTGTGCATAAATCGATCTGCAGTAAGTATTGCGCAAACAATAATAATTATATAAAGAAAATTAGATTGGAGAGGTAGATTAGAACCAAGTCAGCGGCATGTCAATGCCATATACTTACTGGAAATTTTCCATATTCTTTCTTACCCATTTGGTGTATACCTTTAAGGTAAATTAGAGCTCTTACTGATAACGTCACCTTGTTTAGCAGAGTTTCGTGCTGATAATGTGTTATAAACTAATAAAAAAGAAAAAAAAAGAGTAGAGAAAATAGAGAATAATTCTTATTTCTATTGAGGGATGAATAAGAGGATCCTTGAGGATGGGTTTACAATAAAGGAAGCACTTCTATTTATAGGAAAAATTTACTTCTAGTTTCTCACTAAAAGACAAATACTTCAAATCCTAATAGATATCAACTAGATCTTGATAGATCTTATTATAATCTTGGTAAACATTCACTATAATGTAAAACACTTACCTTATACTTAACATTCCTTAATTATTAGTTCTTCTTATATCTTTTACATATATTTTAGAATTCATTAATGATTCTCTTAATATCTTTTATCATATATTTTAGGACTCTTTAATTTTAAATATTATAAAGATAATTATTAATCAATAATTTTAGAATAAAAGGTAAAGTGATGATTTTTATAAAGCAGACACTTTTAATGAAGGGCAAAACGATCGAATCACTTTTCTAAGGGTATTCACACTTTTAATACATTGTAGATATAGATACTTGAAAACTCCTCTGGTTTTGAGGAATTTTTTTTGTGTATTTCTAGACAGAATTCCTTATTTATTTTTGTTTTTATCGTAGACCAAAGAAATTTAGCAGACATTTGGTCATTAGATTTGAGGATCAAAATTAAAGTTTTAACTTGAAAAAGATATTTGCTTATGAAAAGTGAACAAAACTTTTATTTCATACCATGATTTGAAATGTTAAATTCTCCAACAAGTAAGATTTCAAATTTCAAATTGCTATTTCATTCTTTTTCAAAATTTAAAACTTGATTCATAAATTTATATTTTGAGAAATAAAAGACCCATCATTTATTGCAAATGTAATTATACGATCTACCTTACATTCTACTTGACCCAATGAATTTTTTTCTACGATGGTGGTGTCTGAGTCGTCTTTCGTACACCCGACTAATTCCACAGGATATCCGTTACCTCACACCACTAGCAGTTATTAGGTAAATCTGTCCACTAAGGCTAGAATAGATGGAAATAATCAATTAGCACTTTTTGTCTCCACTGGAATTTGAACTTGAGGCCTCATGGTTCTAAACCCAGTTCATAGACCACTTGAAATTTGATTTGGTTTCTGTGGGGTCTAATAATTCATGTCAAAGAATATCTAATGTGCCAATTTATTTGTCTAGAAAATAACTTGGAGACCAAGCAAAAAATTTGGGAGGACAAATTTTGTATTTATATTTCTTTTCTTATTTTGTGCTTGAAACCCAAGTTTGATGTCACAATCCGACCCGAGCTGAGGCCCTGACTGCGATGGGCATCCCGAATCATGAAGGCCCGAGAGGCCCCTTAGTATGTAATCATAAGCATAAGACATATGAAATGGAAGTGTGGAAGATAACTGAAAACATGATAGTCCCATAATCAAAATTAAAACTTCATAACATCAAACCATAAGAAAACCCAAATCCAATCTAAAACATTCTATGAAGCCTCTACTGAGCTGAACATACTAGCCTATCTAGACTAGGACAAGGCCCTCGGTCGGACCACAAACCTTAAAAGGAAACCACACATAGAAGAGATACCTTCCGAAGTAAGGGCGGATCACTAACTCTGAATATCTGAAAATAAACTATTGGTTAACGGGACCACGGGACTGTGCCTCAGAACCTAAAATATAAGGAGTCTATACTTGAAAGTACTGATATGTAGAATAATTAAAAATATAACATATATTTTCATACAACATAAGTGAGAGCATTTCATAAAGCAATTTAGCATAAGCTAAATGAAAACGCATGGGCATAATTTTGATGAGCTTCAACCATTCTTGTAAAACACTAACTCAACTCTTCGTATTAATTCTGAGCTAGATGGTATAGCCAACAATTCTATAATCCCACGGGCTATATGGAGTCCACCCTTAACTCAGAGGTCAAGCCCCCAATCCAAGTTTATCGCAAGGGATGGAATTTCTAATTTTTATATGCAAAGAGCACAAGGCCTACATATAATCCCCTCTTTCAGGGCACATCCTCTCTGTCGGAGGCATAATAAATCATGTATCAGCAAAACATGATTTTGAGAAATGAGTTATCTGAACACGTGCCTTCTTCGGGTAACCATAAAACTCTATTCAAGCCTAATTTTAACCATTTAAAACCATGCTTCATGCTTATTACATTATTTACTTTCATGTTAAGGGTATTTCATAATAGGTATTTGTAATACCTCGAAAAATCCAAACCAATATTAGCGCCATGTTTCAATCTCATGCATAGTACATCATGATTATTTTATAGTTTTATGAGTAAGTTAGATGTATATTAAGGCTTAAAATAACTTCCAACTATCAGACAAAGAAAAACACTCCCTACCGATTGAATTCTTGGGAAGGACATTACCATAGTCAATTTCAAATGAGTATATCTATATTTGTACTATGAATTTTTAATATCATGACCAACCAACATATATATAATTGAATTATCTTTCCAACGATACCAATTTTTCCAAAATTCGATATCGGAGCAAAAAGTTATGCCCATTTTACTCCAGCATGTCAGCCTGGAAACTGAGTGACGATATTTTTGACGACTTATCACATTTCTGACGATATTTCTAATGACTTATCACATTTTTGATGAAATTTCTGATGATTTATCAGCCATGTCGCCAAGCTTAGACAGCAACCCATCAATTCCAGCTTCTAGGTGACGACCTGGGCTGACAGGCTATCACAGATCTGATGGCTTATCAGTCTTGGTCGTCAGCTGATAATTTCAACAACTAGGAAGCAGTTTTGTAGGGGTATTTTGGACTTTTCCTTCACCTTCCACGACATAAATCATCAAAATCACATACATAACCATCATAAATTAGTTTTAAAAATTCTTAATCCTCTCCACTCTCAAGAACAAGAAAATTAGGGTTTCCTCTCAAGATCATCACCCAAGAACAAGATTCAAGCTCTCCTTCAATAAAACCAAGAAAAGACATTCTATTTCAAGATTCAAGCCTATGAGGTATGCAAATATTGATTCTTGGGTCCCTTCCGCCCAAGAAGTTCAAGAATCTCTCTTTCTAAATTCAAGATTTTAAATTTATGTGTTTTTCATGGTTTATGTGAATTGAGTTTGAAGGTTATGTTGTTGTTGAGTTTTAATTCATGATATGATTATAAAGTTGCAAAATTTGACCCTATTATGTAATAATTATGTGATGTTCATGATAAATCCCTTCAAGTTGTATGTTGATTAATTGTCCATGAGATTTAGGTGTGAAAATTGTTATATGATCAAAGCATGCTCCCCATGTGTTTGATAAAATAATTGTGTGAAGGAAATTGGATCATTATAGCATATTGCCTAGAAACCCCCAAATTTAGTATAAGCCATGCACGCTAAGTGTTTGTTGAGAGACCATAGTAAATGAATTATAGTATGTTGTGTGCATTTTTATCCTTGTGCGTCCCTTGTTGAATGAATTGTTATATGTTAGTATGAAGTCTTCAATTATGTATACTTGAATACATGCTATGATATTGATGTTAGTCGTGAATTCAAGAAGTCATGTTTTATCAATTTTCTTCTATCGAGTCTTGAGGGTACTTGTACCCAAAAAATATAGTTGTGTGCCTAGAGCCGAGTCAGTCTTAAGATAATTTCAGTCGTGCTATGATCAGTAGAACTCAATTAGTTACAAAATTCAGAACTTAGTATCGTTCAGTCAGATATAAGATTCAGTAATATTCCGTCAGATAACAGAACCAAGTGAACCCAGTCAGATCAGTCAAGAAATATGAATAATAACAAATTCAGCTCAGTTTTAGTTCAGTTAAGAATCAGTTCAGAGTCTTTCAGTTGGGAGTAGGAACTAGCACCTAGCGAGTATAGGGATGGTGGTTTCCCCATTAGAGAGGCAGAGTCGTTAGCAACAATCTTGTACTCTAGAACTACGTAGCCAGCGCAGGACCAGGAGTCACCCGTCATATTAAGGTTTGACTTGACTATTATATTGCCTTAGGCTTGACTTCTTGTTCAGGGTCACCCGTCAGAGAGGCTTGACTATAGCAGAGGTCTCTACCCGTGGCACGGTATTGAAACCCTTCCAACTGGGGTTACAGGTTGGACCCCACTAGTTCAAATTCGGGGCATGTCGATTAAGTGAGAACTCCCACAGTTATAGTTTCAGTATCAGTCTTCAGAGTAGGACTCAAAAATTAGGACTATCAGATACAGTCATCATTCTCAGAGAGAAACTCAGATAGTTCCATAGATTCATAAACCACCTGCTAGATAGGCTTGGTCTCACATAAAGTTATTCAGTATCAGTACCTACAGAGGTCACCCATTAGATAGGCTTGATCTCAGACTCAGATTCAGTTGAGTATTCTTAAAATCAGTTCCAGAGATCATCCGTTAGTTAGGGTTGATCTCAAGCCTAGTTAATCTTAATCATAATTAGAAGATTTAGAGATCATCCCGCTAGATAGGTTTGATCTCAGATTCAACCAGTTAATTCAGTTATCAGTAGACTCAGTCATCTAGTTTATCAGTATTAATAAGTACAGATAGTAGTTTCAGTAGCTCCAGATACATATAATCTCAGTATGTTCAAAAACCTCAGATTGACGGTATATTTAGTATAAGCTATCAGATTCAGTCCCAGTATGCTCAGTCACATTATGCACAGTATGTTAAGTAGTTACAGATTCTCTATGTATGCTAATCTAGCTCTTGCATATCATTCAGTTAGTTATTATTCATGCAAAAGCCCTTTCATTTAGCCTTACCTTATTTGCATACTCAGTACATTCCCGTACTGACGTATTTATGCTATGGTGTTTTATTTGATGCCATAGGTTCAGAAGAACGAGCCCCAGAGCACTCTTAGTAGTCCAGATCTAGTTAGCAGCAGTAGACATAGCAGTGAGTCCTCTTCATTCAAGTATGATCCTTATTTTTACTGTCTCATTAGATTCAGATTATTTTCAGTAGATAGCGTTAGTTGGGGACATGTCCCATCAACTCCACATTTCAGACAGTTAGAGGCTTTTCAGACAGATGTATTAGTATTCAATTTTCAGTTTTGAGTATTTTTAGACGTTTTGAACCTTATGGTAAGTTTTTGCCAGCTTTCCGCATTAATATTTATATATTATGCAGTGTACAGGTACAGATATCAGTCATGGGTTAGCTTGTGGTTCTTCGGGGTCAAGAGCACTGTGTAGCGTCCCAGTTTGGAAAATTGGGACGTTACAGTATCGTCATACCTAGACTTGAAAGTCATATCATATTCATTACCCTTTTCATTCAAAAGCATATAAATGACTACCCAAAAGATTTAAACATCACAAGAGAGTTTTTATTTAGAAAGCAAATAAAAACTTATACAAACACACTCTATTTTCAACACTTAAACACGTGGTGGCCAATTCAATCATTTAAGTCATGCATTATCACTATTAGGACACAAGAGCCTTTAGAATAAGAATCGCCTCTTTAAAATATATGAAATAACAAAGTATAATTGATAAAGAGACATTTATGACTCGAGAAACATCATCATTCATAAAGCAGTCCCAATATAAATTATACAAAAGTCTCATGATCAAAAAGGGGACTTATAACTCATGCTCTCCAACCTATTTAACAATTCATAACATGGTAATATCATAAACCTCATCATGGAAGAGAGATTTCCACCAAATCATGCTCATAAAATGCTTTTCAAAAACTCATACCATGAATGAACATGATTATAACACAAGTTACTAGAAAACATAATAATAAACACATTTTCTTTCAAAATGGGTTCATGATGCATGCTTTTCAAATGATTTTAAAAATCATTTTCATATACATACATATGTATCCTTAAAACTTATTAAAAACATAAAATTTATGCCCATGAGATTTAGGATAGTCCCACATACCTTGATAACGACGAAAATATTGAGAAAATTGACCCTTGAATCTTAAATCCTCAAACCCTAGTTAGTCTCTCTTCTCTTGCTTATGGAAAGATTATTTGGGTATTTTGAGAAGTGAAATAACATATGTTAAGACCCTAATTTCATCCATATATGATTGAGAATGGTTATAGGGTGTGAAAAACCTCAACGCCCTTAAAATAGAAGAAAATAGAGCAACTTATAATGTTTGGCTTTTGCCTTGCGGCGCATAGCCAAAGCCAACCTTAGGGTTGGCGGCGCACGCCAAAATCTAACCCCAGCAGCCAGTGGTTGTTTGCATTTATTTTGTGATGCAAGGCCTTTACGGAGGATCTAGTTCGCAATGCACACTCACTTTTAAGGCCTAAAAGCACCCCAACACAATCCCCAACATCGAAATATGGTCTACCATCGAAATGGGGGTCCCAAGGATCATTTTTAAGGCATTACTAAAAGTATGGAATCATTCATCCTTGAATGATGGGTAGGAACTTGTTGAAGATCTAAAAGTATGGAATAAAGAATGTAACCTCGCATTGGATATTTTTCCTCAACAAAATTTGTAAAGGCATAAAAAGAGCTTCATGACAACCCTTAGTAAATTGTGTAAGCATGAGCGCGAGATAATGAGAATTGACATGGAGATGGCCCTGCACATTAGTTCTAAGGATCATAATCATCACCCCATAAGGCATGAGTGTATTTGAGGATCATAAGCATTGATTGGCATTGGTACTCAACATGAAATAAGGTTCGCGGGAGATAGGACTAGAGGAATTCTCCACCTTACATGATACAACGAATAGACCTTAAACATAGAGCCACTACTCACCTATGGCCCAAAAAATTAACAACATACTTCATCATTTCCAAATTACAATTCTTCCATAACATGTAACTACAGGAGTCTGAGTCCCACTGCTTAATACTTCTATGTTGAAGCCTAACCCAAAGTCAAAAGGTGCTAACTTAAGCTACGGGACCCTGTACTCTATATCCCATTAAGAATATCACTTCACCTTATCACTATAATCTAACAAACTTGGGTCTTAATTCAAGGGGTACTAACCATATAGAACATTGGTTTATGCTTTCATCAATCACAACATTTAAGCCTATCCTTACTACACCCACTTTATGGATCTCCCCATTAAAAACCAGAAACTTCACTCACTCTTATAAAGATTTTCATCACATATCCTTTTCCTAATTATTTCACATAATGAAAGTTCATCTCCTTCTTTCCCCCTTTACCTAGAACCTTATCCCAAGTAGTCTCATCAAAAATTAACACAATAAGAAACATCTACGCCCTTATCTAAGACATTACTACGCTTTCATAACCAATATCCTACTATCATAAGGAGTTTATTGAGGGCCTAGAGAACAAACATCAAGAATGGAGGTAAAACTATTTAATTATAACTCATACTTATTGCACTACTCAAGGTGGTACATGAGATGTAGATATGATACAATAGGCACGAAGTGCTTTATATGTCAAATATCTAAATCATGAGTAGAGAGACGTTAGGGTATAAACACAACATAGAATGAGTTATCAGGGCTGGGAATAGTGAGAAACATGAATTCACATGTCAAGAGTTATTTAACATAAAGTCGGGACTCATGTAGTCAACGACTAAGACAAGGATTACCACTTGGAGCTATTGCTTCTTATTTTTAGAGCTGAGATAGTCATTTGTTTGCACAACCTTATCACTTTGCTAATCCCAACATAAAATGAATTGGTAACATATAGAAACATAGTTCCTTAGAACTAAGCATGGCATGAAACATGGAGTTATGGATCATGAACAATCATAACATAGATCTTGAATACTTGAAAGCTTGGATTGGTGAGGCACATTATTGCTTTTAGTTAGGAAGCCGGAACATGGCATAAGTTGCATAGATAATTTGAACCTTAGGCATAGGCATGACATGAATACATAAGGCATTGGTATAATGACCTCTTAAATTAATGTAGGAAGAGCTTGCTTGAATAGGAATAGATTTATCATGACTCTTCCCTGACACTTGACACTACGAGAAAATTTGGGAACACCTCAATTCACCATCTCCCTCTTAGATCAAAGTCATAATCCTAGAATTGAGGACATATCCTCTCATTAAATCTATCGCCACAACTCTCAACACAAAAAGGGGTATCACCATACACATAAATGCTAAACTCCCCCTAATAAACTATACTGTGAAGGCGTTGCTTTTCGGGAGTGATACTCTTAACTTTCCCTAGCCTCTATAGCCATCACCCTACTACTCACACTCTCATGAGCATACACATCCATACTCCTTATCACATTACAATCCATTCTCCACTACTTAACGTACTCGCATTAAACCTCTAGTAGCATACCCTTACAACTTAACAAAGTTTTTAAAACTAGACCAAGAGCTCACATCATCTATCTATATTTACCCCAATTCAGCTCTAAAGAAGACCATATAGTAGCTCTCTAGGATTCTCCATACTAAAAAAAAAATTAAGAACATAAACTAGGTAAACATGGCACTTGTACATATAAAACCTTATCTAACCACATGTTACCTGCGGTTCGACTTATTCGTATATACCTAACATTCTTGTCCACTTAATGACTCAGCCATAATTACTCGTTTTAATACTAGTTCTCATGTATATATATACCATAATTATCCAGTCTTTTTTCCATGAGTTGCCAACCTAGGCTATTTCACACATCACATCAAGCCTACTACCTCATTCCCATAAAACATGCATCATTAGTCTTAAGCTACTATTCTTACCACCACAATACACATCTAAAGTTCAAGCCTATTTTCTATCACCAATCATGTACCACCGGTGAAGCATGCCACATCTTATGCTAGTCCATCAAATGGGAAAATCAATCCAAATTCCTTATTTCACCTAACTACGACCCACAAGTTTATTCTCTACAACATTACTACCACACCTTATAATCTACCACACACCTTCTTACATGCAATACTAGTTTACAAATACTAGAGAAAAGACAATCAAGGGGGTAAAGTCACATAATAAGGATAGTCGATCTTAATCGTATAATATAAACCATTACGATCTTCATAGCATATTCTACTTTCTCACATTATATATACTTACCTATACATACATACAAACAATCTTCAAGAACCTATAAACACATGTGAGACTCTACTTATAACTTATTGGCTAACCTACCCCTTTTCGTTCACAGCCTATAAATGACTTCTACAACCACCATAACTATCCATTCAGAGATCCTTCCCTATTTTGAATAAATAACAATCATAGCTAATCATTCCCTCTATGGGCTACCACATGGTCTACTAATCTTGCTACAATATTAACCAATCACCATAAAAGGGAAGACCACCCCTCAGTCAAGGGTTATACGGCTAAAACTAACTTCTTTACGCAAAAGTTACCCTTACTCTGACTTTTAAACTCATGAATTCATATCACTAACTTTGGGATTATCTTAATACTCATAGATTATAGCACATTAACTTATACTACTACCCAAAAAGAAATATTGTTCCAATATTCTGCTATATATCTCTACCCATAAGAATGACATCTATAATAAGGATTCTGAAAGGGATTGAATACACTTTGTACCTCAGGCTAAAAAAGACAATTTCATCAGGATAGAGGTATACACCCGAATTAATACACTTTGAAGCATCAACAGACTCCTCTCAAGTCCTTGTACTATTTCTTAACCTCTTATTACTCAATTAGAAAGGACCACATCATTTAGACTCTAAACTTTTAAACTTGTACGGCCTCGACAATGAGCCATAGCTAATAAAATCAAAGTAAGAAACGAATTTGGATGACTTTTATATGGACAACACTATAGCATGATCTAGAGTAACAAAGAATGGAAAATATCTCTTAAATGACTCGTAGCTTCCTCCTTATAAGTGTGGTGCGCTACATACCCATAAAAGGAATCTACTTGACACGGCTTCGTAGATACCCTAGGGCCTTGAAAAGTGCTCTAATACCAAGATTTCCATGCCCTTAGCCGAGGTCCTGGCCACGATAGGCATCCTGAACCATTAAGGCCCGAGAGGCCCTTAACATGTAATCATAAGCATAAATCATATGAAATAGAAGTGAGGAAGATAACTAAAAACATGATAGTCCCATAATCGAACTTAAAACTTCATAACATCAAACCATAGAAGTCAAGAAGAATGACTCGACTAGAAGGTACATTTTCTAGGAGTCACGGGAAATGACTCGTCTAGAAAGTACATCTTCTAGAAAGTGTTTTCTAGGAGTGAAGGTTTAATTTACAAAATGTATCACCTAGCAATTGAAAATTGAAATACCTGGATAAGGAAGTGTCTCTGAGAGATATAGGATGATGAATTTTTATCATGATTTGTTAATCAAGCCTGTGCAGGAACATTGCTTCCTGCATTTGTAGAAGTGAGAAATTACGGTCTTTGATGTTTAGGCTTTTAAATCCTTGATTTGAAGGTAAAATGTGTTCCTGTTTTAATACAAAAAAAATTGTGAGTATAAAAACATGATGGATGGTTTGTGGCTTTAGCTTTCGTGGCAATTACTCTTGCTCTCATCACATTTAACCTTGCTTTCAACCATTAGCATATGTCATTGACTTGCTGCATCATTGACCCAAACTAAAATGATTAAGAGTGACTCTAAAACAAACACAGTATCTCTGTTTTGCCATGTTTCTCAGATTAACCCTTTGAACTGTCATGACCCGAGTGGGACCCTGGCCGTGACGAGCATCCCGAACCATGGAGGCCGGATGCCCTTCTGCATTTGGTGATCATGCACAATTAAAATACTCATATAACAAAGAAAAGATGCATAAATATAATAAACGGAATCATGGTCAATCTCTTAACATTTGAACAATTTGGAAATAAATTCTTAGAATTCAAAACATATGACACCCATCTGCGAAATCTCTAACATTACAAAATCCAACATATGACTAAACAAAACTGGGACAAGGCCCCTAGTTAGACCATGAAACAAATAAATAACAATGTTTAAATAAGTCTGGCCTTCCGAAATAAAGAAGGCTCACCAACTGCACACTTCACTTCTGTCAAAATAATTCTATGGCTTAGCAGGACCTCTAGACTAAGTCTTAGACCCTGAAATATAGGGGGTCAATACAATTGTATTGGTACGTAGAGCAATCCAAAATAATGTGCATATATATAACATAGATGAGAGAAAGTATGAAACATCATGCATGAAATAGTTAAAACACATGGGCAATTTCAATGATCGCAAAAATAATTTTGACACTGCAGTTCTAATCTTTGTATTACTTCTGAGTTAGGTGGTCCACCCTACAATTCTAAAACCCCACGGGCTATATGGAGTCTGCCCTTAACTCAGGGGTCAAGCCCCCAACCCAAGTTTTCCGCAAGAGTTGGAGTTTCTGAATTTGCTACGCCCCAGGGCCGCCGCCATTTTACAATAATAATATACCCATATCGGCAAAATATGGTTTCGAACAATAAGTTTTATGGCTCATGCCTTCTTCGAGAAACCATCTAACATCTTTTAATCCCATTTTTAGTATGTTCTAAACATGCATCTTTCTGAAATCAAATTCTGAAATTCTAAGCAAAAATCTATTTCTTTAATCTGTTCTAAATCTGCTATGGCATTATCTGAATTTGGTATCGTCAGACCAAGACTTATAAGTCAAATTTCTTAGCCATAAAATATCATGTTACAGTGTCTTCTTTCAAAATATAAAGTTTTGACCGCCATACTACAAACAAATCAAGAAGATTCAGACTTCAAAACATTTGTCAAGTTATAAAAGATCGTTCTTTTTAGCATTTCAACAAACATGTGGTGGTCATGAAATTTGTGACAAAACATGCAATCTTCTTAGTAAACATCTTTAACCTTTAATATCAAGTAAAACACCCTCTCTTCTATTCAAATCCATAATCAAGTCATAAGAAAAATCAAGGCATTTATTTTATGATCCCAACAATACATTTCAAATAAATCAAATCTTACGAAAACAAGATGCTTGTAAACAAGAGAGGGATTTCTAATAGTTCACGCTCTCAATGCATCATTCAAACTCTTCAAACATATTTATATATATACTTATACATGGTTATGAAATAAATTTGGGGAAAAGGCCTCAAGACCAGAACAATAATACCATTAAAGGATTCATAATGCCAGATTGTAAATATAATTCCAAACCCCTTTGAAATTTCATGATTTCTATAACTCTAAATCTGATTTGAAGTGTTTTCAACAAGACCATATAGTTTAGGAAAACCCCACGTATCTTAGATTACTTGGTTTAAAATGTAGGACTCAAATCTTGATTTGTTCCTTGAAAAACTTGAACTTAAAGGTTGATTCTTGATTCCTTGTTCTTGAGGAAAAACCCCTAATTTGATCTTTTGAGAGTGAACAAGGAAGTTTCTGATGTTTCAACTTATGGTAATTGATTAATAACGTGTTAGGGTGTAATTAAATCCATTGGGGAGGTTTTCTGAAGAGGAAAAGTGTCAAAATAACCCTTTAAAAAAATCACGTTTTTGAGCCTCGTGATGGCCGACGGATGATGGCCTGACAGACCGTCACGGGCCCGACAAACCATCCCTAGAACTATAGCTGTATTTACAGTGACTAAGTCACTATTTTTGGAGTGACAGGCGTCGCAATGGACCGTCACGGGCCCGATAGATCATCGGCCCAACCATCGCTTCTTAGGCAGCCTGATACCTTACTGTAAAACGGGCATAACTTTTTACTCCGATATTGGATTAAGTCTAAGCCGGTGGTGTTAGAAAGAGGATTCAAATACCTTTCATTTTATATATAGTAGGACCTCTAATTCGTTATATACCAAAAGTTATTGTCAAGTGAAATTGACCTAAGTTTTGACGCTCACTAAAACTTGAATGATAGGAAAGTTTCCAACTCGTCCTTGGGTTAAGTGACCTCTATGATCTCAATTCATGCTCAACTAGATTCTCACACTACATAATAGATTAACACACTATATTTACATCGAATTTATGACTTTTGAAACATCTACGCGTAGAAATGGCGGTTTACGTTCTAGCCCGAAATGCGGGGTGTTACATGAACCTTGGTATTTCCATGAGTTTCTAGATTTGTTTGTTGACAAAACTTTCTGCATGCCTTATTTTGGTTCACAATCATGTCTCTTTCATGTGCTGGCTATGGTCTTGCTTTATGCAATTAAAGAAGTTAGTAGCCAGTTTTGAAATCTTTTCTCACTTGTTTTGTCATGGACTTGACTCAAAGATAAGAAAAAAATAACAATGATTTTTTATTTGGATAACTGACTCAATAAAATAAAATAAAAATAAATAAAAGAAGAAAAAGACAATGAATTTCCCTTTTGAAACAAAGAAACGAAAAATTTATCTAAAAATGACAATCAACTCTAATGATTATGCCATGTATTTTGGATTAAGCTGTCTGATCTTTCTATCCAAACTTTTTACTAATTGTTCTTGTGTTAATGGCCCTGAAACGGAGTTACTTCTTTGGGCCAATTGCATTCGGAGACCTCATTTGGCTAGTGGCGCCTTGAAGAGTTTTCGCCAACAAGCCTCTCTCATTTTCTTTTTCTCAGCTCACCATTGTCTTATGGTGTCCCTGAGGGTTTTTCACCAAGGAGACCTTTTTATTTTTATTTCTCTCAACTTACAGTCGTCTTACAGTGCCCATAAGAGTTTTCACCGATGAGGCTCTCTCATTTTTATCCCTCTCAACTTACCATCGTCTTACAGTGCCCATGAGGGTTTTCACAAATAAGACTCTCTCATTTTTATTTTTCTCCTGATTCCTTATGCTGAGGAAGATAAGTAATACTCAAATGCGTCTTATCCATTGCATGCTTAGCCTTAACATTCTCAGAAATTGATCTGAAGGTCTTTCTTTGGTTATAACTTGACTTTAGGATAGGGTTATAAAGAAAGGATGGCATGAGGCTCAAACGACACTTGAAGTGGGGTGGAACTTATAACTTTTGGAATCAACCCAAACAATGAGGATTAACTCATGCCCCAATTTCTTTTGATTGGGCAATTCTAAATTATTTATTTGGTTGAACTGAGCCCGGAGTAGGGCAGCTTATGTATCTCACCCTCGAGAGAGGAGAATCAGATCATACGTAGTTCTGACAACTTTTTCCTTTGCATGATTCTGATTTTTTTTCTTCTTTTTTCTCTTTTATTGACTCTTTTTTTGGGGGGACTTTTTTGACTCTATTTTTCTTGACACTCTTTTTTTTTCTTTCTTTTTGGACACATTTTTTTTGAAACTTTTCTGATTCTATTTTTTTACTCAATATTTTTTTAAAATTTTGTTGACTCTATCTTGATTCCAAAATAGGGGTATGAAAGAAAATAAAACTAAGGCTCAAATGGGAAAACAAAAGATGACATAATGTTTGGATAGTAGAATGAAATGTCTTCGTCATATTAATTCTTAACGAAGGAATTCTATTTTGTAAATGACATGCAGATAAAATAGTTCCACCCTACAAATTATCAGATGCATTAGAGCTAATTAACAAAGAGTTCACCATTTCTGTCAATGTCCTGTTTTTCCTTTTAGCTATACCATTAGACTTAGGAAAATAAGGCAGAATTACTTCATGAATAATACCTTCTAGATTAAAGCGTGTCAAATAACTTTTTCTTCTTTGAAACTACAATACACATCAAATAGTTCATTATAAATCATTTGTAGAATAGTATGTCAGCATACTTTATTCGCGTATTGCCATGACTCTAAAATTTGGCTATCAATGTCTGCACCAGATTTTGTTTGTGATAAAGCATATATAACACCATGTGTCACACCCCGTTATTAATCAAAAAAAGATAAGTATTTAAGGTTTGAAAGGGTTTTTATTATTAAGTGACAAAAGATAGAATTTATTTCGAAAAGATTCTTTTTCATTTGAACTCAGAGTCGTCACTTGGCATAATATGGTGTGCCAAGTTACCTTTGAAAATCCTTTTTCAAAACAATTTTTGACTTTTTAAATCTGATTTGCGAATAGAAATTTTGGCTAAGAAATTCTGTTGACTGATGGAAAAGTGTTAGGCACCCCTCGATCCCGTGGTTCAACCACGGTCGCTCTATAGATTATATCGGCAAGCATGACACTATGAATGTATAAACCAACAAACACATAAACACGAAACAAACAATAAAACAAATAAAATCAAAATTACTGTCCAATCCAATTTATTACAGACCCAAAAAAAAATACTGAAATGTAAACCTGCACTAATCCTAAACTACGTTCCGCCGGTGCATCAAGTCTTGCTCATGCGTCGTCTTCGAGTACAACTTCCTTAGGGCATTTTCCGAGTAAAACAATACAGATACCTTAGGGAATCTCCAGCCAAATAGTATAATTGATCCAAAACGAACAAAACCATACAACACACATTTCAAGCATTCACCAATTCATAATTCTTAAGTTTGCCTACCCTATCATTTGCCTACTCATTTTTTATTTATCATAATTCCAACAAAATCAATATAATCCATAATTCAAATTTAATACAAATTCACTTTATCGAGATTAATCCCTCCCTGAATTTCTTTTTAACATATGAATTTTGGAATGAAAATAGTTATCTGCCCATATCAACATCAAGCTTATACCATGGGATAAATGATTCAACATCAAACAACATCGAACATAAATAAAATCATCCAAACAAATAGAACAATGATAATAGAACAACAATGATAATGAATCACATCCATAATCACATAAAATTAAACTAAAGGGATGGATGAAAGAATTGGACTCAAATGAGCTTTTCTATGCCAAATTGCGATTAGAAAATAAAATCAGATCCGAAAACCTCAAATTGGACCTTAATCAAACAAACCCAGCTTCTCGAATCAAATACCAACGACCAAACCGAGCCTAATTCGATTTTTTTGGCGAGAATCAGTATCCGCCGTCAACCCAAGCCCGACTCATAGCGCCGTCAAGAGACATGTACACTACCACCACTGATTTTGGTAGCTGGTTTGGTATTTTCGATGGATTCCCGATGTTATTCTGACAATTTTGAGTGGAAAACAGGGACGGGAGAAAAACTGATTTATTGTTGTTGCTTTGCCGGAGCTTCGGCGAGCTCTGGCAGTGACAGAAATCAGGGAAGGATCAAATTTGTGGTTGTAACGTCTTTCGATGAGAATTCACCAAAAAGTGTTCGATTCACCGACTGCTCTCTCCTCTCACTCGCCTTTCCTCTCTGTTTTCTCTCTTTCATTCTCTCTCTTTTTCTCGCTCAATCTCTCCCTCAATTCACTATTTTTTCTTCGATCTCCTTTTCTCCATTCTCTCGATCAGCTCTCACCTCTCTCGGTCACTAGTGTGTGTGTATGGGTATTCCAGTGAGGTGTGGCTGTGTGTATTTGTGTGTGAATGAGTGTGTTGTGTGAATATTTTTTGTGAGGTTTATGTGTATATGTGTATATTGATGGGTGTGTGAGTGATCTGTGTTCTCTGTTGATGAATTGTGAGTGCGTGTATATATAGCTGTGAATTGTTGAGTGGAAAAAACGAGCCCAGGGGTGGTGGGGTATATGTAGGTATAGGGTTAGGGGGTATATGGGTATGGGGTAGGGGTAGGTTGTTAGTTTTGTTAGGGTCGTGAAATATTTTTGTTAGGTTGGTTATTTTTTATCTTTTTATAGGAAAAATTATTAAATGGGTGAGGGTGTATAATAAAGTGACGTAAAAAATAGATAAATTTGATTTTTAGGAGGGATAAAATTAGGTGTCTGCATCATGAACATCAAGTAGTGAAAAAATTCATTCTTGCAGTCTTTTAAAGTTTTCATTACTAAATATTTCAATATTTGAAACATCATAAAATGACTTAGCATATGGTAGAACAACCGAAACATGAGTATTAGGGATTGTGTCTGTTAGATTCTTGGGGAACATTGATAAAATAATAATAACAATATTATTTAACTATTAACAAAATAATAATATAATAATAATATTAGCAGTACAATATCATAACACTGTATAATAATAATATTATTAAAAAAATAATATTATACCCGATATAATAATTATAACAGTAATATAATTTCTTATTGACAAATTAATGATACGGAATATTAAATTACTATTATTATGATATTATATTAATTATACTTGTATCGTGCTAGGCACTGTCCTAAGAAACTATTTTAGCAGTGTGAAATATTTTTTCAAAATTAAACAAGCACTTTCCTGATTAATTAGAGGAAAGTCTTCCCTAATTAACAAAGGATAAAGAAATCTATAAAATTATTAATAAAATACCAACAAGTTAAACACAAAGATTATTTAATAAGTGAAGCCAAAACAAAATAAAAAGAGAAGGCAATAGTGAAAGAAGTTTGTGAGAGGAGATATAAAACTAAAATGGAATATTTTTGGCTGTGTTTTGCTGTAAAATTGAGGGGTATTTATAGTGGAATGAACAAATAATATTTTGACAAGTGTTAGTACACTTGTCTTTAAAACTTATGCAAATGCTATGTTCTTGACAAATATAAAACTTATTTAATACACTATTTGCTTTCCAAGTTAATACAAATAAATTATTTTGAAATAAAATAATTTTCCTACATACTTGTTGATTAAATGTTCAAGGGAGTCAAATTTCCTGATAATAGGATTTGGCACCTACCTTTCTAGACTCCACGCGTATAGTTACACCCTTTATGATGTAGTTGTTGTTTGTAGGACTTCACATCTTATTTTTATTTATAAATTTCTCCATATAAAGATCCTCATTATATTTAGCTTAAGTAGGAACATATTTCAAGTTGTTGGAGTCCTGATATCTTTATTTGGGGTAAAGATTATATATAGAGAATAAATCCCCACACACTTTTAGTTTTTTATTACTTTTTTGTGATGATTCAAAGAGGTACATGTGATAACCATCTCTCAAACATTGTGAAACATTCTTTAGGTTTGTACTCAGTAGCTATATGTCCTGCTCCCTATCCAAAAATATAAGTAAACACATAAAAACATAAAGCTATTAACAAGATAGAACCAAAGTTTATATTCGAAATATTTTTACTAATCCAATCATATCAATTTATGCTACACATTTTTGTTCTATTAATTAGTTCGTTCATAAAAAAAAATAACAAGCTTTGCAATTTGAAAACAATTAACGAACTTCCTTTTTTACTCTTAATGAATAACTTTTATAACCAGTCAAATGTCATTGACATGTTTCATGCATCAAATTTCAAAAGTCAAGTCACACAACTGTTAGGAGTTAGGACATCATAAATTTCAAAAGTTTTTATTTTTTTTCCTTAAATTATGCTCTAATTCAAATTATATCACATAAATTAAAATGGATGGAATATATTTAATTATCCAAAGGCAAAAAGAAATAGTACTAAATATTAAAAAAAAAATCTTGCCTTGACAGTTGCATATGTCATCTGGTTGGAGTAGGATCTTGTATATCTGCAAATTAAATGAACAAGAAAAACTAAACCAAATTAATTTCAGATACATTTCTCAATATATGTGTGCGAAATGAAAAATTAAGAAGCAATTAGATAGAGTTAAAATAATTTAATTTGAGAAGCTACATACCCAGCAACTTGACCACCAACAATCCATGGCCTCCAATCATCCATGATGGAATAATTTAGAGATGGCCTTTAGAGATTTTATCCAAAATTGTGTTGATTGAAATGGAGCAGTCATATCATGATCCCCACTGTTTAATCAACAAAATAATTCACTTCAATGTGTTTGCAATAATTTAATTTTTTGTTTAATCATAGTAGAAGTCCCATATATGTAAAAAGGGAAATGCCCTAATTGTCCTCGTACTACTTGAAATTGGTCAATTTTAGATTTATTCATACTTTTGTTATCAACAAATTGTCTCCTATTTGTCCTTACCATTAGCGAAGCTCCAATACGAAAGGACCAGAGTCCAAGTGTACAAATTCATTAAGATAAAAACTCTAAATTATTTATAGGTTAATTTTTAACTATGCTTTAAAATTACCTTTAGGTATTTGAAACTTTGTAAATGTCAAAGGAAAATACAAGATAAACCCCATGTTTTCTCCATATGTAAAATATTAAGGTATAATCGTATATAACCTGTATATAATTGATCGACAATCTTTTTTGCTGAGTTCCACATGATAAGGTATGCTATCACGGAAAGTAACTGTGTAGGTTTTATCCTCAACACTTTTTCTACACCTTGTCCATCTTGGTATCGTTCCCTACATTAAAAAAAAATGCTATATAACATAAAATGAGGTACGTTAATTTATTCGTTTGGCTACAAGAACTTTTCAACTTTTTTCATTTTTTAATTTATTTAAAAATTTGCATATGACCATAAAAAAATATTTAGCAATAACTTAATTGAAGTACCTTTCGAACATTAAGAGCTTCTTGTACTCTTGGGTCATTTCCCCAGTAAATAGACAATCTGCGCATCTCAACCTACAATTATAGACATCATGTATTTTTTTTAAAGTAATATTTATACTCAATAACCATATAAGTCCTGGGCGGATGTAGTAGAAGAAGAGGAAAATCATTCTCAAGTCAAATAAAATCTCTATGTTAAGGAATGAGATTGTGCTTGTGACAATGGTAAAAGTGTTGTTATAGAAGGGGGCATTTATTATTTTGATAATAAGATTTTTATTATTAAGTCGTAGAGCCCTCGTATGGAATTTACCAGAGAAGCGCTTCAAACGGTACCTAATTGAGTTAAGTTCTCAGGATTGGACTTTAAATATTAGAGCCCTAAGGGTTTAAGCAGGATAACAAGTCTAGTAGGCAAGACACTAATGGTGGACTAGTGCACAGAGAAGAAGCTGGGATTGAATTTTGCAAGATTACTAAGTTGGTATGAATACTACACTGCCATAAATTATTGTTTTAAAAAAGAGAGAACTTTGAGTTGTTTAAGTACCTTCAAACTTATTGCTTTAGTATGTTGTGTGACCTTTTTTGATCTACTTGGCAAAATATATAATTTCAAACTCCATCACGCGAGTAATGGAGTTAATTTTTTGCCAAATCAGCACCTTCCAACCGAAAAAAAACGAAAAAACTTCATTTTCTTTAATTTTTTCAAAAACTTCAAAGTCTCCTCTCTCTTCTCTTCCTATTTATTATCCATCTTCCTCCATCACTTTCAAAATGTGTAAAAAAAATAAAAAATCAATTGCTTCTATTTTACCTACTTAAATTAGGGGTGTGCATCGATTGATTCGGTTCGATTTTTATATTATCGATTCAGTTTATCAATTTTTTATTTTTAAATATGCTAAATCAATAACCAAACCAATAAGATATTTTCTTATTGATTTTCGATTTAACCAATAAGAAAATTCTCATAAAATAGAAAAATTATAACTAACATGAAAATAAATCAAATCTTAGTTGCAATATATATATATATATAGGGTGTAAAATAATAATTTAGTATAATCTTATTGGGTTATCGGTTTACCCAATAAAAAAATCAAAACCGAATCAATAACTTAATAATTTTTTTTTATAAAATCATTAACCCAACATCGATAAATCAATAACATTTTTATCCGTTCGATTTTTGTACACCCCTAACTTAAAACTTAAATTGTGTTTTCTTACACCATTAATTAAAATAGGAAACGTATTTGTGCATGTGGGTCTTCTCAAAATCCTAATCGAAACAGTAATCGAAAACTACTATGAAACATTAACCTGAAAAAACAATCTCATATTTTAAACACAAAGAAAAAACAAAAAATATACTCCCTCCGTCCTATTTTATGTGTCGTCATTTTATTTTTGATAAAGAATATCATCTTTCTTTATTTGGTAACTATTTAATGACATAATTCCCATTTTATTCTTAGTGGGTCCCACTTTATAGAAAAATAATTAAAAAGTAAATTTTAAGAGGGGCAATTTTGTAAACTTCACAAAGTTATCATTTATTTCTTAAACTCCGTGCCCGGTCAAATAGCGACACATTAAATAGGAGTGAGGGAGGGAGTAATTTTTTTAGATAATAGCTTACTTGATCAATGAAAATTCAGCATTTCACTATTTTGGAACAAAGAAAAACTCAAAAATATAATTTTTTTTAGAGAGAAATCAAATAATTAAGGGTAGAAGTGGGTTATTTTTTCATATAGGATAAATATGAGGGGAGTGGATGATATTTATCTACGTGGACAGACACATACATAAGCAGTTTTTTCCATGTGTACACGTGTGTTTTACACGTTGTGATCCGTGGGCCAAAAAGGATCACGCGACGTACTAAAACGGCAAGTTCGGAGGTACTTAAGATGACTCAAAGTTCAGGTATTTATAATATATTAAAAGTATGAAGACTCTTAGAAAAGTGATTTGAACTTTTTGTCCTTCATTAAAAGATTTCACAATAGATAAAATCGTCTTTTTATTTTTTTCCTCAAATAATTATTATTAATATTGAATATTAACTTTAATAAATATATATAAAAAAAAAATTAAAACCTCAAATATATGGGAACACTCCCAATTTTATGGAAAATTTTGTTAGGTGTCGGCTATAATTAATTAATATTTTTAATTACTTAGATTTCCTTCTAACAATAGTAGACTGGTTTTAAGGGAAAAAAACATTAAAACAAACGGGATTAAATTTCAAGACAAGCAAACACAAAATTTCCTTTTACTTTAGTAGCATACCACAATTAGTATTACCCAAAAAAAAAAAAGCACACCGAAATTAGGATTCTAATTAAGCAAACAACTCTATATTAAATCTGACTTAAAACGTATAAATTATTTTTTAAGTAACTTTGTTATAAAATAATTATTATTTAATTAATTTTAAAATTAATTCAAGTCCTTAATAGGTAATTCATTATATTTTACACTTTTAAATTATTAAAACTTTACCTTATGTAAAAAAAAAAAAAAATTCTACAATTTTATTTAAGTAATATTTTAAATCAAACTTATAAGAAACATAACTTCTTCTACTTATATTTTTTCTTATTTTATTCAAGTCGTCTTCTTTCATTCACAATATTCATTCTTTTGCCTTTTATTTTTCTAATAGTTTTAAAGATTGATTATATATGCATTATACATAATGAACAATTAACAATGAATTTTTCCTTATGGTTTTCCTCGCGTTTTTTTTGCAGTTGAAAATTTTAGATTAAAAACTCAACGTAACAAGCATGTTGCCGAATGAAGTAGCGAAAAAATTAAAGATTTCTCTCTATACTTTTTATTTCTTTGTTCAAATGATTTTTTTTGAATGTAGGTGTTTATTATTATTAATTATCTGTTTCTATAATAATCCACTGTGTTTTTATATGGGTGTATTTATGTGTTGATCGGGTTAGAGGTCCTTAATTATCTTCCTTGTTTGATTTTTGTAATATTATATATATATGGGTCCTTATATATATATATATGATTAGGATTAAATGTGCGGCTTCTAAAGCCCTTTTGTTTTAAGAGAAATATATAATTAGTTGAAAGAAGCTTTGGTTACATATTCTGTTTGTTACGTATTTAAAAAGTAATTGATAAGAAATGTTCTTAGCATCTATAATCTATATCTATAATCTATCTATGATATATTAAAAGTGTGAAGATCTTTAGAAAAGTAATTTAAATTTTTTTCCTTTCATTAAAAGACTTTTCTTTAGATAAAACTATCTTTTCACTATTTTTTAATTTTTTATTTAATTATTTTTTATTATATTAACTAGACTTCCTAAAATATATGGTGAAAGAATTAATTTATACTTTCTAAAATATTTGAGACTTCTAAAATATATGGTAGGAGAATTAATTAATATTTTTCTTTCTACTGTTCAATTAGAAAAATACTCTTAAAATAGGACTCTATTAAGGAAATACTTCTATAACTATTGAGATGTACGTTGAACTAGAGAACAAACAGGTTTGCCTATTGGGAGAATATGATTGATGCTTACCTAACTTGATTCGATTCCATGTCAAGATTAGTGGATATTTGATTTTCTAACCCTCAACTTCTTCACTTTTTTTATCAGCATAATAGAATTCAACATGTGTGTATATATATATCTTCTTTAATTTCATTCAAAATCATTCTTTAGGGTTAAAACTTTAGCTCAGACAAGAATTAATTAGATCAAAATCAAATCTTTGTGATCACTATTATATTATTTTTTTATAGTTTATAGATCGTAGATGAATGTCAGTTGGTTATGAAGAATTTCTTGTGTAAAGTTTTGGTTTAATTGTATTGTTTTGATATCTCTATTATCGTATTATTTTGTTATTGTTTACCGGTGGTAGATGGGTATCGAACGACTTTGAGAAAAAAATTTACATAAAGATTAAATTTAATTGTATTATTTTGATGTCTCTGTGATTGTATTATTTTGAGAAATAGTACTTACTTGCAGACCTGATAAATATAAAGTGAGATTGATTTAGATGACTGGTCAACCTATAACAAGTGATGTGATCTTTATTTCACAATAATTGAATTGATTTATATAACTGGTCAATCTATCACATGTGATGTGATCTTTATTTCACAACAATTGAATTTTCAGCTCGCTATAGTATATGCATTTAACATTAAAGATTGAGAGAATAGGTGTTGGGTTCAATATGTACGGAAGAAGTGTGAATGGAAAATGAAGAGAAAAATGGTGGAAGGAAGGAGACACTTATTTAGAAAGTATACTCCCAAATTGGAAAGTTCACTAAATCTCCCACATTGGTAGGAGAAGAGAACTTTGGAGTGTTTTTAATAAAGAATACTTACTCCATATGGATACTGAGGCAAGAACAAGGTGGTGCCTCGCTCCGTCGTCCTCGTCGCTCACTCGGCTTCGGATTTGGATTTGTCAAAATCGATGAGATCTATCTTTAAGGACAAAATTTATTTGATCAAAATCTGATCCGGATATACCAAAGGAAAAATGACAGAAATGCAAAAAAAAATCTGTGTTTTATCCTCCATTTATATGCATGTATACAGTAAACTGATGCACTGTTTACACTGATTCATGAAAAGGCATGCTTGTTCGGAAAAGACACACTGTTTCGACGAATAAACATGATTTTTCAGGAAAGGTTACACCTTTTTAAGTGAACCATTGCCACTTTTCAGAAAAAGCATGTTATGGCTATATAAACCTGTTTTCATCCACAGGTTTAGACATGAAAAATATTTCTGAAACACAAACTCTTCTTGTCTTCAAATATTCTATGTGATCAATCAAACTGTTGAGTGAGTTCGGAGAATTCGTCAATTTAAGGTACCACTATTATTCAGATTGAAGACCATTTTATCCTGGGAAGAAGATTTCATAACCTCTGGTACAGTGAGGGAAAGTATTCCTTAAGGAAACTCCGTGAAGTCAGGGGACTTGGTTTAAATTTCTTTTGCATCTATTTTCTGATATCTAACACACTTCTTGGATAGATTAGTAATAATCTTGTGTTGAAGGTGTTAAAGAACTTCAAAACTATTTTTGTTCATACATGAACTTGTTATGAAGTTGTTGTTGTATTAATACAGATTCTAGTACCGTAGAAGGGAAATAACAATCTTAAGGAATAAAATTTACTATTTCAGAATCTGTATTACTTGTTTTTTGGAGATTAAAGCCATAAGTTTTCTACTCAGTTTGAACTTAACTAGTGATTTGAAGACATAAAATCTTCATCATAAGTTAAAGATCACTCGGTTGACAGTTAGAAGTAATAAAAACTTCATTGTTAACTAGAAACAAGAAGTGTTTAAAGTTGCTGCAATTTTTCAATAAGTATTTATATATATTAAATTTACTGTCTTGTGGTGACAGAAAGATGGCAACTGAAAGTCAAATGCATGATGATACTACGACTGTGGCGGCGACTAGCATTGCTACGACAAGCCGCGCAAATGCTCTGTAACATATGGCACCTGCGGAGAAGCCCAAAAAGTTTGCGGGCATCAACGTTAAGAGATGGCAGCAAAAGATATTCTTTTACCTCACCACTTTATGTCTCCAAAAGTTTACTAGTGAGGATCCTCCTGAGTTACCCGAGGGAACCTCAGACAAAGAGAGCTTTATAATTGTAGAGGCTTGAAAACATTCAGACTTTCTTTATAGGAATTATATATTGAGTGGCCTCCAAGATGATCTCTATAACGTTTATAGTGGAACTAAGACATCAAAGGAATTATGGGAGACACTAGAACAAAAATATAAGACAGAGGATGCGGGAATTAAGAAATTCTTTGTTGCAAGGTTCCTGGACTTTAAAATGATAGATAGCAAATCGGTTGTCTCTCAAGTGCAGGAATTGCAAGTAATCATCCATGATCTCCTGGAAAAAGGTATATCTTTGAAAAAATACCTTAGTTGAACAACTTGAAAAGGTTCTTAACACTCACACAAACTATTTTGTAGTTGATTGTGAATGATGTTTTCCAAGTAGAAGCGATAATTGAGAAGTTACCACCAATGTAGAAAGACTTCAAAAACTACTTGAAGCATAAACGTAAGGAGATGACTGTTGAAGATCTTATTGTCTAACTGCGTATTGAAAAGGGTAATAAAGTTGTCGAGAAAACGTTAAAAGGGAACTCTGCAATTAATGGAGCATATATTGTGGAAGATGACCAAAACAATTCTAAGAAAAGGAAGAAAGTTGAACAAGAAAGCAATCAACCCAAAAATAAATTCAACGAAAAATGCTTTAATTGTGGCAAGATTGGCCACAAGTTCACGGATTATCATGCCCCGAAGAAAGGCAAGAAAAAGGATCAAGCAAATATGATTGAATTCAACAAAGAATGTGATGATCTGTGTGCTATGTTCTTAGAATGCAACTTGGTGGGGAATACTCGCGAGTGGTGGATGGACTTTAGTGCCACACGCCATGTATGTGACAACAAAGAGTTATTTTCGTCATTCGCTCCGGCTCAAGTAGAAGAAATGATCTACATGCCTAACTTCGCTACTGCTAAGGTAGAAGGAACAGGAAAAATATGCTTGAAAATGACTTCAGGAAAGGTCTTGACACTTAACAATGTCTTGTATGTTCTGGAGTTACATAGGAATTTAATTTCTGTTTCACTTCTAAACAAGAATGGATTCAAATGTGTAAGCGTTTCTGAAAAAATTGTAATTAGCAAAGGAGAAATGTATGTAGGAAAAGGCTATCTCACCGAGGGCCTTTATAAGATGAATGTAATGAATGTTGAAATAAATAAAAGTTCAAATTCTTTTTATTTGCTTGATTCTTATGATTTATGGCATGAAAGTTTAGGCTATGTTAATTACAAAACGTTATGAAAACTGATTAACTTAGAAATTTTGCCGAACTTTGAGTGCAATAAATCAAAGTGTCAAACATGTGTGGAATCAAAGTATGCAAAGCATCCTTATAAGTCTGTTGAAAGGAATTTCAATCCCTTAGACTTAGTACACACTGACATTTGTGATATGAAGTCAACACCATCACGCGGTGGAAAAAAGTATTTCATAACTTTTATTGATGATTGCACTAGATATTGTTATGTTTATTTGCTAAATAGTAAGGATGAAACAATAGATGCGTTCAGGCAATATAAAATTGAAGTTGAAATCAGTTAGATAAAAAGATAAAAATGATAAGAAGTGACAGGGACGGAGAATATGAATCTCTCTTTGCCAAAATATGTGTAGAGAGTGGAATCGTTCATCAAACTACAACCTCATATTCACCTCAATCTAATGGAATTGCGGAAAGGAAAAACCAAATTTTGAAGGAAATGATGAATGCTTTACTTATAAGTTTTGGTTTACCGCAAAATTTATGGGGAAAGGCTATCCTTACAGCCAATCGTATAATCAACAGAGTTCTCCATAGTAAGATACAATCAATTCCTTATGAAAAATGGAAAGGAAGGAAACCCAACTTAAAATATTTCAAAGTGTGGGGGTATCTAACAAAGGTCCAAATCCCTATTCCTAAAAGGGTTAAGATAGGATCTAAGACAGTGGACTGTGTGTTTATATAATATGCTAAAAGTAGTAAAGCATGTCGATTTTTGGTTCATAAATCCGAACATTCGAATATTAATTAAAATACGGTAATTGAATCAGACAATGTTGAATTCTTTGAAAACATTTATCCGTATAAAACTAGACATGAACAGTCTAGTGGGAGGTCTAAATGACCTCGTGATGAACCAAGTGAGAATGAACATAATAAAGAAAATCCAAGATGTAGTACACGTCAAAGAACGCCTACTTCATTTGGATCAAATTTTGTTACATTTCTCTTAGAAAATGAGCCTCAAACATTTAAGGAAGCGATGGCATCTTCGGACTCATCCTTTTGGAAAGAGGCTGTCAATAGTGAGATTGATTCAATCTTAATCAACCATACATGGGAATTGATTGATTTTCCTCCCGTAAATAAACCTTTAGGTTCTAAATGAATCTTCAAAAGGAAGATAAAAGTGAATGGTACTATTGACAAATATAAGGCAAGACTTGTAGTAAAAGGCTTCAAACAAAAAGAAGGCCTTGATTACTTCGATACATACTCGCTAGTAACAAAGATAACATCGATTCGAATGCTAATTGCCTTGGCTGCAGTATATGGCCTTAAAATTCATCAAATAGATGTGAAAATCGTTTTCCTAAATGGATAATTAGAGGAAAAAATGTACATGGAACAACCTGAGGGTTTTGTGGTTCCTAGAAAGGAAAATAAGGTGTGTAAATTTATTAAGTCATTGTATGGACTAAAGCAAGCACCTAAACAATGGCATGCGAAGTTTGACCAAACCATGTTGGAAAACGGGTTTAAGATAAATGAATGTGATAAATGCGTTTATATTAAAGACACTCTGAATCACCAAGTCATTATTTGTTTATATGAGGATGATATGTTGATCATCAGTAGAGATATTTAAGACATAATACAATAAAATGAATGCTCGAAAGGAAGTTCGATATGAAAGACCTTGGAGTTGCGGATGTGATCTTAGGGATAAGAATCCATAGAACTCCACAAGGGTTAGCATTGTCACAGTCTCATTATATCGAAAATGTACTTGACAAGTTCAAGTATATGGAATTTAGTATTGCCAAAACTCCATTGGATGTGAGCTTTGCACTTCAAAAGAATGAAGGTCAAAGTGACTCAAAATTGGAGTACGCAAGAGTATTGGGATGTTTAATATATATAATGAATTGTACATGACCAGACATAGAATGCTCTATTAGTAAATTGAGTTGGTACACGAGTAATCCCAACAAAACTCATTGGATGGCAATGAAAAGAGTGTTGGGGTATCTTAAATACACTCAAGATTATGTCTTATAATAAATATTCTGTGATACTTGAAGGATATAGTGATGCAAATTGGATCACCGAATCGAACGAAGTAAAATCTATAAGTGAATATGTATTTACTATCGGTGGAGGAGCAATCTCTTGGAAATCATCCAAACAGATTTGTATTGCTCGCTCTACAATGGAATCTGAATTTATCGCATTGGATAAAGCCGGTGAAGAAGCAGAATGACTCTGGAATTTCTTGGAAGACATTCCGTATTGGCCCAAACCAGTGGCACCAGATGTATACACTGTTATAGCCAAGCGTCAATAGGTAGGGCAGGGAGCATGATGTATAACGGTAAATCTCGTCACATACAACAGAGACATAATACCATTAGGGAACTTTTCTCTAGTAGAATTATCACTGTTGACTATGTAAAGTCAAAGAATAATATGTCGGATTCACTTACGAAAGGCCTATTTAGAGAAGGAGTAGAAAGAACATCCAAAGGAATGGGTTTAAGGCCTAGGACAAGTCAGTATGGCGGTAACTCTACCTAGCAGACTGGAGATCCCAACAGCTAATTTCAACATTGTCAATTACCCAACCCATTCTCATGATGTAGACAATGTTTAGTAAACAAGGATAAGACTTAAGGTTAAAAGTCTTTTAATGATTATCTAAATTTGGCAGATTTGACCAAATAGTTTAATCTATAGGATTGAATGTTTATAAATCACCTAAGTGAGGGCGAAGTGGAAGCCGCTTCAAAGAGAATGTTAGTAAAGGTCTATTCTCTAAGCTCTCATGAAATCGAGACGTGTTCATGGCTGAAAAGAATAAAACTGTGAGAACCATAAATGGTAAAAGGTTGGTTGTGTGACATACGTTGTCTAGATGTATATTAAAGCTCGATGGTTCAAAGATATCAAATCTACCGATTGACCGAGTGCATCCGATGCATATTTACTACGAAAAGTTCAAAGGAAAACCCACTTATCCAGATTCAATCAGTCTTTGCTTGATGATCACATACTTGTCTGTAAAATTTTTATGAAAACTAGTCATTCCCCATTCATGTGGGGGATTGTTGGGTTCAATATGTATGGAAGAAGTGTGAATGGAAAATGGAGAGAAAAATATTAGAGGGAAGGAGACACTAATTTAGAAAGTGTACTCCCAAATTGCAAAGTTCACTAAATCTCCCACATTGGTGGGAGAAGAGAACTTTGGAGTGTTTTTAATAAAGAATACTTACTCCACATGGATAGTGAGGCAAGAACAAGGTGGTGCCTCGCGCCGTCGTCATCGTCGCTCGGCTCGGCTTTGGATTTGGAATATCTTTTTGGACAAAATTTATTTGATCAAAATGTGATCCGAATATACCAAAGGAAAAATGATAGAAACGCAGAAATTTTTTTTGTGTTCTCCATTTATATGCATGTATACAGTGAAATGTTTCGAACTGAACTGATGCAATGTTATGAACTAATACTTCAGAAAGATGCAACCATTCTGTAAAATGACACACTGATTCATGGAAAGGCATGCTTGTTCGGAAAAGACACACTGTTTGGACGAATAAACATGATTTTTCAGGAAAGGTTACACCTTTTTAAGTGAACCATTGCCACTTTTCAGAAGAGGCATGTTATGGCTATATAAACCTGCTTTCATCCACAGGTTTAGACATGAAAAAGATTTATGAAACACAAACTCTTCTTGTCTTCAAATATTCTGTATGATCAATCAAACTGTTGAGTGAGTTCGTAGAATCCGTCAATTTGAGGTACTGCTATTGTTCGGATTGAAGGTCATTTTATCCTGGGAGGAAGATTTCATAACCTCGGGTACAGTGAAGGGAATTATTCCTTAAGGACACTCCGTGAAGTCGGAGGACTTGGTCTAAATTTCTGTTTCATCTATTTTCTGATACCTAACACACTTCTTGGATAGATTAGTAATAATCTTGTGTTGAAGGTGTTAAAGAATTTCAAAACTAATTTTGTTCATACATGAACTTATTATGAAGTTGTTGTTGTATTAATACAGATTCTAGTGTCCGTAGAAGGAAAATAACAATAGGTTTGTGGGATAATTTGGTTGACATGAGTTCTTGAAACAAGCCTTAGTTGGTAATAGCAGACTTCAACTTTATCCTTCATTATGAGGATTGAATTGGAGGTAATCCAGTCATTTGTGCTGAAATTACTGGTGTGTTCATAAATGTACTTTGTTGGAGTGTAAGTGTTTGGAGATTGTCAAAGCCAGCTGGGATAGAAATATGACGGGGTGCTAAATGCTTCAAGTGATCAGAAAATTGAAATTGTAGGAGCTTAAGATGCTAAACAAAGAAGATTTCAGAGTATAGTCAATGATGCATATGATAATATGGAGGCACCAATGAAAGTTCAAATGATCTTAAAAAAAATCCTCACTGTAAGGAGTTATAACAGGCTGAGAGGCAATTATATATGATGTTTAGGCAAAGTCCTTTCCTTTCTAAAGTGTTTCTGCAACAAAAGGCAAAGATAAACTGGATTAAGCTAGGAGATGATAATACTAACTATTTCTACTCTGTTGTTATTAAACATAAGAGGTTATCAATTACTCAGTTGAAAGATGATTAAGGAATCTGGAAAAGGAAACCTGATAAGATTGTTTAGTTGTTTGTTAACTATTATGTAGAGTTGTTAGAGCATAAGGTAGAATACAGAACGGGTGCTTTTAAAAGCTTTATCGGGCAAGGTCCTACTCTGTCTACAATACACCAAGAGACTCTATTACTGTAGTACTCAGGGAAAGAAGTTAAGGAAGTTGTATTCTCTATTAATAGAACTAAAAGTCCAGATAGGGATGATGACAATAGTGAATTCTTTAAATCAATCTAGGATATTGTGGAAAATGATATTACTAATGCTATTTTGCAATTTTTTTTACAATGGTAGATTTTAAAACAACTTAATGGTATAAATATAGCACTAATTCCAAAGGTGGCTGATCCAGAGTATGCATCACAATTTAAACTTATTGCATATTGCAATGTACTATATAAATTCATTTTCAAGATGATTTGTGGGAGGTTAAAGGAAGTCGTAAACTACATTGTGGCAGACAATCAAGATGCCCTTGTGTAGGGTAGATCTTTGATTCATAATGTGTTAATTTGTCAAGATTTGCTTTACAATAGGAAAATCTCTTTAAGTTGCTTAATGAAGATAGATTTAAGGAAAACATATGATGTGGTGAATTGAAATTTCCTGGAAAAAAGTGCTACTAGGGTATGGTTTCTCTGTTGAATTTGTACAGTTGGTAATGTCTTGTATGACCTCTACACACTTTACTGTTAGAGTTAATAAAGAGGGGCATGGATACTTTGAAGATAGAAGATGACTTAGACAAGAGGATCCCATGCCCCCTTGCTCTTTGTCTAAGTAATAGAGTACTCATCAAGGTGTTTTAAGTGCATGAGTAACTACCTGACTTTAAATTCTATGTGCAAAAAGTTGAGGCTAATTCACATAATATTTACAGATGATCTCATGATATTTTGTAAAGGAGACTTAAAGTCTGTCACCAAAGTGACTGAAGCACTAAACCACTTTAGTGTAACCACTAGACTAATAACAAATATAGGAGAAATCAAGCATCTATATGGAAGGTGTGAAGGATAGCATTCAGATGGAGCTATTAGAGAAAACTAGTTTCCAGGTACGAACCTTTCCCATGAGGTGTCTTGGACTTACATTATCACCTAAAAGGTGGAATAAATTGGATTTTTTGAGTTTGATTTATAAGATTACCATGAGAATTAATATTATTTATTCAAGAAAATTGTCCTATGCTGGAAGGTTGTAAGTGCTAAATGTTGTTTTGTTCTCCATTTTTAACTTCTGAGTTGTTGTATTTGTGATACCACAGAGTGTTTTAAAGAAAGTGGATAATATATGTAGACATTACTTATGGGAGGGTGATTAGGAGAAAAAGAAGATCAATTTAGTTGCATGGGAAGCACTATGTGTACCTAAAAGTAGTGGAGGCCTTAATGTCAAAGAATGTAGAACATAGAATCTTATTGAATGTGGATAAGAACTCATCATGGGTTAGATGGATCCATCTCTACTTGAAGAATAATGAAAGTATTTGGGACCACAGATAGCCTCAGGATTGTACGTAGCTGGTATTGAAAGAAGATAAATTCATTGAAGGACAGTATGAAATCTCGGTACACCCAAGACAGGTATAATCTGACAACAGGGGTTAAATATTCTATAACTGGAAGAAACATGGCACTTATGGAAGCTCAATGAAAGGATGAGATTTCTGATTTGATATGGATTGCAGTGGCACAACCCAAATACAGGTTTATAGTTTGGTTGGCAGATAAAAAGCGATTATTAACAAAGATGAGGTCATAAAAATTGATTGTGCATGTTGACGATTTACAGTGTTGTTCATGTAGCTTGTCTGCAGCAGAAACTGCTCATCATTTATTTGTGAATTGTGTTTGATTTAACACAATGAGAGATGCTCTAATGAATTGGCTTGGTGTACAACTGTAGAGGGATAGCAGGGGCGGCTAACCCTTTGAGAAAAAAGGCGGCCGCCTAAGACCCCAAAATTTGACGGCCTTATTTTTTTTTAGTATTAATAAATTATAAATTTTAAAAAATATAATAAATATTATTTATAGAAAAAATATATTTTTTATTTAAAAATATTTAGGTGGAGTTTGATATATCTAATCCAGAATATTATGTGCCAAGAAATTAATGCATTGACTCTATTATTAATTAAAAAAATTATTAGAAGAAATTGATTATATAATTTTAAGAATAAATTTTATAATAATAATTATTTCTTCTTAAAAACGTAAGGTCTCCGTTCAATTTTAGCCTTAGGCCATGGATTCACTTGAGCCGCCCGTGAGGGATAGTGTAAGCCAAGTACTGTCTCATATCATGAGAAAGCACTAAAAAGGGATGCAGAAGGAGGTAATAACAACTTTGTGGGGAGCTATGATATACCATAGATGGAGAGCACACAGCTGAAAATTATTCCAAGGGCAAACTATATAGACTGGGGGGGTGATTGTACTGATAAATAGAATTGATAGCTAGATTAGAATTAACTTTTCTTACTAAGAAGATGGCTATATGTAGAGATCTAATAGATTAAAAAAATTATGTAAGTAGTGTTGGGACTGCGTGTAACTCTGCAGTAGTATGATATTGTCCGCTTTGGACTAAGTCCTCACGGATTTATTTTTGGGTACCTCCCAAAAAGCCTCATACTAGTGGAGTTGGGTGACACTTTAAATATTGGACATGTTCCCTCTATTTTTTCGATGTGGGATTGTGTTTGCTACTCAACAATCCCCCCTCAAACCAAGACCACATCACTTGTGACCTCCCCGTACCGCCACTATCAACCAGTGGGACACGCCGCTTGACCATCACTTGTCAAGAAGACTTTCGACACGAGGCATCAACCGTAGATCTCAATTATTAGGTCACTCCACATGATCTGCCAAACATCTTGTACCGCCGTTATCATTCAACGGGACACGCCGCTTGACCACCACTCACCAGGAAGACTTTCGACACAAGGCACCACCTGCAGATCACCAGTCTTGTCGTTACACCAGGAACTTTCCACCAACCGCAGTCACCACTCCGACACACCCGAACCTGAGCTCTGATACCACTTGTTGGGACCGCGTGTAACTCCGCACTAGTATGATATTGTCCGATTTGAGCCAAGCCCTCACGGATTTATTTTTGGGCACCTCCCAAAAGACCTCATACTAGTGGAGTGGGATGACACTTTAAATATTGGACATGTTCCCTCTATTTTTCCGATATGTGATTGTATTTGCTACTCAACAAGTCGTGCTTTATTGAGATTCCAGTATATCAATGAAGGATGACTGGAGTGCTCTTAGGTTGTAACAGATATTTTTCTCTGTTTATATGATAATGTTTATATTGTTATACAAAAAAATTATATAAATAAATAGTAATTTTTATGCATTTATCATATAAAAGTTATAGATAAAATTGTCATTCAAAAGTGATTACATGCAATTCTATTTGATAAGTAAAAATATTAATTTGTAATTGATGAGAAATTGATCTTGACCCGACTCAATCATAAAAAAGTTAGTCCATGTTAAGGATTGTCCAAGACTATCCTCCTCAACCAAGTGAGACACTTAACAGTAACATAGAATAATAGTAAGTGATTTGTTCTTTAACGTGTTAAATTAAGTTGATGATGTAAAACTTTATTACACTGCACATAATATATAACTTAAATCATTTAAAGAATACAGAAAAAAAAAAAAGAGAGAATAGAAAATTATAGCTCAATATCTTTTCCCATCTAGTTTAACAAGTATATTAATATAAACAATGTATAAGTACTTTATATTTTATACTAATATACACAGAGGCGGACCCATGTGGTGCCTCGAGGGTGTACGTGCACCCGGTAACTTTTTAAGAAAATTGTATATATATATATATATATATATATATATATATATATATGTATATATATATATATATATATATATTCTACTAAAGTGTTAATATTCTAATTATGCACCTTCAATAATAATACTTGTGTGGGTGCACTGGTTTGGAACTCAAATTCTAATGCCCTTCTGGACTGACATCGCGTGTTCGATTCCTGATGAACTCTCTCGATTTTTTCATTTTACTTCTCCTTTATATATTTAAATGCCACCAGCTAGGCAGCCCTCATCCCTCCTTAATTAATATATACTTGATGCTAATAGGTACACATTTCTTCCTTTCATTTTTTTTATTTTTTGATTCAAGTTTGGGTAATGTTAATTGCTTTTAATATTTACTTGTTGCTTGAAAGTTAGTGTGTAAATTGTTTTTTCTTGCTTCTATTTAAGTTCATGGGATTTGATTAAAAATAAATAAATAATTATTTTTACTTATATTCTTGATGAATTTTTTATTTTATAGAAATTTATTATTGATTCTTGTGAACTGAAATGGATAGATATTATTCTCTTCAACCAAATTCTAGTTTTAAAGATAATTCTCATCGCCTTAGTAAAAACAAAAAAGGGCAAAAAAAGCTTCAAGGCCCATTATATTTAAGCACAAATTACAATAAAGTGTGAGATTTAACAAAAAAAAGCATAAAGGAGAAAAAATATATAAAGATATGTCTAGTTCAAGACTAATAATATAAGCATGAATGACAAATATATGAACACAATTTTTTTTTATTTTTATTAAGTGAAATATCAATTGTTTGGTGTTGGTATCTCTAGAAAAGCCTCATTGACAAGGGAAAGTATATCTTATAAATTAGAACCTAAATTGCACATTAAACGAGGCGAGCGATCAACACAAATTTGAATTTTTATTCAGAACTTATGCGTGTTTTGACAATATTGGTGCACCCCCAGACTTCAAATCCTGAGTTCGTCTCTGAATATACATATACTATACTGATAATAGCTCTATCTATAAATACATAAACATGTAATATACATATGTATACACAAGAATATACATACCATATACTGCCAAATGTATGTATAATGTATATTTTAATCATTTTTTATAAATTAAATGATTGAATGGTATAAAAAGAAAAGTATGCACATGAAAATAGCATAAGGAGTTCGAATGGAACTCACACGACATTTGGATCCAGAATGTTCACCAAGAGATCTTCTTTCTCCAGACATTTGAACTTCATCATCAGAACCGCAAGAGAGCTCTAGGATGTCTTCTTTATTTATTTCACTAGTCAACTATAGTAGTATATATCAGAATGCTTAATTTAGAATGAAGATCAAAACAGACCTAATTTTTCTTTGTGAGTTTCACATCTAAATTATCAAGTGTGTGAGTTTTTTGTGTACGTACATGAATTATATATCAGTAACTATTATCAAAACATACATCAACTAATAACTATCAATTATTCACTTTTACTATCCAAAATATCACCATTGTTCAAGGAAAGTGAACAATTGATAGTTGAGGTGTGTTTTGATAAGTATTGATGATAGATAGGAAACTCACACACATGATAGTTTAGGTATGAAACTCAAAAATTCGGGATAGTTTAAGTGTATTTTTAACCATTCATTCTTTAATTTATATAGTAGTATATACTCCCTCTGTTTCAATTTGTGTTTTCTGATTTTAACTTGTCATTAAGTTTAACAAAATAAAGAAGACTTTTAAATTTTTGTGGTCTTAAACTGAAGATATGTAAAATATACCAAACTAATATTCATTAATCTTGTGATCTTAAACATACAAAGTAGAAAGTTCAAATTAAATAGTTATAAAAAGAAACGGAAGAGACATTTTTTTCCGAATCTTACTTAAAAAAAGTAAACAAACAAATTGCAACCAAATAAATAATAGAAAAAAAAGGGTCAAATATATCCCAAATTGATATATCTGAAAAGAATATATACGTACCATTTATCATAACTATATACAAAATTAGATATATCTGACGTGTTGGAAAGTTTGGTAGTGTTGATAGCACAAGGCATTGTTGGGATCAATATATCTTACGTTTTCTCCCCAGTAACTGCTAAGATTATTGGTTCTTAATTAATAATTATTGTCATTTTAATGAGTACAATTTAAGATGAATTAATGGAATTTACAAATATGGTGAATAATAAAGTACTAGCCTTATAAAGATCGTGGGATATAAGTCCCATTCCATGAGCATAAGGAATCCAGTAATTATTTTCAAGATCAAATGAGCTAGGATTCCCAAGTATATATCCCTGTAAATTAACAACTCAATTAATTAATTAATCGAAAAACAACATCCATATAAGTAAATTAAAATATTATATTAACTAATTTTCTTCTTACGTACCTTAAGGTTAATCGAAGGTTTGTGCCCTGCTTCAATTCCTGCATTTTATTACATCCTCATAAATTAGTAGTATAAACTCTTTGTCTCTTTAATTTTATCTCAAGGTATACGACTCGCGGACACTATAAACATTATAGTCTTGGTAAGTAATATTACACAATAAGTAGTTGATATAAATGGAGATTAGGGGAGAGGGCAGGGGCGGACCCACGTTGTGTGAACGAGCGTCAACCGACACTACTTCGTTGTAAAATTTTACGAAACATATATATTTAAAATGCTATGCTTAACAGATATATCAAAATAAAATGACACTGCGTAAGTATGGCCATGTTGATGCAATGGTGCAGTTTCAATTTGCTTCCCTTCGGTTGAGGGTTCAAATATATCATGCTAGACAATGTGATGATTAAATTTATATGCTTTCTTATATAAATATCGGCATTGCTTACTGGGAGAGGAAGGTGTGGTCCTGGAGCAGATGGATATTGGGAAAGGGAATATGTTTTCCTTCACAAAAAAAATATTATGTTTACCTAAAATTTATCGCCATCTTTGTAGATATATCATATAATATGTCATTAAAGATAAACTGAAAAGTTTAAATTTAAACTGTTTTGAAATATAGAAATGTGTAATTTTTTAAAGATATTAAAAGGTTAAAGGTCATGTCACATAATTTAAATAGAATACTATGAATGGCATTATGAAACTTTAAAGAAAAAGAAAAGATTGTAATTAAAAAATATTATGAAACTGCACGTTACACATATGGTCTCACGATTTGCTATTAGTTGAGTTATAACTGGAACAGTGAGGCCTGACTATGAATCTCCAGCAATGTACATCGGATTTTGAGTGAACTTTGGATGCTTAATCAACCACTAAGAAAAAAGAACAGATGGCTCCTTCAATTCATTCAAAATTTACGATTTAGATACAAGATAATTTCATATTGGGCCCATTTTAGCCCAACTCAACATAATTCATTTTTAAAAGTGATCTTAAATTAATTCAATTTCAGGCCATATTTAAGATGTATTTTAATTTGAGTTTATTACTGAAAATTTACTTCGGTTTTGTTCTAGTGATCGGTCCGCTAGTTCACGCAAATTCGAAGAAGTTATCACGGACGAGCCACATGCAGAGAAACTTGCACGTGTGGTTCTGGCCGGGCTTTCCTGAGGTATCTAATAACCTTGCTTCTGCTCACCGCTGGCGCACCTCGGATCAGAGCTCAATCTCAAAACTCTGATATTTAGTCTCGAATCTCGAGTTGGGTCTTTATTCTCATCAATAGTGCCGAATTAAGGCTCAATTTTTTCAAATCTTTGGCAGGGTCGGGTCCTAGGTCCCAGGCCGAGGATGAGGGTCGGTGTTTCGATCCTGGTCTCAAGTTAAGATTGAATCTGTTGTGATTATTAGAAGATCATACTTGAAGTTTATACTTGAAGATTACTTAGTTAATACATTATAGTTAGTTAGCAGTCAGTGGTTAGTAGAAAACTTTGACTGTCACTGTTATTGTTCCATTACCTTAAGGATTAGTTAATTGGTTAATTCCACTTGCCAGCTAAGAGTATAGGTTATAGATGATTCTAGAAGCATTACATGATTTTATAAATATCACTCAAAGTTGAGTGAAGTCGATTAACACTGTAATAGCTTAGCTTCCTCTTCACTTTCATCAATGAGCACTTTGTTTCTTCTCCCTTCTTATTACTGATTCTATGTTATCTTACTAGTGATGAATTCAACCGTGAGTCTATCTAGTAGATTTTGACATGATATCAGAGCGGCGATCACAATGAAAAAGCACATTGATGGAGTTTAGATATATGTCTGGTTGGAGTTTAGATCTCAAAGAGTAATTTGTGTTGTTGCTAGAAATCTCTGAATTGTCTCAGTAGAGGTTTGGTTTCATCATTGATCATAGTATAGTTTGCTTGTATTGTGTTTTTTTACTCTTCTTCTTTAAGGTTGAATTTAGCTGATCTAGTTAGCTTAGATGGCACCTAAAATAGATTCAAGTGATTATTTATACACAGAAGCTTCAAAAGTGTCTGGAACTACCTTGATTCCGATAAAATTCACTGTATCAAAAATTATGAAATATGGAGTCGATCATGCGAATTGCATTGTTAGGTAAGAGGAAATATGGATTTGTTATTGGAGCTTGTAGCAAGGATAATTAAATAGAAGAACTACATGAATAATGGGAGACTTGCAATGTAATTGTGCTTTCAGGGTTGATGAGTACTGTCAGTGCAGAGTTATTAAGTGGGATAATGCATGCAACCAATGCTTTTGAGGTATGGAAAGACCTAAAGAAACATTTTGACAAAGTGAATCCTATGAGATTATATCAATTACATAGGGATATCAACACATTTTCACAAGGTACTGATTCTGTGGCAACCTATTTCATTAAGTTAAAGAATCTACGGAATGAATATGATCCATTAATCCCAGCACCATCATGTTCGAACTCAAAGGAGTATTCAGATCACTTGTATGAACTAAGATTACTTCAGTTTTTAAGTGGGCTGAATGATTCATATGACTCAGCTAGAAGACAGATTTTATTAAAAGGTGTTACACCTACACTTAATCAGGCATATGCCATGATAATAGAGGATGAAATATAACCATTAACTTGTTTAGTCAGCATCACTGAGAAAACAGATCCAATTACAATACAGGTGAATAAAATACCAAATATAAGTTTTGGAAACCAAGGATACAAGGGAAGGAAATGTGATTACTGTAACTTTAGTGGTCATACCAGAGAGAATTGTTATACGTTGATAGGTTATCCTAATGATTGAAAATAAAGAAAAGGTAGCACAATTACAATAATGGGGGTCCAAGAGGATATGATCATTAGGGATATGGAAGAACCACTAGACATGATGCAGGTCAGGTTAATCAGTATGTAAGTCAAGTTAGCTCACCTAACAGTTTCACTGATGTAGGACATATTACTTCGACAAGTCATGAAGGGAATAAAGATATCAATTATGTTGTTTTCGCCAAGGGGCAATGCTTTAATGATACAAAATATAAGCAGATCATGGAAATGTTAAACCAAGATCCACAAGATCTGAAGAAGGCCCATATGTCAGGTATAGTCACCTGTTTATCATCTCATGTTGTGTCACAAGAGTGGACAGTTAATTCTGGTGCTACTCACCATATAACAGCAGATAAAATTGTGTTGTCCATAAGTAAAGTAGTTAGGCTAGGAGTGGACAAAGTAAATCTTCCAAATGGTGCAAAAGCTGAGATCTCGCATACTGGTGAATCAGTAGTTTTTCAGAATGCAGTAGTGAAGGATGTGTTGTTTGTGCTTGATTTCAAGCTCAACTTATTATCTGTATCCAAGTTCACTAAGCAGTTATCTTGTTTTATATTCTTCTACCCTAACTTTTGTGTCTTCCATGACCTTTATAATAGCAGGGTGAAGGGGATTGATAAGCAAAGAGGAGGTCTATACATTCTCAGATGAGAATGGGAAGCTAAATATTAACAAGCAAGGGCAAGAAAACTGGTAGTAGAAGTAACAAAAAAGGATGTCATTTTATGGCATAGGATACTTGGACATCCATTTGCTTAGGTATTAATGCTTTTAGATCTTTTAAATCATAACAAGGATATTGAATTGTTGAACAATTGTCATATATGTCCATTATCTAAACAAACCAGGTTAACATTTCCTGTTAGTGATACTAGATCTGGTGCATGATTTGATATTATACATATGGATTTATGGGGACCTTATAATAATCCAACCTTTGATAAGAAATACTATTTTCTGACAGTTGTGGATGATCACAACAGGTATACTTGGGTTCGTTTATTGCAGCTTAAATCTGAAATTATTATGGTCCTTAAGAATTTTTTTATCATGGTCAAAAATCAGTTTGGTGCTACTGTCAAAACTGTAAGAACAGACCATGAAATAGAGTTTTTTAACTCAAAATACTCACACTGATTCAAGTGTTTAGGCATTCTGCATCAAAGTAGTTGTCCTCACACACCACAACAAAATGGTGTGGTAGAGAGAAAACACAAGCATATTTTGAATATTACTAAAGCTATTAAGTTCCAATCTCAGATACCAATCAAATTTTGGGGAATACTTATTCAAACTGTAGTATATTTGATGAATAAGTTGTCTTCATCTTCTATTAATGGCAAGAGCCTTTATGAGTTGTTTTCTAATGTTCCTTCCTTAGTACATTTGACAGTGGTTGGTTGCTTATGTTATGCTTCAATATTACCTAAAGGTGACAAATTTTCTGAAAGAGCTAAGTCTGTAGTACTAATGGGATATTCTACTTCATAGAAGGGGTACATATTGATGGATTTAAACACCAAAAAGTTATTTTTCAATAGAGATGTTGTATTTTAGGAGCATATATTTCTTTTGCAAATAAGTAAACTGAGAGTGATTTATCAGATTTCTTATAATTGCATGAAGATTATGACAATGAGATAGATTCAATTATTGTTGAAGAAAGTGCGCCTACTCAACCCTCAAATGTAGATATATTACCTCAAGACAATTCATATCTTAATCAAACATCTGAGTCAATGCCATCATATGAGCATTTACCTGCTGATAGTTTTGTACCTATTCCTACAGATGTTAATGATGCTCAACACTTTCCTAGAAAGACTCCAAGGGTGACTAGAGAGCCTATTTGGCTAAAAGATTATACTACCATTAGTGAGAGGAAAGGCATCAAGTATCCTATTTCTAGCTACTTGTATTCATTTAGCCGAGGAATGCCCCGAGGCCATTTGTATTTGTTCACCGGGGAAGGCCCCAAAGTATCATGTATGCAAAAGAGGCTCATGATCAAAGCTCGAGGCATCGGGTAAAGCATAGTTTAGGACTAGTGTGGGTTAGGTAGGTTTATTTCAGTATCTTTTATTTTAGACTGTAATAATTGGATTGGACACTATTTTTTTTGGATTTGTTTTGTTTGATTTTTTTGTTTGCTTGTTGTTATGTTTATGTGGTTTATTCACTTCATAACGTCTACTAGCCGGTATACTCCATGAAGTGACCATGGTTGAACCATGGGATCGAGGAGTGCCTAACACCTTCCCCTCGGTCAACAGAATTCCTTAACCATAATCTCTGTTCGCATGTCAGTTTTAGAGTCAAACTGTCTTGAAAAAGGATTTCCAAAGGTGACTTGGCATACCCAATTTATGTCAAGTGGCGACTATGAGTTTTGAATGTAAACAATTCTTTTCGAAACAAATTATTTTCTATTGTCACTTAATAATAAAAACTCTTTCAATCTTGAAATTAATCTTTTTGGTTAAAAAAGGGGTGTGAAAATTCTATGATTGATTTCTTGAAACATATTGCAAACATTTTTATTTCTTTTTACTGGCAATTTTTTGATACACATAAAGGAGCTAGTGATGTATACCTTTTGCAAAAACTGGTAGGTGTGTTCACATGCTTGTAGATCAGTAGACTTGAATGTTGTTGAAGTTGAATAAGAGAAACCTATATAGATATGTAATTTTTGACCTCCTCGAGTGTAATAGATATATTTTCGATATTAAATATTTATATATAATTCGATATTATTTTAATTATTATTTTTATTTTTTTAATAATTTTTTTAGTTAAAAAATAATAAATAACTAAACGAAGTTAATTTTAGGATATCATTTTATTTTATTTCAATTTAAAAAAAAATAATAATACAAAAAAATTTTAAAAAAAATATGTTTCTTTTTAAATAAATAAGATAGTAGTTTTAATACTCTCTTAATTATATTTATTTTTAGCTATTTTTAAATTTTATTGTATTTTATTAAATATAAAATTACTTAGTTATTATTATTATTATTATTTTATTTATTTATTTATTATTATTTTCTATAATAGTAATTTTAAATGTATATATAATAAAATAAAAATTAAATTAAAAAAATTTCAAAATTTAAAATCCTAAAACTACCCAACCTCTTCCCCTTATCTGACTCCCCCCCTCAACTGTTCCCTCCACACTCCCTTTTTAAGTGAAACTCCCTAAATCAAATACGTACATTATTTTTCCTACAAATAACAAAGTGTATCAGAAAATCAGACAGAGAAAAAACAAAGGTGAAGATAAAAGGAAAAGGAAGAAAACACGTACAAAAACCAAAAGAAAACTCAACGTGAAAAAAAAGAGAGAAAAAGAGTTTGGTTTAGAGTTTGGAGTTTCATTTGAGTTTCCGGTGGCGGCATCTTCATCCTCGTATTTAATTTAGTTTGTCGCTCAGGTTCTTATTCAATATTCTTCTATTTACTTTTTATTAGTTTCGTTGTAAATTGAGACATAAATAAAGTTGTTTAAATGATTTCATGTATTACTCAATATGTGCGCGCCATTGATTAATTATAATATGTAGTTCTACGATTAAAATATTTAGTAAATGGTGACATGATTGTTCTTAAGTTGGCTGAATTGTACGTGATTTATGCGTTATTCATGTTTAAAGTTTGATTAAGTTAAACAAATTTTTTAAAATTATTATTGTCTTTGCTTAAACGCCATTAGTCTCTATATTTGTAAATATGTTAAGAAGTTAATGAATTGCTAAAAAAGAAGATAAGTTTAAACAAGATATATGAACTAATCATAAATTTTGATTTTTTGGACTGATATTAATGAAAACCATGTTAATTAATAAAAGGTGGCCTAAATTTGTTATTTTCTTTTTTACCCTTTTGTGAGAAATATGATATTTAAATTTATTTACAATTTTATTATAGACTAAATTTTATTTTTGATCTAAGTTCTGAAATTTTTAAAAGTTAACGGAATGGTTTTGTTCTATTTTGGTGTTTTACTGGCATCACTGTCGCTTTGTGGAAAATATTATTAATTTTGCATACCATGGTATATTTTGCTCCAGTGATTATTATTATTTATTACTATCAATTAGTGAAAATTAGTAGGAAGGAGTTAAAAAAATAAAATAAGAGATAGACATACCTGCACACACACATAAATAACAACATGCACGCACACTAAGAAAATAAAAAGATAGCAAAAGAAAGACTTAGAACATTGAAAAAGTCTAAAAAAAGAAAAAAAGGCGATTTATTCTAATTTATCCAAAATCCGTCTTAAATGATAAAAGAAAGGAGTAAAATAATAATAATAATAATAATAATTTCGAGTTTACAAAAAATGAAGCAAATGCCGTTAACGCTAGGCTAATTTTTGACACATTTAAAATTTTTGTCTCAACTAAAAATGTGGCGCACGTATCTTTCTGAGATATTTTAAAGTAATTCATGGATGCAATAATGCACTTTGATGAATATTTTTTAAAATTAATTTTTCATCGATTTAATGCAAGAGTTTTAAATAATTTTAGTGCATTAAAATGAGCGAATCAAGGCCTTCAATCATAATTTATCAAATAGTTTAAGTTACGTATAAGTCAATATAGCGACCGTGTTAGAATTACGGTACTCGAGGGGTGCCTCACACCTTCCCCTCGGTCAACAAAATTCTTTACCCGATCTTCTGTTTTCGCAGACCAAAATAAAGAGTCATTTCCTTTTGATTAAGGATTCAATAAGGTAGCATATTTACTGCTTTGATATTATTTGAACTGTATTATATATTGTCCTTTCTCGCGTATCCCCTCTGAGTCTCTGAAATAGGATAGAGGGAATGCAGCATATGCATCCCACCTTCTTTTAGAGATAACTGGAGTGTCAAGGCACCTGGTGAAGGATATAGTCACACATGTTAGGCGGGGTTCGGATCGACAACGAAGGCGGTGTTGCCCTGCTACCGACCAAGTTGTCCCTCCCCGGCTAGAGTGTCCGCTCGGGTAAGCCAGTCTAGACACCTATCCCTATTAGGCTTAAACTTAGAAAAACTGAAAACTTAGAATCTGGTTAACCCTATTAGGTGCCACTTTATTTGCATCATATGCATTTGACTTAGCGGGACTCGGCACAGGGGTCGGGTCTATCTAGGACAGGTGACCTACTTTATCAAGACTAACATGTGCATCCTACGTGCTCTTTGACAATTTTTTGGAAGGCTATTTATTTGTTGACCGACTTTAGGCAACTTTAAAATTCAAGAGATTAAATTATCCTCACATTTAGTGAATTATTTTTCAGAGAAAATTTTATTTTAAAAAGAAAGGAAAAATTTTAGTAACATAGTTTTACGGTACTTATGAACTACGAGGGTCTGATTCTCATATTAATGGGATACGTAGGAAGTTCTTCCCAAGATACGACCCTATCTTTTGAAAAATTATTCATAAATTTATTGGGTAATATTTTAAAAAATATGATTATTTTCATAATTATTTTTCTAATTCTCTGGTCCAATTTTTATATATATCTTAATAACCCTGAATCTCTAGGGATCATGAGGCTAAGTTTTTACAAAAATAAAAATAAATATATATTTTAATAGCCCGAAATCTTTAGGGATGATGAGGCTAAGTTTTTACAAAATAAATAAAAATATAAAAATCTTAACATCCCTGAATCTTTAGGGATCATGAGGCTAAGTTTTTACCAATATATATATATATATATATATATATATATATATATATATATATATATATATATATAAATCTTAATAGCCCTGAACCTTTAGGGGTCTTGAGGTTGAATTTTGTACGACATATATTTCAAGAACTACGCACATCTGATTCTCATCTTAATGAGATACATAGGCAGCCCTTCATGGATTCGGTGGTCTTAAAAAAGAAAATTTGAACTCTAACATATTAATTTTCTCCAAAATCAAAATAGTGTTAAGGTGGTTGGTTTGTGGCTAAAGTTGGCATCTCACCAATACAACACCATGTTCAAACAACAAGTAAGATGACCCATAAAAAAATGATATAGGGTCTGAGATGAGTTGGTGTAGATTGTTAGAAATGAGGAATAATAAGAAATGATCTGAAAAGTGAGAAATTGAGAGCAAAATATGAGAAACATGCAAATACTGAGACAGAAAAAGAGAGATCTCACAAGGATTTTACATGTTTCAATATTCACTTGCCTCTAAACTCCATAACACCAAAGTTGGACATGTACGAGGGTCACGGTGATCCTTTGACTCATATGAAAAAGTTTTGTAATCAATGAAGAGGAGTAGGGGAAAAGAGAAATTGTTGATGGATTACTTTGGAGAGAGTTTAAGGTGATAAATTCAAAATAATCGAGTTCAAAAAGAAAAAAAAGATGGTGTAGCAATGATTGTGGAGACTCCATTAAGGCCGACGTGCAATTCAATGGCTAAAATATTATGTTTGGCAATTTAGAAGCCAATTTGCTCCCCACGAGGAAGGATTTTTGGTAGTTTTTTTTTGTTTTCTTTCTACTACCCGAATTATTTTAGGGTTGGAATTTTGGATATATCTTATCTTATTTTATTATAATTTTTATTCAAATCCTTCTATCTTTTGGTCCACAAATGTGTGTCCTTTTTTTGCTTTTATTTTATTTTTATTATATATTATTTTGTTGTCTTTCTTTTCTTTTGAGAGCTCTTTCTATGGTGATTCTAGTGATGTGATATACATGTTGAATTCACAGACTGATCTTTAAATCCAATCTAATCCTGAAACATTTGACAAGAAGATAGAGTTGAAAGAAAAAAGCATATAAGAAAATAAGTAAAGTGTTCAGGTATTTGGGGTGATATTACAACCTCTTTTGAATGTATTAAGGCAATCACTTTGTGAATCAGGAAATTACTTGATCATCGATTAGAAGATTCAATTTGAGAATTTTGAATGGGGTCGATCAGAGGATATATAGTATCCACTATAAGGAAAAACAAAAGGAAGTTAGCTCCAAAAGGGCATGAGTCACTCATCAAGAAAAAAGTACAATATAAGTGGACATGTATATTTTACGAGCTTAAAAGAAGTGACGCAACTGCATGAGCTTAGTCACGATCAATGTTGAAAAAGATGCGTATGATCTTCATGTTCTATGCTCAGATTACATGTTATGTACTTGTATTTTAAGGATTGATATGACGAAGGCATTTCATTCTACTACCCAAATGTTGTGTCATCCTTTGTTGCCCCTTTTGAGCTTTAGTGTTATTTTCTTTCGTACTCCTTTTTTGGAATCAAAATAGAATTTGAAAAAGTTGAAAAAAACGAGTATCAAGAAAAATGAAAAGAAAAAAGAGTTGAAAAAAAAAGAGAAAAAATCAATCAAAAATCCAAATTCAAGCAAAAGAAATTCCTGAACTACGTTTGATCTGATTCTTGCTATGACAAGATACGTAGGCAGCCCTACTCTGGGGTTCGGTCCAACCAAAGGAAAATTCAAATTAACCCAGAATGAAATGAAACTGGGGCAAAAATTTATTTTCTTAAAAGAATCGATTCCAAAAGTTGTATGTTTCACTAAATATTATATAAATTTTTGAGCCTCATGCCGACCTTTCTTTCTAACCCTATCTAAAAGTCAAGTTACAATCAAAGAAAAACCTTCGGATCCATCTTTGAAAATGTCAAGGCTAAACATGTTATGAGTGCATGATATATTTGTTATTTTGGGTGTTTATTTAAAAAAAAAATGAAAGAATAAAAATGAGAGAGTCTTATTGGTGAAAACCTTTTTGGGCACCATAAGGCAATGGTAAGCTGAGAAAGAAATAAAAATGAGATCGGCTCGTTGGCAAAAACTCATTGAGGTGTCACTAGCTGAAGGAGGATTGTGATCTAGAGGGAGCATGTTTAAGAATGGCTCCATTTTAAATTCAATAAGTGGGTAAAAGTTGAAAATGATTAGTATGAGTAGATCTGATTGTATAATTCAAAATGCATGTTATAATCACTGAAATCAACTGTCTCACCCATATAAGATTTTAATTTTGACGTTTTTGAAAAGAGATGTCTATCGTCTTTTTTTTTTTTTTAATTTTATGTCTTTGTCGTCGAATGAAAAATTAATATCGTCATCTTTCATGTATTTTGAGTCAAATTTATGTCAATACAAGTGAGAAAGAACTTCAAAAATTTCTACCAACTCCCTTAATTGCACAAAGGAAACATGTTACCTTCAAATTAAAAGCTTCAAAGCCTAAATATCAAAAGATGCAATTCCTCGCTTTTGCAAATACAAGAGGCGATACTGCTAAACATTTTAATAATCACAATCATGGTGAAAACCCATCATCATTTACTCCTAGGAGGCACACTTCCTTGTCTGGGTATTTCAGTTTTCATTTGTTAAGTGACGCACTTCCTAACTTGAACCATCACTCCTAGAAGACGCACTTTCTAGTCGAGTCATTTCATTCAACCCTTAGGAGACGCACTTCCTAGTCTGAATAATTCAGTTTTCATTTGTTAAGTGACGCACTTCCTAACTTGAACCTTCACTCCTAGAAGATGCACTTTCTAGTCGAGTCATTTCATTTAACCCCTAGAAGACACACTTCTTAGTTTAAATAAGTCAGTTTTCATTTGTTAGGTGAAGCACTTCCTAACTTGAACCATCACTCTTAGAAGACGCACTTTCTAGTCGAGTCATTTCATTCAACTCTTAGGAGAAGCACTTCCTAGTTTGAATAAGTCAGTTTTCATTTTTTAGGTGAAGCACTTCCTAAATTGAACCATCACTCCTAGAAGACGCACATTCTAGTTGAATCATTTCATTCAACCCTTAGGAGACGCACTTCCTAGTTTGAAAAAGTCAGTTTTCATTTGTTAGATGAAGCACTTCCTAACTTGAACCATTACTCCTAGAAGACGCATATTCTAGTTGAATCATTTCATTCAACACCTAGGAGACGCACTTCCTAGTATGAATAAGTCAGTTTTCATTTGTTAGGTGAAGCACTTCCTAACTTGAACCATCACTCTTAGAAGACACACTTTCTAGTCGAGTCATTTCATTTAACCCCTAGGAGACGCACTTCCTAGTTTGAATAAGTCAATTTTCACTTGTTAGGTGAAACACCTCCTAACTTGAACATTCACTCCTAGAAGGCGCACTTTCTAGTTTGAGTCATTTCATTTAATCCCTAGAAGACACACTTTTTTGTCTGGGTAATTTAAGTTTCATGTGTTAAGAGACGCATTTCCTAAGTCATTAGTTTTACTCTGAAAAGATGCATTTACTTAGAAAGGCCTTGATTCACTCCCTTTACTGTACTTTTCACAAGTTGTAACCTGATGACACTCACAAAATTTTCTAGTGTAAACTGGGGCAAAATTTTGTTCGTGTTTATGGAAATTTATTTTGTGCTTAGGACCCTCCTGAAGAATGGGACAGGACCCTCCTGAAGAATAGAAATTTATTTTGTGCTCAGGACCCTCCTGAAGAATGGGACAGCACCCTCCTGAAGAACGGGAATTTATTTTGTGCTCAGGACCCTCCTGAAGAATGGGATAGGACCCTCCTGAAGAATGAGAATTTATTTTATGCTCAGGACCCTCCTAAAGAATGAGAATTTATTTTATGCTCAGGACCCCCCTGAAGAATGGGACAAGACCCTCCTGAAGAATGGAAATTTATATATGCCCAAGACCCCCCTGAAGAATGGGACAGGACCCTCCTGAAGAATGGAAATTTATTTTGTGCTCAGGACCCTCCTGAAGAATGGAAATTTATTTTATGCTCAGGACCCTCCTGAAGAATGGAAATTTATTTTGTACTCAGGACCCTCCTGAAGAATGGGACAGGACCCTCCTGAAGAATGGAAATTTATTTTATGCTCAGGACCCTCCTGAAGAATGTAAATTTATTTTGTGCTCAGGACCCTCTTGGAGAATGGGACAGGACCCTCCTGAAGAATGGAAATTTTCTTTTTGGACAGGACCCTCCTGAAGAATGGAAATTTACTTTTTGCTCAGGACCCTCCTGAAGAATGATAATTTACTTTGTCCAGGGCCCTCCTGAATAATGGGATGTTATTTTTTTGTTTCACCTTTTATTTTGAGTTCAGGAACATATTTGAAAAATCAGAAAAAAGAAAATTAGGAGCCCGCCTGAAGAACAAGGTGAAGAAATTGTAAGTCCAGGAGCCCGCCTGAAGAACAGGGTGAAGAAGTTGCAAGTCCAGGAGCCCGCCTGAAGAACAGGGTAAAGAAGTTGCAAGTCCAGGAGCCCGCCTGAAGAACAGGGTGAAGAAGTTGCAAGTCCAAGAGCCCGCCTGAAGAACAGGGTGAAGAAGTTGAAAGTTCAGGAGCCCGCCTGAACAGGGTGAAGAAGTTGCAAGTCCAGGAGCCCTCCTGAAGAATAGGGTGAAGATTTTCAAGATCAAGTCAGAAGAAAGTTAGGAGAATGAGTCAATTGTCAAGTTCCTCTCCAATGCCAAAAGCCAATGAGAAGGAACATTTGTTGTTTCAAATTCAACTCAGAATAACGACTATCTCACCATTTGAGAAGTCATGAAGATTCAAGACAAGGTTTCAGAAAAGCTGCATAGATATGATCTTTCTCTTGTATCTTTATTTTATTTTTTATTATTCATTTCAATGTAAAAGCAGAAAGTCGAAAATCGAAAACTCGACAGAATCTCACTTGAACTCTAACTCATTCTCTCACCTTGTTACCTTTGAACTACACGTGACCTGATTCCCTTATAACCGAAAATATGTAGGCGGTCCAAAACCAGGACTCGGTCACATCTCCTTTTTCTTTTATATTCTTTTTGAATAATCCGAGGATCAAAAATCATATCTTTGTCTACTTCTTTGTATGAAAACTTTTCGAGATTTCAAACAAAGAGGGGCAAAATATAGACACGTAATTTTTGACCCTCTCCGAGTGTAATATATATATTTTTCATATTAAATATTTATATATAATTCGATATTATTTTAATTATTATTTTTATTTTTTTAATAATTTTTTTAGTTAAAAAATAATAAATAACTAAACGAAGTTAATTTTAGGATATTATTTTATTTTATTTCAATAAAAAATAATAATAATACAAAAAATTTTTTAAAAAAATATGTTTCTTTTTAAATAAATAAGTTAGTAGTTTTAATACTATCTTAATTATATTTATTTTTGGCTATTTTTAAACTTTTATTGTATTTTATTAAATATAAAATTACTTAGTTATTATTATTATTATTATTATTTTATTTATTGTTATTGTCTATAATAGTAATTTTAAATGTATATATAAAAAAATAAAAATTAAATTAAAAAAAATCAAAATTTAAAATCCTAAAACTACCCAACCTCTTCCCCTTATCTGACTCCCCCCCTCAACTGTTCCCTCCACACTCCCTTTTTAAGTGAAACTCCCTAAATCAAATACGTACATTATTTTCCCTACGAATTACAGAGTGTATCAGAAAATCAGACAGAGAGAAAACAAAGGTGAAGATAAAAGGAAAAGGAAGAAAACACGTACAAAAATCAAAAGAAAACTCAACGTGAAAAAAAAAAAGAGGAAAAAGAGTTCGTTTTAGAGTTCGGAGTTTCGTTTGAGTTTCCGGTGACGGCATCTTCATCCTCGTATTTAATTTAGTTTGTCGCTCAGGTTCTTATTCAATATTCTTCTATTTACTTTTTATTAGTTTCGTTGTGAATTGAGACATAAATAAAGTTGTTTAAATGATTTCATGTATTACTCAATATGCGCGCGCCATTGATTAATTATAATATGTAGTTCTACAATTAAAATATTTAGTAAATGGTGACATCATTATTCTTAAGTTGGCTGAATTGTAAGTGATTTATGCGTTATTCATGTTTAAAGTTTGATTAAGTTAAATAATTTTTTTAAAATTATTATTATCTTTGCTTAAACGCCATTAGTCTCTATATTTGTAAATATGTTAAGAAGTTAATGAATTGCTAAAAAAGAAGATAAGTTTAAACAAGATATATGAACTAATCATAAATTTTGATTTTTTGGACTGATATTAATGAAAACCATGTTAATTAATAAAAGGTGGCCTAAATTTGTTATTTTCTTTACCCTTCTGTGAGGAATATGATATTTAAATTTATTTACAATTTTATTATAGACTAAAATTTTATTTTTGATCTAAGTTCTAAAATTTTCAAAAGTTAACGGAATGATTTTGTTCTATTTTAGTGTTTTACTTGCATCACTGTCTCTTTGTGGAAAATATTGTTAATGTTGCATACTATGGTATATTTTGCTCCAGTGATTATTATTATTTATTACTATCAATTAGTGAAAATTAGTAGGAAGGAGTTAAAAAAATAAAATAAAAGATAAGACATACCTGCACACACACATAAATAACAACATGCACGCACACTAAGAAAATAAAAAGATAGCAAAAGAACGACTTAGAACATTGAAAAAGACTAAAAGAAAAAAGGCGATTTATTCTAATTTATCCAAAATCCGTCTTAAATGATAAAAGAAAGGAGTTAAAAAATAATAATAATAATTATTTCGAGTTTACAAAAGATGAAGCAAATGCCTTTAACGCTGGGTTAATTTTTGACATATTTAAAATTTTCGTCTCAACTAAAAATGCGGCACACGCATCTTTCTGAGATATTTTAAAGTAATTCATGGATGAAATAATTCATTTTGATGAAAATTTTTTAAAATTAATTTTTCACCGATTTAATGCAAGAGTTTTAAATAATTTTACTGTATTAAAATGAACGAATCAAGGCCTTCAATCATAATTTATCAAATAGTTTAAGTTAAGTATAAGTCAATATAGCGACCGTGTTAGAATCACGGGAATCGAGGGGTGCCTCACACTTTCCCCTCGGTCAACAGAATTCCTTACCCGATCTTCTGTTTTCGCAGACCAAAATAAAGAGTCATTTCCTTTTGATTAGGGATTCAATAAGGTGACTTGGAACACTACAACTCAATTCCAAGTGGCGACTCTATAACTAAAAAATAATTCCTACTCAATATCATCACTTTAATTAGAAAAACTCTTCGACTCGAATCCTCCGAGCGAAAAGGGGGTGTGACAACCAGTATTCACAGGTTGATCCAAAAATATTATGTTAGCTACCTGCCAATTTTAGTAGTTCACTTGTAAGTGAAATAATAGAAAATTCCTTTTAATCCAAGAAATTGCAGAAAAATTAACCTAAAAAGGGTGTGATTTTGAATTTATGATCTCAGTTAGTAAAATTTATATAAAAAAAAATAGTTGTGGTTGTTGCCTGCGGGAAATAAGTTTTGTTGTAATGAGGGTCTACGAAGCAAGAATTTAAGATATTTCAAGATAGTGCAATATGTTGTTATCTATTAGACAGAAATTTCAGTTGTATTGACTTGCGAATAATTAAGCAAAATGTATGCAATTTTTGTCTATCTGGGACTCCAATATCATAGACAAAATTAAGTATAATCGCAATGTTGTAACAAGTTTTTCAGCAATTTTATAATTTTTATGAAATTCAATACCTGTGTTTGCAGCGTTGTCTTTTTCAATGTTTTTTTTTTAAAATTTTAGACGTTCATCAACAATACCTTCGTCACTCTGTTTTTTAAATTTGTTTTGTGTTGCTGATCATGGAAAACGTTTTTAAATTTTAATTAATGTTGGTGTCAAATAACGGTAGTGGTTAAAAAAGAGTCATATAAGAAAAAAAATCTTTATAATTAAATGTAGCATGAATTAAGGGACGGTTGCTTCCCTTATTTAACTCTAACTGATGTGAGTTAACATAGAAACTGCTATTTAATTTGTATATGTATTTATATAACAACATTTTACTTAAATACAAAATACAACTTGCTATTTTTCGTAATTATTAAACAGTTGCTATAAATTTATAATTATAGCTATAAAGAATCCGTTTGGATAGGATTAAAATTTGGCCAAATCAGTTTTTAATCTCCTTTTTAGCCTTTTTAGGTGTTTGGTAAATTAAAAAGTGCTTAGAAAAAGTGAAAAACTGATTTAAAAAAGTAAGAAGTTGGGTACGCCCAGTTTTTTACTTTTTAGATTAAAATTCTTTTAGATTTGACCAAAATATTTATCATTTTATCCTTTATATTTTCCTCTAATTTCAATAATACTCTGAACTTGTAACCCTTAAATATATAGTTTTACTTTCTTTTTCTCTTTTCTGCTTCTCTCATCCCTTCCCACCAATTTCACTTCATTTTTCTCCTTTGTTTTCAGTGAATTCATCGTTACATCAGAGGTTACATATTTTTAATATAACCAAATTATTACAAGTTTACAATATTACAATATAATATTATTTCTATATAAAAATATCATAATATTTTTATTTTTTAACATTTAAGAATAAAAAAGTAACTTATATTTATAAATTAACCTCACATAATTACTTTACGTCGAAAGTGTAGAAATTATTTTTGAATTATTAGAATTAAAACTTATAAGTAATTCACCTTATTTATGGCGTTAACAACTTTAAAGACATTTAAGTCATTTTGACAACAAAAAAGTGTTTAACATCACTTGTTTACCAAACATATAAATAATTTTTTTTTCAATTTCAACACTTCTATCCAAACACTTATCTACTTAATTTATAAGTACTTCTTTTAAATTTTTAGTCACTTAAGATAAAAAACTATTTTTTCAATCGCATCCAAAAGGGCTCAAAGTTGCTACTTATGAAATTTTTCCTTTTTTTTTTTTTTTGGGCTTCGGCAGCCAAGATTTTCCTCTTTAGTTATGATACGTGAATCCAAACTAGAAGACCCCGAAGGGGATACCAAACATAGATGAGAAACTAATGGAGTATCTATATCAAGTATAGATGGGATTCTTAGGTTGTGTTCGTTAATAATAGGGTTAGTCAAATAAATAATAAAATATTATTATTATTAAAAAAAATTAAAGTATGTAACTGCTTTGACTGCTGAGCATGAGAAACGGTTATACAGATTACCGATTTTCTGTTCTTTTCTTAGCTTTTCTTCGTGTCCAGACAATGAAACAAAATGGCCAGCTAGGAATGTACTTTTTGGAAATTATTTTTATATATAGCATTCTCTAATTATAAATTAGACAAAGGTAGGACGTATTTAATTTACATCATATGTTATGGGAAATCTGCCCCAACTAATTTGCTTTATTTTTTTCAAAAACTATATGATATAGCCGTTCATTAAAATAATATAATAGCCAGTAAATATATATTTTGTATAGTATTATATGATATGTATAAAATATACAGTTCTAATACAAAATAGTGCAATATATGAATGTATGTAGGTATAGTTATACATACATATATTGCACTATTTTGTATTAAAAACTATATATTTTATACATATCATATAATACTATACAAAAATATACATTTACCGGCTATTGCACTATATATTGCCTTCTTAAGCATTCCATATATTCCAAATCTCCCAATCTAACTAATTAAAATTTGCGCTAGAAAATAGTGGCACCAAAAGTTATTACTTATATTGAAATTGGTTTAAAACGGATAATATTCAACTCGTTCAATTCTTACTAACTTTTAATATCTTATATGTTCTTTTATAAATTTTTAATCAAGTGCCTAATTTTTTTATTTTTTTTCAAAAAAGATAACTTTTGATTAGAACACATAGCCAAATGGATTATTAATTTAATTGCTCTCTAAGAATAAAACATAGCAAACTAACAAAAACATATTAGCCGCCTAACTCCCTAACCTCAAAGCATAAAACAAGGAAAATTCCACCAAATATTTTCCCTTAATTGTCATTTTCGTGTAATATAAGTTTGTTTAATTTACAAACCAACATATTCACATTTTATATATGTTTTACCTAAATCAATCATGGACATGCTATAATTTTGACTAATTGAGATACTTTTTCTTTGCATGAAACCAAGTCAAGTAGCATTAATCTAAGTGTTTGTCGTTGTTTCTCCTAACTTCTTCTTATGTCACACGTTTGGTCTACTCCTTGTCTTGATGTAGACATGAAAAAAAAATGGAACTAGGGGCAGAGTTAGGGGCATAAGGGTTCATCTAAACTAAAATCACAATTTTCACCAAGAGGTTCGAATATGAAGAAGTAAACATGTGAAGAAGTCAAAAGAGATTCAACATCTATTATGCAATATGCATACATAAAAGGTTAATTTTAATTATGTATAAATAGTGCAATTTTCTACCAGAGCCCTACCTAGTTCCGCCCCTAATCTTGACCTTTTTCAAAATAAAAATTAAAAAAATTACATATATTATATACACAAAACTATTTTATTTATTTATTTATATGTAGCAGATGTTGAATTCAATTGACTTCTTCGCATGTTTAATATTATATATTTTAAATTTTCTTAGTGTAACTTCTGACTTGTGTCTATTATAACAAAGTGTCCGGCTAATCTTTTTTCCCCATTTTCATCATCTTTTTCTGTTGGTGGTTTTTGAGTACCTAACGTTTTTGCATGTACTCTCACTTTTTGCCCTTCACGTTTTATATACTCTTCCAAAGGAAAATATTTGCGGCGTTTGCCGTTAGAAAGCATAAAGTATATGAAAAGTCCCTATATAAATTCATAACATATTCATTTCTTCATCAAAACTTATTCAAAATAATTATCCTAAAACTTTATTTAATTTGATTTTATTTTTGTTCTAAAGATGAACAAGAAAGAAGTTCAATCTAAAAGAATTGTGTCCCTTTCTTGGGAAAACAAGCAAGGAGTTAGTAATAAGGTGACACAAACAAAATTAGATTATGATCATATCCAATTTTCACAAATTAATCCTTTGCCACTATCCAAAAACACAAATCATGGCATGAAAATTCCTCCTCCACCATGTTATTATGAGCGGCCGCCGCGGTTCATCAGGAGTTCATCAAGAAGGGGTTTCAAGAAGCAAGATGATGATCCATTTTATATAGCATACAAAGAGTGCACAAAGACATCAAGAAAAGGCAAAGTTGTTGATGATTTGAGAAATGATGATTGTTTTGTTGGGATGAAGATGAATAAGAACTATATGTCTAGTTTATTCTCATGTAAGCATTCATGTGGCGTGAGAGACGATAGTGTTGTCATGATCAACTTATCACACATACCTATTTCAAGATCTATAAGGGAGAAGAGAGGTATTCAAAGTCCTCATGTCAAATTTTAGACGTGATACGGTCAGACCTTTCTATAACAATAATTATAACATACAAAAAGCATCCATACAAATAACGTTGTTATAGAAAGATTTGAGTGTACTTGTCTCTTTTTTCTCTCTATGTACTATCCAAATTGTCCTACATTTTGTTCGATGAAGAGAATAATCTTCTTACTCTTTTATTTTTTTAATTCATTTCCTCTTTCAGTGTACCTCGTTCTTGATTCAGTTTTCTTATCTTAGCTTTTGCATGGTATCTTAGGAATGCAAATTGTCCTTTATTGATCAAATTAGATTTTGTCTTTTTTGGGACAGTTATTTAGTAAAAAACACTCCTTTATTTCTCGTGTAACATATGAACCTTTTAAGCCATAAGGACTAAAGATCCCTTCTGAATTAACTTAAAATCTTGAGAAAACATTAGAAATCGTTGGCCGGTCCATAATTTTATAAGTTATTTATTATTATGTATGTTAGAAGACAGGTTAATGCTTTGTATGTAAGGTTGAAAATTATATGAGCAAACATTAAACCCTGAATCTAACATCGTACGGAGCGACTATACTATTCCTAGACTATATCTTTACAACTTTCAAAAATAAGAAAAACATCTAAATGGCTGCTTAAAAAGGGATATATGCCAAAAAAAGAGTTATTGATAGAATTTGAACATAAGTATTATTAAACATTTCTCGTATGATATGAAATAAAATATTTGGTGGAAAATTTGGAGTCAAAGTCATCTTATTAATTTAAATGTTCTGTTTTTATGTTTAACAATTAAATCAGATGGTGGTTATAAACTACTTTTTCAAAGAAGTTGAGTTTGTTTTTTTAACAAACATCTAAAGGCATTTTAAATATACTAGATTAAATTACGTGCACGTGGTTTATAATACATACATACATATATATATATATATATGTATGTATGTAAATGGATTACCTGTAATATCAACTAACGATTAGGTTAATATAAAATTCATAATAATGAAGAGATAAATATTAATACATTAAGTGGTTTATAATACATAAATATATATAAAAATGGATTACCTGTAATATCAATTAACGATTAGATTAATATAACATTCATATAAATGAAGAGATAAATATTAATACATTAATACAATATTTGTATTCAAAGTAAATTGAATATTTTTTGAATTTGCAAGGACAAAAAATATGAGTTATTTATTTAATTATATAGTATTTTTTTTCCTAGATAATGTGGAGTGTGATTTAATATATGTGTTGTATATTTTATCAAAATAAAATAAAAAAGAACATGTTCGTATTACTCTCAATATTTCTATCAAAAAAATATAAAATTAACATATGAATCTTAATTATGATATAGAACTTTGAATTAAAAATTGTAATGCACTACAAAATTAATATTATTGAACTTAATCGATTTACATTATAAAGTTGAAGTACAAATTTATTTGAAAGACATCAATAGAAATTGTCTATAAAAATAGATAATAATTTATTATTATAAATTTCAAGAACCTACTGAAATTTTAAATTTTTTACCTCAAATCACAAGTAAAATTTGACCTATTAAAAATTAGAAAACTTACCTCAAATCACAAGAAAAATTGTCTCTTTAATGATAAGATATATCAAGATTTCACAAAAGAACTTTGCAATTAGCGATTGTCTATCAAAAATACATAATGATTTATTTATTGTAAACTTCATGTATATACTAAAAATAAAGATAGCTTATCTCAAATCACAAATAAATTTATCTCTTTAATAATAAATACTATCAAAATTATAAACATCAACAACTTACCAAAATTCATGCAATTTCGTATACAGCTTTTGCAGGCCCTATCAATGCCAAAAGCTTAAATTTGAGGCCAACAATATATTCTCATGTTACACCAATGAGATTTTAGTCTCTCAGTCTCATGCATCTTAAAACAGAATTTGTTGGTTCGACAGATATTGAATATCAAAATATTCAATGGAAAAAGCTATGAAGCAGTTTAGATCGTGTGGAGGAAATCCAATTTTGATGTTAAACATATTTAGATGCTCAAATTAACGTGTACACACATTAATTGTGCTATTTCAAATAAAGAAAAAATTTGTATTAGTTCATTATAATTTCTTAAAAAGCAACAACTCCTTCCTTTTGCCAAAATTAGATATTTGGTAGTTATGGACTTTCGATAGGAGAAAGGAGATTTTTATTTTTTAATTTCTTTTTTGTTCCACGTTGGGAGAAGTTTTTTCTTTCGTTGGGAGAATTGGTTTTTGGATATTTTATTTAGGATTTTTGGGTTGTCCTTTTTTTGTTAGAAATGGTCGTTTTTTTTAGATGATAGAAAAATAATTCTATTTTTGTGAGGAAAATTATTTTTTTTATAATATAGTCAATATTTTATATTACCAAAATAATTAGATAATGGTGAAAAGACGATTTTGTCAAAAGCAAATTCTTTTAATGAAGCGCAAAAAGTTCAAACAATATTTCTAAGACCCTTCACACTTTAATATATTATAGATATAGATATATTTGTTTTATACCTCCAAAAAAGTGTATTGTCATCAAATTAGCCTAAGTCATCTCTTAACAAACATCTACAGGCACTTTAAATATGTACTCTCTCCGTTTAAAAAAGAATGATCTACTTTCTTTTTTAGTCCGTTTAATAAAAGAATAACCCTTTTCCTTTTTTGACAATACTTTAATTTCAACTTTTCACATGGCATGTTTAGGACCACAAGATTAAAAGACATTTTGGTACATTTGACACAACTTTAATAGAAGGCCACAAGATTCAAAAGTGTTCTTTGTTTTCTTAAACTTTATGCCAAGTCATTCTTTTTTAAACGGAGGGAGTATCTGTTTTATACCTCCTAAAGTATATAAGGCGATCCTACTATCTAATGAGTTCAGCCTAAGCGAATTAATGAATATTGAAACACCAAATGTGAAAAGTGGGGATATGGTGGCATCTGGGTTCGATTACCTCAATTACCATAGGAAATTAATGATGGAATTATTCTCAAGAAGAGAGGGAATTCTATTTGTAAGTTATTAAAGCTAGATGCTTGCACCAGTGCTACTCTCACGGGATGATATGCCCGACTATGTGTGGACGTTACTCTGGACATACTGTCATGACCCATGTTTTTGTAGGATCCCATAAACAAATCATGATGTATGAAGGAGAAGAACAACTCTGTAAAGGTTGTGGGAGCTTGGGCCACACAATTCTCCTTTGCACCCATAAGTTGATGGCCAAGACAGATGCTAACAAAGAAAATCAATCTCTGGGTACTCGATTTCAGGGTGTGACACCAATCCATACCAATTCCCAAAAATCTTCATAATATGCCTCTCCTTCAACTGCCAGTGACAAAAATTCCAATCGCCACATGGATTCATCATCTAGCTAGCACCTCTCCACTTCAGTTGACAACTAATAACACAATTGTCAAGAATTTAACTACTACTTATAATAGTCAAAATATGACCTATTTACCCCTAAGGAAATCTTTCCTATTGTTCACTCGACCACTGATAACCTCCACTTGGCAAAGAAGGATCAACAAGTGGACTTGGTGATTCCTCACACTCCATACAAATTCTCTGAGATGGCTATAGATACTGAAGAAAACATCCCTATGACCAATGGCATTCCTATCAAATCCTCATCAAATAATACGCAGTCATTACCCCTAGCAAATCAAATCTTGGGTGTTTAGCAAAAAAATTTCTATACTCTCTCCTCTAGTACTAATGCAATGCCTACTTATTCCCACCAGCAAGAGGGACAACATAATAGTTCATGCAACACAATTAGTGATAAACAATCAAAACCAATTCCCTCCTCTCCCAAACATTCCACATTTATGCCACAGTTTTATTTCCTCCTCACTAACCTCCTCAATCGTAGGTGGAGCATGTACTACAAGGGCAGACAATGGTCCTTACCTTATATATAGAAGGGATGGGGGTGATGGTCATAATCTAAAATCAAAACTATTTGGCTCAGCTTTTGATGGCTGGAGTCAAAATGGCAATGGAGAATTACTGAAATCACATATGGGTGAACAATGTGCACAACCCAATAGCTCCGACGATGGCTCCATCCATGTTCCAAGAACTACATCAACACTGGGAATGCTGACGTTCTTTAATCCTCTCTTTGATCACAAACTTGCATAGAATCTTTTCTTCTGGAGAGAGTAGGCCTAGATACAGAAGAACAAGAGGAGGTTCACAACTCATTCACCAAAATTACTATGTTAAAAATAGTAGCCCTTATGCTATTTTTTGAGTCTCAAGACAAGAAGTACATTTTCGGTGCCCCAATGAACTGATGAAGTGGTCAGTAGACATTCACCCTCCTATCAATAAGGCATCTGCAAAACAGGCTATAGTGTTGACCCTTACTTTGAAGGGTCTTCCTCAATTAAGAAAATATGATAATTCTCCATATTTGTCCTTTTCTTATCCCCTCGATGATGCTATGTCGATCATAATGTGGAATACTAGGAGTTCCTATAATGATGTGCTTAAAAGGATTGGGGAGTTTATTCAGTCTTACAATTCTTACATGGTTGCTCTCTTAGAAACTAGTCTAGAGGATCATGCTATGATCAAGGATGGTTTTCGTTTCTCTAACTACTTAGAGGTTCTTGTTTTGGGTGGATTTGGAGGGATCATGATCTTATGTCGTGAGAATATTTTTGCTGTGACTAGACTCCGCAACTCTTCTCAAGAGTTGCATATGATGGTTAAGGTTCACCTTAACTCTATTAATTAGTTATTAAGTATTATCTATGCTAGTACTAACTTGTCTCTTAGACATTTTTTATGGGATACCCTTAGGGAGATTAGGTCTAATTTTGATGGACCCTTGGTTACCGGAGATGATTTAAATGATGCTACAAGCCAAGCTGAAAATTGGGGTGGCATACCTATTAGTAATATTAGGGGGTAGGAGCATTTCTTTATCTGTGTTTGAAGTTTTTAGTTCGTGGGTGTTGAGTGATGTCTATGTTTTCGGTTAGATAGTTTTTTAGTAGTAGCTGGTGGCTGTTGTATTATATTGTGGATACCGATGTTAAGTTATTTTACATATTATCTAGTCTATATGTATTTATATTTTGTGATTTGCTATACTGTTATTGGTCCTAAGCCGGGGATCTATCGGAAACAGCCTCTCTATTTCTTCGGAGGTAGTGATATGGTCTGTGCAAACTCTGCCCTCCCCAGACCCCACTTTGTAGGAATACACTGGGTATATTGTTGGTGTTACTGTTGTTGTTGTTGTTGAAAAAGGACAAGGTTGAGGGGGAATTGTACAATCTAGTACAAATTTTGAATTTCAAAATGGAAAAAAGGACAATGTTGAGGGTAATTGTACAATCTAGTACAAATTTTGAATTTCAAAATGGAAAAATGACAAGGTTGATGTAGAATTGTACCATCTAGAACAAATTTTGAATTTCAAAAATTTAAATTTTTGGATTTGAATTTGATTTTAGAGGGAATTGGGTAGAAATTATGAGAGTTTTGGGGAATTTAGGGTTATTTAAAATATGATCCTAATTGGAATTTAAAATTTAGCCAAATTTATTTAATTTTGACCAAATTGAAATCAATTGGCCGATTGCATTGAAAATATGACCAATTTTATTTCAATTATGACCAAATCTAATAGATTGGTTAAATTAAATTAAAATTTAATACGAATTAATACTTCCTTTAATCCTGAACTTCTTGATTTAGTAAAAATCAAATAAATATTTCTCCAAATAAATTAATTTTGAGAATAAATTTTATTTAAATCTAGACTTTATCCGCTTAGATTAATTTTTAAGTTTAATTAGTAAAAGTTCAATTTTGATAAAAATATTCATTTAAGTAAAAATAATTATACAATGTTGCATATGTAAATACGAAAACGTATAATTTTCAATTAAATGACAAAATTAACCCAAATAAATATTTTAGCTAGCATTTATCTGGATGAAATAAATATTTAAATTTTATTAAAAACTAAAAAAACCAGGGATAAATTTAGTCATGGAGGGAAAAAGAATTAGGTGTCAACAGGAACAAGCCACAGATGCACACTATAAAATAAATCAGTACATATATTAGAATGATGATTAAATCACTTTAAGAAATCATTAATTAAAATAAAAACTTAATTAGAATTTGTAACGCCTCGAATCTGCACCCCGGATGCCACACATGCTAATTTAATTTCATGAAACTTGTAGTAAATCATGGATCAAAACCCAAATAATGTCATGAACATGACTACAATCAAATTCAACTTGAAATTCATGAAAGCAATCAACTTGTAGTTATAAGAGAGGTTCTTGAACTCCAAGGGTAGAAGAAAACCCTTAGATGAACACCTAACATACCTTGGTAATCAAATTCGTGAAGATTGATGGTGCGTTCTTGAAGCTTGAACTTGAAATTGGATGCCCTAGGATTTTGTTTTAGAAAAAATTTGAGAGAGAATGAGTGATTTAGTCTTTATAGTAGGTTAATCTCGTATTTTTAGGGCTGAATAAGGGTGGAAAAATAACCCAAATACCCTTTTAGATGCAGACTTTTTAATTACTGAAAACGTGCCTAGCGCAAGCATATCGACGCGATGACCAACGCACCGGTCGAGTTCGCGTTGGTTCACTGGAATTTGCACTGACAACTGGGGAAAAATATTCGTCGATGTGATGGGTGACGCGACGCATCGAGATTGTGTCGACCCACTATTTTGGTCACCCAAATATGATTCAAACGAGGTCCAAAAAATTCAAAACTCATCCGAAGTGACCTATTGACACACCTGATCATGATTCAATCTAAGGATCGATATTTTAAGGTCATAAGGGTCGTAAAATAAGATCGCCAAATTGTGAAGACTAAAAAATGATTCGAAGTATAATACTTCGCTGAAATTTCTAAGTCTGGGACCTTTTTTCATGCTCTAAAGGACTGAATTAAGATTAGGATTTTGCGGGGTCTTACAATATTTCCCTCTTGGAAAAATTCTTTCTCGAATGAGACTGACTAAGTTGAGGATACTGATAGACTGAGTTTATATACTGATCATGCACAACTGAAGCATGATTTCATGACTGAAACTACTGATAAACTGGGTTTTCATATTGAACATGCATAACTGAAGCATGATTACATGACTTAATTGATTTATGAATGTATAACTATCATGAGTATAATAAGCAACGGTAATTGATACCAAATTTATAAAGGAAATCTGAGCATAGAATATAGTAATGCGGGGGTGAATGCAATGAGTAAAACTGATTTCGTACGGGATCTTAGAACATACATGCTAAGTGTAAGTAGACTCACCAATAGGCTAGAATAAACTAAAAACTGAAATATCCTAAAGCATGAATGGTAAACATCCTTTGATAAGATGATGAATCTTTACATTTAGTTTCTGTAAGACTATGCTTTAGGGATATAAGTAGAACTGAAGATGGGATACGGTAAACTATGAATACTGTATGAATACTGGGTCTGAACTACGTGATAGAGACTGACATAAATTGAGAATCTAAATATACACTCACATTGAGCATGAATAAATAAACATACTAATTTATCTGATGAACTGAATGACTGATAGCAGAATACTGGTCATGCAAGCCTGAACCGCACTTAGTCTGAATAACTGGACTGAAACTATAGAGTATTATACATATGAGATAAGAACTGACTGGGTAACATGAGATAACTGAGCATGAGTTCGTGAAAACTATATTATCTGAGAATATAAGACCAAACATAGAATATAATTTTGAAATAGTCTGTAAACTGAGGTACTGAAATACTGATAACTGAATAACTGATAATTGTACGTTACGGTAAAGAAAACCTGAAACTGAACTGAGTTCTAAACTGAATACTGAACTGATTTTCGTGAATACATGCACTGACATGAGGACGGTTATACGACTGAGATATAACAAGAGAGTTAACTTATAAGTAACTATTACTTTAAGCTGGACCTGATTTCATGAAGAAAGGATAAGAGATTTAGTGCATGAAAAACTCGGGACGCTTACATACTGAATCCTGACTGACTATCTAGGATCTGAAATATGATGCATGAACTGAACTAGATTCACATTCACATAGATGCGAACAAACTATTTCTTGGAAGGGATATATTCATGAAGCTTCAGATAGAAAGATTAGATCAGAAGACAAAAACACTAGATGAACCTGTCTATCTGACTGCCAATCTGAATCACTAGCTATACATACTAACTCATACTGAAAGCTCATGCTTAACTGGAGTATTTCTTCGACACTCTTTCTAAGAAGTTCTAATGACTTCTAGGGAGTAATAAATCTTGGGCATGGTCTGAATCAAACATCTGGATAAGAAATCATAATAAGGCTGAAATATGGTAATATGAAACACAAGCCTACAAAACATCAGCTGGGATAGAGCTACTAGGCCTTATGTACTGTCACTACTATCTTTAAGGCTGAGACATACTCCTCGAATACTCTCTCAACTACACCTTCTACCTTAATACTGCACTTCACTTGAGACCACTAAAAATATTCACATGGGCACTGCTAACTCTTCCTACTAAAGTCTGAGCTAGACTGAATTCTCCCACTATGTACAAGCCTACTAAGATCTACGAGATACACACATAAAACTATAATACTAGTTTGAATCATTAATTTCCACTCACCCTGTATTTTTTTTGCAACTCTTATTTAGAAGAGGCCTTAGGAGAGGAATAAAATACCACCTTCATGAGTTCATCAAAAGACCTAAACTAAGGATATCCATGACATAATCTAAATTTCTCTGATCATTTAGAGTATGGCATGAATGTGGGAACTGAACATACTATAGAGCATGAACACATAAGTCATAAGTTGCATGACCTGAGTGCTGGAATTTTTGAATTCGTGGAACATAATTCGTACTGCTGAGCAAACTGGGACTTCTCATATGAGGGACTAGGATCATACATGATTCTATGGTAAGTGTATGAATTTGAGCTTTAAGCATAGGGCTGATGCATAAAGCATGAGTAGATATTGTAATAACTGAGGTACAATACCTTGAATTAAAATACAACTGGTTTGGGCCTGTTTCCCCCCTCTACTGGTGTTCTATAGTACCCTGTATCACTATTAGAATCTGAGAGCCTGACCTGGTTACTTACCCTACTATCTCCCCCTTAGCTTAAAGCCATCATTCTAAATTTGTGAACCACTTACTCAACCACTCCAATTCCATCACCGAAAATTATATGACCAAGGAAAGCTACTAACCTTAGCCAATATTTACATTTACTAAATTTGGCGAACAACTGATGCGCTCTGAGGGTCTGTAACACTATTTTGAGATGGTATGCATGATCATGTTCACTGTGGGAGTAGAAAAGAATGTCGTCAATGAAGACTATGATGAACATGTCCAAGTACTGCTTGAACATGCAGTTCATCAAGTCCATGAAAGCTATTGGGGAATCGGTAAGACCAAATGACATGACTAGGAATTTGAAGTGACCATACCAAGTTTTGAAAGTTGTTTTCGGAATGTCACATTCTCTGACTCTGAGATGATAATAGCCTGATCTGAGGTCTATCTTAGAAAAGTAACTAGCACCCTGAAGTTGGTCAAATAAGTCATCGATTCTGGGAAGTGGATACTTGTTCTTGACCATGACTTTTTTCAACTGACAATAATCAATACACATTCTGAGAGAACCGTATTTCTTACACACGATTAAGACTGGTGCACCCCAAGGAGATATGCTGGGTCTGATGAATCCCTTATCTAGGAGATCCTTCAATTGTTTTTTTAGCTCTCTAAGTTTTACTGGAGCCATTCTGTGTGGCGGAATAGGGATAGGCTGAGTATCAGGAAGAAAGTTAATTTCAAAGTCAATTTCTCTAGGCTGAGTATCAGGAAGAAAGTCAATTTCAAAGTTAATTTCTCTCTTAGGAGGAACTCTGGGAAGATCTTTGGGAAATACATCTGGAAATTCACATGCTACTAGAACTGACTCAAGACTAAGAGTCTTGGAACTCGGATTCTTAACTCGAACAAGATGGTAGACACACCCCTTGGATATCATTTTCCTCGCCCTTAGGTAGGAAACAAGCTGATCCTTAAGTGCTGAAGTACTACCCATCCATTATAGGACAGGTTCATTCGAAAATAAAAAATGGACAACTCTATTTCAGCAGTCAACTAAAGCATAGCAAGAATGAAGCCAATTTCATGCTGAAAATGACATCAAAATCCATCATCTGTAGCTTTACTAAGTCTGCTGATGTAACTTTCTAAGATACCATAACCAGATAGTTCCTGTATACCTGTCAGGCTATGATAGATTTACCCACTGGGGTAGAGACTGAGAAGGGCTCTTCTAGGATTTCGAAACTGACTCTGAAGTCAACAGCTATAGAAGGAGTTACAAAGGACAAAAAGCTCCTGGATCTAGCAAAGCATAAAAATGTAAATGATAAACTTGCAACGTACCAGTAGCCATATCAGGAGAACTTTTCTGATCCTGCGGGGACTAAAATGCATAGAGTCTATTTGGGCGTTACCCACTGGTGACACTAGAAGCGGCACCCTACTGAGACGGGTGATGATAGGCGAATTTACATGCCTATAGTGCTATATTTTACCCATATTTTAGCCTAGTTTTGAGAACAAATTATATATTTCATGCACTTTTAGTCCTTTTTCCTGTAAGTAAGCTAACGAACATGATTAGCAAAGTTTCAGGTATAAATGATGCAGAATTCAGCATTTATGGATTACTTGACGCCAAAGAAAGCTTCACGAAAGGAGAAAAGGAAGCTTGGACGCCTAAGGACCAAAAGTGATGCATGGGAAACCTGTCCTGGGCTAAAACAGCAATTCTGAAGACTTTGGGGACTAGCAGTAATTTATTATGATTAGGATAATGATACATTAACCTAGTACAATTGGGTTAAGTATTTCATTAGCTTAGTAGGATTTGGTTAAGTATTTCATTAGCTTAGTAGGAGTTGGTTAAGTATTTCATTAGCTTAGTAGGAATAGGATATGGGTATAATAAATACCCTATTTTTCTAGAGATTTTGATATTCATTCTACTTCTAAATTCATTCTTCTACTATTCCTCAACAATTCTCATTCTAGTTTTAATTCATCCTTCTACTTCTTCTTCTATTCATCTATTCTTAATTTTCGCAACAAGAGAAACGTTACTTGCAAGAAATCACGCCTAACGCCTACCACACTTGTGCTACACGAAATTCTTATTGTGGTATAAGAACAATGTCAATTGTGATTTCCTTCGCACTCATGGGTAACTAAACTTGTCTGTTGGGGTTATGGAAGCCGAATGAGATACTATCTATTGCTATGAGTTTGTGAGTTCGTGACACGTATGCTGCTTATATCATTATTCTCTTCGTCTTAACCTAAATTCTTTGTGGTTGCAAACGCAAGAATACGCCAGTATAACATTTAACTTGTTCGAAAGAAAGGTTATCTATCTGGAAAAGAGATAATGTCAAGGTAGTAGGGTCCCATCCCCTATTAAAAAGTTAGTGCCGTAACTGGATTAACCTCTTGGAGAATTCATACCATTAGACACGCTTTAAGCTCGAAAGAGTTAAAGTGAAATAATCCTCGAATAGGTCGAAAGACGCCTGGATTTACCATCAAATACAATTCTCTATAAGCACATGTATGTCGGAATTCAACACACTCATAGCCAATAGAGACGTATAACTCAGAAGGTGGACGTAACCCCAACTCCTCAATTCTCATTGTTTTACAACCTACTAAACATTCTTTCTTTTTACTTTGCTATTTTTAGTTTTTACTTTAATAATTTGGTTACACTTTACAATCCCCCCTTTTACGAGACTTGCACTAAAAGTCTAGTAATCTTTCCTTACTTGTTGACCAAGCTATTCCCTGTGGGATCGATACCCAACCCAGTTGGGTTCTATATTTGACAGCGATCGCTTTACACTCCTACGAGAGCTGTAGATTGAGCATTAAGAAAAATTAGCGCCGTTGCCGAGGAATACGAGTGTCAATTAAGTTTGTGATAATTACTAGACCCTTTGGTCAAAGATTCTCGTACTTTTACTTTTAGTTTTTGTTTTTGTTTACTGCAGGTTTTTATTTACTGCATGCCCCATACCCGAAGTTCTGGTCAACCGTTATTACCTATCAATCCTGAAACACAACGTATTGGCAGAATGGAGGCACAAACGGAAATCGAAAGAATGGCTGCTCAACAGGAGCAGGCGAGATTAGCTGCTCTTGTCGCCGCCCAAGTACACCAACAAAACATTGATAACCCTGGGCGAGCAACAAATTCTGATGATGAGGATTTAGGTGATGACGAGTTACTAAACCCAAGGCATGATGCTGAAATTGCAACACCTGCCAACAGAAGAGGTCGACAAGCTTGGTTTAGGTATGATCGCCAACCCATGCAACCAGCTTTTGACGACGATGATGATGATCTTGATGGAGCCGGAGCCACCGGAGCCATAATTCCTCCACCATTAGCGCCCGAAGCTAAGTTCAACATCACAAGCACCATGATTCAGTTATTGCAACTCAAGGGATTATTTGGTGGACTATCATGCGATGATCCGAATATGCATCTCATCAACTTTATTTCTACATGCAAGTCGTTTGACAATCCTGGTGTTGGTCAGAATGCAATTCGATTACGCCTATTTTTATTGTCTCTGTCTGGGGAGGCAACTCTATGGTTGAATGGGCTGACTCCTGATTCTATTACAAATTGGAGGCAATTGAGAGACGCTTTCCTAGAAAGATTCTTTCCGCCATCCAAAAGAGCATAATTAAGAGATGAAATCAGCAACTTTCGTCAGCTTCCAACTGAAGCCCTTCATGAAACATGGGAGAGGTTCAAGACAAAGCTAACGAGATGCCCAAACCATCATATGACTAATGTTCACCTAATGGAGATATTATACAGAGCCTTGAATTCAATAACTAAACAAGTGGTGGATAATGCGGCTGGAGGATCTTTTATGGACCTCACCTTTGATCAAGCAAGCAATATGCTAGATCGTATGACGAAGCAAAGTAGAGCTTGGCATACAAGGGATTCTGATGTAGCAAGCCCCACCTTATCTATTGGCATGACTGCAGACCAAAGGAGAAGAGAAGAAGAACGTGATCAAGATATGGCGCACATGAAAACACAAGTTGATCTTCTTACAAAGCATCTATTATCAGGGAAGACGGAAAAAGTCAAAGCTATTGCGTTAAAAGGAAGAGACGAATCTGATTCGAAAGAAGAGGCCAACTACTTGAACAATCAGGGGGGTTTCCGAGGTAATACCCAAGGAAACCAAGGTCGGAACTACTATGATAAATCTGGAAACAAAGACCAAGGTAGTTGGAAGAACAAGAATGAAAAGAGTGGTTTGTACGTTCCCCTTGGAAGACGTGACGCCACCATATCTAATTCTGGAAGTATGGAAGACATGCTGGCTAAAATATTGAAAGGAGTGGAAGCAACAAGCGCGGGAGTAACGGAGGTAGTTAATGATTTGTCCTCTATGAAACAAATAGTTGATTCTCATTCCACTTCAATCAAGAAAATAGAGCAGCAATTGAGCCAACTTTCAGCAGCACTCAATCAAAGAAAGGCTGGCACTTTACCTAGCAATACTGTGCAAAACTCAAGGAATGATGGGTCATGCATGACCATTACTACCCGAAGTGGTAAGGTGCTGGAAACTTCAGCAAAAAGTAAGCAAGTGGTTGACGAAGCAACGGATATTGATGATAAAGCGAAAGGAGAAGCATCCGCAGAACAAAGCCACGACATCCATGACGTCAACCCCAATGATTTGCAATCGGAAAAAGCTAAAAAACGGAAGCAAGAGGAGAAGAAAGCCGTGGAGAGAATAATTCCATACCCACCACCACCTTTCCCTCAAAGATTGAAGAAGGTGGCGGATGACACGAAGTTCAGCAAATTCATGACTATGTTAAAGCTACTGACCATTAATGTTCCATTGGTGGAGGCACTTGAACAAATGCCTGGGTATGCGAAATTTATGAAGGATCTTTTGACAAAGAAGCGGGCAGCAAGTTATGAGTTGAAAGATGATGTTCATCACTGCAGCGCAATCGCTACCCGATCAATAGTTTAGAAGAAGGCTGACCCCGGCGCTTTCACTATTCCTTGCACCGTTGGGTCTTTGAATTTTGCCAAAGCATTATGCGACTTAGGAGCCAGCATCAATTTGATGCTATTATCTATCTATAAGAAGTTGGGGTTGGGTGATCCTACTCCAACCAACATGAGGCTCGTAATGGCGGATAGGTCGGTAAAATGACCTGTTGGTATTCTATGTGATGTCTTGGTAAAAGTTTCTTCATTCATCTTTCCAGCAGACTTCATTATTTTGGATTGTGAGGCAGACTTAGAAGTTCCCATAATCTTGGGGCGTCCTTTCCTTGCTACGGGAAGCGTGCTTATTGATTTAAGAGCTAATGAGCTTTCGTTTCGAATAAATGACGAAGTAGTTCGCTTTGATGTTTGCAAATCAATGAAGCAACCCAAAGATCTGAGTGTATTTTCGGTGGCTGATGTTTTCTTTGATGATGATAAAGATTTGCTTGAAGAGGAGCAGCTGATTGATGACCCATTGGCGACTTTGCTTATGAATGGTGAGAGTAAGGATGCTGAAAATTGTGAAGAAGCTGTTTGTGCTCTATCAGGATTAGGGACATATCGACATACTCCCAAGAAGCTGGACCTTGATCTCAAGAATCGACCCACCATTGAGCATCCAGCTAATCCATCTATTGAAGAGCCACCCACGTTAGAATTGAAGGAGCTGCCAAGTCATTTAAAGTATGCATTCTTAGGAAGCGGAAACACACTTCCAGTCATTGTTGCAGCAGATTTGGGTGAACAACAAGTTGCAGCCCTCATTGCTATTCTACGGAAATATATTAGAGCCATTGGATAGACCATTGCGGATATTATTGGTATTCCACCTGGGATTTGTACACATAAAATTCAGCTTGAAGAGAAGTGCACACCCACCATTGAGCATCAAAGACGTCTAAACCCACCTATGCAAGAAGTGGTGAAGAAAGAAATAATTAAGTGGTTAGACGCAAGAGTTGTGTATCCAATCTCTGATAGTACATGGGTAAGTCCGGTACAATGTGTTCCCAAGAAAGGAGGCATGACGGTCGTCGCGAATGCGAAGAATGAGCTTATTCCACTCAGACCCGTCACTGGATGGAGAGTATGCATGGACTACCGAAATTTGAATTCTTGGACACTCAAAGATCACTTCCCAATGCCATTTATGGACCAAATGCTAGATCGATTAGCGGGGAAAGGATGGTTTTGTTTCTTAGATGGATATTCAGGCTATAATCAGATTTGCATTGCCCCCAAAGACCAAGATAAGACGACGTTCACATGCCCATATGGTACGTTTGCTTTCAAACGTATGCCATTCGGGTTATGTAACGCACCAGCCACCTTTCAACGCTGTATGATGTCTATTTTTTCTGATATGGTTGAAGACACTTTGGAGGTATTTATGGATGAATTTTCAGTTGTTGGTGAGTCTTTTGAAGCGTGCTTGGCAAACCTGAGCATGGCATTACAAAGATGTGTAGAATTCAACCTAGTGCTGAATTGGGAGAAGTGCCACTTCATGGTCAAAAAAGGAATCGTTCTTGGGCACAAAATTTTAGAAAAAGGAATTGAGGTTGATCGAGCGAAAATTGAAGTTATTGAAAAGCTACCACCTCCAATTTCGGTGAAAGGAGTTCGTAGTTTTCTCGGCCATGCAGGTTTCTATCGTCGGTTCATCAAAGACTTCTCCAAAATTGCTAGTCCATTGTGCAAACTTTTGGAGAAAGATGCGAAGTTTGACTTCAATGAAGATTGCTTAAAGTCATTCGAATGCCTCAAAGGAAAACTCATTGAAGCCCCTATCATGGTAGCACCAGATTGGTCTCCCCCGTTCGAAGTCATGTATGATGCTAGTGGTGTAGCCGTTGGAGCTGTGCTTGGTTAGAGAAAGGAGAAATTATTTCATTCTATCTACTATGCGAGTAAGGTCCTAAATGAAGCCCAAAGGAACTACACTGTGAAAGAACAAGATCTCCTAGCGGTTGTGTATGCGTTTGAGAAGTTTCGTGCCTATCTATTGGGTACTAAGGTGATCGTTCCTACAGACCATGCAGCTCTTAGGTATCTAATGACAAAGAAGGATGCAAAACCAAGATTAATTCGATGGGTATTGCTGCTGCAAGAGTTTGATTTCAAAGTTAAAGATAGAAGAGGTTGCGAGAACCAAGTGGCCGACCATCTATCTAGACTCGAGAACAAGCATATGGCGCAGCCTGATATCGAGATTGACGATGCATTCCCTGACGAGGAGATCCTAGCGACGATAACAGAAAAGTTACCATGGTATGCCGACTTTGCAAATTTTGTGGTGAGTAATGTAATACCTGCCAATTTATCATACCATCAAAAGAGGAAGTTTATGCATGACGTACAACACTACTATTGGGATGAGCCATATTTGTTTCGACGATGTGCGGATGGTATTATTCGACGATGTATATCCCATGTAGAGGTGCCTACTATATTGGAAGCATTCCACACTTCCCAAGTTGGAGGTCATCACGCAGGCAATCGGACGGCAAGAAAAGTATTGCAAAGTGGATATTATTGGCCTTCGATATTTAGAGATGCCTACGAATTTGTTAGAAGATGCGACCAATGCCAAAGACAAGGTGCTATTTCGAAACACCATGAGATGCCCATGTCGAAAATTCTTGAGGTAGAACTCTTTGATGTGTGGGGCATTGATTTCATGGGTCCATTCGTGAATTCGTTTGGAATGAAGTACATCTTAGATGCTGTAGATTATGTCTCGAAATGGGTTGAAGCTGTAGCGTTGGCCGACAACGAGGGAAAGCGTGTTGTAGCATTTTTGAAGAGGAATATCTTATCTCGCTTTGGAGTACCACGTACTATCTTCACTCTGTTCTCCAGGCGGACTCTTGACTTTCAATTACTTCACCCTGTTCTTCAGGAGGGCTCTTGAATTTCAATTTTATTATCCTATTCTTCAGGGGAGCTCCTAACTTTTAATTTCTTCACCCTATTCTTTATACGTGCTCCTAACTTTAAATTTTACCACCCTATTCTCCAGGTGGGATCCTGAATTTCAATTTCACTACTCTATTCTTCAGGCGGGCTCCTAACTTTCAATTTCTTCACCCTATTCTTCAGGCGGGCTCCTGGCTTTCAATTTCTTCACCCTATTTTTTAGGCGGGCTCCTGACTTTCAATTTTATCAACCTGTTCTTCAAGAGGGGTCCTGACTTGCAATTTCACCTCCTTGTTCTTCAGGCGGGCTCCTGACTTGCAATTTCATCATCTTATTCTTCAGGCAGTCTCCTGACTTGTAATTTCATTGCCTCGTTCTTTAGGCAGGCTCATGACTTGTAATTTCATCACCCTATTCTCCAGGAAGGCTCCTGAAATCAACATCAAAATAGAACAAAAATTATCTCACACAAAGATTTTAATAAAGAAAGGTTCCATTTTTCTGAAAATAAAGTCTCATTTTTCAAGAGGGTCCTGAATAGAAAGTAAGGTCTCATTTTCTAGGAGGGACCTGAATAGAAAGTAATGCCCCATTTTCCAGGAAGGTCCTGAACGGAAAGTAATGTCCCATTTTCCAGAAAGATCTTGAACAGAAAGTAAAGTCCCATTTTCCAGGAAGGTCCTGAACAGAAAGTAATGTCCCATTTTTTCCAGGAGGGTCCTGAACTGAAGTAAATTCTCATTTTCCAGGAGGATCCTGAACTGAAGTAAATTTTGATTTTCCATGAGGGTCCTGAACTGAAGTAAATTCTCATTTTTCATGAGGGTCCTGAACATAAAGTAAATTTCCATTTCTAGGAAGGGCCTAAAAATAAAGTAAATTCTCATTTTCCAGGAGGGTCCTGAACATAAAGTAAATTCCCATTTTTCATGAGGGTCCTGAATATAAAGTAAGTTCTCATTTTCCGGGAGGGTACTGAACATAAAGTAAATCCCTATTTTTCAGGAGGGTCCTAAACATAAAGTAAATTCCTATTTTTCTAGAGGGTTTTGAACATAAGGTAAATTCCCATTTTTCAGAAGGATCCTGAACATAAAGTAAATTCCCATTTTCCAGGAGGGTCCTAAACATAAAGTGAATTCCTATTTTCCAGGAGAGTCTTGGAGTCAAGTTTCAAATAACAGAAATTAAATTATTTTCTTGCCCCAGTTTATCATCAAAAACTTTTTTGGGTGTCAAACCCAATCATAACTACTTGAAACAATGTATAATGCAAAGATGAATTCAAGATTTTGATAAACAAATACACCTTTTGAGGATAAAATTGAATGAGAATGACTGAGATCAACAAGTCCCTCTCTTAAGAGTAAAAGAGAAAGATTCTTACTAAAAGTGCATCTTTCAAGATTAACAGCTCAAATTAGGAAGTGCACCTTCAAACTTGTATAGCAACACTGCTCTACCATTTGAAGAAACGAGGAATTGCAACTCTGGATATTTGCACTTTGAAGCCTCTGATTTGAAGGTAGCAATTTTTCATGTTCCATACAAAGAAAAATTGTAAGTTTATAATAGGGTGGTTAGCTTGTGGCTTTGGATTTTGAGGAGATTGCTCTTGCACTTGTCACATCTAATCTTGCTTCCAGCTATTGACATATCATGGTCTTACTGCACCATTGATCTAAATTCAGATTATTAAGAGTGACTCTAAAACAAACACAGTATCTTTGTTTTGCTATGTTTCTCAGATAACCCCCTTTAAATCTTGATATTTCCACGAATCCCACAAATTTATTTGTTGACAACAACTTTCTGCATGCCTTGTTTTGACTTACAATCATTTTGTTTAATGTGTTGGCCTTTTATCTTTCTTTGCAATTGGAGAAGTTGGTAGCCAGTTTTGAAATCTTTTCTCACTTGCTTTGACATTGATTTGACTCAAAGACACAAGAAAAATGACTTTACATTTGAATAACTAATTAAAGAAAATAAAATTAGAAATATAGAGAAGGAAGAAAAGACAATGAATGTCCCCCTTAAAATAGAGAAAAGAAAAATTTGTTTGAAAATAATAGTAAACTCTAATGATTATGACATGCATTTTGGATTAAACTGCCTGATTTATCCATCCAGACTTTCACCAATTAATGTTGAGTTAATGGTCCTAAAATTGAGTTACTTCCTTGGTCCAATCGCATTCAAAGACCTCATTCGGCTAGTGACGCCTTGAAGGATTTTCACCAACAAGCCTCTCTCATTTTCTTTCTCTTAGCTTACCATTGCCTATGGTGTCCGTGAGGGTTTTCACTAACTAGACACTTTTATTTTCATTTCTCCTAAATTAGAATCATCTTAACGGTTCCCGCGAGGATTTTCACCAATAAGACTCCTCATTTTTATCTCTCTCAACTTACCATCGTCTTATGGTGCCCATAGGGTTTTCACCGATAAAACACTTGAAGTGGGGTGGGACTTACAACTTTTGGAATCGACTCAAACAACAAAGATTAACTCAGGCCACAGTTTATTTTGAATGGGAAATTCTAAAATGTTTATTTAGTTGAACCGAGCCCAGAGTAGGGCAGCCTACCTATCTCACCCCCGAAAGAGGAGAATCAGGTCAAACGTAGTTTTGGCAACTTGTTTTGCTTAATTCTGGTTTCTTTTTTTTCATTGACTCTTATCTCTTAGGGACTTTTCTGACTCTATTTTTCTTAACATTCTTATTTTTTATTTCTTTTGGAAATTTTTTCCTTTTTTCTTTCTTTTTTAAAACTTTTCTGACTTTATTATTTTGCTCAGCACTTTTCTTTTGAGTTTTGCTGACTCTATATTTATTCCAAAATAGATATGAATGAAAATAACACTAAAGCTCAAATGAGGTAAACAAAGGATGACACAATGTTTGGATAGTAGAATGAAATGTCTTTGCCATATCAATCCTTGAAAATGCAAGTACACATCATGCAATATGAACAAAAAGATGAAGATCACCTGTGACACTTTAACAACACTAACTTTAACTGATCACGTGTGCCACTTCTTCTTCTACACTTGTCAAACATATATCTCCATCTTTGTTGTACATCCCTCACATCAAATGACCCGTGCTTTCATGGAGCTGATTATGTTTATGTTTCTCTTGTATAGGGATCATGTGTCCACTATTTAACCCAATTGAAACATGACTTCCAATTGATGACCAAGTTATTCTTGTGATTCTCAAAATAATTATCTTACTTTTCAAAGAAGGTTTCAACTTGGTCACCAAATGTCTTAGCACTCTACCTATTTTCTTAAATGCTTGTTTCTAACTTTAACCCTCTAATTCAAAGCTCATGATTAAACTGGATTTTAAGGTCTAGCTGAAAATTCCGCAAGCATGTCATATCACTAGAACCAACATAAAATAAACTATGTAAAGAAAATAAACAAACAACAAATATTTAAAACACAAAAAGAAAAGGGACACTCTATTTAGTTAAAATGAAAGATAGAAGGGTTTGAACATAAAAGACAAAGGGATAAAACAAAATAGATCCCAAACTACAACCCTGAAATAATTTGGATAACGGAAAAGAAAACAAAACAAACTACCAGACTTCTTCTTAGTAGGGAGAGAGTGACTTCTCAATTGCCGAGCATGACATCTTAGCCACTGGTTTGCATATCATCATGACTAGAGCTTCCACAACTGCCAAACACATTCTTTTCAACAAATAAATTTTGGATTTTCATGATTAACTTGTTGCTTCCCACATATTGTGCATTACCGTGCATTGATGAAGGAACATTTTGCACTACGATCAATTTTTCTTAAATCATCCTTTCTATTTCTATTTTCAAAGCACTACAACCTTTAATACTGTGACCTTGAACATCAGAATGATATATACATCGTACATGAGGATCAAAATTTTTTAAATGTGGATCAAGAGTACACCTAAGGAGAGGAGTGATCATGCCCAACTCTCTCAACCTCTAGAATAAATAGGCATACGATTTCCCAATTGGTGTAAAACTATCCTTTAACTTTCTCCTCTTTGCAAGCTCAGGCCTCGGTTGAAACTTGGACTTAGAAGTTCCTTGGTAAATATGTAGGGGTCAAGGATGATGTTGAGGGACTGGTGCATGCCATTATGGATAAAAAGATGGATGAGTATACCATTGTGCACTGTTCAAAGAATACTGAGGAAGTGGAATGAAATATCTTGAATTTTGCAAAGAGGAACTTTGTTGCAGGTGAGCATGTGGAATTGATGTGTAAGCTCAGGAGTCAGACTTACAATATTACTGAGTTGGAACTCTCGAGCTCTGCTTTGCCCCTAAAATGACAATAGTATGTTTTCTTTCTTCTTTCCTTCAGCCCCCCTCAATTTATTGCAATATTATCCCAAGTGTTTTATAGAATCCTCGTACCCATCATGCTTCTTAAATTCTAATACCTCAAAGTTAGGAGGGAGGTTAACACTTGAAGACATGCCCCATCCCTTATATGCAACATCTTCATAATTTGCAAGTCCTGGAGAATTGTTTATAGCCTTTTCTACAAACTTTATTTTTCTAGACTTTTTCTCTTGCTCTTCTCCCATGTCAGACTTCTTGGTCAGAAATTTTGGTGGTCCAATTAACATAGATGTGGACTCAAGAGTATAATAGTGATCATCAAGAGTATTGAACATCGACTCACTAGCTGATTGAGGAAACACAATCGTTGGATGAAAAGCCAAGGTGAGAACCTCAGTAGAGGGTTGGGCAATAGAATCAGAGACGATCAATGTGGTAGATTTAAACTGGAGAACAAGAGAATGAGTGATGGAAGCATTGGGATGCTTTTGGCCTGAAGTGAATTCTGAGGCATGTTGTGGTACATCAATGACAGTAGGAGACTGACTTTGCGATTTTAGTTGAAGAGTCAAGGTATTTGTCGGATCAATAGTGGATAATGAAGGAGGAGGTAGCCCACTAGCCCAAGCTCGATACATATCCATCATTTGTTATCTTAGTCTCACAATCTCTTGCTTTAAACTCTCATTTTCCCGACTTCTTATGTGATCCATGATGTCATATCCTTATAGGACACAACTAACCTTTCCTTAGATTTGGTGTGATGTGGAGGACCAACTACAATGCCACAAACCAACCACCTTAAACTAACTGAACAAGAGATAACAAACGTGTTAGAGTTCAACATTTTCTAAAAATCTTTTTCTTTCTCTTTTTTTATTTTTCTTGAAAGATCACCGAACCCGAGAAGGGAGCCTACGTATCTTACTCCCGAAAGAGGAGAATCAGGTGTGCGTAGTTCATGAATTTTGGCCACAAAATCACCGATCCACTCTTTTTTTTTCTTGAAGCTTTAAGAAGAAAATAAAATAACAAATTATCAAAACAATTGACGAAAATCTTTTTTTGAATTTTTCAGCTTTAACGTCCCTATATAAAATGAAACCTATGATTACCAAAGAAAATATTTTTGAGTTTTTGATATTGAATTTCATATGAAAATGAAGCTTGGACCTATTAAAGGATAATCTTTTTTGTAGTTTTATTTTAAAGATGTATATGAAATACCTACTCTAAATGAAGAGTGAAAAAAAATCTTTTTGAATTTTTAAAATAAGATCACCGAACCCACGAAGGGCTGCCTACATATCTCACTCCCGAAAGAGAAGAATTAAGTGTACGTAGTTCGTCCAGATTGAAAAATTAGTGATTAAATAACAAATTAAACCTTGACTTAAGAGACACGATCAAAGACAGACGATGAGAAACGTCAATAAAATCTTTTTTGGGGTTTTATATTTGACACTTCACATAAAACTGACACCAACAACTACGAAAGAAAAATCTTTTTCGTATTTTCGTTGTATGAAATGTACAAAACTTCTACCATATTTTTTCAAATTTTTCTTTTATAGAAAGCTCCTAATGAAAAAATCTTTTTTGAAGTTTTTGAATTATGAATGCTTGCTAAATAGAACAAAAGAAAAATCTTTTTGATGTTTTGTTTTTTGAAAAGATAAGTGCGGAAGGTAAAAAAATCTTTTGAACTTTTGGATTATGAAAAACAAAAGCCATAAAGAACTCTAAAACCTACGAAACTCTTGTTTGAATCACTTTTTTCTTTCTTTTTTTTTTTTGAAATTTTCCTAGCCTAAACACAATCTTTCTCTTAATTCTGGTGTATGCTTACCCAAATTAATCCGTCAAATGACCCTGTTAAACTCAAAGATGCAATAATTAGCATGTAAGGATGCTTTAGGGGTGAGTCTCCTAAAAAAGACCAAGTGGGTCCCGCTAGATCTCAATATGATGCAGATAAGCATGACCTAAAGGCTGACCTAGGCTGGGATCCACTAACAAGGTTGTTCGGAGGTGCATATGGTCGATAGTAGCTACGATTGTTTTTCACCTACTCCATACATCCGACGGCTCCCCCTCCTAAAATAAGTGTGACTCAACTAGAGTTCATGTACACGACGTGTACTCTGGGACTTGTTGCAAAAGAATTAACTCAGGGTAATACATATGATGCCAAATATAAAGTGGTAATACATAGAGAAAAACTGTAAACACGAAGCACATCCACATCCAACAATGATAAAACAATAACACAAACACAAACAAAATGTCTATACACCTATAGTGTCAAACTAAGGGATACAACTCAAAGAAAAAACTCGAATTCTGAAAAATCCTAAGTGAAGTCGCTAGAGATGTCACACTCCTTTTTTATCAAAAAATAAATTTAAGTTTGAAAGAGTTTTTATTATTAAGTGACAAAAGTTAAAATTTATTCCAAAAAGGATCCTTTAATATTTAAACTCAGAGTTGCCACTTGGCATAAATTGGGTGTGACAAGTCACCTTTCAAAATCCTTTTTCATAATGATTTGACTCTTCAAAAACTGGTCCATGAACAGAGATTCTGGTTAAGGAATTCTGTTGACCGAGGGGAAGGTATTAGGCATCCCTCGATCCCGTGGTTCGACCACAATCGCTTCGTGAATTATATCGGCTAGTAGGCACTATGAAATGTATAAACCAACAAAACACACAAATAAGAAAACAAACAACAAAAATTCAAAATATGGTGTCTAGTCCAATTTATTACAAAACAAAATAAAAAAAAATATTGAAATGTAAGCCTAAACTAACCTATGCTAATCCTAAACTATGATTTATCCAATGCCTCGGGCCTTGATCATGAACCTCCTTTGCATACAGGATACTTCGGGATATTCTCTAGTGAATAAGTACAACATGCCTCAGGGCATTTTCCGACAAATGAATACAATTTCAATTTCGCACGGTAAAATAAAAAGCCATTCACACACACATTCAAACATTCAATAATCCAAAATCCCTAAGTTTTGCCTACCCGACCTACCATTTGTCTATCCATTTCGACCTATCATGGTATTATCACGTTCAATAACATCAATGAATCAAAATTAATCCATATTCACTTTTACCGAGATCAATCCCTTCCCCCAATTTCATTTATCCAAATGGGTTTGCATCATTCAATTAACCTATTCAAGTAATCAATTAATCAACATTCATGATCCGAACAACACCAAATCAAACAAAGAAAAATCCACATATTATCAATTCGCCACACAAAGTATCAAAATTTAAAATTACTCTAGAAAGGGATGAGAAATGGACCTTAATGTCGCTTTAAATCAAGTATTATTTAATTAAATGAGATAAAGTCCGCGCCAAAAGCTTGAGTTGAACCAAATCACCGATTTTGACCCCAAACTCAGTTCTATCCAACTTGGTTGTTTTTCCCGATGTGTTTTGGCACTGAGATTGACTGGTCATGGTTTTTTTTTATTGTGGCTCACTACATCGGAGCTTTGAAGGACCCCGGTAGACAATAATATGATGTTTCCCAGTGAGATTTTGTCGGAGCAACTGAATCGGAGGAGGATTTAGGAATTTTTGGCCTGCAAGTGGTCGGATTAGATGGGGAATGCCGATTTCGACGATGTTCCCCAGCAAAATATTTCTGGAACAGTAATAGCAGGTGTGTTTCGATGGCTAATATGGCAGATTTTTGGTGAGAACTCATCGAAAATAGACACGCTCTGTCCGTTCTTTCCCCCTCCCTCTCTCGATCTCCCTTCTTCTCACATCTCACATCTCTCTCTCTAATCACTCTTCTCTTTCTCTGATTTCTCCCTCAATCACTATTTTTCTCCCAATTTATTTTTCTCTTTTAGCATCTGTGTGTAGTGTGTGTAAATTATGTATTATTGAGAGAGTGTGTGTATGGACGTTCTTTCAGTGAGGGTGATATGTATTGTTGTTATCTTCGAATGTCCATATGTGTGCATATTTCAATGGTGGTGGGTGGGTGTGAGGTGTGAATATGCGTAAGTGAATTGTATTCTTTTTGTGGAAAAACGTAGGGTGGGGGTATGTAGGGGTAGGGTAGGACATATGGGATAATGTGGGTAGGGAGTTGGGGTAGAGGGTGGGGTAGAAAGTTGTTACTTTTGTTAGGGTGAGGTGGTTAAATTTGATTGGGTGAGGTGTTAATTTATTGTGAATTTTGTTATTTTTCATTATTTTGTGGAGGAATAATCACACGGGGTGAGGTACACAGTATGGTGAGGATAAATGGGTAAATTTAACTTTTGGGAGGGACAAAATTACGTGTCTACAGTCAAGAAATATTTTACGGTCATTTTGAAGCTTTCATAACCCCAAGGACAGCTGTTAAATGCCTCAAGATCCTCAGAGAACATTATTAAACCAAGTGGTATGTTGTTGTTAACGTCTCTTGCCCAAAGAATATGATTACAAACCAAATCAAGCACAATGATTGCTTGTGCTTTTTTGAAAGTCTTTTACCTTTCAATGCTTCTATCAAATTTTTATTTTTGAAGCTTGGACCACCAAGGGACACCAAGTCATCACAATCACTTGACTTGCCTTTACCTTTTTTTGGGTGTGTGATAACGCTCAAACTACAGCTCTCGTAAGAGTGTAAGCGGTCGTCGTCATCATCATCGAAAGGCATCTGCATAGCGTGGCGTTCAGGCCTAAATCTGGCTTGACGATCTCTTCTATTTGCAGGTGTCGCCACCTCAGCATCACGCCTAGGGTTTAGTAGCTCGTCATCACTTAGGTCCTCATCGTCAGGATTTGTTGCCCGCCCAGGGTTATCAATATTCTGATGATGTACTTGGGCAGCGGCCAACACAGATAGTCTAGCCTGCTCCTGTTGAGCAGCCCTTCTCTCAATGTCACGTTGTGCATCCATCCTTCCAATAAGTTGCGGTTTAGGATTTATGGGTAATAATGGTTGTCCCGAACTTCGAGTATTTGGCATGCACTGAACAAAAACCTGCAGAAAACAAAAATAACAACTAAAAGTAAAGTACGAGAATCTTTGACCAAAGGGTCTAGTAATTATCACAAACTTAGTTGACAATCGTATTCCCCGGCAACGGCGCCAAAATTTGATAACGCTCAAACTACAGCTCTCGTAAGAGTGTAAGCGGTCGTTGTCAAATATAGAACCCAACTGGGTTGGGTGTCGAATCCCACAAGGAATACTTGGTCACTAAGTAAGCAACGATTAGTAGACTGTTGATCGAAAATTCTACGAAAAGGGGGGATTTAATTTTAGCGTGAATTAAAAGTATCAAAATAACAAAGAAAATCAGAATGTTTAGTAGGTTTTAATCAATGAGAATTTTAAGTTAGGGTTATGTCCACCTTATGAGTTCTACGTATCTATTGGCTATGAGTTATGCGGAATTTCGACATGCATGCACTTATAGAGATCCGTATTCTATGGTAAATCCTAGCGTCTTTCGACCATCACAGATTATCTCACTTTAACTCTTTCGAGCTTAAAGCGTATCTAATGTTACGAATTCTCCAAGAGGTTAATCCAGTTACGGCACTAACTTTTAAAAAGGGGTTGGTAGCCCTATTTCCTTGTCAGTCTCTCTTTTCCAGACATGTAACTTTTCTTTCGAACAAGTTAATGCTATACTGGCGTATTCTATATGTTTGCAACTACAAGAATTCAATTAAGATGAAGAGAGTAATGATATAAGCAACATACATATCAAGAATTCACAAACTCATAGCAATGGATAGTATATCATAAGGCTTCCATAACCCTAACAGAGAAGTTTAGCTACTCATGAGTGCAACGGAAAACACAATAGACATTATCATCATACCAAAATAATAACAATCTCACGTGAAGTATGTTTTGGTGTCACTTGTGGCGTGATTTCCTTGCTAGTAGCGTTTCTCTTGTCGTGAAAATTAAAAGTCGAATAGATGAAGAATAATGTTTGAAAACGAATTTTTGAAGAAGGAAAAGAATAGAAAGGGAGATAAGAAGAGAATGCTGAAAAGTTTCAGCAAAATAGGGTTTATATAACATCCATATCCTAGTCCTATTGAAATAGGGTTTTTATCCTTGTCCTTGTCCTACTGGGTTACTGCATACTTGTCCTAATCCTACTAAGTTATTGCTGATCCCCCAAGTCTTTAGAAATGTTGTTTTTGCCCGGAACAAGTTCTCCATGCATCACTTTTAGTCCATAGGCTTCCAAAAGTTGTCTTCCTTCTTACGTGAGGTTTCCTTTGGCGTCAAACAGTCCATAAAATGCTGAAATCTTTATCATTTATACCTGAAAACTTGCTAATCACGTTGGTTAGCTCACTTACAGGAAAAAGGACTAAAAGTGCAGAAATTATATATTTTGTCCTTAAAATTTAGCTAAAATATGGGTGAATTAAGGTGCTTTAGGCGTGTAAATACGCCTAACATCAGTGTGCGGGGTGTTTTTTTAAGTTAGAATAGGTATAAGCTGAGAAGGAGAAGGAGGATAATATTTTAGTGTAGTAGCTATGGTAAACTTCTTCCAACCAAAACAAACAGGCATGCCACAATAATTTATCCACACCTCGTCCATCTTATCTTTATTTTCATACATAAACCTACGCTTGAGAAGATCATATACCATGCTCATTTGAAAACAAGCATTGTTGTCCTCCGACAAATCAAGATATTTTTCAAATCAGCTGTTCCTAAAATAAGTATTCAATTTTTGGTCTCGAAGTATTTTTTTGAAGGCATCAAAAGATTTTTCCATGGCTAACTTAACCACCAAATCATCAGTTAAATCAGTAGCACCATCGCACTGCATTCTCGCAGGATAACTATCAATGTTAAATGTTTTGACGAACTCTTTAGTGGAAGGACTATTAGCATTTTGATCATCTCTTTTGAAACATTCTTCGTCCCCATGCTTATTATCTTCTGCTTCTGATTCAGATATTGCTTGTAAAGCAAGCTCATGGTGGATGTAGCCTAGCTACTTCACTTGTTCTTTACTTAAACTTGATTTAATTTCTTTTCTTATGGGAGCCATATTAGCTAAAACTAACAGAAAAATAAAAAAGATTATAATTGATTAATGCATCATTAAAAAGAGGATAACAGTAAATTTAACATGTACAATACAGTAAAATAACAATTTCAACAGATCACACATCTATTGCAATAGGTAGGTTATCTATTGCAATATATAACTAACTTGTTGCAACGGATGAGTAATCTGTTGGAAACCATAAAAACAGTTTCAATACTGTTGTGATTTCTTCCAACAGATCACTCATCTGTTGAAACAGATGACTGATCTATGCAACAAGTCATTCATCTGTTGCAACATATTAGTGATCTGTTGGAACCGCTATCAACTGCCAATATTATTTAGATTTCTTCCAACAGAAGGGTCATCTGTCGCAACAAATGAATGATCTGTTGGAAAAAATCAAGTCTTGGACACGTCGTCCTGTTAGAATAGTTGATAGGATTTTATCCAATAAATGGTTCATCTGTTGTATCAGATGGTTCATCTGTTGCATCAGATGGTAAAGTGGTTGCACCAGATAGTTAATATATTGCATTAGATCAGGGGAGGACCTACATTCATTTGTAAGGTGCTCCAGCACCCACTAAACTCAACGCATAATAGGTAAAATTACATAGAAAATATACAAAAATAGGTATATAATATATAAAAGCACCCACTAAAATAAAAGGTTTGGTGCATTGGCATTTAGGTTGAGTTTAAGTTCTCCACTGAAAGAAATGCCCCGGGTTCAAACCTCATTAAGGTGATTTTTTATTTTTTTCAATTTTTAAATTTTTTAAGCACCTACTATCCTTAAATTTTAGGTCCGCTACTGCATTAGATGGTTAATTTGTCGCATCATATGGTTAATCTGTTGCAGAAAAAAATTAGTAGCAAGATTTTGTTCAATAGAATAATAATAATATCACCATTTAATATCAAATACATCATTTTTACCAAGAACAAGAGCAAATCAACCCAGCAACGCAACACCAACACAACACATACCAAGAACATCAACAGTCACCAAAAACATCAACATTGTTGTTTTGTTTGTACAAACACAAAAAACAAAATCAAAATTCAAAAAACACAACAAAGACTAAAGAATCGAATGAACGGTTCGACAACAAGAACTACAATAACAATAAAAAATCATATTTCACTCCGAAAAGAGAAGAGAAGAAATACCAGAAATTAGAATTTTCTTCGGACCCCATTTTAAATTTAAGTAACAAATATTGAAATGTTAACCAATACTAGAAGAGAAGTTGGTTCAAGTTCCTCTTTTTCTTCAAAACTAAAAATCCATAATTTTTTACTTGTGAAAAAAAAAAAGATGATGAACAACTCGAAGTTGTTGTCGCCGGAGAGAAATGTTGTCACATCGATTGACGGTTAAAAGTCGAAAAGAAACTCGAAGCCTAATTATTTATCGCTGGAGGTTGAAGTCACCGTGAATTGAAGGAGGAAATTTGCAAAACTGTTGGTTGGGAGAAGTTTGAGAGAAACTATTGAAAGGGAGCGGGGGATGAGAGAGACGGCTGATTTGGATAGGAGAGAGGTGTGGGTTGATATGTATTTTTAAAAAGATTACAAAGTTTTGAAAATATTAATCAAGTCCATAATTAACTTAATCAAGTTTCTTAATTATGTTTGACCTTTTAAGTTGGTCAATGTCACCAGTACCACATTCAAGACTTCAAAGATACCTTTCCTTCAATGTTCTCTAGATATAGATATAGATTACTCCCTCCATTTAAAAAAAAAATGACCTAGTTTGACTTGGCACGGAGTTTAAGAAAATAAAGAAGACTTTTGAATCTTGTGGTGTTAAATTAAAGATATGTCAAATGTACCAAAATGTCCTTCAATCTTGTAGTCTTAAACATGTCATGTGAAAAGTTAAAATTAAAAAGTTGCTAAAAAGGAAAAGGGATCATTCTTTTTTAAAATGACTAAAAAGGAAAGTAGGTCATTCTTTTTTAAACGGAGAGAGTATAAATTATAGATTGTAGATATAGATTATAAATAAATGTTATTAATGCATTAATAAGAATGGGTAAAGACAAAACTGTCATTAATACATTAAACCAAATAATGGATAATAGATAATACTCACATTAACCAATTCTTATATTATTAATCTCAGTATTATTAAATTGCATAATATATAATCTATTCTATATCTATAATCTATAGTAGATTAAAAGTGTGAAAGGCCTTTAAAATATTGTTTGAACTTTTTGCCCTTCATTAAATGTCTTTCTTTAGACAAAATCGTCTTTTTATTTTTTTTTTTTAATATTTAAGAGTTGAAAATTAATTAAATATATTTATGGTAAAATCTTTCCTTATTAAAAGCCATCATAATTTCAATATTTTTTTCTAATTTAAGAGTTGAAATTAATTAAATATATTTATGGTAAATCTTTCCTTATTAGAAGTCATCAAAATTAATGACAACTAATATTTTTTCCATTACTTTAAGAATTTTAAATCAACTAAATTTAATTTTAAGATTATTTTAAAAATCTAAAAATAAATGTAAAATCGTTAGAATAAGAAAAATTTAAATGTTGATCCATCAACCACTTGGAACTTCTAGTGGTAAAATATATATGTGTACATATTTACGTTTACATTATTATTTTAAAGTATGAAAGATTTTTGAAAAGTGATTTGAACTTTTATACTTTATTAAAAACCTCAGCAATAGATAAAATTATCTAATTATAAATAATCAAACTTATACGTGCAAGGTACGTGCGATTAAATTAGTAGATACATAAACGTGCCCTTCAAATTGACTTCAGCTTGCATCTATGTCCTCCAATTTCGGATGTCCATAAAAAGACACTTGAACTTATATAAAATTCAGCAAATTGACATACACGTCCTATAAAGCATAATACACAAAATACGTAAATCGCGAACGACCCTAATAGTATATGGTGCATGCTGGATAAGAACTCTGCACAATTTTCCTGGTCATTTTACATTTACTTTTGATACCACATATTCTACCTTAGCAAGTGTTGTACTTTGGAAAAGTATTGCTCATAAAAACTATATAAAACACATATTAATGACAAAAACTTACCGTTTAAGGCTTATTTTAGGAGCTTTTAAGTGAAAATGATTTTTAAGCATTTTTATGGTGTTTGCCTAAAGATTTAAAAAATACTTTAAAACACTTGTTTTTGAGTCAAAACAACAAAAATAATTGAAAAATCATAAATTAAAAATTCTAAGATATCTTTCAACTTATTAGTCATAAATTATAAGTCCATTCAAACAGGCTAATAAAATGTGGTGTAATTTGACGTCATCTCATAGAGTATTAAGCTAAACTAATAGTTCAAGTGATAATTCTAGTTAATAAATGACATGTCATTTCAAATGATGTGTATTGTACATTAATTGGACACACTTTGAAGCATTTATAGGATTCAATTACATTATTCTTGTAGTTGCTCCTAACAAGAAGTAGAAAACAGTTGATTGTTGGAACCAATTTGAATTCTCAAATTGATGGCAGTTAAGACTCAACTGACAAAACAAGGACTTGATTGGACTCGCAACAATTCAACACTCCGTCCGTCCATCCATTTTTACTTATTCACTACACGAAAAATAAATATTCATAATTTACTTGTTTAATTTGAATTCCTAGAACTACTTTTTCTCATTTACTATATTAAAAATAGATATCATTTACTTGTACAGTTTGAAAAACTAAGAGAAAAATTAATTTTATCCTTGTTAATTAATTGTTATCAAGTATTCTCTCCGTCCATTTTTACTTGCACATATTTGACTTGTCACACTCCTTAAGAAGTAATTAATAAATGATAAATTTACCATACGATTACATTTTGAATATAATAAATTCAGTTTTTGAGAAATGCATTAAAAATTACTATAATAATAACAAATGTAAATTCAGAAGTAAGTGATAATTTATTTCTTGATTTTTCAAACTGAACAAGTAAAAGTGAATATCTATTTTTCGTATAGTTGATAAGTAAAAATCAATAGTGGGAGTATTAATATTTTCAGTTAATTTTCAATGAATGAGGTGCTATAATAAAATCATCATTTTATTTAATTTATTGCTTTTTAAAAAACATCTCAAATCAAACATAAATAAGTAAACATCAAAATAGATACAGAAGATTGTGATTAGATAGTTGAAATTTCGACACTTTCTAGCATAAATTATAATCCTTGAAGGAAGAATCCTCTTGAAAGGAGGTTTTACTCACTTTGTAAGTTTACATACTAATTATTAATTTTAAATTAATTGGATCAATAAATGTTGAAATAAACTATATCAAACTGAAGAATACCACTTTAACAATGAAAATATCTCTCCGTTGACATTACCTATTTTTGTTTTTCTTAATTCTTTAATTTTGTCCGACTTTGCTTGAAATGTTGAGTTGTGACTTGACTCATCAAGACTGCAATTTTATTTTGTTCAAAATTTGCGTGATTTGATCAAGGGTGGAGTTAGAAAGGCTGTGGGAGTTCATTCGTACCTCCTCGATAAAAAGAAATTTCGAATTCAATGAATATAAATTAGAGATTTGTTGAGAACATCAAAACTTATCTTGAAATTTTAGATTCAAATCTTACGTATTATAATTTTATAATTCAAATTTTTTTAATGAAAATTTTGAATCCATCATCGAAATAATTTTTTCTTGCTTGGACTTTTTCGAAGGCAAACGGGTCGCCAAATGCATCCAGATTGCCTTCTTATCCTTTTCAAAATAACAGTATAATTCATAGTCATCTCTATATATTTATTACTATTTTGTTTATTTCCATGGAATAAGTCCACCAACGTCACCGTCTTTGGATTCAACCTACCTGCTACACAGACCATATTAATAATTTGGTAGGCCAAATTATTGGAATCTGCCTATTTTTTTTTAAAAAAATATTATTGCAGATTAATAATTTAACCAATTAATTTGAAAAATAGTTATATTGCTATCAGAACAATAATTTGTGCTTGTAAAAATTTTAAAAAGCTCTTCTGAATAACATTATTTTTCCAGCTTCTGCTATTATTGATCACAAATACTTTTAGTTCTGACCGAACATCTTAATTTTTTAATATAAGTATTTTCTTATAAGTACTTTTAGCTTCTCATATTGTTCGTGTAATGAATTTTATATCATCGATCATGTTCCCTATATATGTTGTACTGTAGCGAGTACATTTTTTTTACTTTTAAAGTTATAAATCTAAATTTTAAAGAAACTTGCCCATAAAATATTATTTCAATGGACATAACAAATCAAAATATCTTTACGTTGACATTGCATAAGCAACTTATTTATACTCATCACAACCACCCCTCACATCTCAACAAATAAATTAGAAACAATCTCATCCTTCCACTGTTCCACATTTGTCTTCTAACTAATTTCCTCTTCATGAAAACCATCTATCCAATTATTCCAGATAATTGAAATCTTAAATTTTCCACAAACTCTATCTACCTAGTGCTATAATCCAATTCCCCCCCACACCCCACACACACACAAAAGGTGAAAAATGAAGAGCAAAGTGAGTCACAAGAACAAATTCCTTAGAATTCTTGCATTACCATGGAAGGTTTTAACAAAAGCAAGAGATTGTTACGTGAACAACATGATAAATTACACGATGGTGAATTCGCGAACGTTGCCAAGGAGTTATAGTACAAGTCACGTTAGCAACTCATCATCGAGGTCTATTATTAACGATAGTGAAGATTTTCGAGAGTTAGTTAGAGCAGCATCAGCTAGAAGCATGGGAGGTAGTATTAATTTCGATTTGAACTTAGTGATGCAACAACAAATAAAGCAACAAATGCCATCAAAGAAATTAGTGACAAGGAGTTGTAGTGTGGGAATGGCAAAAATTGATGAAGAGAATCCTAATTGTGTTTTAGAAGAAGATGTTATGGAGATGAAGAAAGATAATTTGAAGTATCCAAGAAGTAGAAGTTATGGGATGGTCAAGAAAAACAATGGTGTTTTTTGAAGTCAATGGTACTTGTTTAAGTTGAGTTTGAAGCGGGTGCGAATTCAAGATTTAGATTTGATGAATTCGGCCTTTAAGTTTTAAATTCTAGATGATCTGTTGTACTTTGGAATTATAAATTTGATGATATTGCCGTAGTATTTACATTTGTATCACGGTAATATTCTTACCAAAGTTTCTTTATTATAAATTCATCGACATAGAGGCACCAAATAATTCCGCCGATAAGAGCTCCTCATCATCTAGTTATTTTCGTTGTATTTTTTATCGATTGAGCGATAGCCCTTTCATATTACTTTCGTATTACTGTAGTTGACTTTGGTATATGTCTTTTGAAATTTAATGGTTCTTTGGTTAAGATAAATTTGGATCTAATGGTGAAGTCAGAGGTGGATTCAAAATTTATATTTGACAGATTTAATGTATAAAGTTCTTAGCACTAAACTTATTGGATTTTTGAATTATAGACTCGGAAGTTAATATTTGTTAACATATTACTCCCTCTGTTCCTTTTATGCGTCGAGATTTAGACTATGAACATCTAACTTAATTTTCTATGTAAATTTGGATATAGATCAAGGTTTTAGAGAAATCTCTATATTAAAAAGTTACATGAAAAGTACTATTAGTCGCAGTATTTCCTCATTTTTTTTTTCATTTGTCCACTTGTCAATTTTAACAAGTCAAGCAAACATTAATGTCCTTTATTAAAAAAGAAAAACTTTTTATCCACATCAGTAAGTAGTCATTTCTCAATCTTTTTGATCTAATTAGCATTTTTACTAGTAGCTTTTATGGATTTTTTTTTCCACAACTAATTATTTAGTTGGTTCACCAATCAACTAGAACAGGATATGGACTCACCATTTTGCTTTATTTTTTAACAAAACATCACCTGATCATGACTATCACCTGATCATGACTTTGTTGCTACAATGTATTTATTGATGAAAAAGTGAGGTTTTCAAAAAAAAAAAAAAAAAGGTACTTTAATTTGAGGGGTTAATTTTTTATATCATGGCTATTCAACAAAAATACCCTTTCGAATTTCGATCGATATTCAATTTTTTATATTAAATGATTGCAGGTTCCTGATCAACCAGTTGCATGCATAAGGTCACTATTTCATGCGCATATAGGGAATAAAGTTGCTGATAGACTAGCACACATTTTGGAGCTCAACTAGAAGACAATAATCGTGTATTTTATGTACTAATATGTTTACTGGTAGAGGCGAATTGAAAATTTAAATTTTATGTGTTTTTATAGTAATTTGACATTTATAATTGATACACAATAAAATTTATAAATATTTAATTAATGAACATTTAATACATATATAAATTAACAATAAAAGCTATTAAGTTCTCATAAATCATTACACAAGTCACTAGAAAAGCCATTGTTCACTGAACAAATTGAATCACTTCCGGTATCCATGTAACACGTTAATGTATTTCTCTTTTCAATCCCCGAGAGAGCTTTTTTTTTTTGCTAACTATCACAAGAAGTCGTTATGAAAAAATAAAAAAGACTTGTTATATAATATTTAGTTTGAATGAGTTTTTTATTTGAAAAATATGTCTAGCGACTTGTTGTAATTTCTAGGAATAATTGAGTGATTTCTAGGAATACAAGATTGGTTTCACTGTGGAACTTATTTGCAAAACATGAGTGGTGTGTTCAGGGTTCAGGTACAGGAGCGGGTGATTCCGAAAATGTGCTAATTTTGGAATTTGTTTAAATTTGATGCGATGCTCACATTTTTTGATAACTTCATCAAATATTTTTTATCGATAAGTCAATTTTGATGAAATATATACCCATTGAAAGTTAGCGACTTTCTAATGACATCCTTTCTACTTTGAAGTAAGACTGACATATTTGGATATCGCTCTATCTGGATTTTATATATTAACAGCTAGTACATAGCAATTATACGATTTAATAATTACATAACACATATAGTAAAATACAAATATGTGTTTCATATTATCATGAACCACCAAAGCAGCTTTGCCATTTAATATTTCCTCATACCATATAATAGAGTAAGAGAATGACAAGATATTAAATTATCTATTTTAATTTATATGACGTTATACTTATGATTAAATGCTAATTTAGGAGACTTACTATATTTCTTTTTTGTAAAAGTGAATTATTTGTAGCAATCACGAGTCAAATTAGGGCTCGTTGAGAATCCCCACGAATGGAATCATTGGTCTTTCTGTTATTTCCACATCCTAAAGATCACTCTTAAGTCTAAGAATGTAGAGAATAAACTCTAATCTTAACCATTTTCCAAGGTTCTTAGTGTGAGTATTTTCTTCTATTGCGCATAATGATGCTTATATAGACAATTTTAGATTTAAAGTTGGATGGCCATCTAATTAACTAGAACCCCTTATGAGTGTACTAGATGAAAGAACCTGCGCCAGCGTAGGTCCAATAATTCAAGTGAAAAACACTTGTTTGTTCTGTTTTAAAATTTTAGATGTTTTTGCAATTTTGTTTAAAATAATTTTTATATATTTTCAAATTAAATTTGAGGTAAAATGTGGAAAACATCAGGCACCTGTATATGACTTTGAACGTACAGAGCTATCAGATTCTTCCTAGGAACAATAATTTTTCTCTGAGACAATACATTTATACAAAATATGCATTCGTAGATTGTATCTACAAGGAATGCATCTATACCAAGTTATGAATCCATCTGTATTTATTATAATAACTTACATAAACAGCAATGTAAATGAAATTCAATAAATAGCCACAAATTACTTGAGAGTTTTTTCATGATTAACAAAACAGAAAGAACAAACAAATGTATTGATTACCTAGCTTACCTAGACCTGAAAGCTTGGGCTGCAAAAAGTTTAGTTTTCTTTCATAAAAGCTTACTTCCACACAATCAAAATCAATAAAGATTGAATCTTTCTTCCACAAAAACTCAAGAGATTATATCTTTAGCACTTAAATTATCAAAAAACTCTATTGGACCTTGCACGTACTTATGCTTTCCATACATGTCAATTAGTGCATTTCCAAGGAGCAAGCCTTTTGTCGTAACAGTGTCAGCTGATGAGGAAGGACTTCTCTGTTGCAGCAGAAGTACAACTTCAAGTGACATGGATTTAAGATCATTCACTTTCTACAAAAATAAATACTGAATATGGTTAATATACGGAATACAAGAGGGTGGAGATGAAACTATTGTCATATAAAGTTAATTGCAAAAGCAACCAAAAATTCTTATCAATAATGTTCTTTGCATCAAATAAAATTAAATATATATCACCCCGTTCCTGAGCAAGATAAGGTACATATTTACCAGTTGGAACATAGATTACACGTCTATCATATAAAATTCTCAAAGATCAGAAGCGGAAGTAAAAGCACGCAATCTTCTTATTCTTTCTAGTAAGGAACCAAAAAAATAAAGATGACCGCTCAACTTAGCTGGCGAATATAATATTACATGGTGACAGGAGAGGTAAGCGATGCAGCACACTTCCACAAAAAAGAAACGACTTCTAAAAGGAGAAAATTTCACTAACCTGGGAACTAAAGAATTCTGGAGAGAAATCAATACCTCAGTGAAAGTGATGTGATAATGCACTGATCGCAATCATCTTTGGCATCACAAACCATTTCCCCTTCTTCCTCTATCATCCGCCTAATGAAACACTTTCCTTGTACATCAAAATTTATGTATTTACACTAAATTTAAAATCGATAAAGATCAAATCTTTCTTCCACAAAAGCTTACTTCTAGACAACCAAAATCAATAAAGATTGAATCTTTCTTCCCAAAAAACTTAACCAAGATGATCAAAAATAAGAAAACTACCCCATTTCACGGAAAGTCATTAGCACTTCTCTTGAAAGTTTACAGTTAACATAACACAAACTCATCAATGTTCAAGAGATTACATCTTTAGCACTTAGATTATCAAAAATCTCTGTTGGACTTTGCGCATACTTACACTTTCCATACATGTCAATTAGTGCATTTTCGAGGAGCAAATCAGAGTGATAACCGTATGTGATTACATCTTGGTGAATGTCTTTTGCCTTTTTCCTTTTGCCTTAACAGTGCCAGCTAATCAGAAAGGACTTCTCTATTGCTGTAGAAGTACAGGTTCAAGTGTCATGACTTAAGATCATCCACTTACTACAGAAAAATAAATATTGAGTATGGTAAATACATGAAATACAAGAGAGTGGAGATGAAACTATTGTGATATAAAGTTAATTGTAAAAGCAACCAAAAATGCCTACCAATAATATTTCTTGCATCAAATAAAATTAAATACATACCACCCTGTTCCTAAGCAAGCTAAGGTACATATTTAGCAATTAGAACACATATAACAGGTCTATCATGTAAAATTCTTAAAGATCGGAAGCGGGAGTAAAATCACGCAATCTTTTTATTCTTTCTAGTAAGGAATCAAAAAATAAAGATGACTGCTCAACTTAGCTGGAAAATATAGTATTACATGGTGACAAGAAAGGTAAGCGATGCAATACACTTTCACAAAAAAAAAACGATTTCTAAAAGCTAAAAATTTCACCAATGTGGGAAGTAAAGAATTATGGAGATAAAACAACACCTCAGTGGAAGTGACTATGATAATGCACTGATCGCAATCAACTTTGACATCACAAACCTTGATATGAGCACCACTTTTTTGTTTTACACTTTTATTCGAAGCTTCACCTTTGCCAATAACACGGCGAATATTATTAGCATCACACAACAGTCTAATAATGAAGTCCTCGGTTTGAGAGGCACCACTATAATCAAAATCATGGGAAGAGCAAAAGAATAAATAGGGCATATCTTTCCTGCATCCACATAATCTGAAAGCTCTGGAATATGTGTGGTACCCAAATCGCATAAATTTAAAATTTTTTTTTAGCAAGTTTGAAAAGGGAGGAAGGTGATGTAGCATACCTTCTGATAAGTTAATATAACAACTTTTCTTTAAATTCAATTTTAACATTAAGTGGCAAAGAAGGTGCTATGTTGTGATAATTTTGTCCTGCCGAAAGATCTTGGAGAATTAGGCATCAACTATTTTGATAATAATCTGTAGTCATGAAAGTTGGGGATATTTAATGGTAACTCTTTTCAAAACGTAAAGATAATATGAATATATTTACAACAAAGCTTTTTGGATGATCTCATTATAGATAACATTATAAGTTGATTGGTCATCATTATTATTTACAGTAGGTGACCGAATTAATATTTTTATACATTTGAAACTTTTTGCTCTCGATAAAGCATCATATAATTGATCGTGAAAAAAATTGATTCTCGTAAATATATACCAACAAATCTAATATTTGTTCTTGTATTTTATTGATTATCATAGCAAAACACAATCGTATTAGAAATTGTATTTTTTTAAATGGAACAGGTATTTTTTCATTATCTGATGATAGTAATGGTATTCTTGGAATGAATACATGTTTATCTCTGAAATCGCCACTTGCAATTTTACAACTGATAATATGTTTTTTGAAATCACAACATATTAATCTTATACCGTTACATAAGCCTTCAGAAGGATTTAGATTTTGTAATAATATAACGGGACATTTTTTCTTTAACATCAATTTGTGTGGAGGTAAGCCAGGAAGGTTTATAGTGTGTAACAAATCTTCAAACTAAATTTGATCATTTGGTTTAATAGTTTCGTCAGTGGAGATGAATATCTTGACATCTGTTGAAAATTGAGCTATGAGTCTATCATTTATCTCATCAACAAAGTCATTTTTTGTAGTCAAGATAACTCTAGAGGTCATAAAATAAGAATCATTAAAAGATACTTGTAAGTTTGAATGTATTACCTTGAATAAGAGATCTAATAATTCTTTTTCAGTAGTGAAAGGAATAATGAACTATTTTGAAATATCTATTTTGTTGTTGATATAATTTAATAATAATTGATCTTATTGATATTGAAGGGGTTACAGCTGTATATATAGAGAACTGAAGAATAACTAATTACAGAATAACCCAGATGTATTTAATAATTATATATGTAGTCTATTATCCCCCCGCAAGCTGATCAGCGGTAACGAGGGGCAGCTTGGAGCAGAGATACTGAAAAGGCTGTAACGGAAGAGGCTTGATGAGAATATCAGCAAGCTGGTCAGTAGATGGGACATAGTGCGTGGCCATCGTTCCGGCAAGTACCTCATCGCGAACAAAGTGACAGTCGGACCCAACATGCTTCATACGATCATGAAGGACTGGATTTTTGGTAACACAAATAGTGGACTGATTGTCACAATAAATCTGTGGTTTCATCGGGGGAATGCCAAGTGCATCTGTAAGGTATCGTAACCACATGGCTTCAGCAACACCCGCAGCCATGGCACGATATTCTGCTTCTGTGGAGGAACGGGACACTCGCGTTTGCTTCTTGGTGCACCAGGAAATCAGATTCGGTCCCATCATAACAATATATCCAGTAGTGGACTTCCGATCATCTTTGTCGTTAGCCCAATCCGAATCAGAAAAAACAGATATATCAAACGAGCCCTTTTGAAATAAAATTCCACATTGAAGAGTACCTTTAAGATAGCGCAGAATACGTTTCAAGGCCTGAAAGTGTTGTTCTGTAGGAGCATGCATTGATTGGGAGACTCGATTGACTGCATATTGGATGTCCGGACGAGTAACAACAAGATAATGAAGTCCACCGACGAGGCTCCGATATAGTGTAGGATCGGCAAAGGGAGTATTCGGCCCTGGGGATTGGCGGACTGCCATGGGAGTGACCGCGGGTTTGCAGTCTGTCATTCCAGCTCGATTTAGAAGTTCAAGGGTATATTTTGTCTGATGCATCAATATGGTTCCCGATTTGCGGATGAGTTCGAGGCCAAGAAAGAACTCCAGAGGACCGAGGTCCTTAAGTTTGAAGTCACGATGCATAGCCGCAGTAATTTCAGTGATGAGTGATGACGAGCTGCCTGTAATAACAATATCATCCACATAGATAAGAATGATGACTGTCCCTCGAGAACAGTGAAGGGTGAAGAGGCTGTTGTCATGATGGTAGGTGCGAAAACCAAGACCCTGCAGAAAAGTAGAGAGACGTGTGTACCAGGCACGTGGGGCCTGTTTCAGGCCATACAGTGATTTGCGAAGCTTGCAAACATAGTGAGGACGGTTGGGATTAACATATCCCGGTGGCTGAACCATATAGATATCTTCCTCAAGATGACCATGAAGAAAGGCATTGCTGACGTCTAACTGATGAAGCGGCCAATCATAGTGAAGAGCAAGAGACAAGACCAGACGAATAGTCTGTTGCTTAACAACAGGGCTGAAGGTCTCCTTATAATCCACACCATACTCCTGATGATACCCTTTTGCAACCAGATGTGCTTTATAGCGAGAAAGAGATCCATCTGAATTTCGTTTGATGCGAAACACCCATTTGCACCCAATAGACTTTCGGTTACTAGGCAGAGGTACCAAATCCCATGTACGTTGTTCATTCAGAGCCTGAAATTCCTCATCCATAGCTTGGCACCAGAAACTATTTTTGGAGGCTTGGTTGTAGGTAGTAGGCTCAGTTATGGGATGTGCATCAAAGGGTATTTGAGTGTGGTAGACTTTGGGTTTGAAGGTACCGGCCTTGGCTCGGGTTGTCATAGGGTGAGTGTTGAGTGGAGGGTGATTAGGAAGGGGTGGGGGAGTTGTATGATGTGTGGACGGGGGTTGGGTGGGGCTGCCGTGGGAGCTGGGATGTGCAGCGGTGGATGGGGTGGCTGTATGTGTGTTAGGAGTATGATGTAGGGAAGTGGTGGGTTGTGTGGCAGTCGGCTGGGTGTTCGGGTGGGAGGTTTGGGGGTTCGGGTGGGTGGGTGGTTGGTTCGAGTGGCTAGGTGGTTGGTACGGGTGGGTAGTGGCGTAGTGGGGTACCGGGTTAGGTGCCGAGTGAGCCGGAGCATGAGCATGTGAAAAGGACGGAAATAATGGCACAATGCCAAGTGGATTGGGGGAGTATGGAGTAGAGGAAAGACTTGTGTAAGGAAATTGTTCCTCCACAAAATGAACATGACGGGAAACATATGTTTTCTGAGATACAGGATCGAAACATTTGTAACCTTTGATAGTGGGATGATAGCCTAGAAAGACACAAGGGGTGGACCGAGGTTGAAGTTTATGTTGAGTGTGTGGACGCAACTAGGGATAAACCAGACACCCAAACGGGCGGAGATGGATGTAGTCGGGTGGATGATTGTAGAGACGGGCATATGGAGTGGAGTTGGAGAGAGTGTGAGTGGGCATGCGATTTATGAGGTAGTTGGCAGTAGCAAGGGCATCAACCCAAAAGGAAACAGGTAAGGTGGAATCATGGAGGAGCGCAACAACTGTTTCTATTAGGTGACGGTGTTTGCGCTCAGCAACGCCATTTTGTTCAGGGGTATATGGACATAAAGTGTGATGAAGAGCCCCTAGACTTTGAAGAAAAACACCAAATGCATTGTTGACAAATTCTTTGCCATTGTCACTTCGAAAAATTTTGATTTTGGCATTAAATTGATTTTGAACCATTCGGTCAAAGTTGACAAAAACAGTATAAGCTTCGGATTTAAATTTCAGAGGATAAAGCCAAGTGAATTTACTGTAATCATCAACAAAACAGATATAATAACGAAAACCTTGAACAGAAGGAACTGAGGTTGGACCCCAAACATCAGAATGAATTAATTGAAATGGCGCAGTGGCCTTGTGTTCAGACAGTGAAAAAGGTAAACGACAAGATTTAGACACTGAACAGGACTCGCAATGTAATTTCCCTGAAAAATTAAAACCTAAGGAAGATAAAATGGATTTGGTGATGGCGGATGATGGGTGCCCAAGCCGGCGATGCCAGGTGGACGAGAGAATGGCTTGACTCACAACAGACGGAGACCTGGATGGAAGAGTGTATAGCCCATGCTCACAGCGGCCCGTGTACCGCACCCGGTTCGTGGTATTGTCCACTATCTGGAAATTGGTGTCATTAAAAATGAGGGTGCAGTTATTTTCTTTAGTAAAGCGATAAACAGATAAAAGATTGGATGTGAGGGAAGGGACGTGGTGAAGGGTTGAGAGATGAAATTTACCATTTGGGGTATAGACATACCCAGAGCCGGTGTTTGTGATGGGAAGGGATTGACCATTGCCTACTGTAATAGTTTCTGAGCCATGATACGGATGAGGAGCTTGAAGTTGTGAATAATCCGACGTCACATGGGTGTTAGCACCTGTGTCTAGATACCAATCGCCAGATTGAGCGTTTGTGGACGCATGCATCGCCCTTGATCCGCCGGACTGGCGATTTACATTTTGCGAGTCATCATAACGATACCAGCAATTAGCCGCAGAATGGCCCCGTTTAGCACAAATTTGGCACGTCGAAAGATCTCGTGTGGGCCCCCGCTGGTTTCCTCGTCCCTGTCCACGGCCTGACTGGAAGCCGTCCCTCGGTGGAGGCCTGCCTCTGCCTTGCTGCCCGGCGTTCCGACGGTCACCGCCGCCGCTGCCTCGCCCTTGGTTACGGCGATCATCACCGCGACCCCTGGCCGAGCCCCCGCTGCCAGCCGAGTAAAGAGCCGTGATGCCAGGGGTGGAACTGGCTTCTCCGAGCAGTAATTTGTGTTCCATGTCTAGATTCAATTCTTCTGCATTAAGTCATCCAGACAGTTGATTCAGAGTGATTTCGACAGGTGAGAGGCGAATATGCTGTTTGAGAGAGGAATAGCCAGACGGAAGACCACGTATCACGGCATTCACCACGTCTCGTTCAGGAATAATCTCGTTCACAGCATCTAGGTCAGACAGAATAGAGGCCACATCATCAAGGTATTGAGTCATCGTCTTCGTTCCCTTCCGAAGAGTATGCAATCTGTCACGCAACTGAAAAATATGAGTCGTGGACACAGAGTTGTACCTTGTGGCTAGTGCATCCCAAAGTGAAGCCGATGTGAGAAAACCCCGGGCGTGTTTGTGCACAGAGGGGCTAATAACGGCGAGAAGACAGGCTCGGATCTGAGTGTCTACGATCATCCACGGAAGGTAGTCGGGATTTGGGAGCATGACGCCGTCCTCCTCGGTTGTCTCGGGCGGCGGCTTCTCCGCACCGTCAATCCATCCGAGCAGCAAGTTGGCTGCGAGGGCGGTGCGGACGTTAAGTGCCCAGGCCGGGTAGTTGTTGTCAGATAATTTTTCGGGGATGAGATTGTGGAGATTCCTGAGCAGTAATTTTACTCCAGACGGTAAATTTGACAGAGGATCAACAACCTTGTCCATGGCGCCGACCTACGGCGGAGGAGGGAGGCCGTGCGGCGTGGTGTAGACGGTGGCGGCGGCGCACACACGTCGGAAAAGAGGAGAGATTAGGGTTTGGGCGGAAGAAGAAACCCTAGCTTTGATACCATGATATAATTTAATAATAATTGATCTTATTGATATTGAAGGGGTTACAGCTGTATATATAGAGAACTGAAGAATAACTAATTACAGAATAACCCAGATGTATTTAATAATTATATATGTAGTCTATTAGTTGTCAATATTTGTTTTCTCCTTTCCATTTTCAATTCTCATTAGATATTGACAGAAATCAGAGTCATCCTTGGCACTCATATTTTCTATAAGCCTCAATTCTTCAAGTTGGTTCCAGTGTTTGAAGTTCAATATGCTTTCGAAAATAAAATCTTCTTTTTTTCACTCCGAACGAGAGAAAGTGTTTGTCTAAAATAACCACCGAATACTATGACTTTTCCACCAAAGATTATATTTGTGTATGTTAGATCTTTCATGAGCAAATCAAAAGTTTGAATCATATTTTTTCTTGACATTGATACTTCATCCCATACGATTAGTTTTGCATCACGAATTAAAGATACGAGAGAGTTTTGCTTACTAATATAATAAGAAAACTTCTCATCAATATTAATTGAAATTTTGAAACATGAATGAGTTGTTCGTCCTCCGAAAAGAATTGACACTGCAACACCAGAAGTTGGATCTTATGATAGCCAATAAAGCACGATATAAAAATATTTTACCATTTCCTCCAGGACCGTCAATAGAAAATGCTCCTGATTTATTTGTGAAAACTCTTTGAAGAATAATATCTTATGCTCTTTTTTGTTTCGTGTTCAATTTCGTATACAATAGTAGATCTCCAGTAGTGACAACAATGTTTCTTTCATAGCTAGTATCTTTTCTTCTGATTCTATTCATGAGTGCACAATATTTTTGGAAACAAGTTTATACTCATTAATATCATGTCCCATACTATGTAATATATCATTAATATGATTCAGAATCGAATATCAAATTTCTTTTACCTTTATATTCGGTAAATATTTGAAATCATCCGACATTGAATCTTCAAATTGTTATCATAATTCTTTTGCATTAGTAGGATTAAAATATACTAATATTGTAGCAAATAGACAACACAAATTATAAGGCATCTGATAATACATAGCCTCTAACATACATTCGACCAAGTTGTTATTATGATGTAACAATCCTTTTTTTTTTCCAGCAGATTCTTTAAATGTTTCATAAAGTTGTCCATTTACTTTTCATAAATTCTTGTATGATTTTGGACATCTTACATTCATTAATAGAGCTCTTAAGTAGTATCTCTCTCCTTCTGTTGGATGGCATGTGACAGCACGATCAATAACATTACCTTAACGTCTTTGCGTCCATATTTTATACGTTGCTGATCAGATAAAATACTAAAAAAAAATTATATAATAAGTTGATTTGTTTAGAATAATCATTTGTTTTATTCATTAGAAAAAATTCTGTTAGCATTATCTTATTAATCATAGGATTATTCATGACTTTGTCTAAGCTGTCAGCTGCTTTAAAAGAGATAACTTATTGATTTTGAAGATGAAGCTGAAGATGGTAAACAAATGGATTTATTTCACTAATAGGAAAAGCAAATAAACGTCATGTGGCTTATGGGGCTGACACCCATTTAGCAAATTGATATTCTTTTATTTCGTCTATTTCAACATTTGTACTATTTTAGACAGAAAAATAAATCTTATCGTGTTCTTTGCACATATACTTGTAAATATATTTGATGACTTTTATATTAGAACATATTTCAACATTGATATAATAATTAAATTTGCATAGTAGGTAAGGCTTATAAGGAACCACCCATGAGTTGTCAAGAAGTTACTTTCTAATCTTAACATATTTACTAATATTTCTTATTCTATAAATTGCATATGAGTTTTTCGCTTTTGTTGTTTCCTCGGCAAAGTTTTTTGAATATTTGAATTTGCAGAAGTCTTTTTCTTCATACATGAATTTGTAGGATAAAATGGCCACAAGGACCATGGATCATGTGCTTTTTAACAAGTTTGTATAAATAAGGATTTTCATCTGGATCAGGAAGTTCAGCAGAAATAATTTGGTCATACGATTCAACAGTAAGTAACTTGAAATCATCACTATGAATTAGAAGAAAATGAGCGTGAGGAAGGTCATGCTTTTGAAACTCAATTGTGTACATAAATTCAATAATTTGACCAAATATGTTTCTTTTTACTATATCTGTTTTTAGTTCTTCAACTTTTACCTTGAATACTCGACTGATTAAGTTAGGTTTATTTTGAGCTTCATCACTTGTAAGGAGATGTTGTTCTATTTCTACCCAGGAAGAATTACAAGTCATAGTTAAAAATATGTCAGATTTTTTGAAATGTTGAACTAATGCAATAGCGTTCTTGTAATGTTGACGCATATCTTTACGACTGCCTGTAAAACTTATCGGAAGGAACCTTTGTTTTTCTATTTTTGAAGCATCTCTGTCACCATGTCTTAGAAAATCAATAAAGTCCTTGTAATGCATCACTTCTGAATAAATCTTTATTAAATGAGGCAAAATCTAATCGTTGAGTTTAAATTTTTATAAATTCATCAACAGAGTATTGTTGAAAAAGTCTTCCAAAATGTAATACTTCATTTGTCTCATTATCTCTCATTTGAAATTTATAACAACAATATTATCTCTTTTTCACTTTCCTTTTTGCAAAACCTTAGCTTTCACATCAAGTAATCCGTCAATAGAACACATATTTGATAAACTTGGAAGTTTTTCATTTTCATAGAGAGATTGATTTCTTTTATTACAACTCTGTACAACTCTTTTAATGGTACAATGCCAACCGTTTTGACCATAGGAAAATAATAACGGGTATTGTAAAGAATCATAGCAATCATAGTAATAATTGACTAATCGACTTTTGTTGTTGGAAGGGTAAATTTGGATATGTGGTACTGAACTATTACTGTTAAGGTCTTGGTCTAATCATATTGCGGCAACTTCGACAGGTGGCAAATTATACATTTATTGATTTAAATTAGAGTCACACTTCAGTACTATATGCAAGTCTGATAATCTAGGAACTTGTATTAGAGATTTTAGGAAGATACAATATGGATTTATCTTCAGTATATTCATTAGTTTTTGAATAAGTGATTGATTAACATTAGGGAAGGAAGCCATATGATTTAACATTTCAGTGTCATCATCATAAATATATAATTGTAGATTTTTTGAATTTTGATTTGAAGGTATTAAATCATCATTGAAATGGTATATTTCTCCTTGAACTCTGAAGGTGTAGTTACCATGAAATCTATTTGCTAGCTCATTGTCATATTTTACTTCAAGTGAAGTAAATGCAAACATGTTATTGTACATTCTAATGTAGGTACGAAAATGTGTAGACTTTTCAGTATCTTCTAGAAAGAGATTCAGTAATTCTATTGGCATTTCAGTTGATGTCAGTTTAATTGTATCATTACTACAATAAAATTTTGGTGATTCATATTCAAATTTTTATGCTTCACAATATTTACATGGAGGGACATTTTTTAAAATTTTCACATTATTGGGAAGTTATTTAATATTACAATAATGTATACTTCTTAACGTATTACCTGCGCAAATTGGTTGTAAGATAGGGGATATAAGCTTACAGAAGAGTTAATCAATTAATGTAGTTTTAAATCTATAGCGAAGCTAACCTTTGTTTTTGTTAGGTTTTCCTCGTAAAGCACACCGCTTATGAGGAGGCAATAGTGCATCTAATATAAATTGAACTTCAATTAATATAGGAAAAACAATTTAGGTAATTTTTGAATTCTGCACAGAAAATAAGCAGACAAACTTATGGATCCAATAATTGTTGCCTCGGGGTTATGTTGTTTAGTGGTTGTAGTTGACGTTGAACCTGAAATAGGGAGAGTTCTAATTAACAAGTAAATCATTTTTGATAAAGAATAAAGATCAGTACATATACAAATTACATACCTACTTGTAAAGTTGAAAAGCAGCCACTAAATTATTTTCTTTGCTTGGCATAACTCGAGAGGTGTTGTCTGGTAGAATAATAAATAGAGTTTCTTTAATATCATTAGACTAGGACTACGTGTAACCAGTAACAAAGTAGGTTGCACTTATAGATTAATTCGACAAACCTATTTCAGCTTGGCGTGACTTCTCAGTAATAGTAATTGTTGCGTCGAGGTCATCATACTCAGTGTGTGTAGCTGATGTTGAGCCTAATATAAAGAGAGTTGTAATATGTATGGTATATTCTTTTTTTAGAAAGAGTAAACATGAATAGTATGTACATGGTACATACCTATTTCAAAAGTCGAGAAACATCCAACTATTTTCTTTTCTTTGCCTGGCATTTCTAAGGTGCTAGCTATTACAACAAAAAAGACAGCATATTTAATATCAATACGCCAAGGCTACGTGTAACCAGCAACAAAGCAACATGCATTTATACATTAAGTGAACAAACTTGTTTCGGCATGAGGCGATATCTCATTAATGATAACACCTCTCTGTTCGGTTAATCGAGGTTGAGTATTAGGTAGTGGAATAGGAGAATCAGTCAAAAAGTTCTGGTCGTTGAATTATAGGCGTCTTATTCGTTGATACAGCAGAAGAGCCTCTTTTTTATCAGGTGAGAGTTGTGTGTATAGGTTGTGCCATCTTTTTTGATAGCGCATGCTTTTTTTGTTGAGTATTGTTGGACTTTTTTTTGCAAAGAAGAAGTTGTAGAGATGGTCCTTTTACGCTCAGGCATACTGTAAGACAATAGGAATTTCATATCAGATAATTAGCTAATGTCCTATAAGCATTTCAAGGTGACCGCAAGTGAAAATATCCGTGAAGACAACATACCAACAAGATACCAGATTAATATTAATTGTCTATAGCATCGCAGATAATAAGACCAACAACTTCTGCAGTTGGAGCGAATTACTATACTATATTTTTTGTGCTTTTCGAAAAGAGCTTTACTAAATTGTATTTGTAACTGGGTATGTTATTTATTGATCAACTCATTAGTTATCAAATGCAATATGATTTCTTGTGGATTGTTTTTCATCAGTTAGTGTGTTCAACTTGCTAGAAAAACTCTGCTACTTATACCTATATTTATAAAATGCTTGTTGTGCTTTTTTGTAGGATGGACTTGGATGTAAATGTTCTAGGTGATATAAACACATAGAAATAACGTATGAATCAAGAGGATTGAAACTGTCAATAAAAATTACATGCAACAAGTGATATGCATCTTAACAGTTGGAGCAAGCATAAAATTCTGACCTCTAATTCTATACTCAGAACAATTATGCTCTCCTTTAATTATTAACGAACTTAAAACTACTGCGGTCTTCTCTACCAAAATTTGTGAATGAAATAGATACAACAGTCATATAGTAACATTTACCACAACAAACACAACTTAAAGGTAAAAAAGGGGAAGCCACGTACACTTATTTTTAGGTGTTCGCTTGTCGTAATCATTTTATAATCAGGTAAAGAATTTTATCATATCGCTCCACGAGATTCAAATAAGTTACAATAAAGGGGATCAGCTCCTATGCAGAATCACCTTCTAGCATGATAAATTGATACCTCCCATAGACATATTTTAAGTTTTCAACAATTATAAAAAGGGAAAAAGAGGATTGGTAGCTCAAAGAAAACTGATAATTAGAAGAAAGTAGTTCAACTAACAAGTATCCCTTATTAGCGGGCTGCTAATTAGGAATCTAATTTTTCTGTCACACAAGTCAATGATAATCTATTATGCATCATTAGTCACATGTTATCATTTTATATGCTATGGGCTACAAGTAATAGTGAACTTACAATAAGCTAAACAAACACAACCAGTTAAAAAAAATTATCTTCGAGTTCTTAGTCGTCTAATAAGTACCTAGTGGGTAGTTAATGGAGTATTATTTAAGTAGTCAGATTCTACTCAAAAAGCTACGGACAACACTGTTTGAATTTGATTTCTTGTATTTTCTTAATGTTCCAACCTCATAACATGCATGTTGCTCTTTGGGATTTAAACTCATCTCCTCGTATCCCATATTTCGTTTGCAGGTTTAGTTTCTCAACTATTTTTGGAGCCCCAAGTAAGCAGGGGAAGTATGTCAAAAAGGACACTCTTGAAAACTATTTTGTCAAATAGACACAAGTTTGAAAAAATTGGTCATATACCCAATTAATTCCACATCACCACTAACTTTTTTCAACTTAGAAACTTCAGCCACAAATTTTATAATAATTCACTTTAACTCAATATTTTTAACCTAATAAATTCACCCACAAGTTTTTAATAATACACTTCAACTCACTCCATCATCCACCATTATATATAAAATATATTGGGTTTTCAAAAATAATTTTTTAAAAAATCCAATAGCTTAAAATAGAAGCCTTCATTTTCCTCCAAAAAGCTTCGATTCTAGTTACTTTTTCGGTGATCAGCTCTAAATCAGTTCACAAACATCATAAGTTTGTCCATTGCATCCATTGTTACCCCATTTGTTTGTTATCTTCTCAAATACACTTTCCACCATTGTTAAAAAGCTTTAAATTACTCACATTACTCAAAACCACTTTAGGAAGTACATTACAACAACTTAGGCGACTCCAAGTTCATTTCTCTATTCTATAAACCCAACGATTGTTGATTAGAAGAAATATTTGCAATTTTAAGGTTTTTGTACGAATATCTGTCCAGTCATCGACCGTGCATACATTCCGACATAGACCCTCAGCATAATCTACCATTGACCAAAGCTTAATTCTAGGATGTCTATTGCAGAATTTGTTCTGATTTGTGGTGATTTCATGGGAGAATAGGAGGAGACTCTTAAATGTTAGAAATGAAAATCTTTTACTAAGCTGACACTACCTATTGCGGTTCGCCGCAACGGTTCATACGATGAGTTGATTGCAAGAGTAATGGAGAGCGGGGATCTAGATTACGCATTGAGAGACGTGGTGATTAGTTATCTAATGCATTTGAGGGAAAAGGTGCATCCTACGATCATAAATAATGATAAATATGTGTCATTGTATATGGTGGATGTTGATGCTGATGGCTTTAAGCCTATTTTAAGGATAAATATAGTTGAGGGACCTTTCAAAGAACCGTTGAATTCATCACCACCCCACCTAAGCGCCCGACAGTCGACGACTATTTGAATGATTATGAGAACGATGATGATCATTCAATTAATATGAAAGATGATTCTATGCATATGGAATACGTTTCATCGGACTCGCAAGATGTGGAAGAAGATTGTAGAACGGAATCACAACCAAAAAATTCCTTCGCCGATGGAATCAATTTCTATCGTGATCAAACATTTACCGACAAGAAAGAGTAGAAAATACTAATAGGCGGAGCATTGGTGAGGAAGTCTTTTAATTATTGTACAAAGACGAGCTGCACTAAATTATTGAAGGTGAAATATATATCTCGTGGTTGCGGCTGGTTATTGCGGGCAAAAAAGTACGAATCCTCAGAAAAATTTTGCATACACAAGTATGTTGGGTTCCACACGTGCGGTGTTGAACACGCCACGAGCGGAAATAAGAAAATCTCATCCGAGATGATTGCTTTACTATGCGTAAATCATTTTCGTGATGGTAAGGGTCCAAGCATAACAAAAATTCAAAGAATTGTGTTTAGGAAGATGCTTGTTCAATGAATACAATTGTAGATTGCCTTGATTAATTTCACGAAAAGTAAAAACTATGTGATAATAAATTCAGATCACAGATATAGTCTATCGTACACAAGCAAATCAATCTACACTACACCAGATAATATTTTATGCACTGTCATCGATCTTAGACACTATCACTCCTCGATCATACATATAGGTTAATCGTAAATTATATGAATCGATGAACCATCAGTAGCTTCTAGTTTGAAAGAAAATAATTAAATTAAAAAAGTTTAAACACATAATCACATGATTTGGGGGTGGTGAAAGAAAATAATTAAATTAAAAAAAGTTTAAACACATCGCTTGAACTATTGAACTGTTGGTTAAACAAACAATCTTGAACTGTTGGTGACAGCTTATAGACTGTCATCGATGCTGACCCATGTCAATCCAATGTAAAAAAAATATGTTTGTGCTTTGAGGGTCCATCGATTCATTTGGTCAATCATAGACCTACACTGTAGGTCGTACATTGATTACTCTCTTGATCATTCGTAGATTACATAGATCTATGTATATGGTTATAGACCCTCACTTGGATGTTGTTTAAAAATAAATAAATAAAATAAATAAATAAATTATGGATTTCTACACATATAAAGGAGTTTAAATAAGTCACATAATCTTGTTAGAGCTTATACAAATTAGGGATGGTGATTGAAGGATTATGTGAATGGATAGTGGTTGACCAATCAACATCCTCAAAGTAATCTTTGTCAAAGCACAAGTATGTTTTGAGGATGTTGATTGTATTTGATGACTACCCATCCATATACTCTTTTGATTTGGGGGTGGTGATTAAAGGAGTATGTCGATGGGTAGGCATCAAATATAACTAACCTCTTCAAAACTTATTTGTGCTTTGACAAACATTACTCTTAGGATATTGTTTGTTAAACCACTACCCATCCACACACACCTTAATTCACCACCCCTAATTTGTATTATGTGACTTGTTTAAACTCACTCATATGTGTAGAATTTCACACTATATTTATTTTTTATTTATTTATTCATTTTTAAACAACATGCTAGTAAGGGTCTATAATCATGTACATACATCTACGAGATCTACCAACGATCCAGAGATCAATCGATGCACTACCTACAGTGTAAGTCTACGGTGGACCAATTAAATCGATGGACTCTCAAAGCACAAATATATTATTTACTTAATTATTTTCTTTTTAAACATGTTATTGAGGGTCCATCGATTATGAGTGTCTACGGTAGACTTTAATAGATCGTTGATGATTGACATAGGTCATGATCGATGATGGTCTATTAAGTGTCACCAATAGTTCAAAAAATATAATTATTGTTCCAACGGTAACAAACGACTAATTTTGTATTCCTTAAATATTAACACTTCTTTTTACTTCATATATAAAGTCCTCTATCCCTCATCATTTTATTTCATCCATTTTATTTTTTATTTTAAAATTCTACAATATCTCAAGCATCTCAAACATTCAATTCTAAAAAGACTCTAATTTGTCATTGTGGAAATGCAGCTGTCTTGAGGACAGCATGCATGAACTCAAATTCAGGTCACAAATTTTGTAACTATGTAATTAATTTCAGCCGAAGTAAGGAAGAATGGCCTAATAACAATGTTATGCGGTATAGTGTTAGTATTCGTTGTTTGGAAAGGTGTAACATGAATGTAGTGAGATTGAATAAATAAAAATACTTATATTTTTTTATACTATTAATACTTTTTTTCATAGAATCATAGTTGATTAAACTACACACATCAACTTAAAATCGAATAGCATGGTAATGATAGACTATGCTAACAGTATATGAAAGATTAAATATGCATTCTATGAAGTCAATCATACACTGTATCAGTTATGACAACACAATGCACATTCAAATTTCATGCAATAATACAGTTTGATAAAAACAGATTCAGTGCAGAATCATAACATTTTTCATAAAATAAAAAAATGTTTGTCATATCCCAACAACAGATCATTCAACTCCTTTGTTTCTAAAAATAAAAAAGTCTTAAACGTTAATAATATTAGCATTCAAATGTCTTTTTCCTCATCATGACAAATGTTATTGTTGATGAAATCAACGATATCCAAGACCACATTTTTTTGTTTGTTTCTTTTTTCTTCTTTCTGTTGATCTTTCTTGTCTTCTCTTTCTTCTTTGTCTGCCACTTCTTTCTTTCCATCTTCAGCTTCTTCTTTAATAATTCTGCCATTGTCAATTCATAGACCACAAGTCTATTAACAGAGATAATTCAATTCTCAAATGAAAAGGTTAAAATAATTAAGAATTACCCTACCATTAAATAGTTCACAGCGTGATGAACGAAAAAATTTCAATCAAACATGTAGTATCAAAACTCAACTATTGCTACAATTTAAACTAATTAGCTATTAATCTTTTAATTTTGACTATTTTATCAATCATATTTTAAAAGAATTTCATACACCTAAATATTAATTTCATAGATCACAAGTTTACGAATAGAAACAGATCATTGCTCGAATCAAATAGCCAAAATAACCCATAAATTAACAATTATCTCACCATTCAACACTGCAGTGCTAAAAAAATATCAAAAATAAAGCAAAATTTCTTAACAAAATTTTTAAAATTCAACACCGTGAGACAAAAAATATATCAAAACTACCGAATCAAAACTCAACCATTGCTTCAGAATCAAATTAATTACCTATTAAATTCTCATATTTTAACTATTTAATCAACCACATTTGAAAAAAAATTTATACTACATTACTTCAAAACGGTTAACAATAAAAAATCGATAAAATGGATCTACAAATAATCGAAACTTGATTTTAACTTACTTTATAACGCAAAAACGAGCTCTTTATCTTCGGAGAAGAAGAAAAATAAAAAATGACATTTGGGAGAAAATTCTTGAGAGTAGAGGAAGAATTGTAGTAGAAGAGGAGAGAGAAGGGTTTTTTTTTTTAATATTGGAAAAAGTGGAGGGTGTTAGGTATATTATATTAAATTTGTAAAGTTGTAAAAATAATGAAATGGTCCCTTGGACCACACGTGGGCTCCACTTTTTGCACTCTAACCCTTAGGGGTGTGCATCGATCGGTTCAATTCCATTTTGTATATTATCGGTTCGGTTTATCGATTTTCAATTTTTAAATATGCTAAACCAATAACCAAACCAATAAGATATTTTTTATCGATTTATGATGTATCGATTTTTAGTCCTTAACGGTTCGGTTTAACTGATAAGAAAATACTTATAAAATAGAAATAATAGTAACTAACATGAAAAAAATTGAATCTTAGTTGCAACCAAAAATCCTACATAATGTGTTTTAATTTACAAGAATCTTCAAGTTTGAACTAAATGTTGTTAGGAGAAATTAAGGGTTTGTATAATTGAAATATATATATATATATATATTCTTATTGGGTGATCGGTTTACCCAATAATCCAATAAGAAAAAATTAAACCGAATCAATAACCCAATAATTTTTTTATATAAAACCATTAACAAACCGTTAACCCAATAACCCAATAATAATAAATCAATAATATTTTTATTGGTTCAATTTATTGGTCGGTTCGATTTTTTTTGCATACCCCTACTAACCCTAAAAATTAAATCAAAAAGAAATTTAATGGGTATTTGGCAAAATAGTTTTTGAAAAGTTTCTTCTTTGTCAATTTTTTCCAAGTAAGCATCTAGTTTTTCCTTTTGAAAACGTTTATTTTTCACACCACTGTGAAGATGCACTGCTATAATAATGGGTTTAATCAAAGATAGCTTAAATTGTACCTATTCAATTTTAGCAACTAACGGCCATCAAAATACTCTAATTAGCTGGAAAAAATCAGAAAACTACAACCTAAATTTGAAATCCAAACAAGTAGCTTCGATGGAGAATTATCACAAACTGATAGAGAGCAAAAGTTGGTTCAAATCAACAGACCAAAGAATAAAAGAGTGAATCAAAAAAGGTAACCTCACAATTTATTTCCCTAAATTATTTGGACATTCAAACAATAAAATCGCAAATACAAGTAAAATAAAACTCATGATTTGAAAGAAAAATAGAGAAAATAAAAAATGAGCCACAAAATTTTCACCCGTAATTCGCACAAAAAACGAGCATTCCATTGAATAAGTTCAAATTCAAATTAAAGGAATCATAATTAAGCACATAATGAGAAAAAACAAATCTGAAACTGGAAAATAATTCTTAAGAAAATGTCGATATGTTTGGTAAGAGAAAAAAACAACTGAGAGAATGAATGTATAAGCAGTTGTTGATACAATGGAGACACACGTATTAGTACGAAGAAGCCAGCAACAATAAGCAAATGAAATTACCATAATGTCCCTCGGATGAAGCATGGAAATGATCGAAATAGTCCTGTAAGGAAGCACACATGACAAACTTCTCCTGTGTGATTCACTCACATTTATATATAGTAGGAATACTAATTGGGCCTAAAATATCTTTCTTTTTTTTTTTTCCAACATGCGATATACTTCAGTCTCATATACTTCCTTTGATCTATTTCAATTTATGCTACATAATTTTCTTTTTAATCTATCCCAACAAATGCCATACTTTCTTATTGAGAAATAATTTTATTTTAAATTTTTTATTTACCCTTGATAGATAATTCTATAATTACTAAAGTATTTATCATTTGTTTCCGACTACAAATCTCAATTTTTATAATTTTTTTTCTTAAACTCGATTATCCAATAAAATTTATTCACATATATTTTCTCCGTTCATTTTTATTTGTCACATTTTTACTTGACAGGTCTATTAAGACAAATAATTAATAATACGACTATTTTATCATAGTATTCCTATTAAATAATATTTACATTATGTTTTGAAATTAGTTTGGAGAAAAAATAATTAATGCTAAGGGTAAAATAAAAAAAATTATCTTCTCTTAATATGTTAAAAATAATAAATAAAATAGAAATTTAATTAAAAAATTAGTGATAAATAAAAGTGAACGGGACTATAATATATTGCAACAGAGGAAGCAGTAGTATTTTATAGACGGAATCTTCCAAAGTGGATGAATTATATACTGACTAATCAATGATTATAAATATCAAATTTTTTAAAAAATATTTCTTATGCCCAATAACATTCTGTCATATATATTGCAACGTAGGAAGTAGCAATATTTTATAGAAGGAATCTTCCAAAGTGGGTGTACTATACATAATTGACTGACCACTGATTAATCAAGTATTTAGTCAAGTAAGGCAACGTGCGATGGTTGCTATCGTCCTAAAGGATTAAATTAACAAGAATTTTAAATGATAGCTGATTTTCAATAAAAATTTATTCACCTTTGATATTAATTTATATTAAATTAATAAATACTTGTTATGTATTTGTAATATACTTGTTTCACTTAAATATTATTAATTCATCTTATTTTACATGACATTTTTTTTAGTTCGTTCTAAAAAAATATCACCTTATTATAATTAGAAATAATTTAACTTTAAAATTTCTCTTTTACTCTTAATAAAATTATTTATATCCACACACGTTTCTAAGAATTATTTTAAACCACAAATTTCAAAAGCCTTTTTTTTCTTAAATATCGTATCAAGTCATATTCTTACCTTGTTTAAATACTTAATCATAATAAGTTAATGTATATGATCTGATACAAATATCAAATGAGAGTAAGTTTTTATGTTGCTTTCATAGCATACATGCATAGAGATTCTCAGTATTATAAATAGGAAAAATTTCATATATACACAATTAGTTATTACAAAATATCCCTATTTTGAAAAGTAATTACAAATATCTCATATTAATTACACAAATCTCTTACTTTTTACCGTTTCTCTCTCTTCCTTCTCATACATCTCAAACCACGTATTTTCCTCCAACATTGTGCTCCATATTTTTCGCCTATAACCTTACTAACATGATTTGGGGGTTTTAAATTTCTTTCAGTTATCAAGCATTAACTGATCTAATTAACTTCATCACTTTCTTCATTTAAATAAAAAATTCTTTCGATTTTTTCTCAAATCTCCCCCCTCCCAAGAATTACCAGACGTATACCAATGAAGGGAGACAGCGTCCTCCTAAACCAGGAAATTGCACGGTATCGATCATATAGTTTGTGTATATCTTGTACAAATCTCCAGTACACAACTTTCTTCATACTCGAATATATAAAAAAAAAGATAACCATGTTACACACAGTGTGTGAACATAATTTCTTGTGTATATGTCGAACACAAGTAATTACTGTTTATATTTACTTATCAATATTTATTGTGTATATCTTATACAAATCTCCAGTAGTTTATTGTTGTGTCAGATTATTATGATTTATGGACTTGTTTCCGTATGATTTAAGGAAAACATTATACATTAGAAAGGTAGATTTTTTATACTACTTTATTTATTTCAGTAAATAGTTTCTTATACGTTAATACTTTTTTTTATAATACTTTACATGTTTCTTATACGTTTATACTTTTTTATAATACTTTACATTGATATATTTTGATATACGTTGGGTACATTATACTTTACAATTGTAACCTTATACATTATGTTATAATATATAAAAGGTTACATTATACATTTAGAAAGTTTATGTTTAAAATTAGTTTTATTGATAACATTATACATAGATATACTATGTATAAGGTTGCATATATATTTAGAAAGCTTACGTTTTACATTAATTTTCATGATAACATTATACATAGATATACTATGTATAAGGTAGACACATACATATTTAACTATTGTATAAGGTTATCTCTTTTGTTTTTGGCAGTCTGCTAATATGCATAAATAAATATCAACTTTTTTCCTATTGATTTTGTAAAACGAAAGAAAACAGATGTTTTTGGCTCTTTTTTTCAAATTGAATTTCAAATCGCAATTTCAAAAAAAAAAAATTATGGTGATGTTTTAATATTTTTTGAATTTGAATTACGGTTATTATTTTTAAGCCTCCACAAAATCAGTGCATTAATTACAGCTCTTAATTAGGAAAGAGAATATTGGTTTCTGATTTTATTTACATAATTTTAGGCATAGCAGTTTCATCATACATTGCAGATATGTATGAGGTACAGCGACATATATAAGTATTTTTTTTAAATCTGGGAGAGAGAAAGTCAATCCGGAATTCTCTTATGTAATTAGTTTCATTAAGGATGGAATTTATGTTGTTTTCACGTATAAGTACTCATTTCTTCTCTTACACTTTGCTGGCCAATTTATTTTTTTAAGTGAGTTCTTTTTATAAATATTTACTTACTCTAGAAATGGTCTCATGATAAGTTGTATTGAGCTGATGACTAATTACAAGCTCGTTTTCTTTTTTGATGTTCTCAAGAATTGTAGTACCTTCTTGTTTCTTTGTAAAATAAACAAGGGGAAAACCCAAAAAGAAAGCGAGCTTGTGAATAGGCAATAGTTCTTACTAGAAATTAAATAAAGTTTGACACAGTGACGGTGTTAGGATAACTACTAGTTAGAGATATATACTATAGGTGATAAATGTTACATTCCTTCTCTTTTTAGGACTCTTGTATTATACTTGTATTTAACCTCATTGTAACATGCGTATCGAATAAACATAGAGAGAAAGAATTGATCTCGCCAATCCTTCTATGGTATCAGAGAGCGACAAATCGTTTCCCTCAACAATGACAAACCCATCGATCCCCACTTTCATAACCTCGTCTCAAAACATGACGACAGGTTTTACAAATAACTTCACCCACTCAAATCTGATAAAATTAGACAGGAATAACTATGTCCTATGGCGATCACAAATTCTTCCAGCCGTACGGGGTCATGATTCGGAAGGATACATTGATGAAACTCACGATTGTCCATCCAAATTTGTTGCTAATAGATCATCAGAAGGAAAAACTTCTGCAGAAATAACTGTTAATCCGGCCTACATTGCTTTAAGAAAAGAGGATCAACTACCAATGAGTTGGCTTCTTTCGTCTCTCATAGAAAATGTTCTAGGGAAAGTCGTCAGATGTGTTACAACCAAAGAGGTATGGCACACATTAGAGACCATATTTGTATCACAGTCCAAAGCGAGATTGATGCAGTTACGTCTTCAACTTCAGGTAACTAAGAAAGGTACATTATCTGTGACTGATTATCTACAAATGATGAAATCCATAACCAATAACTTGGTTGCTGCTGCTCAGCCCATCAATAATGAAGATCTTATACTTCATATTCTTGGAGGGCTAGAATCGGATTATGATGTACTAGTTGTATCTGTGGCCTTCAGACCGAAAAACACAACGCACAATGACTTACATGGACTGTTATTGAGCCATGAGACTCGACTGGAAAATCTCACAATTGTGGAACAAGGCTTTCGACAAGCAAACTATACGGCAAGAAATTCTACTGGGAATCCTAATGGCAATTCTAACCTCAAAGGAGAAGTTGGATACAGAAGATACTCCAATTCAAACAACTCTCAACGGGGAAGGACTATTACAAGGGAGACTTGAAAATGGCCTCTACATACTTTTATCCTCTGGAAGATCTCATTGGCGTTCTTCAAATAAAGCACAAACGTTTCTTGTGTCTAAATCTTTTTTTTATGTTTGACATAATCGTTTAGGACATCCTTCATCTAAAATTATTTAGAGTGTTGTTAAAATGCTCCATTTACCACTTCAAATCAATAAAAGTTCTAGTATTTGTTCTTCTTGTCAACAAGGCAAAAGCCATAAGTAACCCTTTCCTGTTTCATCTTCCTTGTCCTTATTTCTATTAGACTTAGTTCCTTCTGATGTATAAGGTTCTGCTCGAGGTCCTTCTCCTTATTTAGCAAGCAATAAATTTCATTATTATGCAGTCTTTATTGACGATTGTACAAAATTCACTTGGTATTATCCTATGTCGACTAAAGGAAAAGTTTACTCTATTTTCTTGCGTTTTAAATTACAATTTGAAAATTACTTTGAACACAAAATAAAAATGATTCAATCAGATTGGGGTGGCGAATATCAAAAATATTCTAAATTTTTTGTACAAGTTGGTATAGTCCATCACATATCTTTTCCCCATACTCATGAAAAAAATAATTCTGTTGAACGCAAAAATCTCCATATTGTTGAGACTGCTTCGTTACCTCTATATTTTTGGGATGACGCCTTTTCTACTGCCGTATATCTCATTAATCGTATGCCTAGTCCTGTCCTTCAGAATCTTTCTTCTTTTGAGAAGTTATATAACAAAGTTCCTGATTATAATTTCATAAAAGTATTTGGTTGTGCTTGCTATCCATTCTTGCGATCCTATAACTCAAATAAGCTTGCTTTGAGATCGTCTCAATGTGTTTTTTTAGGATATAGCCTAAACCACAAAGGATATAAGTGTCTGCATATTCCCACTGGCCGTGTGTATATTTCTCGCCATGTAGTATTTGATGAGTTAAAGTTCCCTTTTACAATGCACCATGAAAATGCACCAGTGATATCATCTCCGTTCCATAGCACTTCTACATTACATGTGGTTGCCCCGTGCACTTCCATGACTAATTTTTCACCTCCGGGTTCATCATATTTCGGTGTTGCTACAAACACGTCCTTGCTTCCATCTACTGCTCCTACTTGTTCCAGTAGCCTAGTTTTACCAGTGTCCTCTCCAGCTTCCTCTTCCTCACTGCCTGCTCTAAATCTCACAGTTGATTTGCCTTCATTACCAACCACGGTGTCACATTTGGTTGCCAATCCGTCTTCGCGGTCCAAAGGTACCGCCTCTCCTTTTGTTTCTCACCATATTCTTACTCGTTATAAAGCGAAGAACTCTCAGCCTAGTGCAAATATGTCTACCAAGTATCTTCTCTCTACTTCCAATATACCTTTCAAGCCATCTTGTTTCACTCAAGCCAATAGAGAAATTCACTGGAGAAAAGTTATGCAAGAGGAATACAATGCTCTCATTCAAAATGGTACCTGGACTTTAGTGCCTGCATCTAATACAACTAACATTGTTGGCAGTAAATGGGTTTTCAAACTTAAACTCAACCCAGATGGTTCTATTGAGCGATACAAGGCTTGTTTAGTTGCAAAAGGGTTCAATCAAGAAGCTGAGATTGATTATCATGACACGTTTAGTCCAGTGGTAAAATCCACAACTATAAGAGTGGTGTTAACTTTGACCTTGTCTAATGGTTGGTCTTTACACCAACTTGATGTTAAAAATTCCTTTTTACATGGTGAATTGCAAAAGGAAGTTTATATGATGCAAACTTCTGGTTTTGTTAATCCTCGGTATCCCACACATGTTTGGCGCCTTCATAAAGCTCTATATGGTCTCAAGCAGGCTCCCGGGGCTTGGTTCAAAAAATTGTGTTTGGCCTTATTGCACTTGGGTTTCATTTCTTCAAAGTTGGATACATCTCTGTTTATTCATAATTCTCATGGAAATTTCACTTTAATTTTGGTATATGTTGACGACTTGATCATTACAGGAAATTCTCAGGTTTTTATCAATGATCTTATTTGTCAACTTTCAGCTAGTTTTTCTTAGGACTTAGGCATGCTCCATTACTTTCTAGGAGTTGAAGTTAATTACACTAGTTCTGGTTTGATTCTCTCAGAGTCTAAGTATATTCCTGACCTCCTCCAACGTGCTAACATGGAAGGGGCCAAGCCTATATCAACACCTATGGTAGGTGGTTTGCAACTCTCTAAACATGGCAGTGAGCCCTTCTCTGATCCCGCTTTGTATCGCAGCCCTGCTGGAGAACTTTAGTATATTTGTATTACTGACCCAGATGTGTCATTCTGTGTTAACAAACTTTGTCAGTTTATGCACGCTCCGACACTAGCTCATTTTTAAGCTATGAAGAGCGTGTTGCGCTATTTGAAGGGTACTATGCTTCATGGCTTGCATCTTCAGCGCTCTTCCAAGCTGATCCTTAATGAATTTACTGATGTGGATTGGGCTGGCTGGCCGGATGATAGAAGGTCTACACATGGCTATTGTATTTTCCTTGGTCCTCGAAGAAGCAACGAGTTGTTGCTCGTTCCAGTACTGAGTTTGAATATAGAGGTTTGGCTGCTGCGACTGCTGAGGTTACATGGATTCAACCAACTTCTCCAAGAATTACGTGTCCCTTTGTTTGTTTCTCTGAAATTATGGTGTGATAATATATCAGCTATATATATTACTGCTAATCCTATTTTTCATGCTCGTACAAAGCATATTAAGTTAGATTTACACTTCGTCAGAGAGAAAGTTGCTTCAAAGGATCTTAAAATTGGTTACATTAGCTCTTTAGATCAAATGGCTGATACATTAACGAAAGTTTGTCTGTTCGAAGGTTTCTTTTCGTGCACGACAAGCTTACTGTGGTCAATCTACTGGTGCACTTGAAGGGGGGGTGTTAGGATAACTACTAGTTAGAGATATACACTATAGGTGATAAATGTTACATTCCTTCTCTTTTTAGGACTCTTGTATTATACTTGTATTTAACCTCATTGTAACACGTGTATTGAATAAACATAGAGAGAAAGAATTGATCTCTCCAATCCTTTCAGGCAGATCTAAGATTAGGGGTCGTGAGTGTTCGGGAGGTTCGTACACATATATTGATGTGCAAAACTTTAAAGTTCTGCTTGGAAATTGAAGCATTCATCTGTCGTTTTGGTTCCCAAGGTACTTTTTTTTTTAAATACCTATATCAATTTTTATATATTTTTTTATATAATTATATCTAGTTTGCATCAGATTTAACAAATGTTAGAGCACCACAAAATTGCACATAGGTCCGCCCCTAATTTGAGGTAGATGATTGTGAGAAGAAGAGCTATTGTTGCAAGTGAATTTTCTTGCTGATAAGAAGAGGATGTTGCTCGAATAGTAAGCACTCTTCACCTTCGACTATTAGATTGTGGGTTCAAATTTTCAAAAGAACAAAAAGGTGAGAGCTCCCGAAAACGCCACGCACATGCTTTTAAGTTTTAGGTCAAGTGAATTGGTAAGTTTTAGTTTTTTATTAATGTTCACTGGCTAATTTTGGCTAATAAGGTTAATCTTCCTGATAGAAGCTAAATTTATTTATTCATATTCAACCTAAATTTATTTATTCATATTCAACTTGACTAGAGAGAAATGTCTAGATCAATAGATCGATAATTAATGGATGTTGACTTAGTGTGCTTTTACAGTTTATTTTAACCCAATGTTAATCTGAAGCAATTTACTAGTGATACTCACAACGGCTCCAGCTTTTAAGGGAGAGGGTCAAGCTGTCATGGAGTTTCAAATCCTACACATAAAATGTCCTATAATTTCACTCCCTTATGAAATTCGAAACTCCCTGACTCAATTCCTCGAGTTGAAAAGTGACAACTAGTACTATAAAAGAATTGAAATTTGGAACATTTCCTTTTTAACATGCTCCTGCTAATATCTTGCTATTATATGAATTCTTTGTCACAATTATGTGACAAATGTTTTTTTTTGACTCACTCTAAAATAATTTCATCTATATCTATCTATCTATCTATCTATCTATCTATCTATCTATATATCTATATCTATATATATATATATATATATATATATATATACTAAATAGTAAGAAAGTCTTGCTTAGATTATTGTCAAGTTACAGCCTAGAAAAACGACACATGTTATTATTTAGGACAAGATAGTTAATTAGTTAAAATTAGTTATTTATTTTTAACTTTTACAGATTTTTGTAAAATACTTTACAATTACTTTAATTTCTTTTTACTGTTTTTAATATTTAACTTCTACATAATAATTAAATAAACCCCAAAAATAGAAACTTTAGAAATTTCTAATACATAAACAAAAAAAAAAAATCTTAAATTCTACAGAATAATTAAAGACCCCAAAAAATAAAAACTTTAAAAGTTCATTATATAAATTCTACGGACTTTATTGCAAACTCATTCTCCTATAACCAAAAAATCCTTTAATTCAAATAAATATAATATAAATTAGTACTTGCTTATAACTTTTACAACTTTTTATAAAATTTACTTATTACAGTTACTTTAATTTTTTTTTTAATATTTATACTCTACGGAATAATTAAAAATATCCCAGAAATGAGAACTTTATTAGCTTCTAATACATAACCCAAAAAAACTGTAAATTCAAATATTTAAATACTGCAGAATAATTAAAAACCCAAATATATAGTCTTTAAAAACATATACTCCTATAACCAAAAAAATCCATAAATTTAACTAAATATATATATATAAATAAAAATAATCACGTACAACTGCCCCATTTTTAAAATATTTTTGTAAAAATGAATTTTTGAATTTTAAATTTGATTTTAACTTCATTAATAGAAAATTTGGAGATTAAAAAATGGGGCAGTTGTAATTGATTCTTATGACAGTTTTATTTTGAATTTTGAATGTGCATTAAACTAAAATTGAAGTAGTATTAGAGACTATCACTACTCCCACTTCCCGCATTTCTTTTCCTCACGGAATTTTTTTTTCAATTATTTGCGGACAGTTTTTTTTTTTTTTTTCCAGTTTTCACCCTCTATTTCTCCATTTATATATGGATTATGAATTTATATGTAAATATCATCCAAAAAATTTGTTACAGAGCATATTGATCGTTTTTTCCTTATTGATCTATTCCATTTGTACATACAATGTTGATTCTATGCCAATAATATTTTTAACACTCTATCTATTCATTGATTTCAATTTTTTTGTATTTTGTATTATTTTAATAATTTGAATTATTCGTGATTACTAATTAGTTTTGCAACAATGATATCTTGTATTTTCAAACTTTTTTATCCATCAAAAAAGCAAGAATGAAAGTCGCTTGCCCATTCAATGTCCTTTGACAATGATAAAGAGGCACTACTAAACACCGTTGATTCCTTTCTCTTCTGTTTCAATGGTAAGATTTCAATATAAGAAAACAAATAAAATTTTAATTTCTCTGGAATAAAATGGTGATGCTTTAATTCTATTTCATGATGCACTTTACAAGAACCTACAAATTATTCAATTGTTCATGCATTTTCTAGACAAAAACATGTCAAAGATATTTGACTAAAGTACCAACGTGATAAGCATAAGTGTCACAACGTGTTGGAATGAGAAATGAAAGGAAATGAAGGCAGAAGATAATTTAAATTCATCTAAGATTTTGAAAAATGACTAAATTCCTAAGCGGTGAAGCTTATGGTATTCCATCTGCCTAAGTATAGTAGAAGATTTTTACATTTTTACTTTTATAATTCTCGTGCAGATTCTTGCATCTTAAAGCAACAGAGGCATCATATTGCAGATAACATTCAACATTTTTTTGACTCATTGGTTCATTTCTCAATACGAATTTGATTTTATGTCAAATTTGCCTATTTTGTTCAATATAAACTTGATGTCAAATTTTGTATTTTTCTTCCTTAAATTAAATTAAGACAAGATAAATATATATTAATATAATAAGATAAGTTTGATAAATTTTAAAATTATATATTTGAATATGATCTATTTTGATACGGATTTACATACAATATGCAAATTCGAAATAAGAGTATAATTGTATCTTTTGATGGATAGAAGCTAACGGCAATCAACAATTTCTTTAATTTAAATTTGAATCATAAAGAAAAAGATATTTTTTTTTAATATGCTAATGATCAACAAAGTAATAAATTGTGTAAGTTTACATTGATAGAATTTGATGTTATTGTGAGAGGTTTTTCATGTTGAAATAATAACATGTTTTTAAAAATAATTAAATTAAGACAAGATAAATAATAAATAATATAATAGAATTAGTTAGTGAAAAAATTTAACATGGTTATTGTTGCTAATGATGTAGCCGTGAAAAACAAAATTTCTAAGTAGACTTAGATGTGGAAGTTATATTCTAAATTTTACTTTGATTTAATTCTATTTAACATCCTAATTATAATTTTTCCTGTATTTTTTGCTCCTTATTTTTACTTTATTTGGAAAATTGTCTTTATCCAAATCATTTAAAAACTTTGAATTTTAAACTAATTACAACTTCTGTCATTAATACTAATAAAAAATGCATTAACTATAGAATTATAATGGACAATTTCAAGCTGATTCACATAAATATAAGAGACTATTTCAATTTGATTTACATAAATATAGTAAAGCACAAAGTAGATGTTCAAACCATTATGATAGAAAAATTCAATCCTGCAAAAGAGGTTCTATTACATTACACTATTCAATAGGATTGACTTATGTACTAATTTTTGATAAGTCTCCAAAAGAAAATTGAAATTCTTATTTATTTGTATAGCGTAATTAGTTTAATTCATGAATTCATTGAACACGTTTATATCTTTAATAGAATTTATCAGATTTTGATGGATAAATAAATCAAATTATCATTCTTCCTTTTAGAGGGGTTTAAAAACACTATGATGGCTCCTTTGCTTTATATATATATATAAATATATATATATATATATATATATATATATATATATTTAGTTTGTGTTCGACAATCTCAAAGTTTTTTTCTTTTCTTAAGTCGATCAAATAAGGAAAAAAAATCACAAAAATATAGCATACAAACATAGGTGAAAAAAAAAAATTGCCAATAGATAAGGGGCAAGAAGGTTGTCTCCATTTCAAGTTTCGCAAGGCCACAATTTTATATGATTCATTTCATTTAATCAATTTAAATTTTTATTATAATTCAAAAAATGTAACTAATAAAATCCTAAATTTCTCACTAGCATGTGAGTAGTTAAACTAACCCCAATACCCACGTTTCTCAAAGCCTATAACATTCTAACCCATTTGCCCACGTTTTCTGTTTAATAATATTTGAAAAAAAATGGAAACAAATGAAAAATAAAAAAAATTATAAAAATAAACATAATAAAACCATCCTACACGTCCCATAACCCCATTACGCCCTTTAACTTACTAACATACATGCTTGTATTAATTATATGTATCTAGAAAAAAGAAATAGCGAATCAATATTGTCATTTTGTAAATTTAAAATTATTAAATTTTTATTTTTATATTATATTGAAAAAAATATAAGATCTTGATAATAAGTCAGATGACATATCAAATAATCACGTGAAAAAGTAATAATATTATGTTGTAAATAATATAAAAAAAAAATTAAATAATTACATCCTAAAGAATTGAAGGATATAACACATTAAAAGAAATTTAAAAATAACTGGGTCTTTTAGAGTATGATAATAAAAATTATACTATATAAAGATAGAAATAATAGATCAAATAATTAATATTCTCAAACAATAAACAAAGTTATTTTCATAAAAATCATATGTACGTAATTCCTATAATTAAAATTCAATTCAATATTTCATATAAAAAGAAATGAGAAGAAACATATAATTGTTTAATACATAGAAAATAAAAAAGCAGTATTCAAATGACTTATCTATTTATATTTTATACCAACTTAAGATTATGATGTTATTTGAATTATTATGACGACTAAATAAAAAAAATACTATTTAAAATATTGTAGTTGGAAGAGAATGTATAAAAAGGACAATAGAATTAAAAATATAATCAAATTTTTCATATATGAGATTTTAATAATTAAAATGTGTAAACACCTAATTTTTTACCAAACCTAACGTTTTACGCCATTTTAGTTTTAAATTTATTTATTTACTTAATTCTAAATTAAATATTGTAAGTTTATCTTATTTTTATTAAGTTTGGTTTAATAATTTTGAAAAAATACACAAATAGAATCACATAGTAGATAAGTTTTTATTTTCATTATTATTATTTATTTATTTATTTATTTAAAAAAATTATGTTATTTTCCTCTTTAATTTTTAATAAATAATCTAGTGATATTAATGTTCCGTAATCATGTTCTAAGACTAATTATTTAACTTACTTATATTTTATTAGTTTTAAATAATTTTATCTTTTTTCTTTTATTTTCATTATTTTTATTTAAAAAAAAAAAAAAAACCTAAACTACCCAAACCACCCCACAAGTCCCACTTTCACAAAACCTCTCCCCCATTATCTGCCAATTTTCCTGTAACACAAACACACACACACGATACATAACACACACACACACGACACAAACACACACATACACTAATCATATATAACACACACATGCACACAACACAGGGAGGAGGAAGAAACCAAAAGAGAAAAATCAAAGCAAAAAAAAAAAAAGAGTGGAAAAGAAAGGAAAACGGTAGGAAGAAAGAGGAAGGGAAAAATAAAACATAAGAAGAAGACTTCGAGTTTTGAAGTTCCGGTCGAGTTCTTCTTCTCTTTTAGTTAATTCACTATTCAGGTTTTTATCCCATCCCATATTATTTATTTTATAAGTTTCGTCGTGAGCAAAAGCATGAATAAAGTTATTTTCAATGGTTTCTTATCGTTATCTAGCGGGTATATTTCATCACTTATATGTAGTTCAGGCTCTACATTTTTAAAATATAATTCGTTTGTTGGTTCGAAATAATATTCGTCAAAATGATTTTGAGTTATGCGTAAGATTACTTTTAGAGTTGTTAACGTTAGAAGATATAGCGGTACATTTAATTAGTGCGCGATTAGTGTAATTGTGTTTAAATGAGAACAATAATGTAGGATTCATGCATGCATGTAAAAATAGAAGAAGAGAGAAAACAAGCCAAAAAATAGAAAAAAAAAAAGAAAAACAAGAAAACAAAAAGGAGAGGAGATTACGAAAAAAAAAACATTGAAGCCAAAGAAAAAAAATCGTTTGAAAAAAAAATTGCGACGTAGACAACACACGACGGAGAAGAGAAGCACGGAAACAGTTGTAAAGAAAGAAAGCAAAAGTTGAGAGAAAGGAGTTAGAGTTTAGGGTTAAGTCTCCATTTTCGAGTTTTTCGATTTGAGTTCGTGGCTCCAAAAGCTAGCCATTGCTAACTTTGCAAATTCCAAGATTGTAGAAGATTTCGCTAGAAGTTTATTTTCTCGTGAGGTACCCTCAATTTTTCTCTCTTTGTAAAATTTATTTGGCGATTATGTGAAAACATGACCAAGCTTATTCTAATCAATGAAAACGTCATATTTCTTTTTGAGTGAACTCACTTCTTTGGTTGTTATCAATGTATCAGAATATGGGTGTAAGAACATGGGTGCAATTAATGTATAGGATTGTTTGTTTCTTGTCTAAAGTCTTAATATTCGCAAATCCTGAGTGTACATATATGTGTTTTGATTCTTACTAATTTAGAGGTCGAATCAAATTTGCCTGTAACCATGCATCTTGTAAAATTTCAATTTAGACCGAGCTGAAATTATTTTATTTTTAGAATAGAAAGGCATAGAAGATAGTTTCACCATAGTAATTTGATTCCCATTAAGGTCAGTTAAATAAAAAATATATTTGGAATTTTATTCAAAGAAAAACGAAGCGAAAGTTAAATTAGAAAGAAATTCATGGCTATTCTTGTCTTTAAATATAATTCTTATCATTTAATGGTGCTAGTAAGATCATTCAATGTATAGGTATATAGTATCTGTGTCATTATAGAGACGTGGTATGCATATTATGAAAGTGTGTGTGAGGTGATGAAATTGTGTATCTGGGTGGCAACGTGTAGTTTTTTTTTCCATGGCATATTCATGCTTTGTTAACATTATTCTTACAAATTAACTCTTCTTTTCATATTTGGACCTTTAAGATGCTCTGTGTATATATCAAAGATGGTTGCTATTTTACCTCGTTTTGGTCTGGTATAATCTCCTATTGGATATAAAGGTGGACAAAGAGTGAATCTCACTTTTATTTTATAAGCTCTCAGCAGAAATATTTCAATTCCTCGAACAATGTCCCAGATCTTTTCATCAATTTAGTATGAGTTTGAATGACTTGGGTCGAGGTTTTATTCAAGATTTGTTATCATCAATAAAAGAAAAGAGAGGAAAATCTACTTGTAGGGGAGTGAATTCATAAATAATAAGTTAGGTTCTTAACTTCAAAAATAATTAAGATTTAACATACAAGAGAAATTAGCGATGAAGTTGGAAAGCCCTGCTACCGGCTATTATTCATTATAATAAAATCTATCATACCATTTGAAGCCGATCTAATTGGGTTGGATAGACTCTAAACCCGTCAGGTGCTTATCTAGATTGGAAAAAATGAGAACGATCCATAAATGCCCCAAAGACACGAGAAGTATATCAAAATTCGTGGTATGATCGGAAAGTACTGCTACCGACAAGCCACACATTAATATAATTAAAATTTATTTAAAAGAATAAAAGCGAGATAGAAGTCACCTTTGGGCCAACAAATATTATATATCCAAAAGATTAATTTAATCGGCGTAAGTCATTAAAGCGACCGTGCTAGAACCACGGGACTCGAGGGGTGCCTAACACCTTCCCCTCGGTCAACAGAATTCCTTATCTGGATTTCTAGTTCGCAGACCAAGAAATAAAAATAAAGAGTCATTTCCTTCTGAATAGGGATTCAATAAGGTGACTTGGAACACCCAAACTCAATTCCAAGTGGCGACTCTGTAAATAAAATAATCCCTTTTCAAAACGTCACTTTAATTGGAAAAACTCATTTTCTCTAAAACCAACTCCCTAGCGGGGTCGGATGCGGTGAAAAACAGGGGGTGTGACAGATGGCGACTCTGCTGGGGAGATAACTTGAATTCGAGCTTTTATATTGACTTAATTGGCTTTATTTAATTTTGATATTATATATTGTTGGCCTAAATGTGTTCTTTGCCTACATGTTTATCGCTTTGATATTATTTTAATTGCAATATAAATTGTCTTCTCCCGCGTACCCATCTGAGTCTTCTGAGATACTGTATATTCGGAGATGCGATATACGCTCCCAAGCTTGAGATACCAGAGATGCGGCAACGCTCCTGGGAAGGATTCTATAGTCACCCATGATTTAGGACGGAAAGGGACCAACAGTGAGGCCGAAAAGCCCTGCTACCGGTAAAGCTGTCCCTTGCCGACTCGAGTTGTCCGCTCATTTCATTGACAGTCTAGATACCTAACTCCACCAGGTTAAACCTAACATAACTGGAATTTAGTCATGGCTATCCCTAATAGACTGCGTTTTATTTGTATCACGTGTATTTTTGACTTAGTGGGGCTCGACCCCGGGGTCGGGTCCGTCTAGGTCAGGTGTCACCTTTTTAGACCATCATGTACATTTTATGTGCTACTTTTTGCATTATAGGAAACGCCATATCAAATGTTGACCGGCTTTCAAGTGAATTAATTGATCTGAAAAAAGGGGGTTAAATAAAAATTTTTAAGGATTTATTTTAGAAAATATATAATATTTTACATAGAACTTTTTTGTAAAGATTAAGTCGTTTTAACGTCGTGGTCTCGTTATGTCCGTTTTCTTCGATTTTAAAATCTCTCTTAGGAATACCATAGAGCCCATTTTTGTCAAACACAGTTAAAATTTTGTCAAACAATTCGGTCCACTATTTTGTTTTAATAATTTAATTATTTCAAATGTGTCTAGTCCAAACGTCATCAAATTATTGTCTCCATTCTAGGATGTTTTAGAAGATACTTCCTATTGTGTTGGTAGCTATTTTCTCATGCTCATTTTGAAATCTTATTCCGTACCATTCCGTCAACTTCTTTCAAAAATTATTTTTGTCTTGTTTTAGGATGCTTAAAATAGAATTCTTATTTGCTATCATTGTCCTATAGGGAAATATGAACTCATTCGAAAGGAGTGACAAGAGGCCGAGAGATGATAAAGTACCCCATTTCATGGTGTTAGATAAAGTTCCAAAGCTATTGCGGACATGGTCTAACAATATGACTGACTATGGGCAGGGAGAAGTATATAAACACTTGGGATTTTTAAGGAGTCTGTTGAATGTTGAACCACGGAGAGACGTGATAGAATCTTTGGTACAGTTTTGGGATCCTTGAAACAACGTATTCCGATTCTCCGACTTTGAGCTTACTCCTACACTGGAGGAAATAGGAGAATCTATTGGAAAGGGAAAGAACCTTCACCGAGAAGAACCCATGATATCGAAGCATGTCACTTTCGAAAGATTTTTTGAGCTATGCACATAAAAAAGAAGAACATAGGAGGCTGCCTAGAAAATGGATAGGTTCGTCTAGAATTTTTATACGAAAGATATGGTCAGGAAAAGGGATTCGAATTGTTTAAATCAGAACTTAACAACGGGGGATGCTACCGAACCTGGAAAAAGCATAGTTCTGAAGCATTCATAGTGGCTTTTTTGGGAATTATGGTATTTCCAAAGAGAGGAGGAAAAATCAGTACCAATCTGGGTGCGTTTATTACCGCTTTTGAGAAGAATCCTAAGGTCACCCTCGTTCCCATGATTTTGGCAGACATTTATCGGGCCCTGACAATGTGCAAAAATGGAGCGGACTATTTTGAAGGATGTAACATTCTATTGTAGTTATGGATGCTCGAGCATGTTCGTTACCATCCATTTGTTGTGGATTTTTGAGTCGAGTGGAATGATTATATCAAGGGCCATGAGAAGAGGATGGAGTACCAAAACTTTCCCAAAGGAATAAGAGCTTGGAAGGAGTACTTAGAGGGGTTGACGACGGACAAGATAGTGTGGAATTATCATTGGTTCCCCTCAAAAGAGGTGATATATATGTCTACTTTCCGACCCTTCATCGTCTTAATGGGTCTCCGAGGTGTTCAGCCCTACGTACCACTAATAGTCATGCGACAATTCGGTCGACGTCAGCATATACCGCCAGTCGAGGATATGAAAGAGTTCATGTATGAATTCCTCCCTGACATCCCTCTAAGGAAGACTGATATACTTAAGATCTGGGGAGGGTGTGTACTTTCAGGTTTCGATCACATGGTGGAAGACCGCGACAAGGGCGAGGTAGACTATTGGTATCTGGCATGGTTTTATGACCAGCCTCCTCCTAAAGCTATGCCAGAAAGGTCAGCCAGAGATCCAGTGGATTGAGAAGCGGAGATCGAAGTCAGAATTAAGCAGGCTCGACGAGAGGTAGAAGAGAACTATCAATCTACTCTGTACATCTTAAATAATGATTTGGAAAAGGCTAGAGAAGAATTGGTTCACCATGAGGCAAAATTTGAGGCCAGAATTAGGTCGGTTCGTAAGGAGATTGAGAGAGAGAACCGTGTTGCCATGCATGACCTACAAGAAGACCTGGATATTGTCACCAGTGCTATGGAGCAGCAATCGAGTGATTTTGAGAAAGTGAAGGCCTTGCTGATAAGTACACAGTCGAAGCTTTGAGCTTAGCTAAAATCTTCCATGGAATGGGAAAAAGAAATAGCGAGACGCTTCACGACTTTTCAGAAGGAAGTTGAAGTTAAGAAAAACCAGTGGATGACCGAACGACAGACGCTTCACTATCAGATCGATGACCTTCATGAACGAGAAGAAGACCTAAAGAAGACCGTCCGCACTACGCAACATTGTGTGCAAGACTGCCATGAGAGTATGATCGAGGCCAGGGGAGAAGTACTTCAGCTCAGTGAAACCTTGATTAATGTTTATGCTAAGTATCTTCACCAAGGTTATGAAAATCTGGGCCGTCAGGCACGTGCTCTCGCTCCACATCTGCCAAAAGCATTATCTAGGATCTACTCAAGTATGAGGGAGGATTAAGTTGCAAGACATCTTTGGAAGGCATCTTGATGATAATTATTAAAGTCCTTGTTTTCTTAGAGTTAGTTTCTTTATAGGGTTTTTAGTATTTCTCCAGTATTCTGAGTCTGTTCAAGTTTTAGATAGTTTTAGTTTCATTTCATTAAAGCTTTGTTTTGAGAACAGTTGAAAATTTCTCATTTGTTTCAAGTTCTTATTCTCCTTATTTCTGAATATATATATATATATATATATATATATATATTTACCATATCCATGAACTACGTGATGATCTGATTCATGTAAAACATGATACGTAGGCAACCCTTGGCAGGTGCGATCAAATATTTTTTTTTCAAGTTTCAAGTAACAATTTTAAGATGTTGGCGTTAAATAATGAGAAAAAAAATTAATTCACCAAAGCCGGGATTAAACAAGAAGGTTTTCCTAAGTCCATTTCAGGAAGAAAATTACTTAGGTGCATGACATTTGAGTTAGTTATGAATATATTAATATTTTTAAAAGCTCTAAATCCTAACATATTTGTTTCTGTTTCATAAGAGAGAGAGAATAAGGTGGTTGGTTGTAGTTAAGCTGGCCTCTCACCCGTACAACACAAGGTATAAAGGAAAAAGGAAGATGACTCGAAAAGATAGAACAGAATCTGATAATGAAGAAGCTCGCATCTTTGGAGGAGAATAGGTTATTGAAGCAACAAATGGCGGAAATGTATCAGGCCTGGGCGAATGGACAAGCTTCGCCTTCCTCGATTCCTGGCCTTTCAGATGCAAATCATCCCAGTTCTACTCAAGCCCAAGTCGACGATCCACTTTATCCGCCCGGATTTGGTCCATACGCTAATGTGTCTAGTGTTGCTAGCACATCCACCATGCGTCCTCTAAATCCATCATTCACGAATAACCCGCTTTTTATTCCGGCCGTGACAACTAATATAAATCCCCCATCAATAATATAGAAGCCTATCAACGAACTAAATCATGATCAAGTCTATCCTCTTGAATTGGCATTCAAACCTGTAAATTCATATCAGCCCACTCATTAGCCTGAGTCTCATATCGTGATTGAGAAGGCTATTATGAATGAAGAACGAGAAGAGATAGTTAGAAAAGTAAGGAGTCTGGAGCAGAGTATGAGAAACATATAAGGATTGGGAGGACACAAAAGCGTCTCTTTCAAAGACCTGTGTATGTTCCCTAATGATTATTTGCCAATAGGGTTCAAGACCCCAAAATTTGACAAATATAGTGGTCATGGTGACCCAGTGGCCCACATAAAAAGGTATTGCAATCAACTCAGAGGAGCAGGAGGGAAAGAGGAGCTGCTTATGGCCTATTTTGGAGAAAGTCTGACGGGAATAGCCTCCGAATAGTTTATCAATCAAGACATCTCCCATTGTCACGTTTGGGATGATATGGCTCAAGATTTTGTACAATAATTTCAATACAATCTCGATATTATCCCTGACCGTACTTCTCTCGCTATTATGAAGAAAAAGCCATCTAAAAGTTTTCGAGAGTTTGACATAAAATGGAGAGAACAGGCATCTAGAGTCAAACCGCCACTGAAGGACCAGGAATTGATTGACGTTTTTCTCTAAACTCAAGAGTCTGATTATTTTCATCATTTACTAGCCGCGGTTGGTAAACCTTTCACCGAAGCAATAAAAATTGGGGAAATGGTCGAGAATGGCATCAAATCAGGAAAAATCATGAGCCAAACCGCCCTCAGGGCCACTACACAAGCCATTCAGACTGGATCAGGTAGTTTCGGAAATCAGAAGAAGAAGGAGGAAGGATCCATGATGGCATCAAGACCGGGCAATGCCCAAAGGGGACGGAACTCCCCTTACGTTCATGTCCAACAGGGACAACCCAGCCCTCCTCAACATTATTATACACCTCAACCTGCTGTTCTTAATGCTCAAGCGTATGCCCGACCTCCTCAGCGTCCACAATGGCGGGCACCTGTGCCATAAGGTTTTCGTCCGTGACAGCCAAATTTACAAGCCCCTCATAATCCATATATTCCGGCAGACTATACAAGAGAACAGAGGCCAAGGGAAAACTTCACCCCAATTGGAGAATCATATACGAGCATGTTGCGGAGATTGGTCAAATTAGGATGGATTAAACCTGTTTTGCCTTTCAAAGTGAATCCGAAGCAAGTTGGTTTGATCCTAATGTAAGATGTGAGTACCATTCCAACGTCCAAGGCATCGTACCAAAAATTGTTGGAGTCTGAAGAGGGCCATTGAAAAGTTAATCGAAAGCAAGGCAATCGTAATACAAAAAGAAGAAGCACCGAATGTCACCGACAATCCACTTCCTAATCACAGTAACATACACGTCGTGGGGATGATTTTTAACGATAGAGACTACAGGCCAACAATCCAAGCAATGATGGAAATAGGCGCCTTGAAGGAGAACCCGAGTGAAGCACTGAAGTGTTTGCAAAGAGAACCACTGATCGTAAAAGGAGTGAGTTCCATTATAAGACCCCGAGATTCAGAAAAGATGGTATTGTATGTTCCTACAAAGCTAAAGGGAATAGCACAAGATGGGCCAAAACTATATGTTTCGAGTGGTCCTGCATGGTTTGACCAACGGCGCAACAACATGAGAAAGATAACAAAACCAATTGTCATAAGACACGCAGCACAGCTGCCAGTGACAAGCCTGAAAACCATCCCATGGAACTACAACAAAACCACGGTGATGTACAAAGGAAAAGAGGTCATGGAAGAAACAAACGAAACAGGGGGTTTGACTCGATCGGGAAGATGCTATGTTCTAGAAGAATTAAGGAGACCAAAACAGTTTAAACATAGTCAAGGGCCAATGAAAAAACTGTCACAAATGAAGAGGCTGAGGAATTTCTGAAGAAAATGAAAACCCAAGACTATTCCATTGTCGATCAATTAAGGAAAACCTCGGCTCAAATCTAATTATTATCCCTGCTGCTACATTCTAAAGAACATTGCCAGGCATTGATTAAGTTGTTGAATGAAGCATACGTCCCGAAGGAAACTACGATATGTCAAATAGAAAGGATGGTTCATAGAATATTTAAAGCAAATAGAATCACTTTCACTGATGATGAGTTACCCACAGAAGGTTTTGGTCACAACAAGGCTTTGCATCTGACTATCAAATGCGAAGGATATTACATAAAAGGGGTACTGATCGATGGAGGTTCAGGAGTAGATATCTGTCCTCTCTCTACTTTGCAAAAATTAAAAATTAGCTCAGATAGGATTCGGTCCAATAATGTATGTGTTCGGGCTTTTGATGGTGCAAAACGAGACACAATTGGTGAGGTAGATCTTGCCTTGGTTCTTGGACCAGTTGAGTTTACGATCACCTTTCAAGTAATAGATATGGATACTTCCTACAACCTACTTTTAGGAAGACCATGGATCCACACGGCCAGAGCCATACCTTCTACTTTGCATCAAGTAGTTAAGTTTGAACACGACAATCAGGAAATCATTGTACATGGAGAGGATGACCTTCCCATACATCGAGATCCTTCTGTACCCTGTATCGAAACAAAAGAGGGTTGTGAATCTTCCATTTATCAAGCCTTTGAAATTGTGACAGCCGACCAAGTCGTGGAAGGCACGCCGATTCCAGGGCCTCAACTCTCTTCTACTTCAATCATAGTGGCTAGCCAAATTCTACAAAATGGTTATGAACCGGGAAAAGGATTAGGGGTTTCGCTGTAAGGAATTATAAACCCTGTAGATCCATGTGGTAGCCACAAATTCTTTGGCTTAGGTTTTAAGCCTACCACAGCAGATAGAAAATGGGCAAAAGAGCAGAAGAAGAAGGCTTGGAAATTGACAAGTCCGGTTCCACACATTAGCCAATCTTTCACGAAAGCTCAAAAGGAAGAAAATCAATACCCATATGCTAACAAGGATGTGGATAAAATATGTCAAGTTCTCAAGGAAATGTTTTATGAAATAAACATGGTTCAGATGGGTGAAGGCCCTAGCCATGCAGATGTGCAGTTCGTCGGGCCAAATATCAAACTCACTAACTAGGAAGCCACCCTTCTCCCCACAAGGAAGGAGTCTTGGTATTTTATTTTGTTGTTTCATTTTTCTTTCTTTGGTATTTTGGACTATTCTCAAGGTTGTAGTCCACATAGTTTAGTTGCTCTGCTTGCTTGTTAACCCTCCTATCCTTTCCGATTCAACTAAATGAAATTCAAGTTTTCTAGTAAATTTATCTTTTCTTCCCTCTTTTAATTTTTATTATTTTTATCTTATTTAAGTTATGTTAATACTGGCTCCGATAACATGGTATGTACGTGGAGTTCACATTTAGATCCTAAAAAGTTGTCTAATCTCAAATCAGTAAACCAAACTGTAGATGAATACGATGAAGGTGAAACTGATAAGAAAGTCAAAAAAGGATTGGATCAATTTGAGGATAAGCCCAAACCCAATTTAAATGACACTAAGATAATAAATTTGGTAACTGGTGAGGAGGTTAGAGAAATAAAAATAAGTATTCATGCGGATCAGAATATCAGGAATGATATTATTCAGATTTTGATCGAGTATAAGGATGTTTTTGCTTGGTCTTATGATGATACGCCGGGTCTAAGCACGGATTTGGTGGTCCACAAACTGCCTACATACCCTGATTTTTCACCGGTCCATCAAAAGCAAAGAAAGTTTAAAACTGACGTGAGCTATAAAATCAAAGAGAAAATCATGAAGCAATTGAATGCGAACGTGATCAGGGTCGCTCAGTATACCACATGGTTGGCTAATGTGGTGCCCGTACCGAAGAAAGATGGCAAAATCAGAGTTTGTATTGATTATAGGGATTTGAACAAAGCAAGCCCTAAAGATAACTTTCCGCTACCCAATATTCATATCCTTGTTGATAATTATGCTAAACATGATATCCAATCTTTCGTGGATTGTTATGCCGAATATCACCGGATTCTGATGGATGAAACAGATGCAGAAAAGACTACTTTCACCACCCCGTGGGGTACTTATTGCTACAGGGTCATGCCATTTGGTTTAAAGAATGCGGGAGCTACGTACATGAGAGCTATGACTACTATTTTTCATGACATGGTGCACAAGAAAGTAGAAGTATATATTGATGATGTCATTATCAAGTCCAAGATACAAGTCGATCATGTCTATGACTTGAGGAAATTCTTCGAAAAGTTGCGAAAGTATAATCTTAGCTCAATCCAGCCAAGTGTGCATTCGGAGTTCCATCTGGAAAACTTTTGGGTTTCATAATTAGCCGCAGAGGCATTGAATTGGACCCCTCCAAGGTAAAATCCATTCGAGAGTTGCCGCCTCCGAAGAATAAAACTGAGGTCATGAGTTTTCTTGGAAGGCTGAATTATATAAGCAGATTCATCGCTCAACTCAGCACTACATGTGAACCGATATTTAAGTTGCTAAAAAAGGATGCTGCTATCCAATGGACAGATGAATGTCAAAAATCATTTGATAAGATTAAAGAATATTTGGTAAATCCTCCAGTATTGGTCCCACCGGAACCTGGTAGGCCTTTATTTCTATATCTGTCAGTGATGGACAATTCTTTTGGTTGTGTTTTAGGACAGCATGATATCACAGGCAAAAAGGAACAAGCAATCTATTATTTGAGCAAAAAGTTCACGAGTTACGAGGTAAAATATACTCTTTTAGAAAAGACATGTTGCGCCCTAACTTGGATTGCTCAGAAGTTGAAGCACTATCTTTCGTCCTACACAACCTACCTCATATCTCGAATGGATCCTTTAAAGTATATTTTTCAAAAGCCTATGCCCACAGGCAGATTGGCGAAGTGGCAGATTTTACTTACAGAATTCGACATTGTGTATGTTACTCGTACCGCTATGAAAGCGCAAGCATTGGCTGATCATTTGACAGAGAACCCAGTTGACAATGATTATGAGCCTTTGTGAACTTACTTTCCTGATGAAGAGATCAATTCAATTGAGGAAGAAGTTCAAGATGATATATATGCGTGGAAATTATATTTTGATGGGGCAGTCAATGTCAAAGGAGTAGGAATTGGGGCGGTTCTTGTCTCACCGACCGGGCACCTTTTCCTCGAAATGAGAAAGAAGATGGTACACTTGAATTGAATTATTTAAGTGCTTATTGATCATCATCCCGCCACAGCACGACTCCATTTTTTTTGTACTAATAACACAGCAAAATATGAAGCTTGCATCATGGGGTTAAATATGACAATAAATCTGGATGTACACAAGCTAGTGGTGTTGGGAGATTCCAAATTACTCATTCGATAAATTCAAGGTGAATGGGAAACGAGAGATATCAAGCTCATTCCATACAGACAGTTCTTAGAGGACCTTAGCAAAAGGTTCAAGTCTATCGAGTTTAGATATATTCCCAGATCCCATAATGAGCTGGCTGATGCCCTGGCTACCCTAGCTTCCATGCTCCCGTACCCAGGAAATACGCATCTCGACCCATTAGAGATACAGATATAAAATCAACATGGTTATTGCAATATAATTGATGCAGAACCAGATAATGAACCTTGGTACTATGATATCAAACGCTTCCTAAAGTCAAAAGAATATCCAATACACGCCAATGCAGATCAAAAAAGGACTATTAGGAGACTCGTTAACGGTTCTTCTTGAGTGGGGAGATTCTGTACAAACGAACCCCAGACTTGAACTTGTTGAGATGTGTTAATATTCAGGAAGCTGAAAGAATCATGAACGAGGTACATTCGGGGGTATATGGTTCGCATATGAATGGCTATGTTTTAGCGAAGAAGATTATGCGGGCAGGATATTATTGGTTAACTATGGAACGAGAATGCTTTCGCTTTGTTCTCAAGTGTCATCAGTGTCAAATCCATGGTGATTTGATTCACTCGCCACCTTCAGAGCTGTATCCTGTGTCTGTTCCTTGTCCATTCGTTGCTTGGGGCATGGATGTAATCGGCCCAATAGAACCAAAAGCTTTTAATGGGCATCGATTCATACTGGTCGCTATTGACTATTTCACCAAATGGGTAGAAGCCGCTACTTTCAAATCAGTCACGAAGAAACATTCGAACATCATATGTCATTTTGGTATACCAAAGTCCATTATCACAGACAATGCAACCAATCTCAATAGTCATCTAATGAAGGAGGTTTGTGAGCAATTCAAGATCGTGCATCATCATTCTACCCCTTACCGTCCTAAAGCAAATGGAGTCGTTGAAGCAGCAAACAAGAATATTAAAAATATTCTTAGGAAAATGGTCCAAGGATCTCGACAGTGGCACGAGAAATTACCGTTTTCTCTTTTAGGATATCGTACAACTATCCGTACATCGACTGGCGCAACTCCTTATTTACTAGTCTATGGGACTAAAGCTGTGATACCCGCAGAAGTCGAAATTCCCTCGCTTCGAATCATTAGTGAAGCCGAAATTGACAATACTGAATGGGTCAAGTCTAGACTAGAACAATTATCGTTAATAGATAAAAAAAGGTTGACAACAGTTTGCTTTTGTCAATTATACCAGCAGAGGATGGCGCGAGCTTACAATAAGAAGGTACATCCTAGAAAATTCGAGGCCGGCCAACTTGTTGTAAAATGCATCCTTCCACACCAAGAAGAGTCTAAAGTAAAGTTTGCTCCAAACTGGCAAGGTCCATACATAGTTAAACAAGTATTATCAAATGGAGCTTTACAACTTGTAGATCTGGACGAAAAAATGACAGAAAAAGCTATCAATGCCGATTCAGTCAAAAGATATTATATTTGACACACTTGTGCTTAACATTCTCAAGTTGAGATGATGAAAGGCCATCATTCTACTTAACTAAATGACATTAATCCCTTGTCAGCCCTTCGAGCCTTATTTACCTTTCCTTGCTTACCCTCTTTGGAGCCGAAAAAAAAAAGATAATGTGTTATCATTGAACTACGTTCGACCTGATTCCTAAATGGATACGTAGGCATCCCTATCTTGGGGTTCGGTCCGACAAAAGAAAAACAAAAAAAAATCTTGGTATTTAAAAAAAAAAGATGAGATATATATCCTATTGTCACTTTTATATGGCTCTCAAGTTGTAATTTATCCTGAAAATCCTTTTCCCTTTGTCCATTAAAGACCTTCCGATCAATTTTTGAGAATGTCAAACCTTGTGTGCTGTGTATATATATATATATATATATATAAAAAGGGGAGGAAGGGGCTTGTAGGTGAAAACCCATAGAGGCACCACAAGATATCAAAAAAAAAAATCTTATTGGTGAAAACCCTCAGGGGCGCCATAAGACAATGATGAACGAGACAATCGAAATTAGAGAGGTCAATTGAGAAAATCCCAGAAGGAATGACTTTAGTCAAACAAAGTTTATCATGGCATGACAAAGATCAAGAAGGATGATTTGATTTGATTGAAAGGTGCAGCCTAATTCGAGATTAGACAGTTTTGAAGGATCAAATATCTACTCCAAATTGTGTGTCATGCGTTATTGAAGTCAATACACACCTCCAAATAAGCGTTCTTACTTTACTGGTAGAAATACCTTCTATTCAAACATATTTCTTTTATTCCTTCTTTTGATTTTCCCTTATTTCATTTTTACACGCTCTGTTTTTTTTATGCGTAAGTCTCGCACCAAATGCAAAATAAAGAAAAACGCACAAAATTGACCATGGCTCCCAGTGAAATTGAGCAGAGATTGTTGGGCGTTCACCACCTTGACAAGGACAGGGAGCCAGTTAAGATAAGTGTTACAAGTAAAGCATTTGAAAATGAAGAACAGAATCGTACTGAAACAAACAAAAATACAACAGAATTTGAAAGACGAAGATTCAACCTCGGCAACTAATTAGTTTAATCAACTGTATCAAGTTGGGGCAAGGATAAGGCAAACCTCCAAGGGATTCAAGGCCACAAACCAACTACCAAGTTTAAAACTCACAATTTTTTTTTCTCTTTGCGTGAACAGGGGCAAAGCAATCTTGTGAAGTTTAGTGAAAAAAACAAGTATAGCAAAGTTAATGTTTCTTAAATTTTCCCTTTTTGTTATACTCCTATAGTTCTAAGTTCGTATCAATATAATTATAATAATAATAATAAAACCCCTCATATTCAAGACTGGGGCATTTTTTTTCTTCTTTTCTAAAAAATAAAATAAAATCCTAATTTTATTCGTCTTCATAGGGCGCCATCCCCTAGTTGACATCTTATCTCGTCTTCATAGGGCGTCATCCCCTAGTGGACATCTTATCCCATCTTCATAGGGCGCCATCCCCTAGTTGAAAATTTTTTCGTCTTTATGGGGCGCCATCCCCTAGTTGACATCTTATTCGTCTTCATAGGGCGTCTTCTCCTAGTTGACATCTTATCTCGTCTTCATAGGGCACTATCCCCTAGTCGACATCTTATTTCGTCTTCATAGGGCGTCATCCCCTAGTTGACATCTTTTTCGGTTTCATAGGGCGCCATCCCCTAGTTGACATCCTTTTCGTCTTCATAGGGCTCCATCCCCTAGTTGACATCTTTTTCGTCTTCGTAGGACGCCATCCCCTAGTTGACATCTTACTTCGTCTTCATAGGGCGCCATCCCCTAGTTGACATCTTATTCATCTTCATAGGGCGCCATCCCCTAGTTGATATTTTAGGAAAATAAACCTCTCTATGTTTCTTCTTCATGTCTTCACAGGGTATGACAATCCCTAGTCACATTTTTAGGAGCGAAAATCCTAATTCTTTTTCATGCATTCATTAGGCATAACTTCCTTTGGTTGCATTTTTAAGAATAGGGTTCTTATTTTATCGCGCTCCTAGCCTAAATTTCTATCCATTTATTTATTTATTTACTTTTAAACTAGTTTATAGTTCTTCTAATAACTCACAAAATTTTTTCAGTGTAAACTGGGGCAGAAAATTTTGTTTGTTTTGTTTCGTCTTCTTTGATGGCTTGTAGGTTTTCTGAAAAGCACAGGTTCATCCAAGAATGGAATTACATCTCCGGTTAAAACATAGAAGAATGATCAGTTTGAAGATATTTAGAGTCAGCTTTGCATCCATAGCGGCCGAATATCTCAAGAGACACCTCTTTAGCTTCTGATCAGGAGAACAAGCATCCAAAGTATTCTATGAACTGTTCTTTGGTAGAGTATCAATGACTCAATCCAAATTTCAAGTTCAAGTCTCAAATCTTAATTTCAAGATCAAAATCTTGAGATCAAGGTATCCACCAGAAGAAGGTGAGGCAATAACTGAAGATCCAAGAGGAATATTGGAAGCAAAAGGATCAAGACAAATAGAATATATAGGATATTGTACTTTTATTTCCAGTTTCATTTTTTGATGTAATAAAAGGAGCAACGAACCGAAAACTCGACATGACCTCAACTCGACTCTCCAATTCATCCACTCATTCCTACACCCATTTGAACTACACGTGACCTGATTCTCGTATAACCTGAGATATGTAAGATGCCCAAAGGCAGGGATCGGTCACACCTCTTTCCTACTTATTTACGCATAACCTCTGAGTAAACAGTTGGGCCAAAAAATTAGTCATGTTTACTTCTTTGCTTGAAAATTCTCTATATATTTCCAAGCAAAGAGGTACATTCTGTAAACACCTAATCTTTTACCAAACCTAACGTTTTATGCCATTTTAGTTTTAAATTTATTTATTTACTTAATTCTAAATTAAATATTGTAAGTTTATCTTATTTTTATTAAGTTTGGTTTAATAATTTTGAAAAATAACACAAATAGAATCACATAGTAGATAAGTTTTTATTTTCATTATTATTATTTATTTATTTTAAAAAAAAATTATGTTATTTTCCTCTTTTAACTTTTAATAAATAATCTAGTGATATTAATATTCCGTAATCATGTTCTAAGACTAATTATTTAACTTACTTATATTTTATTAGTTTTAAATAATTTTATCTTTTTTCTTTTATTTTAATTATTTTTATTTTAAAAAAAATAAAATAAACCTAAACTACCCAAACCACCCCACAAGTCCCACTTTCACAAAACCTCTCCCCCATTATCTGCCAATTTTCCTGTAACACAAACACACACACACGATACATAACACACACACACGACACAAACACACACATACACTAATCATATATAACACACACATGCACACAACACAGGGAGGAGGAAGAAACCAAAAGAGAAAAATCAAAGCAAAAAAAAAAGAGTGGAAAAGAAAGGAAAACAGTAGGAAGAAAGAGGAAGGGAAAAATAAAACATAAGAAGAAGACTTCGAGTTTTGAAGTTCCGGTCGAGTTCTCGGTGACGTCTATCGTTCTTCTCTTTTAGTTAATTCACTATTCAGGTTTTTATCCCATCCCTTACTATTTATTTTATAAGTTTCGTCGTGAGCAATAGCATGAATAAAGTTATTTTCAATGGTTTCTTATCGTTATCTAGCGGGTATATTTCATCACTTATATGTAGTTCGGGCTCTATATTTTTAATATACAATTCGTTTGTTGGTTCAAAATAATATTCGTCAAAATGATTTTGAGTTTTGCGTAAGATTACTTTTAGAGTTGTTAACGTTAGAAGATATAGCGGTACATTTAATTAGTGCGCGATTAGTGTAATTGTGTTTAAATGAGAACAATAATGTAGGATTCATGCATGCATGCATGCATGTAAAAATAGAAGAAGAGAGAAAACAAGCCAAAAAATAGAAAAAAAAAACAAGAAAACAAAAAGGAGAGGAGATTACGAAAAAAAAAAAACATTGAAGCCAAAGAAAAAAAAACGTTTGAAAAAAAAATTGCGACGTAGACAACACACGACGGAGAAGAGAAGCATGGAAACAGTTGCAAAGAAAGAAAGCAAAAGTTGAGAGAAAGGAGTTAGAGTTTAGGGTTGAGTCTCCGTTTTTGAGTTTTTCGGTTTGAGTTCGTGGCTCCAAAAGCTAGCCATTGCTAACTTTGCAAATTCCAAGATTGTAGAAGATTTCGCTAGAAGTTTATTTTCTCATGAGGTACCCTCAATTTTTCTCTCTTTGTAAAATTTATTTGGCGATTATGTGAAAACATGACCAAGCTTATTCTAATCAATGAAAACGTCATATTTCTTTTTGAGTGAACTCACTTCTTTGGTTGTTATCAATGTATCAGAATATGAGTGTAAGAACATGGGTGCAATTAATGTATAGGATTGTTTGTTTCTTATCTAAAGTCTTAATATTCGCAAATCCTGAGTGTACATATATGTGTTTTGATTCTTACTAATTTAGAGGTCGAATCAAATTTGTCTGTAACCATGCATCTTGTAAAATTTTAATTTAGACCGAGCTGAAGTTATTTTATTTTTAGAATAGAAAGGCATAGAAGATAGTTTCGCCATAGTAATTTGATTCCCATTAAGGTCAGTTAAATAAAAAATATATATTTGGAATTTTATTCAAAGAAAAATGAAGCGAAAGTTAAATTAGAAAGAAATTCATGGCTATTCTTGTCTTTAAATATAATTCTTATCATTTAATGGTGCTAGTAAGATCATTCAATGTATAGGTATATAGTATCTGTGTCGTTATAGAGACGTGGTATGCATATTATGAAAGTGTGTGTGTGAGGTGATGAAATTGTGTATCTGGGTGGCAACGTGTAATTTTTTTTTCATGGCATATTCATGCTTTGTTAACATTATTCTTACAAATTAACTCTTCTTTTCATATTTGGACCTTTAAGATGCTCTGTGTATATATCAAAGATGGTTGCTATTTTACCTCGTTTTGGTCTGGTATAATCTCCTATTGGATATAAAGGTGGACAAAGAGTGAATCTCACTTTTATTTTATAAGCTCTCAGCAGAAATATTTCAATTCCTCGAACAATGTCCCAGATCTTTTCATCAATTTAGTATGAGTTTGAATGACTTGGGTCGAGGTTTTATTCAAGATTTGTTGTCATCAATAAAAGAAAAGAGAGGAAAATCTACTTGTAGGGGAGTGAATTCATAAATAATAAGTTAGGTTCTTAACTTCAAAAATAATTAAGATTTAACATACAAGAGAAATTAGCGATGAAGTTGGAAAGCCCTGCTACCGGCTATTCATTATAATAAAATCTATCATACCATTTGAAGCCGATCTAATTGGGTTGGATAGACTCTAAACCCGCCAGGTGCTTATCTAGATTGGAAAAAATGAGAACGATCCATAAATGCCCCAAAGGCACGAGAAGTATATCAAAATTCGTGGTATGATCGGAAAGTACTGCTACCGACAAGCCACACATTAATATAATTAAAATTTATTTAAAAGAATAAAAGCGAGATAGAAGTCACCTTTGGGCCAACAAATATTATATATCCAAAAGATTAATTTAAGTCGGCGTAAGTCATTAAAGCGACCGTGCTAGAACCACGGGACTCGAGGGGTGCCTAACACCTTCCCCTCGGTCAACAGAATTCCTTATCTGGATTTCTAGTTCGCAGACCAAGAAATATAAATAAAGAGTCATTTCCTTCTGAATAGGGATTCAATAAAGTGACTTGGAACACCCAAACTCAATTCCAAGTGGCGACTCTGTAAATAAAATAATCCCTTTTCAAAACGTCACTTTAATTGGAAAAACCCATTTTCTCTAAAACCAACTCCCTAGCGGGGTCGGATGCGGTGAAAAACAGGGGGTGTGACAAAACTAAAATAATATATTATATAGGAAATTTTATTTTTTTGAATGATTCCATAATTTTAAAAAATAAAGTTGAAAATTATAAATAGATTTTAAATGTTTTATTTCTTTAAAAAAATTTAACTTCAAAAAGCACACCCACAAAATAGAAGTAAACTCAAGATAATTTGTATGTGACAGAAGATCACTGAAGTTCACTAATATACAATTAGATAAATTCAGGAAAAATATATCTAGATTATAAAATAAATTACATAATATTGTTTGTTAGTTTGACATAGTTACTTTTAAATTTAAATTGAAAGATAAAGAATCTTTTTAAACTTGAATATAAAAATAAATATTTTTATTTGATTTTTGTGCATCCTAATTAGTAATACAATTATATAAATCGAGTAAAAAAATATTTAGATTATAAAATCAATTATTTGAATTTTGGTTGTAAAATAAGCAGTTTACTACCCTATTTTATATTTAATTTTTTATTTTTTTTCTTTAAAGAAGAACAACTTTGTTCCTTATTTGTAGCAACGAACAATAATTTTTTTACCTCTTTGTTTACTTTATTTTTAAAATGGAATTTATTTAAATTAATAACTTTTTGAATCTAACTATTAATCAAATTATATCGCAAGTATCAGAAAATATTAAATTTAAAAATATATCAAAGATGAGTATTTGAATTTAATTTCAAAAAGTTTAAAAACTATATGAGCGACCAATTTATTTCTGATGGGATAAAGAAAAAAGAATTTACAAATAGTTAATAAATTAAATTAAATTAAATTTTTGAAAAAAAGTAAAATATTTTTTAAAAAAACTGCCATGAAGAACTCAATTTAAAAATTGAGTGCAAAAATACACCGTCAAACATAAAGTTAGTACATTATTTTCTTGAACAATTTTGAATGGTTATATAACATATGATAATATTATGAGGCAGAGGATATAAGAAATAAGATAGTGTTTCATGATATTTCATTTAAACCTTCAGCACAATGTATTATAAGTCTTTGATGAAGCAATTTATATGGAGCAAGAATTAGATGTTTGTAAATTTAGAGGGGAGAAAATATCACGTGATTTTTTATTATTTACACAAGTTTTGATAGACAAAGTTACTCATACTTTATTGATAGAAATTTGCAGGTGCCCATGAAATTATGCAAGTGATTTCGGACATCACATTTGTAAGAAAAAATCTTCTGATTTAATTTATTTTTTGAGTTTTTTTTGTTGTTTGTTAATTCAATGATAATAGTTTTTATCTTTAAATAACTATTTTCAATATCAGGTTATTTACTTCTAATCAACTTAAAATGTTGGTTAATATTTTAAATTATATACATATTGTTTTATTAATCTTTTAACCAATTAATTTTAATTTTATGTAAAAGTTGACAATAGATATTTTGTGTAGCATTTGACAATATGTAATTGCTGCATGCTTCAACTATTATAGCAGTAAAGGCAGAAGACAAAGAAACAAAGTCAGAGTTCAGTATATTCCTAAACAACAACAACAATTTCATTCTTCTCTCCTCTCTTTCTTTCCTTTTTTTTTTTTTAAATATTTCATGATGAAGTTTGAATTTTTTTAAGTTCATTATTGTGATATGTTACAAGATGATTTGAATTTACATTATATGTTCTATTAAAGAGGTCTTTGACATGTTGAGAAGGTGTGACTTGAAATTTACATTATGAGTTCATCTTTTGTTGAGTTTAGCTATAGATAATTAGAATTATTATTTAGCAAGAATTTACACGTTTTTGCTTTTATTTTTACTAGTTTAGGTGTACGCGCCTGGCGTGTGTTCCTCACTTTAATGAGTTCAAATATTACACTAAATAGAATTTTTTTAAAATAATAAAGATGAATATAATAATTAAATTTAATATCTTTGAATATATAAAGATGGAGAATTTATTTATTAAACCTAACCTTTGCCAAAAATATTTTTAAAAGTCGATCGACATTTATCTATCATCTGTAAATTACAACAAAACAATACAATTATAGAGACATCAAAATAATACAATTAAATTTAATCTTTACTCACAAAAATTTTCTCAAAGTCATTCGACACTCATCTACCACCTGTAAACAATAACAAAATAATACGATAATAGAGATATCAAAATAATACAATTAAACCTAACCTTTACATAAAAAAAAATCCTCAAAGCCGACCAACTTTAATCTATCACCTATAAATTGCAACAAAATAATACGAGAAAAATGATATCAAAATACTACAATAAAACTTAAATTTTACACACAAAAATTTCTCAAAGTCGATCGAGATTCATCTACGAATTATAAACTACCACAAAATAACAAACTAATAGAGATGATAACACAATTAAACCTAACCTTTACCTAAAAAAAATTTTCAAAGCCGACCCACATTAATATTTATCTAGCATCTGTAAATTAAAATAAAATAATAAGATAATAAAAATATCAAAACAATATAATTAAACCTAACCTTTACACAAGAAAATTTCAAAGCCAACTGACATTCATCTACAACCTATAAACTATAAAAAAAATAATATAATAGTGATCACAAAGCTTCGGTTTTGATCTAACTAATTCTTGTCTGAGCGAAAATTTTGACCCTAAAGAATGATTTGAATGAAAAAAAAGAAGATATATGTATACACACATGTCGAATTCTATTATGCTGACAAAAACAGTGAAGAAGTTGAGGGTTAGAAAATTAAACATCCACCAATCTGGACATGTAATTGAATCAAGTTAGATGAGCATCAATCATATTCTCCCAATAGGCAAATCGTTTTTTTCTCTAATTTAGCGTACATCTCAATATTTATAAAAGTATTTCCTTAATAGAGTCTTATTTTAGGATTATTTTCTAATTGAACAGTAGAAAGAAAAATATTAATTAATTCTCCTATCATATATTTTAAGAGTCTCATATGTTTTAAGAAAAGAAAAATATTAATTAATTCTCCTACCATATATTTTAGGAGCCCTATATATTTTAGAAAATCTAGTTAATATAATAAAAAATAATTAAATAATAAATTTAAAAAATAGTGAAAAGATAATTTTGTCTAAAGAAGGGTCTTTTAATGAAGGACAAAAAGTTCAAATCACTTTTTAAGGGTCTTCACACTTTTAATATATTGTAGATATAGATTATAGATTTAATAACGTAAAGTTTAAAATTTTGTACTCATTTATAAACAACTAATAAATGATCGTAAATTATATGATTTAAATTTTATAATTGATAAAAAAAATCAATATTATTATTAAATTAATAAGATAATAATATTTACAATTTTTTTCAGTTGAAAAATTTATAAATAATAAAAAATTTAATAATATGATTAGATAATAATATTTATGATTTTTTTCTCTTGAACAATTTTCGCGCATCGCGCGGGGACGATTGCTATTATATTATAAATAGCAAGAAAGTCTTGCATAGATAGTTGCCAAGTGGTTGAATAGGATAATATAATGTGGTACTTTTTAGGCCAAATTAGTTAGGTTAGGTAAAGCTAGTTATTAATTTTTTTAATGTAAAATTAAAAATAATAAATATTTTCTATTTTAAATAAAAAAATTTTGGGAAGTTACAACATAAGAATAACGTGCACATATTATTTAATAGAAATTATTACAAGTTAACAGATTTTTATAGCAACTATTAAACTTAATTTGTTATAAATGTATTTACATTATAGTGAATGTCTATCAAGATCTAGTTGATATCTATCAGGATTTGAAATATGTGTCTTTTAGTGAGAAACTAGGAGTAAATTTCTCCTATAAATAGAAGGGTTTCCTTCATTGTGAATCACACATCAAGATCCCTCAAGAGAAATAACAAATACTCTCTCTGTTCTCTCTACTCTTCTTCTTTATTCTTTATTAGTTTATAACACGTTATCAGCACGAGACTCTATCAAACAAGGTGAAGTTATAAATCTAAAGATAATTTCAAGGTTAGTAATTCTTTATGTTATCTTTCTTGTGTTACTAATAATATAATTATTTTTGAATTTGAGAAAAAATAATTGGTTTGGAACCATTTAAGTTTTAAATTTATTCCACAAGAACAATATTATCAAAAGGGATGATAATATACTGGGTTCAAGTCCCATCGATTTATGCCTAAGACGTCTTTATATGGATAAGACGTTGAGTTTGAATCTCGATGCACCATATTTGATGATATTATGATGGCTAAGGCAAAATAATAGATATTTGGTAAAACATATCCATTGATATGCTCCATGAAGTGAATATGGTAGCAATATATGTGAATCTTAAAGTTGACAACTTGCTCCATTCTTGAAGTAAATGCAGTAGCAGTGTATAATATGTCTGAAAGAAGACATGTGATGATATTTTCACATACTTATTGTGATTATAATTAAAGATATGTTGGAGAAAAGTTCTCTACATTATATGCATGCCTTAGTTTGCTCCTAAAGTTGCAATATTTTAAATGAGGCTATAAGATATCATAATTTGATAGGCTTAAGGTACGATTATATTCCATTCCAGGGGAATGAGAAGCTTATTACAATGCAAACGTGCACTTGATTGTGATGGTATCACAACTCACCTCCGAATAAGGCAGAATAACTTAGAAGAATTGTTTTGAAATCTACTTTTGAAGTATTAAATTCGAATATTTATTCATGTGATAGTAAATCTGAAATTTACTAAAGCAAAAAGTCACATGTCATGGTAAACTTGGAGTTTACTAGAATAAAAATTCATAAATTGACATGAACGATTGCGATATTCCAAAGATGTGTGAACATATATTGAAGAATTAGAAAATTCTTCATTATTTTTAATATTGTGTGTTCTCATGACAAGTTGGTTGGACCAACTAATGTTGGGATTTGATCCCTCAAAATTTGAAAATTATAAAAGGTGAATATGGGTCCGTTTACCTACTATGTGATATGTTGAAAAGATGCATCAATATAAGATAATCACTTGTACATTTATTGTCAACCTGCAGTTTGGCATTCATAAAGTTGTTTGCTCAATAAAATTGAGTGAAGAACTTAACTTTCAGATTGTGTAATTCATCTTAATGATGATGGTTTACCATTGAATGTCTTCGATAAATAGCTGAACTATTGTTAATGAGAACAAAGCTTCATGTGTTGGTTTGAAATATGATATAGTATATATAAAAGTACTTGTATGCATCAAACCAATAAAATATGATTAATTCCCCCTCAAAGTTGGTCCTGAGTCAAAAACCACACGTTGTACATCTAATAGTTTTGATGTGGGTATACGATTAATGAATATACCATGATGCACAAAGATGGATTCCTCAAAGAAGATGGAGGATGTATGTTAGTTTTCCTAACATAAGGGGGAAGTTATAAGCAGCTATGAAATATGTTAGGAATTATCATCAGACCCTCATTCAAAAGATAATTCAAGTCAAATGCCAAAAGTATCTCATATTAAGCTGCAAGTGCTCTTATTTTTTGTTCATAACGGACAAAGTCTATGCATGCGTGAAGCATGGTACACCAATTGATTCAAAATGAAATAAATCCTTGAAAAGGATAAGGAGAAAATTATCATAATAAGAAGGTAATGTCTACTACATAACACTTCATGAAACCTTATGAGAGGTTCAGGTACCTGAAAATAACGAAGTGATGAGATCTCAAAATGTTATGTCGTATTGTGAATTGGTACAAAATGATATATCATCAATATCTTTGATACAATATTGTGAAAGATTATGAGAATCCGAATTCTACGTTTATTTAAGCATGCTGACGTAGAAACATTTATCAAGTGATTTGAAAGGATGCATTTTGGTAAGCATAAAAACTTATTTGATTTGCAGTACAGACACTTGAAGATGTCACACTTGACATGTTGGATATTGTCACTTGACAATAATCTGCATGAAAATCCCTAAAGGATTCAAAAATGTCTGAAGCATATAAAGTTTCTGGGAAACTTATTTATTATCCTTATAATGGATAAATTGATGGTTTGAAAATCATTCAAACTCTTGGAGAGTTTTCAAAAGCAATAAGATTATTTGCTGAAATGCGAAACATACCGAATTAGATTGGTCCTGAAGTACCATATCTTATTCCAATTGGTGTACTAATATATCTTGCAAATACTACAAGGCCTGATATAGCTTTTTCAATTAATTTGTTAGCAAGAAATAGTTTTGCTCCTATTAGGAGACATCAAAATGAGATCAAACACATGATCTTATTTTATTATAAAGATTGTAGTATCGATCTTATTGATTATGCTAATGCTGGGTATTTAATTAACCCGCATAAATTTCGATCCCAAACAGGCTATGTGTTCATATGTGAGGATACTACCATATCTTGGAGATACACAAAGCAATCAATCGTAGCCACTTCATTGAACCATGATGAGATAATAGTTGTTCATGAAGCTAGCCGAGAATGTGTGTGGTTGAGGTCTATGATACATCTCATTCAAAAAAAATGTGGTTTAAAATATGACAATGTACCCATAATTTTATACAAAGATAATGCAGCATGCATAGCACATCTTAATGGAGGATTCATAAAAGGAGATAGAACGAAGCACTCTTCATCAAAACTTTTCTACATGCATAAGCTACAAAAGAATGGTGATATTAACGTGCAACAGATTCGTTCAAGTGACAATGTGACTGATTTATTCACCAAGTCTCCTCCAATTGCAACTTTCGAGAAGATGGTGCACAAAATAGGGATGCAAAGGTTCAAGGATGTTCTCATTAGGGGAGTTAATACGCGTTGTACTCTTTTTTCTTACGAGCTTTTGTCCCACTGGATTTTCCTTGTAAGATTTTTAATGAGGAAGTTTACATGTGTATTGTTAAAGATGTGTACTCTTTTTCCTTCACTAGATTTTTTTTTCCACCAAGTTTTTTCTAGTAAGGTTTTAACGAGGCACATTATCTATCAAATAGACATTCAAGGGTGTGTGTTATAAATGTATTTACATTATAGTGAATGTCTATCAAGATCTAGTTGATATCTATCAGGATTTGAAATATCTGTTTTTTAATGAGAGACTAGGAGTAAATTTTCCCTATTTATTTAGGATTTCCTTCATTGTAAATCACACATCAAGATCCCTCAAGAAAAATAACAAATACTCTCTTTGTTCTCTCTACTCTTCTTCTTTATTCTTTATTAGTTTATAACATAATTTTTTTTATTGAATTAACATATTTAAATTTAATTTATATGTTAACATATTTAAGAGACTTATATTTGAACATAATTTATATCTTAACAAACTGAGAAGTTACAGCATAAAAATATTTAAGAGACTTATAAAAAAAAAATATTTTCTATTTCAAATAAAATAATTTGGGAAGTTACAGCATAAGAACAACGTGCACATATTATTTAATAAATTTATCAAGAACTTTTTAAATTATTACAAGTTAATAATTAAATATTAAAAAATAATAATTAAATATTTATTTAATATAATAATAAATATTTATTTTGTATAATTTTAGTAAAATAATAATTAACTAGGAATTTATATAAAATTTGAGAAAAAGTTGTAGAATTATTTTAATCATAGTAAAAACATTAAATAAGGAAAAAAATTAGTATCACATATTACACTATTTAGATAAACATAAATGAAAAAAATTAATAAATATATAAAATTATATAAAATGTTTCAAGCAAAAACAAAGAAGACAATGGTTTTAAGTTGAGATATAAAATACTCACGTGAGGCTTTGATTCGTAAGATGTTAGTTCAGTTTTTTATCAAAGTATATTACTCAAAATTTCTAAATTGCCATCATATCAATATGAGAATTAACCCCAGTATCCATCTTCTTTTCAAATCCTAAAACTCTATCTCACTCACGTCTTATTATTTTTTCACTAGCCTCCCACATAATTACTTTCACAACAAAAATATTCAGCAGTTTGTATCTTTTTCTAATGCAATTTCAATTTTATAAATAATTTACATTTATCATCTCACCCACGTCCTCTTATTTTTTCACTAACCTCCCACACAACCACTTCCACAACAAAGAACTAAGCAACTGTAATTTTTTCTAATAAAATTTGAATTTTATAAATAAATCTTGCTAAATAAATCACATTTATTATCTCACCCACTTCCTCTTATTTTTTCCACTAACCTCCTACACAATTACTTTCACAACAAAGATACTAAGCTACTGTAACTTTTTCTGATAAAATTTCAATTTTATAAATAAATCTTATTTTTTATTTTCAAGTCAATTTCAATATAAGTAGTCTCCTACAAATACACATCCAACGCAGATTTAACTGTCTCAAATCCGGTAGCATAGCTTTTATGAAAACACATATTAAAAATTATGACAAAAGTTGATTATATAAGTTAAATTATAGATAACAAAATGGACTGAAACTTGAAGGTAAGGGTTGTACGTGTGTTGCATGCTACACCAAGAAACAAATCAATTTTTCTTCTGTCAATTGAGTTGGTTCTTCAAGATGAAAAGGTATTTAAAATTATTCTATATTTTACTATTTTCTGTATCAATACTAACTTATTAATTCTAATTTATGTTCTCATTTATTTATTTGTAGGGAGAAAGAATTCATGCAACAATTCCACGTTCTGTTGTCCATCGTTTCAAAGTAGAAAAAATACAATAAAAAAATGGGATTGTATGTTATGAATACTTTCATTGTTGAGCCAAACAAAATGTATTACAAAATAACTTTACATAACTTTAAGCTTGAGTTTACCCCCAAGACAATTGCTTTGGAGACAACTGATTCAGATTTTGGCTTAAATATTTTTAATTTTCGGTTGTGTACGGATTGAAAAATCACATTGACATTGATGACACTCAACTACTTGATAATTTTTTCTGTGTTACTATTTTAATGTTTTTCTATCCATGCTTCAGGTGTCATCGGCCAAATTGTATGTCATTCTGACAACAAACTCATCAACTTCGAGATGGTATAATCAGTCAATTTTTGAATGTTGTTATCGAAGATCATGAGTAAGATTGTGATTCAATTAATACTTTTAAATATTTTTTTACAATTTTAATTTCTAATATTTGTTCATTAATGCAGAAGAAACACAATTACAACAACTTTTTGGGAAAACGTTGTTGATAAAATCATGCTCCACTTGCACAATTTGATTGATCAACTTGTCATTATTGTTATGCAGCTTATAAGAGGGAAAAAATTTCAAGGTTTATCAATATTCTAGCTTACACTTTAGATATCGGTGTCAGTTAAAAAAATACTTTATGCTAATACTATCTTAACATTTATAGGAGTATATTCTGTGCAGAACACATGAGATTCCTCCAAACTATGAATTAATCCAAATCTTCTCCAAGCTAATGATTTCAAATTCAGGTTTCCTTTATACTATAATACATTTATGTTGATACTAAAATAAAAATCATGTGCATCACTAATATAAAAAGAGTGCAGATTAGGAAGTGTATCTGAAGCTAACCCTGAAATGTTAAATCAAGCGTCAGCGTAGTTTTTCTATGTATGAAGAATTAGTTGCTGGTGTTTTGCCCCTTTTCGATTAGAAGGGTTTGAAATATTTGGTTTCGAATTTTTAAACTATTTCAAAACTTTAAAGAAAATTTTGAAATAATTTAAGAACTTACAGATTCGCCACTTGATTTTTGAGAAAATATCAAGAAAAACTAAAAATATTACTTAAAAGATTCAAAACAGAAAAAATCTTTTAAGTTTAGAAATTCTGAGTAAGTGGTTCCTATTAATACTCTCGGAAGGTTGTTAAGACACCAAGAGTACCCGCTAACTTTCGGTTATCAGGACTATTTAAAAATAACTTTTTTGACTAACTTTAAAAAGAAAAAAATAATTTTTGAAAAGAAAACGATTAAGAAAAAAATTGTCTTCAACATTTGTGCAAAACAAATTTAACGATTTAGCGAAGATTTTTAACTAAGTCTAAGAAAACTAAGAACAATTAGCATATAAAGGGGAAAGGGGGAGACTAAATGACTTAAGCCATTAGACTCAAATTCATAAATCCTGTCCTAAGATAATTTGGGCTTTTAGCCCATCTTCACCTGTCCTAATCTAAACCATGGGCTTTTGGCCCATAACCTGTCCTTAGAGCTGTCAAGATGGGCTGACCCAACTCAACCCTAGCGGACTAGAGAATTAAATGGGCTAGGATGGGATAACCCTTTTAACTAAAGGGCCTTTAAAATAGTGGCTCAACCCAGCTCTAAGCGGGCTGCGGGTTGGGACGAATTGACCCTTTAGAAAAAATAAAAGTAACCCAAAACATGATAAACGAAAATATTGTAAGTACTAGACAATTCACTAACTTTTATGGTTTCACTTTAATATGTCTCCTACTAGTTTTTAGCATGTTATAGGCATCTTACTAATAACTTTAGGGGTCGTTTGGTTGGGAAAGAGTTATTCCAAAATAATTAATCTTGGGATTAGTTATTCCAAAATTAGTTATTCCACCATGTATATGGGATAATTTATCTCATCACTATAATGTAAATGGTGCGATAAATAATATCGGTACTAACTAATACCTCATACCAAACATGGGATAAAATAGTCCTTTATTTTATCTCGAACTATTTATCCTTTATACCTCACACCAAACGATCCATAGTTGTAATTAGCTCATGACATTTACTGTAATAAGCAGAGAAATAGCTAAAAATTTCATAGGAAAATTCTAATATGGTTAAGATAATAAATACAGAAATGCACAAAGTATCTACATAAAAGAAGCAAGACTATAACAGAAGAGGGCCTAAATTTAAATAACAGAATGTTGCATTAAGCAAAGGCAACAACTACTAAACCATCACGAATAAACGCAACTTTTAAAATTTCACAACTAAAAGCAGCTTACCAGCCATTTCAAACACACACTAAGAACTTTCAAAAAATTAGTATCAACCAAATGATGGATAAAAAAAGTAGTAAGTTTGAAAAGATTGACAAAATCCTAATTCCTAATAAATAAATGACCAACTAAAAAATATTTAATAATCATTTTTAATGTACTAGCCCACGGGCTGGCCTCTAAAGCTGATGGGTTAGGCCTCTGAGGCCGACGGGTCAAGTAAGGCCGGGCTTATAAGCCTCGTTTCTAAATGGGCTGAAAAAACTTAGTCCAATCCCACTTAATTAAAGGGGTGGATTGGGTCGACCTCACGGGCCAAAGCCCATTTTGACAGCTCTACCTGTCCTAAGCTAGTTTTCAGACCTTTGAGGCCCAAAATTTGTTTCACCTGTATTAAATTACAACTTTGGCTTCGAGACCCAAATGAATAAATAAATAAATAAATAAATAAAAAAAGAAAATAATAAAAATCGAGACTTTTCAAGTCTCTTAGTAACCTCATTAATAGGTTTTCACCTATTTTCCTTCTTCTTTCATCTTCTTGCACCCGGACGCTATATAATCGACTTTGAGTTTAAAACTTCGGACTTGACTCAGAGAGACGGGTCTCATTGGCCCATTACTAAATGTAAGAGGAAAAGATTCTGTTTGAACTCCAAAATAGATTCATGCAAAGAAAAAGATAAAAGAAAAAAAATTAATATGTGTTTGAGAATTCTACATTTAATAGATAAATGATGAGATGGAAAAATAGCATTCTCAAACATAAAGAAATAGTAAGCTATGATATCAAAGCAAGCCAAATTATCCGACGAAAAGGAAATTAACCCATCTCCTAAACAATCGAAATTAACCCATCTCCTAAACAATCTTATAAAAAATTGAATCTAGCACAATATAATTAACTAGACTTGAAAAGAAGACAAGAATCCACAAACATAGTTGCTTAAAATTTGGACAAATAAATTAACTCATATTTTCTCCAAATACTATGATATGATAAAGTCTAAGACATGTTTTCATTAAGCAAAAAAAAGGAGAATGAGCAAGAGATGAGAAAATCTTTCATAGCACCTTAAATATGAAATACAAGACATACTAATGCAACAACACTTTTTAATACAAAGTGGATCAATCAACATATCTATAACTTAGAAGAAAAAAAATCACTATAACATATGAATAACAATGGAACGTCTAAATGAATAAAACCACTTTAAGTAGTAAACCAATAAGTGAAGTGAAGCAAATAGCATATATTAAGCATATTTGAGAAATGATATTCGAAGACAAGATATGAGAAATAGTAAAAGATTAATTCTAAAAAAAAGTGTCCAATTATGTCAACTCATATTTTAGTTCTACACTATTTCAACAAAACATATAACCGTAACAACTTTTAAATCTAAACAAGAGAAAATAAAGGACAATTTTTACCACGAAAATGAGTAACTCGTTACTTCAAATTGAGAAACATTTTACAGACCTTTAACAATAGTAACCATTTCTTTTTGACATAAAGAAAATAACTTTACATAGTAAAAGTAAAATATCCACTGATAACGAATTTAAACAAAGCATGTGCATGCATTTCAATCAAAGATCAAAATTTTACCCATAATAATCAAAGAATAAAGCCAAAAGACGAAACAATCAATATTAACTATTTTTTTCAATATAAAGGAAACAACTTTACATGCTAAAGTTAAATATATCCGTCAACAATCAATTTAAACAAAACATGAGTACATATTTTAAGCAAAGATCAAAACTTTATCCATAATAATTAAAGAATAAAGTCAAAAGACGAAACAATCAATATTGACTATTCTTTTCAAACATAAAGGAAACAACTTTACATCCTAAAAACAAATATATACGCCAACAATGAATTTAAACAAAGCATGAGTACATATTTTAAGCAAATATCAAAATTTTATTTATAATAATCAAAGATAAAGCCAAAAAGAAATACGTTCAACTATTGCTAGCTCATTTTTTATACCATGAATATGAAAATAGCCATAACATCGATACCATAACATCCTATAACCATCAAGGCCCTCTACAACAAATAATTCAAGCAAATAAAATTACAACTATGAACTACGAAGAAAAAAAAGATGAAGAAGAAAATGATAATAAAACTAAAAAAGGGGAAAGGTGTGTTTTACCTTTTTTGGGGCAGCAAAACGAAACTACAAGCTTTTTTCGGAGTCTTGATCACCACCGAAAAGCGTGCAACTCGAGAACTTCTATTAGCCCACGAATTTCACGAAAAAAGAAAATTTTTTACTAGAATAAAAAAATTCTTGTTTGCTCAAAGCTTTTTTTTTTTCAACCTTGAGACTTTTTTGACTTTGAAACTTTTTCTTCTTTGAAACTTGTTTTCTAACAAAATAATGATAGTATTTATAAGAAAGGATGGAGATTCAATTCTATTACTCCACCAATGTGGGAGAAAGAATTTAGGGGTGCTTTTGAAATTTTTAAAAATGAAGATAGGGTGGGGTGAAAGATAAGGTAGGGGAAATTGTACAATGTAGTATAATTTTTTAATTTCAAAATTAAAAAAAGGACAAGGTTGAGGGGGGAATTGTATAATGTAGTACTAATTTTTAATTTTAAAATTCAAAAAAAGGACAAGGTTGAGGGAAATTGTACAATGCAGTACAATTTTTGAATTTTAAAATTTGAATTTTGGGATTTGAATTTGACTTTGGTGGGAATTGGGTAGAAATTATGAGAGTTTTTGAAAATTTAGGGTTATTTAAAATATAACCCTAATTGAGATTTAAAATTTAGTCAAATTTATTTAATTTTGACCAAATTGAAAATCAAAAGGCCGATTTCATTGCAATTATGGCCAATTTGATTTCAATTATGGCCAAATATAATAGATTGACTAAATTAAATTAAAAATTCAATATGAATTAATACTTCTTTTAATTCTGAGCTTCTTGATTTAATAAAATCAAATAAATATTTCTTCAAATAAGTTAATTTTGGAAATAAATTTTATTTAAATCAAGACTTTAGTCGTTTAGATTAATTTTCAAGCTTAATCAATAAAAGTTCAATTTTGATAAAAATATTCATTTAAGTAAAAAAATTATAATATGTAAATACGAAAATGTATAATTGTCAATTAAATGACAAAATTAAACCAAAGAAATATTTTAGAGCTCATTTATCCTGATGAAATAAATATTTCAATTGTATTAAAAATTGAAGAAATCGAGGGTTAAATTTTATCGTGGAGGACAAAAATTAGGTATCAATAGCTGGCACTGTGCAACGTAAAAATGTTAAAGAGTTTCTTGATTCCGTGCAAGTGAAATATTCTCTATATTAATTTCTACACAAAGTACATGATACTGTTGAAATTTCATACAATTTTTATACATGATTATTTTTCGTTTTTACAGGTTAGACATTTGTGGATTGTTGCAAAAGTAGTGAACTTAGAACTTAAGAACAATTGGTCATATCTGGAATGCACAAAATGCCAGAAGAGTGTTGATGAAGTTGCTAAGAATATGTTTTACTGTAAGAAATGTCGTCGGGATTATCAAACAGCTACTCATAGGTTTGACCTGGATATTAGTTGCTTAAAATTACAAATTTAATCAATATTTTATATTTAAACAAAATATGATATCAAGTAAAGAACTCAAATTAAGGTGATGGATGATATTGGGTTGTCTCTTTTTTGCTTGGGATAACGAAGCAATTACACTTATTGAAAAAGTTGCTTCGAAATTAAAAGACTGTTCGTTAGAAGTATATCATATTTTCTTAGTTTGTTTTATGGATCTTACAACTAATACAACTAATATCATATTAGATTTTTTATTCTCCTTACGAGTGTTCCGATCCGATCGAGTTGGATGTTCTTCTTGATAGAATCATCATGGTTAGAGTGAATGTTAAATATGAAAATATTGAATCACGTGATCGAATCTATGGAGTTTCAAAGATTAATGACGACGAAGAACTGATAAATCAATACAAGAAATTAACAAAAGAAGATGCAACCACAATATGTATGATTTTACTATAAAAAAGAGTAATTGTTAGTAGTCTGAACTTTACCATTAAAGGGGTGTTTAATTCTATTTATATCTAAAAATAGAAACCTCATATCAATGTTGAAGAAGCCATAGACTCTAACAAGGTATTCAACTTTTTTTTATTTTAAAAAAAAATTATAATAGATATTTCAATATTTATGTAATTTTAAAATAACTATTTCCTATTTTCCTTTTTTTTGGGTTAGGATTCCACAAATGATAATGAGAAGATGTCTCCTATAAGGATTTATACTGCAAAGAGAGATAAACCAAAAAATAGAGGATGTCTATCAAAAGTTACTGGTGATGTTGATCTGCTATTAGGTAACAAGGCCAAGAAGATGACTAAGAAGGAGAAAAATTCCTAAAGGAGTGGACGTGTGATAATTTTTCTTTAAAAATTTTGCTAGATATTTTTTTACTTTCTGGCAATCTAGATCTAGATTTAGGTATGATCCAGAATTACTTTTAATTTTGTGTTTTCACCTATTTCTTTTAAGAATCATCACTTTATCATATCTAAGTTTTTTACTTCTATGTTAACGATGTATTTTAATATTAATTAATTAATGAATTTAATGTTTTCTTCCTTTCATGTCTTTTTGAAGTTTGTACATCTGTATCAGTTTTTCTTTTAGAGTTTCAATACCCTATCATTCATATATCTTAGTGCACAAATTATTTATTTTATATAACGGCAAAGGGTCTCTTGCACAATATTTTTTCAAGAAGAAAAAAAATGAATAACTCAATAATACCTCATTCGTCAGATTTAAAAAATGAGATTTAAAATGTTAAAACCTTCTGTTATAGCATAAGATTTAAAACTAACTTATCATAAAACGTGACATATTCACTGCTACAATTAAGGTTCATTACTAACCTGAGGATGAACAATTTGTGACCTAGCACAACTTAAATTGTACTTTCCAAGATTAAGTTTAGCATCCTACCACGACTCATGAACATTATATCTATAGATTCCACCACAAAGATAAAATTTAATCATATTCTTCAATGATATGGCAACTTCTGTTGAGGATCTAACATATGCTAAAATGAAATAGTGAAGGTTTAAAAATAATGATGTTGTATTTAGAAGAATCTCAAGTACTAAGTGGTTTACTCCATATGATCAAAGAACTACCATGTCAAGTGCATTCAAGTTCAACCTTTGATGCCAAGCATGAAAGGATTGTTAAGTTAATGATGTATTAATAATGTCAAGTGACTCAAATCTCAGGAACTTCTAATAACTATCTGATACAAGAATGATCAAGAATGCAACAAAGCAAACACCCAAAACAGTCCACAAGAAGAGAAACTGTGGACTATCTAGGTGACCACTCTCGGATTCGCTACTTACAACAAGAATGGAGAGAATAATAAGTGTTTACACATGAAATCAACCCTTCAATAAACTGTATTAATACAATATAATGAAGAACAACATATGTACATCAACAAGAACCTACAGATTCAACAACAAAAGATGGAACGCCGAACCGAAAACAAGATACAAGGATAGATAGTTAGACATAATAAAGTTGTAATGTTAAGAACCTAAGAGAATATGCCACTCTTTGACCCTTAATACCACATTCAACACGCACCTAACTCTTAGAAAGACACAAGATGGGAGTTCACCTCTCAAGCACCAACCTATCAAGCAAAACACCACACACAAACAATTCTACCTTTGTGTTAGGCCCTAGTTTTGGTTGGAGTCTTTCTCTCTAAGAGGAGTGTTCTTACAATATCAAGAATCAAATCTAAGACAATAAACCCTACCATGTTATATTTATATTATATTGTAAAATAATAGTTAAATGAAAAAAGGGCCCTTCCATCAAAAAGGCCCTAAGGCCAACCTATGGAGTGCATTCAAAAACTAATTTGGGCCTCATCCACACTTGGGCTTGTGCATTCTTTAGTTGGTCTTCAAGTTGCTAAAAAAATATCTAAGGTCATGATCATTCCCGTATCATACTCTCCATCTTGAGAGGAATTTGTCCACAAATTCATGACCTCACCTCTTTAGAGAGGTATTTCACACGACCAAGCATCTTCTACTTCCTCCTCAACTTGAATCCCAACCTCTTCGTGCTCTCCCGCTTGAGGCTTTCCATCAACTTTAGCTGATGCAATCACCACTTTCTCTCCTAGGTAGTATAACTTTCCCTTCCTTAGGATCACATTCCTCCGATTTGGATACTTACTAGCCTTGTGCCCCCACCCTTGACATTTGAAACATTGAAACCCTTTGGGATTGGAAGTATAATTTAATTTACCTTCATACCTTGGAGGATGTTTTTGGACAGCCTTGGGGATTTTGGGTTGGGCAGACATGAAAGAGTTCTCTTTGAGCTCCCTCTCCACCTCTAAAGCCGCTTGGAAGATGCTCTCTATGGTGTTGAATTTGTGAAGCTTCATGCGAGTGGAGATGTCCTTGTTTAACCCAACCTTGAACCGGATGATATCGTTGCTCACTTGCTCTCCTTTATGATCAAGTTTTAAGATGAATTGTTAAAATTCGGCATAGTAGGCTACCACGTTTTTGTTTCCTTGCTTCAAGTTGTATAATTTTGCAAGGAGTTCATATTGAGAGCTTTCGGGAAGGTAACTTTACCTCATAATATACCTTAACCGAACCCAAGGAGGGGGTTTCCCCTCAATTAATACATTGCCAAAACGTTTGACATACTCCCACCACGTGGTAGTATATCCCTCAAAATGAGCAATGGCGTACCATCTCTTTTTCTCCTCTGTGAGATCATTCACTTGAAAGACTCTCTTACATGCGGATTCCCTTGCAAGAAACTCTTTGGGATCACTTTCTCCCTTAAAGATCGGAAGCCCCATTTTTATGGTGTTGAGGCCAACATCCCTTTCCCGAAAACCTTGGCCGCCCCTACCTTCAAGTACTCGATTATACCTAGGTTCTACCCTTCTACCTCTCATCCCATCTTCCATCAAATAAGGATCATCATACATTCCATACCCTCCCCTTCGATTCTCCCTCACAAATCCCTCTTATTGTATTAGTGGGTTTTGGGTATTTGGAATTTGGTATAGGGGATTGGCATTTAGTGGTGGTGGTCTTTGGATTGGTTGATTTTGGTTTGGAGGAGTCAAATTTAAGAGTGGAATTTGGGTTTCAAATCCGTCATGTGGGTCTTGGTGATGTGTAGAATGATTAGGTACTTCAAGGCCTCGGCCTTGTGAATAATAGTATGCTTGAGGTATGGCATTTGGTAGGTACATTCTTTGGTGTATGGCTTCGGGGGTAATGGTTGATTATATGTTTTGGGGAGTTGAGGGATGAGAACTTCATTGGCTTTCTACCCTTTCCATCCGGCCACTAATAGAGGACACTTCCACTCCCAACTTCTCAACCGTAGCATTCACTCTAGCCACATCCCGAGACAAGGACTCAAGACTAGCTACAAGGGCATTCATAACATTATGATCCATGGTTTGTGAATTGGAAGTTTCAGGTTCCATTTTCAAATGTACCTACAAAACGAGAAAACGTTAGATGAAAATACTCTCTCATACTCTTTTGACTTGTAGTTGATGCCTTTTTTTCTTTTTCTTTTTCTTTTTTTACATATGTTGTTCAATCTAGTTGTTTTGGTGATGGTTTTTTTTTTGTCTTAAAATGAGGAAAGAAAGACTTTGGATTCTCTTTCCAAAGTTCAAAAGTTGTACACCATCTTTTCACCAAGCACTAAAAAGAAACACCTTTTGCCTTTTTTGAAAGATATTTGACACTCTTTTGGTAAGCAACTTTTGTGGTGGGTCTTTATTTGTTTGCTACTTTAGTATTGTCTTGAAAGTAGTTCCAAGACAAACACAAGACTTTGTCTCTTTCTTCTCTTTTTAAAATCAAACAACTCCTATTGTTGAACACTACTTCAAGAACAATATTAACAACAACAAGAAAAATATCAACAATAACAACTTCTTAGCCGCCCATCCTTCAACAACACTTTGACAAGAGCTCAAATCTTGGACTTTTGACTCAAGAAGTGTTAGTGAACAACAAGTTAACACAAGAAATTACTACGACAACAAAAACACACCTAAATATAGACACAAATATCGGCCAAAACAACAACAAGACACAATTTCGGCCGATACAACAAGAACAGACAGATTTGCTTCTTTTTTTCTAGAATTTTCAGATTTCAATTTTAATTTTAATTTTTCAAGTGAGATAGCCCAAAATTTGATCTTGTAGGAACAAGATCAAGTCATGATATGATACCAAATGATACAAGAATGACCAAGAACATAACAAAGCAAACACACAAAACAGTTCACAAGAAGAGAAATTGTGGACTATCTAGGTGACCACTCACGGATTCGCTACTTACAATAAAATGGAGAGAATAATAAGTGTTTACACACAAAATCAGCCCACCAATAGACTGTATTAATACAATATAATGAAGAACAATACGGGTACATCAACAAGAACCTACAGATTCAACAACAAAACATAGAAAGCTAAACCTAAAACAAGAAACAAGGCTAGATAGTTAGACACAATGAAGTTGTAATCTTAAGAACAAAAGAGCATATTCCACTCTTGGACCCTTAATATCACATTCAACACGCACCTAACTCTTACAAAGGCACAAGAGGGGCGTTCACCTGTCAAGCACCAATGTATCAAGCAAAACACCACACATAAATGATTCCACCTTTGTGTTAGGCCCTAGTTTTGGTTGGAGTCTTTCTCTCTAAGAGGAGTGTTCTTACAATATCAAGCATCAAAACTAAGACAATAAATCCTACTATGTTATATTTATATTACATTGCAAAATAATAGTTAAATGACAAAAGGGCCCTTCCATCAAAAAGGCCTCAAGGCCACCCATGGAGTGCATTCAAAAACTAATTTGGGCCTCATCCACACTTGAGCTTGTACATTATTTAGTTGGTCTTCAAGTTTCTCAAAAAATATCTAAGGTCATGATCATTTCCGTATCACTATCCTATGGTCACATTATAATATTTAAAACTATCCTATGTTCACACCGGATATGGGTAGAGGGCGTACCCCAAGAGGGAGCCATAGGGGTTGTCTATTTGATGAAAGTATCAACGATTGATTTCAAGATTCGAAATCATGAACTATATATTTAACTAAACGTTCATAAGAAACCAACTTCATACTTAGTATTTTACCATGAGATTTCACGAATGAGATTTTTCGTTGTATTTGGCAAGTTATATTACTTTCACATAATTCTAAAATCGGGAACATTTTATTTTTATTCCTTTAAAAATATAATTTATGCGTATCTCATTTTTCACTCATGCAAATCATTATATCTAGACTTATTTTTAATTATTGAGGAGGACATCTGTCAGTTTCAGTGTCTGAATTTTGAAGCATTTGTTCAATCTCAGGGAGTTCTTCCTCCTGATTCTCTAGCAAAGTAACAGATTCATATCAATGAAAGAGGTACACTTTCATTGATTTTATACATGATACATGATAATGCATATTTGAGGTGAATCCACACTGATTGGGAGAACCCTTTGTTTCTCTTCTGTGGGTGTATTTTTTTTTGTTTGACATTATAATTATACTTTTCCTTGGTTATAGTATTTGTTTATAATTCTCCGGTTCAAATAGCCTCAAATGAGAATTATAAACAGAATGGTTAAGTTGATGAGTAAAATAGTCAAAAGGAATAACATAGTATAATTTTGACTGGAAGGTAAATGAAATATAATTATAATGTCAAATAAAAATAATATACCTTAATTTGATTTAGAGCAGAAAGCTTTAGACCAATCATGTCCAAAACCTTTATACATGTCCCAATATACCGTTCAAATTTCATTGATGCAGCAGGCTGTAACATGAACACCAATCAGCAACACTGCAGGCTATTTTATCGTATTTAACTCCTAATTGACCGAACCAACACAAGAACATATCAATATTACACGATCCCGATATTCATTCATTTGGATATGTGATTGAATATAATTGTGAATCTATTATAGAGGAGAGCAATATGTTAGTACAATTTCAATGCCATATGTTGGAGACAAATGAAAAAAAAATATTTGAGCAGCTTAATTATGTCTTTCTTGAATTGATACTATTTCAGGTTGACATGGCAAAAGGATAAAACATCTAAAATATGACCCGTACAGATATTTTATCATATGTGTTGAGCCCTACTCCAATAGCAACAACCGGAAGATCCAACATAAAATAGATGAAAATTATAAATAGAATGATCAATTTGATGAGTAAAATTGTCAAAAGAAATAACATAGTAGGATTTTGACATTAAGGTCAACGAAATAGAATTACAATGTTAAACAAAAAAAAATACCTTAATTTGATTTAGAGCAAAAAAATTTAGACCAGTCATGTCCAAAACCTTTATACAAGTCCCAATATACAGTTTAACTTTCTTTGATGCAACAGGATGTAACATGAACACCAGTCAGCAACACTGCAGGCTATTTTGTCGTATTTAACTCCTATTTGACTGAACCAACACAAGGACATATCAATATTACACGATTGTGATATTCAATCATTTGGATATATGATTGAACATAGTAGTGAAATCTATAATAGAGAAAAGCAATATGTTAGTGCAATTTCAAAGTCATCTGTTGAAAACAAATGAAAAAAAAATGTTTAAGCAACTGAATTATGTCTTTGCTGAATTGATACTGTTGCAGGTTAACATGCTAATAAGGATAAAACATCTAAAATATGACTCTTATAGATGTTTTGTCATATGTGCTGAGCCCTACTCCAATAGCAATAACAGGAAGACCCAACATAAAATAGACAGTTGCTAAATTTGACATTACAATTTTTGTTTCTCGACAAAATATTGTGACGTCAAAGTAGATGGCCTTATGCCACTAAAAACCCTAGATGTTTAGGCTTGGGTAATTTGACATCACTTCCCAACATCAACACAATCAATATTATACAAGGCCTATCATCTGGACACTTTAGTACACACGATAGACCTACATGAACTTTTATGCAAAATCTTTCAATTAATCAAAAGAAATATAAAATAAAATAAAGATAAAAGTAGTATAATCAGTTGGACACATTATCCTAGTTGGAGGTGAATCTATGTCTGCACAAACTATGTTAACTAATTTATTAGAAGCTCGATTTTTTGGTGAGCTTTAGTTGAAGTTGAATTAAATTTAATGAGAGAATAGTTGATGATATGGCCTTATATTATTCTTTGCTTACGTAAGAGTGTTCGAAATAAATGAAGAACTCAATAATTGAAAATATATCTACAAATGTTAAAAAAAATAATTTTCAACTAACAACGTGTACCTCATTTTTCATATTTATAAATGTGATTTAAAATGTTACCTAGACGATGAGTCATTCTCTGTTAACATTAAAATGCATCTCTTCACCCCAAATTAGTCACTTATGCAAATCATTTTTTTAACTCATTTTTTAACCATTGGGAGGACATAAATCAATTTTAGTGTCTGAATTTCGTATCGTCAGTTTCAAACACTGAATTTCATATCTTATGTTCAATCTCAGGGAGTTCTTCCTCATAATTCTCTAACAAAGTACAGATGCATACCTGCAAAAATTAAGATGATGAATGATAAGTTTAAGTCTCAACTTAGAAAACACAACAAAATGAACGAGAAGTTTAAATTTTACTACCAATTCATCACTAAATTACATTAACATTAAGTACAACGTTTCCAGATATAAAGAAGTCACAACATAAGATGGATCATTGATGAAACTAACCTAAACAATGACTAAACAAATCATAATAAATCGAGTTAATAATTCAACTAATTAGTGGTAATTCATACTTTAGTTGTTAAATTTACTATAGCACTATTGAGGTAACTAAAAATTAGACAGTTGCTAAATTAGTCATTATAATCTCTACTTCTCTGCAAAATACTGTGATGTCAAAGTAGATGGCTTTATTTCATTAAAAATTCTGGTTGTTTAGGCTTGGGCAATTAGGCATCCCTACCCAACATTAGTACAATCGATGTCATACTAGGCATATCATCTGGACACTGTTGTATACACAGTAGACATACATGGACTGATCTTTATATTTTCGCATGTTGCATGAGTCCCTGAAATGTGTATTTAATAGTTCTAAAATCTATATTCTTTAAAGAGGATCCAACAATGAAATTTTGATATCATGCACTTAGATGAGATACTAAAATTTTACTAACATTATTTTTGCACCATATGATATAGACAATAAGAGTTTCTATATGTCCTGAAAGATTATGATGATGGTTTGGATGAGAGAACCCTTTATTTTGATTCCTGCTGAAGATCTACACTACTAGGACATCAAAGCTAAATACATCTAATTTCAGATTAGATCTTCCGAGTACCCGTTGCCTATTGCTCTTTTCTTTCAGAAATTCTTTCAACAGATTACACCACTCATTTATGTATAGATATCATATATCATATATATTTGAATACTTACCAGTTAGCACATTATATTTGTCACTAAACAAACTCTTTTCAAGAAAGATATCATAATTAAAAAATATGAAAGAGTTGTCCATACTCATTCGACGTTACTGATAAGGAAACACCTAAAGTGATCTTTAAGCTTTTGGATGGTGTTGAACTATTTTACCATGCTTTGGACAATAGTTTCCCAGATTTCTCGAGTCTGCTCCATGAAAAAAAAATAAAGTAATTACTTCTTGTCTATCATGACCAACAAGCAGATTCAGTTAATAAATAAACAGTAATGTAACATAATCTGATTGTGAAATAAATACAATCCCAGCAAAAAGATCAGACAGGCATAGTGAGACTAGCTTCGATTTTGCAACCATGACCTTAGTATAAGTTAGAAAGCAAATGGGCTAGATAACATCCCAAATAACAAGGCCTCCCATTATTTCACTTAAACGAGAACTTATACATTAAATTAAAATTCCTACCCCTGATGGTTCAGTTAAGAATCTCAGATCTTAACCCATAATTTTGATTAACTTCTTATCCACAATACTTTTCAAATCCTATATATGATTTTTTTCACTGGATCTCTAACCTATTACATTTAATCTCTTATATTGCAATATCATAATAAATGACATCCAAGTGCATAAACTATCCTATGTTTTGAGAGGGTGCTATGGAGGTAGTCTATCCTGATGCAAGCATCAATAATTGATTTCACTGCTCAAAATCATGACCTATATATTTAACAAAACTTCCATAAGAAACCAACTTAATACTTAGTCGTTTACCTTGAGAATTCACGAATGAGATTTTCCAGTGCATTTGGCAAGTTATAATACTTTCACATAATTCTAAAACCAAGAACATTTTTGTTTAAAAGCCTTTAAAAATATAATTTTTCAGCAAACAGTGTGTACCTCATTTTTCACTCATGCAAATCTATATCTAGACTCATTTTTTAATCATTAGCGTCTGTTCAATCTCAAGGAGTTCTTCCTCCTGATTATCTGGCAAAGTAACAGATGTATGCCTGTAGGGATTAAGATGATGAATAATAAGTTTAGGTATTAACTTAGGAAAAATAATAAAAGGAATAGGAAGTATAACTTTTACAACCAATTCATTACTAAACTACACTATCATTAAGTACAACGTTCCCAGATTTAAAGGACTCACAACATACATTGCCCTATTCATGAAAACTGACCCAAACAATGAGTGAAACAAACCAAAATAAAATTGAGTTAATAATTCAACTAATTGGCGGTAGTTTATACTTTAATTTATTTACTAAAGCACTATCGAGGTAACTAAAAATATTAGACAATTTCTAAATTAGACATTACAATCTCTGCTTATCAGTAAAATACTTGACGTTAAAGTAGATGGCCTTATGCCACTACAAAGCTTGGATGTTTAGGCTTGTATTTATATAATTTAAAAACATTTATCTTTAAGTTTCTTTTTTTATTTTTAATGAAATAATTTATAGTTAGATAAATAATCAATGAATGTGTTAGACCATAATTTTTAAAAGTCTTTCTTTGTTTTCTTAAATTTAATAAATCAAACAAAATCACTTAAATTAGATGAAGGAAATAGTACCAAGGGCAAATTTTGGAGATTCATGATATAGTATTATGTGTGACAATTGAAGTTGAAAATGCTACCCCGTTTTGGATCACCAAGGTTTTTAGCTTTTTGAAAAATGAAGGATCAATAACTTTTCAGCCAGTGGGACATAAAATATTATAAAAATTCATGAGGATTTTACTCGGTCTTCTCCAAGGAAGAAGAAAAGAATTCATTCCGACAAGAACATCGTATACAAGAAATGGGCCAAAGATGACAAGAGATGATTTAGTCTCATTTAGGCTCCATTTTTTTTTTTTTAAGATTCAAACGTCTAAATCTGAATGCACATCTGAATGATTAAGATGTTGTTTCTAGATCTGAAAATTGAATGATTAAAACTGTTTGTTTTTCAACATCTGAATGTGTAAAAAAAAATTATTTGTATACATAATAAAATAAAAAATATAATTCAAATAAAAATTTATTTATATATTAAAAAAGTATGTAATATAATACAACAAAATTATTAGTATTTGATTGAGAAAAAATATTTATGTTTGTTAGTGATGGTGGAGATGGCTTATAATCGTGGTTGCGGTGACGATAATTGATGTTAGTGATTAATAATATTGATGGTGATAATTGTGATGGTTGGTATTGTAGTGACTGTTATGATGGTGGCGGTTGTTGTGATGTGACATTGCTTGATGTTAGTAGTTTAAGGTGTTGATTGTGTTGGATGAAACATGAATGCATGATGATTGACGATGTGTTGGTGCTAGTTAGAGATGTTATTTGTTGTGATGGTGGAGATGATTGTTAGTAGAGATAAATTGTAGCGATGGTACTGGTTGAAGTGGTGGAAGAGGTGGCGTTACTAGCGACAATGGTGATGGCGGTCAAAGAATGTGTAGAAGTTGTGATGTATTAGTGGTAGTTAGTGGTGGTGCTAGCTGTGATAGATGAGTTGGTTGGTAGTAGGTATTGGCCGGTAGTGGTTGCTGATTGTGGTGTTGTTGACGGCAGTGATGACGGTGAATATAGTTAGAATAAAAGAGGTAGTAGGTGTGGTAGCGATTGACAATTGTGGTTAGTAGTGGTATTTTTTGTCGATGGTGGTTGTGATGGTGGAGGTGGTTGGTGGTGGTGGGTGGTGGTTGACAATGGTGACGGTGGCAAAGGTGGTTAGTGGTGGTGACTGCTGAATATGAATAAAGTAGTGAATATTATCCAACACCAGAATATCCGTTCAAAGCTATTAAGACTTGGTTCTAGATCTAAGATTAATACCTATTCAAACCTATTAAGAATTAAAATCTTAATAAAAAATAAATGCACTTAATGATCTGAAGTCTGAACCATTTAGATTCAGACCTCCATTAAGTGCAAACAAATGAGGCCTTAGTCTGAACTTATTTGCATGCTCAATAAATAGTGTGATCCAAATGGAAATTGTACGTAGTCAAATCTTATTATATACATGGCATGATATTTTTTTTCCTTCAAGTATACGTGTAGTAATTTTTTTTTCAAGTATACACAACTAAGGGAATCTTAGTAGGTTAGTTGGTTAGTTACTTGAACTTCCACCTTGTTGGTGAGGGTTCGATTCCCACATTGTAATCCCCTCCCTCATTCCCCTTCCCCTACCCCCAATTTAAAAAAAAAAAAAAAGTATACACAACTAATAGAGTTGTTAGTAAGTTTTCTAATTTATAATATTGTTCATTGGAATACTGTAAATACGGTGTTAATTATTGACACCTAATTTTTACTCTTCGTGATTAAATTTTTAATTTTGAGTTTCTTCGGCTTTAAATAAAATCTAAATATTTATTTTATCGAATAATTTTTTTAAAAAATATTTATATAGGTAATTTTGTCATTTTGAGTAACAATTATATATTTTTGTATTAGGATATACGAAATCTTATAATTTTGTTACTTAAATAATTATTTTACTAAAATTAAATTTTTATCAAGGACTAACTTGAAAATTAATTAAATGAATATAACCTTGATTAAAATATAGTTTATTCATAAAAAATAATTTATTTGAAAAGTATTTATTTCAAATTATTAAATCACGAAAGTCGAGATTAAATTAGTTGTTAATTCATTTCAAATTAGTCAATTTATTAAATTTAACTTTAATTGAAATCAACTTGGCCACAATTGCAATATAATTGGCAAGTTGATTATTAATATGATTAAAATTTAAATTCTCTAAAATTCTAACCTATAGGTATTTATTAGCTAAAAATTACACAAATACACAACTTATGTTTTCAATATTACAAAAAATCTTAACTCCCTAAACATATTACAAAAATCTCAACATATACACAGAATGTTATATATATGTTGGCTATGTTATGTATATTAATAGGAAGAGAGAATAAAGTAATTAAAAAAATGAGAGAAATTATAATTACTTCCAAAAGGGCTGGTATTTATGTTATTTATACTTAATAATAACCTAGTCTACCCTTAACAACAACACCAACCCATTTCAAACAGTGACGCGGCCCACCTTTTCTGTTTTCTTCATTACAACAACCAGCAATACAACGATATCAAATGACAACAAACACAACATAAACATGTGTGAGTGCACTAGTTTGAAACTCAAATGCTGACGCTCTTCTAGCCCAACGTCGCATGTTCGATTCCTCATCGAGTCGCTTACTTCTCCTTTATATATATTTAAATGAAAAAGGACTTCCCCATATTTCCCCCCAAATTTTAATTTCCAACCCGTATTTTCTCAATTCCAAACTCCCTGGACTGCTGGACACTACAATTTACAAATTAATAGTACCCAAACAAAGAGAAAAAAGCAATTTTCTATTTGATGCTAATAGGTACACATTTTTTCCTTTCATTTTTTTTATTTTTTTATTCAAATTTGGGTAATGTTAATTGCTTTTAATATTTACTTGTTGCTTGAAAGTTAGTGGGTAAAATTTATTTATCTCTTGCTTCTATTTAAGTTCATGAGATTTGATTAAAAATAAATAAAGAATTACTTTTACTTATATTTTTGATGATTTTTTTATTTTGTAGGAATCCGTTTATTGATTCTTGTGAATAGAAATGGATAGATATTATTCTCCTCAACCAAGTTCTAATTTTAAAGACAATTCTCATAACCTTAGCAAAAGCAAAAAAGATCAAAAAAAGCTTGAAGGTCTATTATATTTAAGCATAAAGTACAAATAAAGCGTAAGATTTAACAAAAAAAGGCATAAAGGAGAAAAAATATAAACATGTGTCTAGTTTAAGAATAATAATATAAGCATGAATGATAAATATATGAACACAAAAATTTTTTTTTTTTTATTAAGTGAAATATCAATAGTTTAGTGTTCGTATCTCCAGAAAAGTCTCATTGACAAGGAAAAACATATCTTATAACTTAGAACCTAAACTGCACATTAAACGGGGTGAGCGATCAACATAAATTTGAGTCTTTATTCAGAACTTATGCGCTTCTTTGATAATACTGGTGCACCCCCAGACTTCAAATACTGGGTTCGCCTCTGGCGGGTGGGGGTGGGTGGGTGGGTGGGGTGTTTGAAGAAGAAGGTTGGTGGGGTGGGTAGGTTAGGGGGAGGGGTTTATTTTATTTAAATTAATTATTTATAAATTATTTGAGTATTTTTTATTTAAAATTATTATTGATTTTTTTTGAAAAAAATTAATTAATGATTTAAAAATTATTTTTTTTTAAAATGACACGTGTAGGCATATTATTTGTCACTTTCCACATCATCAGGCGCGTATAATACACGCACACAATATAAATTTGTTGATTCAGCAAAAGGTGCCAAAATGGTACATTTGAAGGCCGCTTGAGGTGCCAAAATGGAACAATATCCACTTAAGATGCCTAAATGAAAGATGGTGCGTACTTAAGGGACCTGCGTATGTATTCTGCCAAATAAAAATAATTCCATTGACGAGTGTGTACATTTATGTATGTGGTATTCCTTACTCAATGTCTGATGGGAAGTATATTGTTTCTCTCTTTTATTATTTTCTGTCTTTTACTTCCTCCGTTTCACAATAAGTTAATTGTTGAATTTTGACACACATGTTAAGAAAAAAAGCAAAGACATAAAATTATCATATTTTTTCATTTTTATCCTCTTCAAAAAGCAAAGACACATGATACATCACTCTCAATGCATATTTAATGGAGGGTAAATTTGGAAAAAAATTTCAACATTTACCTTGAATTGTGAACCATTCACTTATTTTGAAACACTAAAATTGCTTCAACAATTCACTTATTGTGAAACGGAGGGAGTATGGTTTAAAGTTGTTATAAAAAATATTGCTCTTGGGACTTGGATTGAAAACAGGAAAATTCCCTGGAAACATGTTGCAGTTTTGCTTGTTATATGCAGTGATATGCTTCTGTCTGTGTGCCTCGTTTTCCTTGATGATTCAAAACATACAAATTCATGTTTAGAAATAAATATTTAGTACCATGGTCTGTTTAAGCATTTTCCTTCGGGTATTAGTTGATGATAGGCGAATTTACGCGCCTATATCAATATATTTAGCCCATATTTTAGCCTAGTTTTGAGAACTAATTATCTATTTCATACACTTTTAGTCCTTTTTCCTGTAAATGAGCTAACAAATGTGATTAGGAAAGTTTCAGGTATAAATGATGCAAAATACAGCAATTTATGGCTTACTTGACGCAAAAGAAAGCTCACGAACGAAGTGGAAAGGAGCTGGACGCCTAAAGGACTAAATCTGCTGCATGGAAAATCTGTCCCGGGCTAAAACAGCAATTCTGAAGACTTTGGGACTTACAGACACAAAGCTGGATTTTTGCCATAATACATTAACCTAGTGCAATTAGGTTATGTGTTTCATTATTCTATTTGGATTATAATTTTGTAACCTTACCCTAGTACATTTGGGTCAAGGATTTCATTAGTATATTAGGATTTGGTTATTTATTTCATTAGCTTAGTAGGAGTAGGATAGGAGTATTATAAATACCCTATCATGTTAGAGATTTTTTTATCACATTCTTACAATTCAATTAACTCTTCACTTAAGACATCTTCCTACAATACATTCTTAATTCTTCATTCTTCTACTCTCAAATTCCACAACAAGAGAATCGTTACTTGCTACGGAATCACCAAAACCACACGCCTAACACCTCTTTTACACGCCATCCACCATGCAAAACGTGATATCCTTCGCATTCATGGGTAACTAAATCTCTTAGTTGGGGTTATGGAAGCCGAATGAGTTACTATCTATTGCTATGAGCTTGTGAGTTCAAGACACGTATATTGCTTATATCATTATTCTCTTCATCTTAAATCTACATCCTTTGCGGTTCAAACATAAGAACACGCCATTCTAACATCTAACCTGTTCGAGAGAAAGGTTACTTGTCTAGAAAAGAAGACGCATAGACCAACGCCAGTCTAACATTTAACTTGTTCGAGAGAAAGGTTATTTGTCTGGAAAAGAGATAATGTCAAGGTAGTAGGACACCCTTTCCTATTAAAAAGCTAGTGCCGTAACTGGACTAACCTCTTGGAGAATTTGTACCGCTAGACACACTTTAAGCTCGAGAGAGTTAAAGTGAAATAGTCCTTGTTTAGGTCGAGAGACGCTTGGATTTACCATCGACTACAATTCTCTATAAGCAATTGCATGTCAAGACTCTACACACTCATAGCCAATAGAGACGTATACCTCAGAAGGTGGACATAACCCCAACGCCTCAATTCTCATTGTTTCACAACCTACGAAATACTCTCTTTTTACTTTATTATTTTCAGCTTTTATTTCATTACTTTGGTTACTTATTACAATCCCCCCTTCTTACGAGACTTGCACCAAAAGTCTATTAATTTTGCATACTTGTTGACCAAGCTATTCCCTGTGGGATCGATACCCAACCCAGGTTGGGTTCTATATTTGCTAACGACCGCTTTACACTCCCACGAGAGCTGTAGATTGAGCGTTATCAAAAATTGGCGCCGTTGCCGGGGAATACGAGTGTCAATCAAGTTCGTGATAATTACTAGACCCTTTGGTCAAAGATTCTCGTACTTTTACTTTTAGTTGTTTTTTTTTTTGTTTTTTTTTAGGTTTATTCAGTGCATCAATGGAGGCACAACGTGAAATTGAAAGGATGGCTGCTCAAGTGCATCAACAGAATATTGATAATCGTAGGCGAGCAACAAATCCTGACGATGAGGATCTGGGCGATGAAGAGCTACTAAACCCACGACATACTGCTGAGATGGCGGCACCCTTACAGAGGAGAGATCGTCAAGCGCGATTGAGGCCTGATTGCCGAGTTATGCAAATTCCTTTTGATGACGAAGAGGACGATCTAGACGGACCTGGTGCCACCGGAGCTATTATTCTTCCGCCATTAGCACCTGGAGCAAAGTTCAATATCACTAGCGCCATGATTCAGCTTTTGCAACTCAAGGGATTATTTGGTGGACTAGCAGGCGATGATCCGAACATGCATCTGATCAACTTTATTTCTACATGCAAGTCATTCGACAATCCTGGAGTTGGACAGAATGCAATTCGATTATGTCTATTTTCATTGTCTCTGTCTGGGGAGGCAACTATGTGGTTGAATGGGCTGACTCCTGATTCTATTACTCATTGGAGGCAATTGAAAGACGCTTTCCTAGAAAGATTCTTTCCGCCATCCAAAAAAGCACAATTGAGAGATGAAATCAGCAACTTTCGTCAGCTTCCCTCTGAAGCTCTTCACGAAACATGGGAGAGGTTCAAGACAAAGCTAGCAAGATGCCCAAACCATCATATGACCAATGTCCACTTGATGGAGATATTATACAGAGCTTTGAATTCGGTGACTAAGCCAGTGGTTGATAATGCGGCAGGTGGATCATTTATGAACCTCACCTTTGGGCAGGCAAGCCATATGCTAGATCGGATGACAAAGCAAAGTAGAGCTTGGCATACCAGGGATTCTGAGGTAGCAAGACCCACTTTATCTTTTGGCATGACTGCAGAGCAGAGGCAAAGACAAGAAGATCGTGACCAAGACATGGCACACATGAAAACACAATTGGATCTTCTGACAAAGCACTTATTATCAGGGAAGACCGAAAAAGTGAAAGCTGTAGCGCTAAAAGGAAGAGACGAATCTGATTCTAAAGAGGAGGCCAACTACTTGAACAATCAGAGGAGTTTCCATGGGAATGCCCAAGGAAACCAAGGTCGGAACTATTATGATAAATATGGAAGCAAAGACCAAGGTAGTTGGAAGAACAAAAATGAAAAGAGTGGTTTGTACGTTCCCCCTGGTAGACGTGATACCACCACATCTAATTCTGGGAGTATGGAAGACATGATGGCTAAGTTATTAAAAGGAGTGGAAGCAACGAGCGCAGGAGTTAAGGAGCTAATTGATGATTTGTCCTCCATGAAGAAACTAGTTGATTCTCATTCCACTTCTATCAAGCAAATAGAGCAGCAATTGAGCCAACTTTCAGCAGCATTTAATCAAAGGAAGGCTGGCACTTTACCTAGCGATACTGTGCAAAACCCAAGGAATGATGGGTCATGTATGGCCATAACTACCAGAAGTGGTAAGGTGCTGGAAACTTCAGAAAAAGGCAAGCAAGTGGTTGACGAAGTGGTACGGTTTGATATATGCAAAACAATGAAGCAGCCCAGCGATATGAATGAGTCATCTGTAGCTGATGTTCATTATGAGGATACGAAAGCATTATCTATAGAGAAACAACCTACTGTTGAGCCATTGTCTGCTGCGCCACTGAATGTTGAGCATGAGGATAATGAAGATTATGAAGAACTTATGGGTGATCTAACAGAAATAGAGTCTTATACTCCTAAGAAACCGGATTGTGATCTCAAGAATCAACCAACAGTGAAGACTCACTTTGACGAGCCACCAATGCTAGAATCGCAAGAGCTCCCCGATTATCTAAGGTATGTGTTCTTGTAAACTAGAAATATACTTCCGGAGAGCGCAGATGATTTAAGTGAACAGCACGTAGAAGCTCTTATCTCTGCTCTGAAGAGATACAAGAGAGCTATGGGTTGGACTATTGATGATATAATTGGTGACTCTCCAGAGAAACGTATGAGCCATCTTGAAGAAGATCGCATGCCCACAGGTAAGCCTCATTGTCGTCTAAATCCTTTTAGAAAACGATCCATCACTTATCTCGACGAAGTCTAAGTACTCGAGGTAACTATGTCGAGCCACGACAATAAATAAGGCGCTAGATGGGAGGCAACCCATCGTTTTATCATTTTTTCGTTTTCCTTTCATCCTAGTACTTGTTTTGTTTTATGAAAAAACCAAAAATAAGAGTCGTGCCACGACCAAAACTAAGGCGCTTGGTGGGAGGCAACCCATCGTACTAATCATTTTCATTTGGTTTTGAGCAAAAATAGGTGCAAGAAGTATGCAACGAGGAGATTGATTGCAATTGACGATTTGGTCGCATTGTATGGTAAAGTCGGAAAGTTAGGAATGGTGATGCATAAGGCTATGAATTGAGCCTTTCTCACGTCATAATAGGCTTCGAGGAAGGCTAGGCCTTGGTAAAAATAGGCCACGAACGATGCACAACCTATTCTATAGCCTAAGGACTTGGAATCTAGTGTGCAATACACTATGCGCCGCCTATTCCTAGGTGTGCTTTTGACTATGCGCCGCCTATGCTATGGCATTTGAGATACTGAGACCAAATGCCATAGGATATGCGCCGCATATGTCTAGATATGCCATAGGATATGCGGCGCATATGTCCCATTATGCCATGGACAATGCGCCGCATATGTAAGTGATATGCCGAGGGATATGCGCCGCATATGTGGTGATTTTGTCTCCAAAACCGATTGTAAATGGGTCATAACCCGACCCATACTCTTCCTATATAAAGGGAACATAGTTTTACAACACAACCACATTAGAAAACACCCTAAAGGCGCCACATAACCTTCCAAATCTTCTCAAAATTTTCTTCTTTTGCTCTTCTAATTCACAACACCGTCTCCACAAGCCTCAAGCAAGTAAGTACTCTCTTATTCTTCATTTATTTATCGTAAGTACTATGTTGCTATGCTTATTATAAATTGCTAAATCATATAAGATTGTTGGTGATGTTCATGTGTTTGAATTGTTGTTACATAATCATGTGAGTAAACATATACGTAGGGAATTCTTGACTTATTTCCGACTTGAATTTGGTTTCAATAGCATTGTTATGATATTTGCTGAATTGATATGGCTCAGAATATTGCTTGAGAGTGTTGTTTGGATGCTTGCATGATTAACCATCCCGGCCATCGGGATAAGGTTATAGTGACTATCGACGTAGGAGGTAGTGTTTGTTGTACGAATAGCAATTCCATGCGGTAACTCCTATGTTGTAGTGTCGCTATATGCACCATGAAAGACGTCCAAGTGGCTGCTCATAAGTGATGTAATGCTGATTTTCTTGTCGGAATACAATCCGAGGACGTATGTCGACGAAGTCTGAGTACTCGACCACTTTCACTTCACTGATTTGTGCTAACAAGATTAAGTGTGGGGTGGTACCCCTAGTCCTTGCATGTAGATTGTATAAAGTGAGATTGTGCTGCAACTAACATTATTTCTAGTCTCAGGTACAATGGCACCGAAAGCAAGGCAAGGCAAGGAGAAGGCTACCACAACCCGAAAGGACAAAAAGAGAAGCCGAAAAGACCAAGGAGAATCATCTTCAGCACACCTACCACGCAGAATGTTCGGAATCAAATGGGTTCTTGAGGAAGAAGCCAAGGCATGGTACAGCAGCAACAAAGAAAAGAAATATGTGCACGTCGACTTAATCAACAAGGAGACCTTAGCAAAGAAGGAGCCGCAAATGTTGGCTAAGATAATGGCTCTGAAGCTGGATTTCATCTTCCGTGACATGGGAGAGTGCAATCTTGACTTGACAAGAGAGTTTTATGCCAACTGGTCGCCAAACACAACAGGAAACGAAGTCAAAATTCGGGGCCAAGTGTTACAGCTTACAGCGGATTGGATCAACTCGTTTCTAGGCCTACCTTCGGTCGACACTGCACCATACAAAGAGCTGTACATCAGGCCTCCTTACAGAGCAATAAGACACACGCTTTGTGGAAGCAGATCAATGGCAAGATGGGGCAGACATAAGGAAACAGGCCGTCACAACACATTCCCCTATGCTCCCCTAAATAGGGAAGCAAGAATCTGGATGCGCATTGTCAACTCATGCCTTATTCCTGGGACGCAATACACAAAGATATCGAGAGATAGAGTGTGTTTGGTTTATGCGTTGATGACGAATGTCCCTATCAACTTTGGGGCAATCATTCGATCTACCATGAGAAAAGCCAGACTCCACAGCAGGTCCCATTTCACATTCGGCAATTTGTTGACAGCAATGTTGCGGAAGGAGGATATAGAAGAGGAACCAGCTGACCACAAACTCCCACATACCCCAAAGAAGGTTGACCTCACCAAGGTCAAAGATGCTGAAACAACGCATGGAGTCAACCTTACCACTGCGGAGAGACACGCTCGTGACGAGAGTTTCTTCCGTCATCTCTATGGCATGACACGATTCACTATGATGAGTGGTGGACGTATTCCAACTGCTGAAGAGCTCCAACAGCTGGACCACGACTACCCAATGAACAGACATGCCCGGGAGATGTGTGGAGTGGGAGTATATTTCGAGGAACCTCTTGATGATGACGTGCCAACTGATGATGATAGACGCTTGCCTGATTCTGATGCTGAGGAGAACTCTGACGATGACTCTTACGATGATTCGGACGAAGGGGGTATGACCCCCGACATTGAGGAAGAGTCCGACTAATCAGGTTCTTCGACTTTATTTTCCACTGAGGGCAGTGTCTAGTCTAAGTGTGGGGTGTCGGCAGAATCTGCATGCTATGTTTGTATGTTTGCTCTTGTTTATTTTGTTTTGAGTCCAAATTTTTATTTTTTTTGTGATTTTTTTCGTGTGACATTTTTTTTTAGGAGTAAAAATTTTTCTAGCTACGCATGAAATTATTTGGATAGGCAGCATGAGATTAGAACAAGAGTATGTGCTACAATTGTGACTATTGAGACATTTAGGCTCTAGTTGTGACTCATTATGTGCTATTGTGTGATTCAATTCCTTCAATTGATTGGGTCGAGAGTCTATATTACTACCAATCAAGTCGACCATGTGCCTTGTGTGTGTGAGATTAATAGTATATTCTATGTATGTGGCTGATGCTAGAACTTGCCTCGTATGTATGCAAAGCGAAAATAAGGAATGTAAGTTTAGGATATGATTTAGGCATTTCTTTGGCAACCTATACATGTTTACCTTCAGTTTTACCTACCCATGAACATCATCCTAGTTAAACCCTTTTGAGCCTTTAGCCTATTTCTTTGACAACCTTGTATGTAAGCCTAATCCATTTTTTTAGGACCGTAATTTGATCCAAATTCCTAAGTGCTTTAAAGTGAAAAAGTCATGTGACAACATAAGAGGAAATTGGGTGAGTATGATGCTTTAAATTGTAATGGTGCTTGAATGCGTTATGAAAAAGAAGAAAGTGCTATCATAAGAGGTATTTTGTGAAAAGAAAAAGGAAAAGAAAGCTGAAAAGTGAGTTGTGCTTAAAATTGAAAAACAAAATAGGAGAACAAGGGTGGTAGAATAAAAGAGTAAAGAAAGGTTGAAAGAGAACAAAGTGTCAATGATACAATGTGATGTATTAAAGTGCTTAGGAACTTAGTCACTATTTCTGGCCAAAATAGTCCTACCCGTCCCTTAGCCTACATTACAACCATCAAAAGACCTACTTGATCCTAATCTTAACATTCCGACATTTAGTAGAGTACTACATTAAAGGCAAGCTTATGGTCACTAGTCGCTACATATGAATTCTTTGTGAGAGTGAGAGCAAGGATATGTTGATACCCATGTTTGAAAAATATGCTATACTTGTGAGTGATATGGGTACTATATTGTGAGACACACATGGTTGATGAGCTTTGGATAGTTGTATATGATTCTATGTACCTTAACGTTTGCATGCGAGTTGATCACCATCACGAGTCTATGCTTGAGGTTAAATTGTTTCTACTTATAATCGGAAAGCTACTCTTCGTTGATAATTGTTGTGCTTGTCTTGAAGAATGTTTTGTGTTGTTTCTGTAAAAACCTTAAGTCAATGCTTAGAAGGACATGATATGTTGTTCGAGGACGAACAAAGCTCTAAGTGTGGGGTGTTGATGATAGGCGAATTTACGCGCCTATATCAATATATTTAGCCCATATTTTAGCCTAGTTTTGAGAACTAATTATCTATTTCATACACTTTTAGTCCTTTTTCCTGTAAATGAGCTAACAAATGTGATTAGGAAAGTTTCAGGTATAAATGATGCAAAATACAGCAATTTATGGCTTACTTGACGCAAAAGAAAGCTCACGAACGAAGTGGAAAGGAGCTGGACGCCTAAAGGACTAAATCTGCTGCATGGAAAATCTGTCCCGGGCTAAAACAACAATTCTGAAGACTTTGGGACTTACAGACACAAAGCTGGATTTTTGCCATAATACATTAACCTAGTGCAATTAGGTTATGTGTTTCATTATTCTATTTGGATTATAATTTTGTAACCTTACCCTAGTACATTTGGGTCAAGGATTTCATTAGTATATTAGGATTTGGTTATTTATTTCATTAGCTTAGTAGGAGTAGGATAGGAGTATTATAAATACCCTATCATGTTAGAGATTTTTTTATCACATTCTTACAATTCAATTAACTCTTCACTTAAGACATCTTCCTACAATACATTCTTAATTCTTCATTCTTCTACTCTCAAATTCCACAACAAGAGAATCGTTACTTGCTACGGAATCACCAAAACCACACGCCTAACACCTCTTTTACACGCCATCCACCATGCAAAACGTGATATCCTTCGCATTCATGGGTAACTAAATCTCTTAGTTGGGGTTATGGAAGCCGAATGAGTTACTATCTATTGCTATGAGCTTGTGAGTTCAAGACACGTATATTGCTTATATCATTATTCTCTTCATCTTAAATCTACATCCTTTGCGGTTCAAACATAAGAACACGCCATTCTAACATCTAACCTGTTCGAGAGAAAGGTTACTTGTCTAGAAAAGAAGACGCATAGACCAACGCCAGTCTAACATTTAACTTGTTCGAGAGAAAGGTTATTTATCTGGAAAAGAGATAATGTCAAGGTAGTAGGACACCCTTTCCTATTAAAAAGCTAGTGCCGTAACTGGACTAACCTCTTGGAGAATTTGTACCGCTAGACACACTTTAAGCTCGAGAGAGTTAAAGTGAAATAGTCCTTGTTTAGGTCGAGAGACGCTTGGATTTACCATCGACTACAATTCTCTATAAGCAATTGCATGTCAAGACTCTACACACTCATAGCCAATAGAGACGTATACCTCAGAAGGTGGACATAACCCCAACGCCTCAATTCTCATTGTTTCACAACCTACGAAATACTCTCTTTTTACTTTATTATTTTCAGCTTTTATTTCATTACTTTGGTTACTTATTACAATCCCCCCTTCTTACGAGACTTGCACCAAAAGTCTATTAATTTTGCGTACTTGTTGACCAAGCTATTCCCTGTGGGATCGATACCCAACCCAGGTTGGGTTCTATATTTGCTAACGACCGCTTTAGACTCCCACGAGAGCTGTAGATTGAGCGTTATCATTAGTATGTGTTAAATGTCTTCGTTAAGCACTTGAATTTGTTCTTTTCTTCTAAAAGTCCATTTAAATTATTATGTGCTATGACGTGAGTGAATTCTAATGTTGATTTTTTTTCCCTCTTACGCATTTAATCCACCATGAGTCTATATTATACTCTTCTCCAATCCTCTTGCATTTTTCGGGGCCAAGCCCCAATCTTCTCGAGTCAATCTCCATCAAAGTCCAAAATTGATTAATATATAAAGAAAATGAGACTAATCTGTGGCAATATACAGAAGATATATCAGAAAGATACCGCTATACAGGTTGCAAAATTAAAAAATGGATTGAGGACTCGGAGATGTTGATGTTAAAGTTCACATGAGATGAGGCTGATATACGTCCCAATATGCATTGGAGATACAGAAAAATGCAAGAAAAAGAGTTGTGATATACAATATACATACACGAAAGTGGACCCAAAGTTCATAAAATTTGAAGCTCAAAAGCTGGGTACCTTTATTGATGGGTCAAAGAAGGCCTCAACTTTAATTCTTATCTTCATTCTTGTAGCTTATTATTTATCCTGACTTATTTGTATTAACTAACACTTTAATCAATTAATCTAGACAAATTTACTAAAGCGTTGTCATTTTATTTTATCTTAATTTTCTTTTACTTAACTCATAATTTTTTTTCACCTAATTTATTTTGTCTAAAACGGATTAAATTTGTTTCTTCGATTTTTCTCCTAAAACAAGTCTTCTAAAGTGAGTATTTTATTCTAAGATGACATTCATTTTGTTCATATGGTTAATAATCTATTTGGATTAAGGCAATTTTCTTAAAACCTAAGAACTAAATTTTCTTGTAAATTCGAACTTTCCAGCATTAATAAGATACTCTGTTAACACTTTTTTTTTTTTTAAAAAAAGGTGTTATTTATAACAAAATGGACTTTCCTATGATAATAATAATAATAAGAAAGTACTTATGTAATCTTTTCTTTCTCCACAAAAGCAAAAATTTATTTTCCTCTTAAATCCAAATGAAAGTTTGCAATTTAGTTTTATTCAAGTAGAATATTTTTTCGTTTGAATAAACAAATATCATTTTAAATGTTTAAATAAATAATTTTAATATTTTCTATAAAATCAAGTCTTTGCAAAAATTAACCACTTCTAGTTAGTCAAATTAGTTATTTTTGGTACATCATTTTAAACAGACGCTCCTAAGTGCCTTAAAAAACTTCTTAGAGCGTTAATTGAATCCTTACTCAGTTTCTCTCACTTCAAAGATTTATTTCTAATTTTAAATCTTTGAAATTTCCTTAAGTTTTCTAGATATTTTTCTATAAAAATCAATCGGCGACTCTATGAATTTCTCAAAATTATTTTAAAATTTTATTGAATCTTTTGAAATAGTTTTAAAGAAGTCAAAATCATTTTCTCTCAAATGAAATTCGAAAAATGACAAAACATTAATTACATCAATAAAATCATCAAAAAAATTCAATTATTCTCTTCAATTATTTCTTTGTTCTCTTTTAAGTATCAAAGCACCATTGAATATCCTCTCTCAAGTTTTTCTTCAACCTTTTCAATGGTTGGTGTGACCACTGAATCCAACTCTGTTGCAACAATATCCAAAGTTTTGGATCAAAACAGTTTCTATTTTTTTTTAGATCTAATTCTGATTATACGTGGAATATGTGTCCTCTTACTAGACAAACTAAAATTCTCTTTTCGTTAAGTAACATAAAAAATAAAGTTATTTTTTTAGTAGATTCACATTAATACATAAAGACCTTATAAGAATTCAACCTACTATGGGTATAAGTATTTCATTACTATAGTAGATGATTTTAGTAGAATTACTTGGACCATTTTCTTAGTACTAAAGCCAGTACGTTTCATATGCTGAAACAATTTTTGTTCATGATACAGAGATTATTAGCTGTAAGAAAAAGACAATGAGATTTGATAATGAGTTAGAGTTGGTTAAGGGTTCCGATGTATCTGAATTTCTCCTTTCTCAAGACATTTTACATCAAACATTTTGCATTTCTACTCCACAACAAGATAGAATCATGGAGAGAAAGCACAAATATCTTTTAGAGACCTCTAGGACTCTACTATTTCAATCTCATATTCATATTTCTTACTGGGAGTTTGTTTTCACTGCTATATTTTTGATAAATAGATATACTTTAAGAACACTAAATAGAAAAAGTCCTCATGAAATATTATTTGGTTTTCCTCCTAAGTTTGAATTCCTCAAAGCTGTTAGGTTTCTATGTTATGTCTCTACTTTCAGTAACAACATATCAAAGTTTTATCTTAGGGACACTCTTTGTGCATTTATTGGCTACCCTTTTGTATAAAAATAGTATACACTTTTGTATTTAAATTTCAAAAAGATCTCTGTATCAAGATATGCTTATTTTTATGAATATTATCATGTTTCAAATTAAATTCCTTTCCTACTTTTATTTTTTTCTTATTCATCATATTTTTCCTCTACTTCTTTCCCAACTTTCGAGAGCACCTTTTCTCACTCTCTTTAATCACAACATACTCTAGATTCTTCATCCAACATAAATTTGGATGCACATGATCCTCACTCTTCCCCTCCCAATTTTCTTTCTATAACCTCTGGTTTTTATATCCCTGAGCCGACAGCTACTTGCTCTACTACTGATCTTGTTCCTATTTGCTTGGTTGAAAATATTCCTTACCTTATTACTATATCTAGAAGGTCTTTCAAAACTCACATAAAACCTGCTTATTTATTTGATTACTATTGCAATAATGATTTTTTAACTAGTCTTACTTCTACATGTTTTTTTCTCCTATCACTCCATATATCTTTGTTTTTTGTCGATCTTTCTTTCTTAAATTAGCAGGTGGTCAATTTTATTTCTTCTATTATTGAATCTAACAGTTATGCACAGGCTACTTTGCACTTAGGTTGGCAGGTGGTCATGGATAATGAGATTGATACCTTGATTATCAACTAAACTTCGCATGCAGTTGAATTGCCTTTGGATAAAAAGACTTTACCTTGTAAGTGGGTCTACAAGGTGAGACATAAGTCTGATGATTAAAGGTTAGATTGATTGTTAGAGGTGATGTACGAACAGTTGTAATTGATTTTATTGAAACTTTTACACCAGTGGTGCAAATGACCACTATAAGGTATCTTTTAGCCATTGCTATTAAGAAAGAATGACCCTTGTTTCAGCTAGATATGAATAACACATTCTTACATTTAGATATTATTGAAGAGGTTTATATTAGATTTTCAGCTGGCCTAAATGCTCCTAGTCCTAATCATGCTTGCAGGCTTAAGAAGTTCCTCTATGGTTTGAGGCAAGCTTCTCACCAATAGTTTGCTATATTGTCAACTACTTTGTTTTGTAAGGTGTTTATTTCTTTACTTAATGATTATTCTCTTGTTATAAGATATGTGGTGAACTTATAACTATCATAATTGTGTATGTCGACGATATCATTTTGACAGGTAATAACTTACCTACTATCAGACTTCTCAAGGATTTTCTTGATCTGAATTTCAAGTCAAAGATGTTGGGACTTACATTACTTTCTGGGGCTTGAGATATACCCAGAAGATCAGGGTCAGATTATCACTCTATGGAAATTTATACTTGAACTCCTCTCCGGAATTGATTGCAAATATTTTCCCCTTATTTTTTCTCTAGCGGGTTGGACTCTTAAGCTCTCATCAGATTCTGGTGATCTCATTGTTAACCCAAATACATATCGTCACCTCATTGGTAAGCTTAACTAACTTACCTATATGTGACATAATCTCTCTTATATATTCCAGCACCTCTCACAATTCATGCAACAACTTCGTCATTCTCATTTTGATATTGCACTTTGAATCATTCACTGTTTAATTAGGGATCCTAAACAACGTCTGTTCTTCCTGCAGATTCTTCTAATTTCTTTTCTGCCTTTTCTGACGCAGATTAGGGTTCCTATAATAAATCCTAAAGATCTGTCAGTGGTTTCTATATCATCTTTTGGTGGATCTCTTATCTTGTGGAAGTCAAAGAAATGGACGTTCATCTCATTATCATATGCAGAAATTGAGTATTACTCCATGAGAGAAATCGTTGTGTAGGCTGAATCGCCTTTTTCACAATTCGGGGGTTCTTCTAAATCTTCTTGTTTTCGTTCACTCAAATAGCTAAGAGAGTATTCACATTGCCCCAATCCAATGTTTCATGAACAGACTAAACATGTGGATCTTGATTGTCACTATGTTAGACAACAGTTCCTAGCTAGTTAGATTTCGATCTCATTCCAGCCTTTTCTTAGCTTGCTGGCTTCTTCACTAAGCCTTTATTTGGGATTTTTCATCATAGTCTATTGGGCATATTGGGACTCGCCTCCCTCCCCTCCAACTCGGGGGGTCTTAAAATTCATGAAGATTTCACTTAGTTTTCTCCAAGGAAGAAGAAAAGTGTTCATTCCGATAAGACTTCGGCACCTATGAAGGTATCACACATACACAAGGTACAAGAAATGGGTCAAAGATTGGACAAGAGATAATTTGGGCTCATTTAGTCCGAATTAATTTTGCAAGCCCAATAATGGCCTGATCCAAGTGAAAATTGTGTATAGTCAAATCTTAATGCATAAATGACATAGTACTTATTTTCCTTCAAATTGACGTGTAGACGTGTGGTATTATTTTCTTTCAAGTGTACGCAACTAATAGGGTTGTTAGTAAGTTTTTTATTTACAATGCAATCCGTTGTAATAGCATAAATAGGATGCTAAGTTCATCAATAAATTTATCAAAAAAATCTGAATTATTTCTTTGTGTTTCCTTAAATATATGGGAGTTTGCTTGTAATGATGTAATTAATTTAATTAGATCCTTACCCATAGTGGTGATTGGTGAAGTTAAATGCAAACTCAATTTGATTTTTTTTTTCCTTTCTTATCTTTATGCTCTTGGCAACAAGATACTAGGGGCAGATCTAGTGTGTTGCTTATGGATTCATTGAATTAATTAACTTTTGTTAAAATTATATATGTATATTTAATTAAATGTATCATAGCTCAGAATTCAATCAGATAGTTCGATTAGTATTGGTTTTTTTGTTTCAATTTATTTGTTTGACTTTAAATTTATATAGAGTTTAAGAAAGTAAATAAAATAATTGAATTTGTTGTCTTAACTAAAGATATGTAGAATATATCAAAATTCTTTTAATCTTGTGGTTTAATTTTTAAATATGTCATGGAAAAAGTTAGAATTAAAGAGCTACCAAAAAAAAAACTATTCATTTTTAAACGGATTAAAGAAAAAATAGAGGAAACAAATTGAACCAAAAAGAATATTAACTTGAGATCATTATACAAGCTGATGGATTTATAAAGGAAAAATTTCAGAAATAGCAACTCTGTAGCCTTAATTATAACTTTTATAACAACAGTTTCATAATTACAAAAAATAGCAAATTATATTTTGTATTTAAGTAAAATGTTGCTATATAAATACATATACAAATATATATGTATTACTCATAAATACATATGCACAACTGAAAAATACATATTCTTCTATTACTATGAAGTAGGTAAAATATTACTACTTTTGCTATAAGTTGCTATTTTGAAGAAGTGTTGCTATTTATTGTAATTATAATTTTAATGATGTTAGTTTCTGTAATTTTTCCAATAAAGTATACACTATTTATCCATTAGTGTTAAACTAGATGGGCCCCAAGATGTTGGGCTGTCATTTTTTTTCTCTCTCCTTTTTTATTTTTTTTATTTTTTATTCTTTAAAAGATTTAAGTTATATACCACCTGCAGCATAGCAATGTAATTTATAGTCTTAGATAATCCTCAGCACCTCAAATCAAGGTCCATTTTCTTATTGGTTACAAATTATTATTAATACTTTTTCAAATAAAATTGCCTGCAATTACTTTTTAAAGGACTTAATTTTATAAAAAACTTTTTGATTATCAATGCATAATGCCTAAACTCTCTGAATCTTTTAGTTGAACATTAAAACTACTACTGATTTATTTGGTTATTATTGAGCATAAATATTCAGTTTAGAAGACATAATGTCCTTAATTGTAGGTTGAGGTGCACAGATTGTCTACTTACTGCGCAAATGATCCAAGAGTACAAGAAACTCTTAATATTGGGAAGGTACGTCAATTAAAGTATTACTATCACTAATTTAAAAGGTGGAGCATGGGACAAGGCGTTTTATTCAGTAAGAGTTAAGGCATAAGCCTCGACCTCGAGACATGAAACGTAACCCTAATGTATCTTTAAAAATAGATTTCTAGTTACTAGTATCAATTTAGAAGTTTTCTTTTCATCAATCCCAGTAAATTAAATTACCATACCTCATTGTGATTTATTATGTACCTGTTTTTTTTTATAATGCAGGGAACTGTGCCAAGATGGACAAGGTGCAGAACAAGTATTGAGAATTAAACTTATAGAGATACTTTCTATGATAGCATATCTTATCATATGGAACTCAACAAAAAATATCATCGATCACTTATATACAGGTTAGTTGATTATACCTCAATATTTTGTAACATAGGATAAAAAATTGTCGAATTTATTTGGTCTCGTGCTATCTGAAATTAAGCAATTCTTGTCACCTTTAAAACTTTTGGTCTAATATTACCCCTGCAGTAAGAAAAATGTTTTTATTTTTCCTTGACCTTTAACGGAGCTCCAAGTGCCTAATGGTTAAATTTTAACCATAGTAAAATGTTGAGGAATAAATAATTTGCACATTTTCTGATCTCAAAAAATATTCTAGATAAATACGTGGAGTCCACTCATTTTAAATTGGAGCTTTATTAATGAAAAGGACAAATACAAAATGATTTGCTAACGGCAAAAATACAATAATAAATTGTTGCAAACATATTGAATTGAAGTACTTTGTTGGTTAAACAGTGGGGATCATGATATGACTCTTCCATTTCAATCAACACAATTTTGGATAAAATCTCTAAATTATTCCATCATAGATGATTGGAGGCCATGGTTTTCTGATGGTCAAGTTGTTGGGTAAGTAGCTTCTAAAATTAAATTATTTTAGCTCTAATTATTGCTTAAATTTACATCAAACACATTGAAAAAATATGTGTAATTAATTTGGTCTATTTTTTCTTGACCATTTAATTTGCAGATATACAAGATCCTACTCCAACCAAATGACATTTGCAACTGTCAAGGCAAGATTTTTACATTTTATACTCTTTTTTTTTTTTTTTCCCTTTATCTTTATAAAATTAATATACCCTTTCCGTTTCAATTTATATGATATGACTTGATAATATGAAGTTTAGGAGAAAATTGGAGTCTTTTGAAACTTGTGATTTAAAACATGTCATAGCATTCACCACACCATTTGATTGATTATAAAACTTTTCATTAGGAATAAAATGAGAATTCGTTAACTGTTTTCAAATTTAAAAGTTTGTCATTCTTTTTGAACGAACTAATTAAATGAAATGTGTGTAACATAATTGAAACCGTTGAATAGTAAGAATATTTTGAGTATAAACTTTGATTCTACCTTATTAATAACTTTGTATTTTATTTGTTACTTATTTTTTTGGACAGGGAGCAGGACATGTAGCTGCTGAGTACAAGCCTAAAGAGTGCTTTACATTGTTTGAGAGATGGATATCATATGAACCTCTTTGAGCCATCACAGAAAAAGTCAAAAAAAGGAATAAAAAGCATGAACGTTATCCGGGTTTCTTGAAAAGGAGATGTGCCTTTGCACATGCGGATACAAGTGGAATGATCCTGATGTAATGGAATTGTTTGAATTGTTACAATCTCTAGTAAATGATATGAAATTGATGTAAAAAATATTTTGGAATTTATTTTTTCTCTATATATGTTATAAGTCAGGAAAATTTCATTAATTTGAATATCTTGTAGTTTGAGTGATTTTGATTTAATTTTTCTAAATACTTATTTTTGCTTATCTATGTAGAGTAGGAGTGTAAGTTCCCGTCAGTGATCTCTAGAAAAATATTTACATAATCAGATTTAGAAGCGAGGCCACGGAAGAAATGATGAGCCCCTAGAATTTATAGATCAGGAAGGCAAAAAAGATCAGAGAAACTGAACGTCATTGCGCGCGGATGAGCTCGTAGGAAGTTAACCATTATTGGGGAACAATGATAAAATAATAATAATAATATCATTAAACTGTTAACAAAATGATAATATAACAATAATGATATTAGCAGTTCAATAACAATATATAATAATATAACTTCAATAATAATATTATAATCAATATAATAACTAAAACGGTAATATAATTAATTCTAATCAAGTTAGTAATACCGAATATTAAATAATATTAAATAAATATTATAACGATATGATTTTATGTAATATATTAATTATATTTGAATCGTACAAGACACTGTTCTAAGAAACTATTTTAACAATGTGAAATATTTTTTCAAGACTAAACGAACACTTTTCTAATTAATTAATTAATTAGAGAACAGAAATCAATAAAATTATTAATACAAATACCAATAAATTAATTTATAAAATGATATAACTAATAGAGCCTTTTTAATTAAACATATAATAATAAAAAAGAAGGAGGAAAAGAAATGAGAAAATAGAGTAAGAAAATTAAAGAAAAAAAATGAAAGGTTGTTACTGCATTGTGGCAAAGAAGGTTAGCCTATTTATAGACTAAATTGAAGCCTCTCCACATGCCAAGTGTTGGTCAAGTGGCAATGAAGGCATGCATGCATGTATTTGCATTACCCTTCTTTCCAAGTAAATTAATATGTTTTTTTTCCTTTTTTTAAAAATAATATTCATGACTTTCAAAATACTTTTTTATAATGAATTTTTAAATACACAAAATTATTTTGAAATAAATAATTTTTCTACAATCCCCACATTATTTCAAAATAATTTATGGGAAAAAGCGTTTTAACTTGTGGAATTTGCATGAACAAAATGCAGTAGGTTTGGTGTTTTCTGAACTATGAACCAAACCTAAATCAATAAAATTTAACTTACAGAATTATCGGTGACATATATATTTCTATGAACCGAATAATTCTTGTTATAAGCCGGAGATTTTATCAATCACATTTTGACCGTAATTTTGTTGTTCAACGCGTTCGTGCCTGGTATTCATGAGAGCTCTAGAGACTAATTTCAAAAGTCTCGTAGGAACGGCCTCATTCTACTTCTCATATAGGTGAATTCATCAAGTGTACACTACTTTAAATACACCATCCGTAAGGACTATGAATTCATTAAGAGTTAGTAACTCATCCCTCCATTTTAGTAGCAGTTCAAGCACTCTTGGTTAGTGCGCAGAACCGATATTGACTTGTTATTACCCATATGAACCTACTTCATGGGATATCCAACCACATAGGTTGGGATACAATCTCTATTGACAATTATATTTGCCTTAATTCCATCTCTTTTGATGTTTGAAGAATTAATTTTCTTCTCAAATGTTTAGTCAGTGAATCAACCGAATTCAATTCCGACTTCACATAATTAATGGAAATTATTCCATCTCTCAGCAATTTCTTAATAGTATCATGTCTGAATTTCAAATGTCTACTCTTACAATTGTAAGATTTATTATTCGCAATAGCAATTACTGCTTGACAATTATAGCGCATATAGACAGGAGGCACTAGATCATTCTTTTTAAAAGGGATATTAGGCGACAGATCGTCCTTTTTAAAAGAGATATCTGCTAAGAAATTTCTTAGCCATTCAGCCTTAGTACCAGCTAACTCCAGAGCCACAAACTCTGATTTCATAGTTGATCTAGCAATGATCGTCTGCTTAGCTGATCTCCATGATACTGCACCGCCACCAAGGGTGAATACATAACCACTAGTGGATTTTGTCTCATCTGAATCAGAGATCCAATTTGCATCACAATACCTTTCTAAAGTTGAAGGAAACCACTATACAAGATACCATAACTCACAGTTCCTCTCAAATATTTCATCAGTCGCATTAACGTAGACCAATGCTCATTATTGGGATTATGAGTATATCTACTCAGTCTACACACAACATAGGCTATATCCGGCCTAATAAAATTTATTAAATGCATCATACTCCTAATAATTTGTGCATATTTAGACTGAGCTACTGGGTCACCAATATTCCTTTTTAATTTAGAATTAGCGTCATAAGGAGTGGCTACAAGATTTACCTCCCAAAATTCAAATTTCTTACGAAGTCTTTCCACATAATATTCTTGTGACAACATTATACCATCTTCACTCCTTATAACTTTAATTTTCAGTATCATATTCACTTCACCCAGATCTTTCATATCAAAGTTAGTATACAAAAATAATTTGGTATATTTCAGAATATTTAAACATGTACCAAATATAAGCATGTCATCAACATATAAGCAAATTATCACATAATCATTGTCTACCACTTTTGTATAAACACATTTATCCACCTCAACAGAAGAAAAGTCATTTTTTATTAAGACTTTATCAAATTTCTCATGCCACTGTTTAGGAGCCTGCTTAAGGCCATAAAGAGATTTACTTTATTTACAAACTTTATTTTCTTGTCCAGAAATTACACATCCTTTAGATTGAATTATATAAATTTCTTCTTCTAAATCTCCATTTAAGAAAGTTGTTTTTACATCTATTTGATGGATGAAAAACTTATGAATTGATGCCAAAGCAATTAATATTCGAATAGAAGAAATTCTTGTTACTGGTGCAAATGTATCAAAATAATCAATATTTTGCTTTTGTGAAAATCCTTTAGCTACTAACCGAGATTTATATTTATTTATCGATCCATCCGAATTAAGTTTCTTTTTGAAAATTCATTTACAACCAATTGATTTCGCATTAGGAGGTAAATCAATTAAAATCTATGTATTATTTTTCATAATTGAATCAAGTTTAATTTTTATTGCCTCTTTCCAAAATTTAGCATCAGAAGACGATACAACTTCAAAATAATTTGATGGTTCATCATCCACAAGAAAAGTCTGAAAATCATTTCCATAAGAAAAATATTCTTTTCTAGGCATTTTACTCTTTCTCAGTTCCTCAATATTAGAGGTCGATTCATTTTCTCTTTCAACAGGTGCATGAGAGATATTATCACATAGTGAAAAATATGTTCAAAGAATTCAGCATTCTTTGTCTCAATTATAGTATTACTATCAAGTACATCACTTTTTAATACAAGAAATCTACATACAACACTATGTTCAGCATATCCAATACACATGCAATCAACAGTTTTAGAACCTATTTTCCTCTTTTTAGGTTCAGGAAGAAGAACTTTAGCAAGACAACCCCACACTTTTAAATATTTTAAATTAGGTTTATAACTTTTCCATAATTCATAAGGAGTTTGACCATTTCTTTTATGAGAAATTCTATTTTGTAAATGACATGTAGATAAAATAGCTTCACCCTACAAATTATCAGGTGTATTAGAGCTAATTAACATAGAGTTCATCATTTCTTTCAAAGTCCTATTTTTTGTTTCAGCTACACCATTAGACTCAGGAGAATAAGGTGAAGTTACTTTATGAATAATACCTTCTTTTTCACAAAAAGCATTTAAAGATATATATTCTTCACCTCTATTAGATCTAATCCTCTTGATTTTTCTATTAAGCTGATTTTCAACTTCAATTTTATAAGATACAAAGGCATCAAGTGCATCATCTTTATTTCTAAGCAAATACAACTTAGTAAATCTAGAAAAGTCATCAATAAAAGTCACATAATATCTTTTACCACCTCTAGTTGTAGTTTGTTTTAAATCACCCAAATCAGTGTGAATTAAGTATAGCAATTCAATTTCTCTATTAACTGAAAAACATTACTTTTTAGTAATTTTAGTTTCAGCACATATTTCACATTTATCGAAATTACTTGAATCTAAACCAGATAATAAGCCAAGTGATTGCATATTCTTTATTTATTTAATATTAACATGACCTAATCTAGCATGCCATAAAGAAACAGACTCAATCATATAAGCAGAAGCTGATGCATTATCATTGATAATATTAAGTACATAAAGTCCATGGTTACAATAGCCTTTTCCCACAATTACATTATTTTTTGACAAAATAATCTTATTAGAATCAACAGACACTTTCATTCCAGCTTTATCCAGCAAAGCCACAAAAATCAAGTTTGCTCACATTGTAAGAACATGTAGCACATCCATAAGGGCTAAAGTTTTTTTCGAAGTGAGTTTTAGGAGTACTTTACCCTTGCCCAAAACTTTAGCAGTTCTTGAATCTCCAAGGTAGACCACTTCAGTGTCATCTCATATTGATGTATAAGAGGCAAATGCTTCTCGTTAGCACAAATATGTCGAGTAGCCCAGAGTCTATCTCCGATTCTTTTATATGTGCTACTATATTCACTTGAGAAATAACTGCTGCAATTATTTCATCTCCTTCAGTTTAATTAGCTTTGGGAGGATTTCTCATTTCTTTGTTATTTCTCATTTTGTGCCTACATTGAGCGGCATAATGACCTGTTTTATCGTAAGTAAAACAAATGCCTTTTCTTTTCTTAAGATTGAGATTATTACACTATAAGAAAAACAGCCTATAAAGAAGGAAAATATGGTCCCAGAAAGTCTAAATCTTGTCCCAATTAGTTTTTTAGGTCCAGAAAAATCTAATGGTGTCCCGTCCTAATAGGCTCTGCCGCTAAAGTTCATTAGCGACGAGTCCAATAAACCGGTCCTTAAAACTCTTTTGCGATGGTAAAAAAACTGGTCATAATATTCTTTTAGCGACGGTATATCTTGTCCCAGTCAACTAACTACCTGGTCTTAATTATTATTTTGCGATGAGTTATCTCATTCCAAATAGACTAACTACCTTGTCATAATTATCTTTTAGAGATTGTATTTCTTGTCCCGAATATCCTTTAGCAACGAGCAAAATTCTTTTCCTAGATCAACCTTTAACCTTTAAGGACGAGCAACATCCTGATCATAGATCAACTTTTAAAGATGAGCGATATTCTAGTCCTAGATCAACCTTTGAAGACGAGCAACACCTCTTGTCGTAGATAAACATTTAAAGACGAACAATATTTCTAGTCTCTAATTGACCACAAATGAGCCTAATATATATCACAAAATAATAAAATTCATCAATTTATATCAAATTGCTATCGACAATCAAATTCAGTATACATAGTGATAAAATTTGTACATCTCAGTATTATAGTAACACTACAAGTTCAAATAACTCAAATTCAAGTATTAACTCAGTGGAACTACCACGAAACATGACTAACTTTGTATATCAGTATATAGTTTCATCTTTGAAGCTGTTTTTGTTTGTAGAAGGCATTATACGCCTGAATGAGTTTCAGGACTGCTGCTGCCATTCCTAAATTGTGCGATAGAGAGCATAATTGGGAATCAAATCACATGTATCGAGCTTGAGGTTTGTCATCGGAGAAGTATCGTGGCCATTGTACAACCATCCTTTTATTGAATCGCCTTCATATGTATAACCATCTGCTGCTATATGTGGATCTTCCATGACATCCTGAAAGTGTTCACGTCAAAGTTAAAAGCATTAACCATACAGGATACACACAGTATACCAGATACGAAGTATCAGCTACCATCTATACATCTTGATTATTTTATTTTAATAAAGGTAAAGTTAACAACTTGATTCATGATAGTATCCTATACTAGCAGGGTTATATGGGCCTCTTTATTATTTCATGTAGAAGTATTCATCATTTATATCGCTTGAAAAGAAATAATACATTCTGATCCTAGTCTCTCAGTGCAACCTAAATTCTCTCAACAAATAGATGAAAGTGATTATTATGTCTTCATATTTAATGATCCATCAACAAATAAGACTGATCTCACAGCTAGTCCATATGTTCTCACACAAGATAAGTATTCATAAAATAACTGAGAATCTCACACGGATAATTCCTACATCTCAATTTAGAAGGTTAAAGAGTGTATTTGAATTTGAACCAAAAGAAAACAAATCATATATCCTATGCTTACCTGAAAAATAGGTCAAACGAAATGAGGAGGAATTCATTTTTTACTCTTGGAACCCTGAGATGAAGTATTCAAATTCGAGTGTGGTGTGTATATATCTCTCATTGGCTCAATTGTTGGCCAAACTTCTGAGAGCATATTAAGCCGATTTAAAGGATCTTTCTCACAGCACTTCAGCGCTAGATAAGCTAACAGTTTCGCTTGATCCATTGGCCAATCATTAGTTGAAGAGTCCAAAATTGAACCCAAGTTCCCACTTTCCAAAGCACACTTAGACGTTCCTCACTATACCTGAATCTGGTCTTACAGTCAAAAGTCGTAAAAGTATGACGCCAAATGAGTAAACATCAGATTCTATAGTAAGCGGCCCCTTGTCCACACACTCTGGGTCCACATAAATGGAAGCCTCCGGGTTATCATAATTGGAATTCTCATTCTGGGAAATCAAGAGATGGACTCCAAAATTGCTTATTTTGCTGACAAATTTAGCATCAAGGAGAACGTTGGTAGGTCTCAAGTTCCCATAGACAATGCAAGGATCATTGACATGAACAAAGATAATAGCAGAGCATATCTCCACAACAATTCTTATTCGATGTTGCCAATGAAGAGGGTGGGATTTTTTATGGCAAGCCAGGTAATCTTCAAGGTTTCCATTTTTGAGGAATTCATAAGCAAGGGACCTAGACTTTGAGAAAATCCCTATCAGTGTAACAAGGTTTGGATGCCTCACCCTGCTCATTCTTTCTGCTTGTAATGATCCAGACATTGTTAAAGTAAGAAACTGTTTATTTATCAAGTGTAAAGATGGAGGATCTGTAATAAAAATGAATACATGTACAGTGGTTAAGAATGGGAGTAAAGAATAAAGATTTAACTAAAGATTTATTCCTCAAGAAAATTTCATATTCTGTCAAAGCTTTGAAATCATCTGTATCTAAGAAATAGGGATATGTATGATAAATGCAAGGATTTTCCAGCAATACAACCAAAAAGAGGGGGTGGGGTGCAGAATATATGAAAAAAACTTGGCAGTTGTTCATTCAAATTCGATCATAGCGTAAATAATGGCACCAAAAGAAATAGATTGCACAAAGACATACGGGATTTCAATGAAAACCTGCACGATAATAGAATTTTTTTATAGGTAATATGGACTTCTTTTAACATGAAATTGGTTTATAAGAAATTGAACTCTATGCTTACCTGTCCAAAGGCGTAAGGTAAGGCAGAAAACATTCCAACAACACTTTCTCTAGAGAATATTATATGTTCAACGGCTACAACAGACTGTACTGCTGCTGAATTATGTATGTTAAGGAAGATAACAACAGCATACATGGATCCCATAGCATTAAATAGATCTTGGCTCTTACCCCTGTAACCAAAAAAAGAAAAACGAAAGAAATTGACTTTTAGCGTTAAGAATTAAAAGTATTTTCCACTTGTTTGGTCTAGTATTTTGTACATACACTTTAGTACCAAGATCCCAGAAAATTGTCCTAAAACCCAAGGTAATGAAGGTTGTGAAGAGAAATCTAATTGCAGTATAAGTTGTATTATGCTAGTATGACCAGTGTTGCTTCCAAACACAAGCTGTACATTGGGTCCAGAATGGCTGCGAATATTGACTATCGAAATGCAGGTCTTATGTACCAGTACGAGGTATGCTGAGCTTGCTAATCAATGCTTTGTTCCTTCTGTAAAGGTTTGACTGTTTGTATAAATTAGCAAAATCAACCCCTAATATCATTTCTTGAGCTGAGGTTGTCATTTTTAACATCCAAGTTGCTGGATTGTAGCCATCTTTTATTTTACTTACCCCAGGCATTGACTGAACAAAAAAAAACTCAGCTTAGTATTATTTAATCGTATCAACTCTAGAAAGGTAAGCACTCTTTCACTTCAACAACTTACTTCAAAGTATTTGATCAAATGGCAAGAATGGCGACCCAATGGGCCAACATATATCTCTTGTCCTCCTTGTTTCATTAGAAAGAGTTTCAGAGTGATGTTTATATCAGTACTCACTTACAAAAATCTAGGAAAAATAATGAATAGCTTGATTGAGTTAAAAAATATCAAATTCACCTCATCAAAGGCTTCAAAAATGTCGATACTAGGCTAATGGATGGTACAGACAATGGTTCTTCCTATGGCGACAGTGTTTCTAACAGTTCTCATAACAATTGCAGCAGCCCGAACATTTAGTCCTGAGGTTGGTTCATCCATGAAATTGATAGAGGGGTTAGCGACTAGCTCCACTGCAATGGTCAATCTTTTGCGTTGCTCAGTTGAGAGACCGTTGACCCCTAGCAAACCAACTAAGACTAATCTTAGTGGTAGCGGTGCATTGTCTTGTTATCCGTCCATACTGGTAGTTGTAGTCTAGTCCTTTGATTTCTGTTATTACTTATTGTCTTATATTGCAACTATCATATTATTTTGTTGTAGTTACCCTCCGGTTACTATATGCTATTCTTGTACTTCTATTACTTTTTTTCTGGACTATTTAACCTATTTTTTCCCTTGAGCGAAGGGTTATATGCGAAACAACCTCTCTAAGGTCTGTGTACAGTCTACCCTCCCCAGATTATATTTGATATGTTGTTGTTTGAGTGAGATTTATGGAGAAAAAATTTCATAAGAACTAACATTTCTAATTTTTTTGTCAACATCATAGGGTAAACGCAACCAAGCGGAGTATACTAATGACTCATAAACTGTAACATAACGTGAATGGATGTCATTCTACTCACAGTATCCAGATATACGTGCAAATATGTCTTGCTTCTAAGGATAGCCCGAAATCTTGATGTCACCCTCGATATATCCTCTTGTTTTTCTTCCAGACAATACATCCATCAACGTTGTTTTTCCAGCTCCTACATATAACAATAATCATAATAATAATTATCATCATCATCATCATCATCATACTAATAATAATAGTAATAATAATAATAATAATAATAAGAATTGTTTGTTGTTATTATTATCATTATTATTTCGCTTAGTTAATCAAACTAGGAAAGTTATGGTATTATATTCCTCCTTTTTAAAAAAATGATAAAAGTCATTTAACTGGTAAAGTTGTTATCTAACTTGTAAGAGAAGTCTAAGGCAGTTCGGTGCACTAAAGCTCCCATTATATGCAGGGTCCGAGAAATGACCGGACCACAAGGGTCCATTTTACGCTGTCTTACCCTTGCATTTCTGCAAAAGGTTGTCTCCACCACTTAAACCCATGACCTTATGGTCACATGAAAACAACTTTACTAGTTACACCAAGGATCCAAGGAATCCAAGAGTAATTATAAGAAATGTTAACCATGGACAAATTTGCTGCTGTATTTTCATTTAAACATTAACAAACCAATGTTATTTCTTACACAAGCACATGAGATTCAGAAAAGAAAAAAATATATAAACTTCATCAAACTCTCTTATATTTAGTTCTGCTCTTGAATCTTCAAGAGGTAAACTCTTCTATCTTCTCTGGAAGTTGAATACCTCAATACCTAAAGCAAATATGAAGGCAAAAATAACAGCATATGCAACTGTCACAGCTGCAACTAATCCAAGAAACTCATGTTTGAACCCGAAGTAACGCCTCAAGAATTGTTCCACAGTTTCATCATCGCCAAGTTTAGTTTGCACGTCTCCAAATTGTGATACAAGCAAGCCATACAAAGTCCAGGCAACGGGGCAATCCCAATAGTACCATCTCTACCATATGGGAATACGCTATTTTTAATCGATGAAAAAATCAAAAGGATGCCACTATTTTCTCAAACCTTTTATCGTGTTTTCTTGCAGTTTTACTTAGGGATACAAAATGATTCCATTTAACAGCCGTTAGAGTTTAAAGGTTAACAAAAGTTACAACCATCGTAGCACACTAACTTTAGATAGACAAAAAGGTGTCAAGATACTGGAAAAATAATGAGATTACCTGACGTAATATAGTACCAAATTGGCGCATAAGTTTTTACATTTTCCTTGACTAATTGGCCCAAATTGTACTTAGAGTATTTCTTGTCCTGCAATTTAGTGTTCCGCCTTTGATTCTAAATTCACGACAATGTGACTTCTACAGTTAGCCTTTAGATCTTTCTTTAATCTTATGAAAACTTGAATTAAGCTAGTGCATCAGGCGTAATTACAATAAGTGCAAATTCTCTACTGTGTCTAGTATAGCATCTGCATCTCATACAATGACCGCTTTACATCAAAAAGTTACATCCAAGTTTAAGGCTTAGAATGTTACCCCTGTTGTCTCACAAAAATCTGCTATTTCTTTCAAGCTAGACCGTCCACCAAATACCCTGAGGTACCTTTGTTTTACTTTTATATCTTGTAAAAGACCATGGAGAAGATCATTCCGAGGACTATTACTACAGAGTTGGCACCAGATCACCCCAGGAATGTCCAACATACTAATTTTACCCTTCACATAAGTAAACATACCTAAACCAGGAGGTAAAAAAAAGCTTTATTGTCAAACCCATGTCACGAGCAGGACCAATCACTATTGACTTTTATTTACTATCCAGTGCTTATTCATCTATCTACAATTGGAAAAAGGTCATATGGTCGATCTTTCTTATACTATTTGAATTGTATTTAGTACATTCGATCTAATAAGTACCTTATGTTAGAATTGAGAAACTCTATGGCTCGGATCTTTAGTATTCTCTTATGGGATATTTTAGGTAATATTTGGAGTCTGTCTAAAAATTATCTGGTAGCCCCATTAAATGAAAGGACAGACAAAGTACAAGGTATATTTATAAAGCCATCAGCTACTTCAAAATTAATAAATGCACAATTGATAACTGATAAGAGTTATTTGTTAAGGCTCCAACCTGCATTTCTGAAGCACCATTTCCCTGAGTTCTTCCAGTTGCATGTCCACCTCATCAAGCTGCAATGCAAATATTAGGTATAAGTTATTATCTAGAGCGGGTTAAATTTAATATGTATGACGATGAAATCCATAAACAGTCAGGAAAATATGACTAAACTTTTATTCTTGTGTAAAAGAATCTGAGCCTTGACTACCTCAGTACTTAAATCTTTAGCCATTTTGGCATGAGCAGCCTCTTAAGCGAGCTGCATATCCTGTTGGGCTTCTGCTTTCTCTTTCTTCCGCCGTTTTTCCTATAAGCAGTAGTACTATACATAGTGTCCCAATCATTTAATTAAAAATCCAAAATCCAGTACCCTAATTGCATATGAGCATATTAAATAGCATAGAAGAAAATGATTCAATTATTTTATAAATTACATGAGAGACTAAAGAAATAAACTATAGATGATTTGTACCTCTTCATCAACTTTGGGCAAAAACTGCAACCATTTATCCTCAAATTTTCCCAACAAGGTTTTCGCCATTACATGAACATCATCCCTTTCCTCATTGTGTTTCATTGTATTCTTAAATATTAGCCCAACATCTGCACATATCTCTCGAACATGCTTATAGCCAGAACTATCCTTTGCTTCCATCTTGTTTTTGATAGTACTGAAGTCCATAAGCTTCTCAATAACCTAAAAAATCCCACGATGTATTAGCAGAAACAGAAGGAACATAGGATTGCTAAGAACATCATAGATACAATAAGCACACCGATGAGAAAATTCAAACCCTTCACCTCATAGTAATTGTCCAATCCAAGACCCTTGACATCCACGGGTTCCATAAAAGGTTTTGCCCATTTGTGATGGGTGATCTGACAAATAGACTAAGCAATGAGTAGAAAAAAATTAGCTATAGCAAATAATAACTACAATTGCTCTTAAACAAGGTGCATCACCATAATATGATCACACATCTTACCCTTCTTTCTTTTAGCATTATTTCCTATAGTAAGAAGAAATAAACTAAAGGAAGTTACATAGATAGAGAAGGATGAACTCTAAGAATAACCAATAAACGTCTTTCAATTGGTAAATCAGCGAACTTACTCGCTAAGGAGAGACAAGAGAGAATGCACAATAAACAACAGGACAAGTACAATGATTTGTAGCTTCAACGAAAATGTAAAAAGAGTACAACATCATCGGTATCAAAAAATGAGTAAATGATGTGAGGTATTTCAAAACTGAGTATACTCTTACAGGTAACAGGAAATCATAACGACAAAAAAATACTAGCTTAAACGTCTCAATATCTCTTCAACGCTTTTCATTTCATGACTTCTGTGATTTTGGTTAAGAGGCTACAATGCAACCTTATCTGGACTTCAATGTTAATCAGAAAACACTCTATCCTGCAAGTTTAACACATGCCACTATTTTCTCAAACCTTTTCTCGTGTTCTCTTACAGTTTTACTTGGGGATACAAAATGATTCCATTTAACAACCGTTAGAGTTTGAAGGTTAACAAAAGTTACTGCCATCGTAGCACACTAACTTTAGACAGATAAAAAGGTGTCAAGACACTGGAAAGACAATGAGATTACCTGACGTAATATAGTACCAAATTGACGCATAAGTCCTTGCATTCTTGCACACAAATTACTCATCAAGCTAGCTCCTTTACACTTGTAGCTAGATCGACTATCCCACGAGGTAGCTGCTACTTCCTACCAACACAAATACCGAGTAAATTTACATAACTGAACAAATAATCAACCCCAAAACTGCCTTCTTATAATCTTCAATCCTCAATATCATACAAACTACTCATCAAGATAGCTCATTTACACTTTATCAAAGAATACCAAAATTTTGTTGTTAACATTTGCGTCAGGTTGTGTTTGTAACAAAGCATATGCAATACCATGGACATCAAGTAATGAAAAAAATTCATTCTTGCTATCTTTTAAAATTTTCATTAGCAAATATTTTAATATTTGAAACATCAGGAAATGGCTTAGCATATGGTAGAACAACCTGAACACAAGTATTAGGAGTTGCGTCGGTAGTAAAAGTGCCACAAGTGGTATTATTTGTCATAGTTTCTTAGATTGTTAGAGAACAATGATAAAATAATAATAACAATATTATTAAACTATTAACAAAATGATAATTTAACAATAATAATATACGCAGTACAATAATAATGTGTAATAATATAACTTCAATAACAATATTATAATCAATATAATAACTAGAAGGGTAATATAATTACTTCTAATCAAGTTAGTAATACTAAATATTAAATAATATTAAATAAATATTATAACAATATGATTTTAAGTAATATGTTAATTATACTTGAGTCGTGCTAGACATTGTCCTAAGAAACTATTTCAGCAGTGTGAAATATTTCTCCAGGATTAAACAAACACTTTTCTAATTATTAGAGGATACAAAAATTAATAAAATTATTAATACAAATACCAACAAGTTAATTTAAAAAATGATATACCTAATAAAGCTTTTTTAATTAAACATATAATAATAAACGAAGGAGGAAAAGATATGAGCAAATGCAGTAAGAAAATTAAAGAAAAAAATGTAAGGTTGTTACTGCATTGTGGCAAAGAAGGTTAGCCTATTTATAAGCTAAAGTGAAGCCTCTGCATGCCAAGTGTTGGCCAAGTGGCAATGAAGTCATGCATGCATGTATTTGCATTACCCTTCTTTCCAAGTAAATTAATATGTTTTTTTATTCTTTTTTATTAAATAATATTCATGGCTTCCAAAATACTCTTTTATAATGAATTTTTAAATACACAAAGTTATTTTGAAATAGATAATTTTCCTATAATCAGGGTAGGAATGTTAGATGGCACCACCTCCTAAGAGTTGGACGTGTAGCACATGGGATATAGGCTTTAGTACATTAAGGAATAAGGCTCTAGTGTCGTATTCTAATTGGCCAAGACCTAATATCGTAAGCTTATAAATGGTTGTCCTCACTTGTAAAAGGCATTTGAAGAACTTCAATTATCTCGATAGAATACCATTGAAACTTAAGGGTAAATTTTATAGAATGGTTGTTAAACCGATGTTGTTATACGGGCAGAGTGTTGACTTGTAAAAAAAGTTCTCATGTTCAGAAGATGTATGTCACGAAGATGAAAATGTTGAGGTGGATTTGTGTATACACTGATTTCGACATGATTAAGAATGAGAATATTCATAAAAGAGTGGGAGTGACTTCCGTGATGGACAAGATGAGGAAAACAAGATTTGGATGATTTGGACATCCGAAGAGGCGTGGTGCAAAAGGTGATGAGGTGCAAGAGGTTGGATATTATAGGTATAAGGAAAGGTAGTGGTAGGTCAAAAAAATATCGAGTCAAGGTAATTAGGCAAGACATGACGCAGCTCCAAGTAACCGAGGATTTGACCTTAGATAGGAGGGTGTGGAGGACGCGTATTAGAGTAGTAGGTTAGCAAGGTAGGAGTGTGATATAAAAATCTACCCTAGATAGATAAAATCTAACCTAAAAGAAGGGACAAAAAGGAAAGAACACAAACACAAGAATCAAAGACACAACTGCATTAAAGAAAAGGATAGATATCTTGACATAGAAACATACAAATCAAGAGAACCAAGAGATGTATCAAATCCCAAGACCCAAATGACCTATATGAGTAACACCAAGATCTTACATTGACACAAAAGGAACTCAATTTCCCCCAAGCACCAATATTTCTAAGCTAAATGTCAACACTAGTGAAATTCACATTCCAAGCCCTACACGATAAACATTCCCTCTCTAGAGAAATGTCTTTCAAGTTTCAATATCAATAATCAACTAATGAGAAATAAGCGTAAGGAGTTTATTCATAGTTATTACATCAAATGACCAAACTACCCTCTATGAAAAGGGGCTCCTACGGAGTGTAAAGGAATGTCATAAAACGACCAAATCACTCTTAATGAGAGGGGTGGTCATGGAGTGCTTAAAGAGCTCTTCTTCACACTTTAACTTATGCAATCCCTTAGGTTATTTTGGCCTTCAAAATTATTATTAATTACTTGGAACTCTCCGGCATCTTATCAAGGCAAGCTTTTAAGCAACCTTTCACACACGAAATTGATCTATTGTGGACTCAAAATGGGTCTCCCATGCGTGTCTCCATGCCCTCAATGTGACCACAACCGAATTCTCTATGTATTGGCCTTGCATGATTTTATCAAAAGCTATGATGGCCATTTTGCTCGTATCATCCTCCCCTTCTTGAAAAGGATTTGACCTCGAATCTACACCTTGAAAAATCAAAGAAGGGACAAACAAGCACAAAATCCTCATGTCATGAGGGTTAGGGTTAGTATAACAAAGAACATCATCATGCCAAGGTGGAACACACTTTAACTATAACCACAAATTCTTTTCTTTAAAAATGAAAAGATTAGTGAAAATGCCATAAAGGAAGTGGCTAGGATAGACACCAAGAGATAATGAAACTACAAAGGTCATAATGACATCAACAATCTCCAAAGGTAAGAATACCTTCTTCTTAGGATCCATAAGAATCAATTGCTTCATCAACTCTTGTAAAGACCACTTCAAGAGTGGTACCTCAATTGAAGTTAAGGTCCACCAAAAACATATAGCAATGTCATTCTAATAAGTGGACTAACCAACAAATTCCCTACCTCCACATAAAGTCAATCCAAAACTATCATGGATGTCATCATAAGCAAGGAGGTAGTATAGAAAGAAATCAAATGTAAAAGCATCATCCAAGGTGCTATTATCTATGACAATGCCATTCGGCTCTAAGAACTTAGCATATGATGCACACAAAGATGAAATCAAAGCATTTAAGCTCATACAAATTCTTTTTTTTGGGTAATTCATGCCAACATACGATATAGATTCAACAAAGTTATGAATATCATTATATGCATGAAGGTAATGAAGAAATGTACTAAGGAAATTATTCTCATCAAAGATGCATTCACAAGTAGGAATACACAAAGAGAGAAAGAGGCATTGCAAACACATAGAACCTCTTCTTTTCAAAGAACTTCCTGAGGGAAGGAGTTTTATCAACGGAGCCATGCAATGAGGGAGAATAGAGAAACTACTATGCAACAAAGCAATCCAAGACAACTAGTTTACCCAAGAACTTTTTTCCCCTCTACTAATGAAGTTAAGTATGCTCTCAAGAATCCTACAAGATACTTCAAAGTGTCCAACCCTACGAGGGTGACAAGAAGTATTTATCATCTTTGGACTCTTCCACAAACATGAATTCAACTTGGCATCCACAAGTTGTGGTTCACATAAATTAAGCACAAGTGTGTCAAACATGGATGCACAAATATAATCAATACCCCAAAGAGGCAATGAAACATTTGCCTTAGGGTCCTCAACCTTGAAACCACCTTTGAGAAAGGGGTTTCTCATCAAAACCAAGTCACAAAGAAGGGCATCATAAGAATAAAATTCATCTAAAGTATTTTCAAGAGGGAACTCTCTTCTTGACCTATAAGTAGTGATACCTTGGTCAAGAATGGAAAAACTCAAGGGTGAACTCTCTTGGTTCCTTTTATTACTCCTCTTCTTTTGTGAAAACTTAACTTTGTTGGAAATTTTTCCCATGCACAACTTGGGTCTATCAAGTGGGTTGTAAATCCATAAGAAAGACTTTCCATCATAAGGAAGGTTACCAATACTCACAATCAAATCTTGCTTGCCATCTTCACCAAGCATTAATTCGGATATGCAATAATCTCCACATCCCAAGAGGTTATCGGGGTCAAATAAGAGAAGTAACCAATAACTTACGTTTCATCCATTCTCACTTTCCCCTAAGGTGGCATCCTTAAAATTAGGCATACCGTCTATATCACTATTGGAAATATCATGAGCACAAAAAAAGTAGAGAAAGGTGTTACATAAATCAACTTCAACTATGGTGTCCTTATGCATGTACTCACTAGTTTGAAGCCCATCACCATTAGTATGCTCAACATAGGAAACCCACAAAGAAGAAGTAGATGGAATACCTAAAAAAATATCACCTTCTCTTCCAAGAGAGTAATCCATACATTGATTCAAACCACCACAGGTGGCAAAGGGATCACAATCAAAACCATTTGAACAAGTACAATCCCAATTCAGGTTTTCTAAACATTCAAGCAAATCAAAGTCATTTTCACCTGATTAATCATTTTGCACACCATCACTAGTTGTTGGCAACTCATATACCAACATAGTCTCACCTTGGTTTTCACAAGGGTCAACTAGTGTGTTAATACTCTCATCACTTGGCAATAGAACCTTATTCAAGTTATAAGTTCTAGCACTAGATGGACACAGATCATTCTTACGAGAAGAATCAATTTTGTCATCTAAAGGATCAACTAGTGCTTGCGTACTTACAACAAGAGTTTGATCTTCATGCAACCTAACAACACCAAGAGTATCACAAAAGGAAGACTTGTGTATTTTTACTCTAGGCAAACCCGCAACTACATCCATTTGGATACTACTAGCCACATCACAACATTCTACATTCATAGGAGTGTAGGAGATAGCATTTTTATCTTATAGATCACATGAGGTGCGGCCTTCACCTTGGTGTATGTCATGGCAGCCCATTTGCTTCTTTGGGAAGCTCTCATTACAAGGGAGTTTGTCAAGAATTCTTCCTTGAATTATCTCTTCATCTCTTGAGGAAGCATTGTAGTTTTGAGAAGGGGAGCGATTGGAGTTCTTTTGACTTTCCACACATTCCAACTTCCTCTCAATATTGACATATCCATTTGCACCTTTTCCATCTTTAGGCTGAGAGCCTCAATCCCGGCCAAAATAGTACCAAAAGCATTAATATCCACAGTTTGAGAGGTTGTACCCTCAAATTCCATTGCCAATGTACCTAAAATACACCTACAAAATAATACACAAGTTAGTTCAAAATAGCCTCACCACACTCCCACTCTTTTGTTTTACTTCACACTTAGCTTCACAAGTGTTGAAAGTCGGCTTGTACTTTGTGAGATATTGAGGGATGAGTCTACTCTCGTACGAAATAAATTTTCATTTGAATGACCCAAAGAAATCTTGTTCGGACTTGAACCAACAAACTACAATGAATAACAAAAAGAGAAAAATACCCAAAGAACGTCAACACGAAAGAAAAGGACTCAAAACTAGCTCATAACCTAGTAGATAGTTACTAGTTTGTCAATTAGTGTTAGAATCAACAAAGTGCAACTAAGAAACAAGGATTAGAAACTAAGAAATTAAAATTTGAGCTAAAAATTCGATGGTACTAAGGTGATGATGTGGCAACTTGTCATTGGACGTTGAAATTCTGAAAAAAAATTCTTTGTCTCCAATTTGTAGTTGATCAATCTTCAATAAAGAGTGTAGTTTTGGTTTTTGGAGGGGAAAATACAAGGTTTGAAGCCTTTTTCAAACTCAAATGAGTTTGAATTTGTAATGGCCCCTCCTTTTACTTGCACTTGTACTTGATTATTCCTTCTTTTTTTATTGTTTTCTTTCTTTTGGATGACTAAGAAGGTGCTTGAAAATTTCCTTGAACAAGTACTATACTCTCTTTCTTCCCTTTTCAAGATCAAACAACCACTTTTTGATATTCTTCTTCAACAAGACATGAAGAACTTGAAGAACACCAAGAACATTCAAGAGTTGAACAAAGCTGACCTTCAAGCAAACAAACTTGGAATTTGATTTTTTTTGAAGATCCAAGTTCACTCTTCCAATCTACAAACAAATACCACAATTTAAAACACAAAACGCCACACCCACACTAGTTAAAATGAGATCCACCCTCAAATAGCTTCAAAACTAAGCTCAACAATGGTGGATGGTTCAAACACCTCCGATTTAGCTTAAATCTTAGATCTAGACTCTATTAGTGCTTGGGAACAAGTATCTAGCACTAGAAACTAACAAAACACACAAAATTTAAGTATATCTAAGTTTTAAAATTCTGCCCAAACGCAAAAACGTGATACCACTATTTTGATTTTTAATTTTTCAGATTTTGACACTTTTGGTGATGATTTTCTTAAGGTAACAACAATCCAAGATTTAGAATTGTAGAAACAACTCTAAAACGTGGCTCTTGATACCAAATGATATAAAGATCTAACCTAGAAAGATGAAAACTAACCTAAAAGAAGGGAGATGAAGACAAGAACACAATCACAAGAATTAAAACTCAAAGAATGCATTAAAGAAAAGGATAGATAGTGAGACATACACTATTACAAGTTTTATGAACTAAAGTGTGTATCAAACAATAAAACCAATTAAAGACTCATAATAGTAACACCACACTCTTATGTTGACACAAAAGGGACTCAATCTTCCCCAAGCACCAATATTTCAAAGCCAAATTGCAACCCAAGTGAATCCACACCTAGAATTGCCCTAGTTTCAAGTGACTTTTTCAAGACCTACACTACAAACACTCCCTTTCAACAGAAATGTCTTTCAAGTTTCAATATCAATCAATAACCAATGAGAAATAAGCCTAAAAAGTCTATTCATAGTTATTACATCAAATGAACAAACTACCCTTAATGAAAAGGGGCTCCTATGGAGTGTAAAAGAATGGCATAAAATGACCAAATCACCCTTAATGAGAGGGGCGGTCATGGACTGCTTAAAGAGATTTTCTTCACACTTCAACTTATGCAATCACTTGTGTCATTTTGGCCTTCACAATTATTCTTCATCACTTGGAACTCTCGGACATCTCATCAAGACAAGCTTCCAAGCAACCTTCTACACACGGAATTGATCTATTGTGGACTCAAAATGGGTCTCCCATGCGTGTCCCCGTGCCCTCAATGTGACCACAACCGGATTCTTTATGTGTTGGCCTTGCATGATATCAAAAGCTATGATAATTGTTTTATCTTGAGCCGATAATATATCTCCATTTAAAAAAATTATTTTCATCAAACAATTTTAAACTTACAATTATGATAATTGTATTAAATCATATTTTAGTTCTTTTCATGATGAAGCACGAAAAAATATACTAGTTAAAGTAAAAAGAGTACCAACTTAAGATCGTCATATAAATTTGTAAATTTAAAATCCTGAATTCCACTATTTATGCTAGCTAGAACTTGTTTAAATAAGATGACTTTAGCCACAATAAGGAACAAAAGAAGGGACTGATGCATTTAAGGTTTGATGTAGATGTTTCATCTGTGAATTGTTAGAAACTGTCGGAAAAATAATTTAAGATTGGAACAGAAGTAAAATTAATTTTGTTTGAAGCATATGTTTAGATGGTTTGAACATATGATGAGGCGATTTACAAATTCTCAGTGAGGAGGTGTGAGAAGTTGGTTATAGATGATAGAAATAGGTTGAAGAAATATTAGGGAGAGATGATTAGACGGGATATCGCGCAGTTACAGCTTACCAAGGACACGACCTTAGATAGGAAGGTGCAGCAAACGAGGCTTAGGATAGAAGATTAGGAGGTCGAGTGCGTTTATGCCAGTAGGTAGGAATGTTCTGTTTATTAAATAGTAGTTGTCGTGCTATGCTTATAGTTTTTTGTTCTTAGACTCTTGTTGATATATGTTGTTTCGAGTAGATCGTTGTAGTATTATTTTGTGGTATTATTATTCTATTACTATCTATTTTTGTGTTACTCTTTATCATCTTTATACCCCTTTATATCTTTTTCTAGACTATATTTTATCTTGAGCCGAGGATATATCAAAACAACTTCACCTTTGAGGTTATGATATGAAGTGCGTACATCTACCCTCACCAAATCTCAATGTATGAAAAAATATTGATTATGTTGTTCTTATTTTTTTGGAACAAATTCCTCAAATAACTATTAAAATGAGATGGAGAAAGTAACTAGGAAGTATCTCACACATGAACCTTAAAATTTTCTCTCAAAAAAGCTTTGCATTAACTTTTTTTTACTTTATAAATAAAAGGCTAAATTAGTTCATCTTACACATAGTTTTCAAGAGAAATAAAATCACTCTCATCCTGATTCTTTCTCTACCTCTCTTATTGCTTTGTATTTTGATTAATTCATCATATACATACTCCCTTTATTTTGTTTTAGTCGGCCCTCTTTCTAAAAATATTTACTTTAATTTAGTTGTTCAATATCACTCTTAATATTAAATGACTAAACAAAGTATATTTACTCAAAGTTATATTTACAAAGCATAATTAATAAGGTTAATTTGATAAAATAAATTTCTAATTAATATTTTCTTAATGGATGCGTCAAGTCAGTAGGAGCCAACTAATATGAGATGGAGGAAGTAATTTTCAAGAGAAAATATATTTGATTATGAGTTAATTTTCCAAAATGACAAATAATATTATAAAATAATTATTTAATTTAGTAAGGAGGACAAGCATTAATAACGGATGAACTAACTATTAGCTGAGAAGGAAATAGCATGTCCGTTTTTTCCCGACAACCGAAAATTATTTGGACATGGCATTAAAATATTATAGGCCGCATCAATAATTGAGGAGAGTGAGAGATAAATAATACAGTAGTAAAAGATAAGTATGAAACCAATAAAATTTTATCCGTATAAAATTTGGATAGCATTAAAACTAAAATATATTATTTCTAAATAAATATTGTGGATTAATGTAATTGGATCAATTATTTAAATCCAAACTTGTGTGGGTTTAATTAAAGTCTAATTCTTTTAATTGGGCTAGTCCATTAATTTGGGTTAAAAAAAATTAGTCCACTTTATCAAATCCAAGATGTCATCATATTAATTTGTGCTACAAATGATTGAGCCCACTTTATCAAGCCCAAGATGTCATCATATTAATTTGGGCTACAAATGAATGAGCCCATTTTAACAAGCCCAAAATGTCATCATATGCTAGAGGCCCAATTTGGTGTCACATGTCAAATGACATGATATGCCAAGTCAAGTGAATGAGCCAATGGGACCATGCCACATGTCAAAATAATGCAATAAATTAAAAGCCCGTAAGAAATGTTATGTCACTTAAATCTGATTGGTCAAAGAAAGTTCATGTTTATCATAATTCTTTACTTAAAAGCAACAAGCGTAAGAGGAGTCGTCAAAGCACGATGATGCTCTCTTCACTTAAAATACAAAAGGATTTTCAAAGTTTGATTCCTTCTAGAATAAAGCGACAGACGAAACTGGTAGTTTCATGCAACAAGGTGTTAAAAGAAAAGGCTCACATTGTGGTTTATACCAAGGAACGTGAGGAAGATAAAGAAAATATTGGCTCCTCATATCATGTCACGACCCAAAATAAGAATGAGGCCTCATCTCAAATGAAGGTTGATGAAGAGATGGAAGATACTTTCTGGTGTCACCACATATCCATCAAAGATGATGATCCTCAAGAGGAGGAAGATGCTGGAGATGCTCCGTCTTAACTTGAAGAAGGAGTGAAGACCACAACAGATCCCTTAAAGAAAGTTAATCTTGGAACCGATAAGGACCCAAGACCAACTTACCTGAGTGCGTTTCTAGAAATGGTGGAAGAAATCGCATATATGGACATGCTTAAAGAATATATGAATGTCTTCGCTTGGAGTTATAAGGAAATGCCTAGCTTAGATCCGAAAGTAGCGGTCCATCAGTTGGCGGTTAAGAATGGTTCCCGTCCTGTTAAGCAAGCCCAAAGATACTTTAGGCCGGAGTTGGTTCCTTTGATTGAAAATGAAGTTAACAAACTCATTGAAGCGGGATTTATTCGTGAAGTCAAATATCCTACATGGATTTCAAGTATTGTTCCAGTACGGAAGAAGAATGGCCAAATTCGAGTTTGTGTCGACTTTCGGGATCTCAACAACGCTTGCCCTAAGGATGACTTTCCAATCCCGATACCAGAGTTCATGATTGATGCCACTACTGGTTATGAGACAATGTCTTTCATAGATGGTTCATTCGTCTACAATCAAATCCGTATGGAGCCAAAGGACGAAGAACTCACTGCATTTCGTATGCCCAAAGGTATTTATTGCTACAAGGTGATGCCTTTTGGTTTGAAGAACGCTGGCGCCACTTATCAAAGGGCTATGCAGAACATCTTTGACAGCCTGCTCCATAAAAATGTTGAATTCTATGTGTATGATATAGTGGTGAAGCCAAGAAAGAGAGACGACCACTTAAAAGACCTAAGAATGGTATTCGAGTTACTTTGAAGTTATCAACTTAGGATGAATCCATTGAAGTGTTCCTTTGGAGTTACTTCTAGAAAGTTTCTTGGCTTCATTGTGCGACACCGAGAAATTGAAATTGATCAAGCCAAGGTTGATGCAATTTTGAAGATGCTCGAACCTCGAAATATTTATGAGTTAAAAAAACCTTCAAGGAAGGCTAGCATATTTAAGGAGGTTCATCTCAAACCTGGCCGGAAAATGTCAACCATTTAGTCGTCTCATGAAGAAGGACACTTTCTTCGAATGGGACCAAGCTTGTAGTAATGTCTTTAAGAGTATCAAATCATACTTAATAAAGCCACCAGTTCTTGCGGCACCCATACTTGGGAAACCATTGATACTCTATATCACGGCATAAGAGAGTTCAGTTGGAGCACTACTGGCTCCAGAAAATAGTGAAGGCAAAGAAAACTTTCTTTACTATTTGAGCAGAATGATGACGCCGAATGAGCTAAAGTATTCTCCAATTGAAAAGTTATGTTTGGCATTTGCATTCTCAATTCAAAAGATGAAACACTACTTTCAAGCTCATGTTGTCCGTCTTGTGTTTAGGAAAAATCTCATCAAGTTTGTATCTTGAGGAGTTAGAAGATCTTGATGAAAACATGTTGGAGGCTCAACAAAAACTTGAATGTTATCAAGCCCATCTATCTCGTTCTTTCAACAAAAAGGTTCTCTTGAGGTGCTTCCAAGTTGGAGATCAAGTCCTTGCAGTAAGAAGACCCATTATCACTTTTTGTAAGTCTGGGGGCAGATTCACCTCGAAGTGGGATGGACCATACGTCGTACAAGAGGCATATTCAAATGGTGCTTACAGGCTTGTTGATGCAGATGGCGTGAGGATTGGCCCCATCAATGCCAAGTTCTTGAAGAAGTACTATCCTTGAAGGAAGATGACACTCCTTAAGGAATGAGTATAAAATGTATGTCTACTCCTGGCCCATAAGAGTATAAACTGTGAACGGCTAAAAAAAAGTATTCGCTAGGTTGAAAACCTCGAAAAAGGCGGCTGATAACGCTCAATCTACAGCTCTCGTGGAAGTGTAAAGCGGTTGTTAGCAAATATAGAACCCAACTGGGTTGGGTATCGATCCCACAGGGAATAGCTTGGTCAACAAGTAAGCAACGATTACTAGACTTTTAGTGCAAGTCTCATAAAAAGGGGGGATTGTAATGTGTAACCAAAATATTAAAGTAAAAACTGAAAATAGCAAAGTAAAAAGAAAGAATGTTTAGTAGGTTGTAAAACAATGAGAATTGAAGCGTTGGGGTTATGTCCACCTTCTGAGTTATACGTCTCTATTGGCTATGAGTGTGTAGAATTCAGACATGTATGTGCTTATAGAGAATTGTATTCGATGGTAAATCCAGGCGTCTTTCGACCTATTCGAGGATTATTTCACTTTAACTCTTTCGAGCTTAAAGCGTGTCTAACGGTACGAATTCTCCAAGAGGTTAATCCAGTTACGGCACTAACTGTTTAATAAGGGATGGGACCCTACTACCTTGACATTATCTCTTTTCCAGACAGATAACCTTTCTTTCGAACAAGTTAAATGTTATACTGGCGTATTCTTGCGTTTGCAACCACAAAGAATTTAGATTAAGACGAAGAGAATAATGATATAAGCAGCATATGTGTCACGAACTCACAAGCTCATAGTAATAGATAGTACCTCATTCGGCTTCCATAACCCCAACAGAGAAGTTTAGTTACCTATGAATGCGAAGGAGCTCACGGTTGACATTGTTATTATACCACAATACTGATTAATTTCGTGTAGCACAGGTGGTAGGCATTTAGGCGTGAATTCCTAGGCAAAGTAACGATTCTCTTGTTGCGGAAATTAAGAATAGATGAATAGAAGAAGAAAGATAGAATTAATGGAAAGATTAGAATTGTTGGAAGAGTAGAAAAGATTAATAGTTGAAGAATGTATCTGGATGAATAAAAATCTCTAGCATGATAGGGTATTTATAATACCCATATCCTAATCCTACTAAGCTAATGAAATATTTAACCAAATCCTACTAAGCTAATGAAATACTTAACCCAATTGTACTAGGTTAATGTATCATTATCCAAATCCAAATAGACTAGTGAAATACTTAACCCAATTGTACTAGGTTAATGTATTATTATCCTAATCCAAATAAGTTACTGCAAGTCCTCAAAGTCTTCAGAAATACTGTTTTAGCCCGGGACAGATTTTCCATGCATCACTTTTGGTCCTTAGGCGTCCAAGCTTGGCTTTTCTCCTTCCGTGAAGCTTTCTTTGGCGTCAAGTAATCCATAAAATGCTGAATTCTGCATCATTTACACCTGAAACTTTGCTAATCATGTTCGTTAGCTCACTTACAGGAAAAAAGGACTAAAAGTGCATGAAATATATAATTTGTTCTCGAAACATGGCACAAATATGGGCAAAATATATTGATATAGGCGCGTAATATCGCCTATCATCAGCGGCCTAGGCAAAAGTTAGGACGCAAAAATAAACACTCACCCCAGAACTACGTTGTGACTTGATCCTTTTCATTGAGGTACATAGGCGCTTGAAATTTTATTCTGAGTTCAGTTGCATGAGTGTCAAAAAAAAATATATGTTCCCCCATATATAAAAAAAATTCAGTCTTCAAGAGTCTTTTAACTTTATCAATCTTCAGACTTGTATCAAGTGTTGGTGACTCAATGGGGGCAAACCCCTATGAAGTATTAAGCTTCTTTGACATAAATTGAAGTCTTCAGATTCACTAAGTCTTCATGTTGGAGCTTTTAAGTTACCATATTGGAGCCTGCAAGTTCACGAAGTCTGATAGTTGAAGTCTTCAAATGACCTATACATATAAGTTGAAGTCTTCAAATTTACTAAGTCTTTATGTTAGAGCTTTCAAGTTACTATATTGGAGCCTGCAAACTCCCGAAGTCTGATAGTTGAAGTCATTTAAGGATCACTACGGGAGTTCAAACCAAGGATGGAGCCTGCAAGTTCACGAAGTCTAATTGTTGAAGTCTTCAAATGACCTATGCATATAAGTTGAAGTCTTCAAATTCACTAAGTCTTCATATTGGAGCTTTCAAGTTACCATACTGGAGCTTGCAAGTTCACGAAGTCTAATAGTTGAAGTCTTCAAATGACCCATGCATATAAGTTGAAGTCTTCAAATTCACTAAGTCTTCATGTTGGAGCTTTCAAGTTACCATGTTGGAGCCTGCAAGTTCACAAAGTCTGATAGTTGAAGTCTTCAAATGACCTATGCATATAAGTTGAAGTCTTCAAATGACCTATGCATATAAGTTGAAGTCTTCAAATTCACTAAGTCTTTATGTTGGAGATTTCAACTTCACCATATTGAAACCTGCAAGTTCACGAAGTCTACAAGTTGAAGTCTTCAGATGCTTTGTGACTATAAGTTGAAGTCTTCAAGTCTGCCATATTGAAGCTTTCAGAGTTTGAAAGTTGGAGTTATCGGGTTCTTTGATATATAAGTTGAAGTCTTTAAATCCTTCAAACCTTCTTGAGTTTACCTTCCAATCTTCATGAAATTACCTTTTCTTATGGCGGGGACGAGTAACCATCCCTATGTGCTATAAGATTACCATAAGGCTACCTTTTCTTATGGCAGGGAAGAATAAGTCATCCCTATGCGCCGTAAGATTACCACAAAGTTATCTTTTCTTATGGCGGGGACGAGTAGTCATCCTGATGCGCCATAAGTTTACCATGAAGTTACTTTTTACCTTTTGCCATAAGACTACCATGAAGTTACTTTTACCTTTGTCATACGACTACCACGAAATTACCCTTTATCAAAGACTACCATAAAGTTACCTTTTACTTTTTCTTATGGCGGGGACGAGTAGCCATCTCTACGTGCCATAAGATTACCATGACATTACCTTTCTTATGGTGGGGACTAGAAGATATCCCTTCGCACCATGTGATTATCACCTTTTCATGGAATACGTTACTTGAGCGAGAAGTATAAGTCGTGCATAAGCTGTTAAAAATAAAGGATGATAAAAGAATAAAATAAATAAAACTAAAAAAAAATTACCTTGCTGTTGATTCCAATCTGCCACAAAGTTGCTTCCAAGGATGCTACAGAATATAATGCAAACAATGAATAACATGGGGTATTTATAGGTAAGTTGAGGCGGCGAAAGTTACCTTGTTCTCTTTAAATTGGGAAAATGTTTTGAGGAGTTTTAGTAAAAAAGGGAGAGAAACTGACCAATACTAGTTGAGATAGGAGTAATTTGATTTGCTAAAGGAAATATAGTTGGCAATATCGGTGGACTCCTAATCATATATATATATATATATATTTACTTCAAGCCTAGTCCTCCAAACAAATACTTTACAAGTCTTAAAGTAGGGAGCACTTTGTAAGCAATAAAATTAAAATATATTAATTTCAAATAAATATTGTGGATTAATGTAATTGGATCAATTATTTAAATCCAAACTAGTGTGGGTTTAATTAAAGTCCAATTCTTTTATTTGGGTTAAAAAATAATTAGCCCACTTTATCAAGGCCAAGATGTCATCATATTAATTTGGGCTACAAATGATTGAGCCCACTTTATCAAGCCCAAGATGTCATCATATTAATTTAGACTACAAATGAATGGGCCCACTTTAACAAACCCAAAATGTCATCATATGCTAGAGGCCCAATTTGGTGCCACATGTCAAATGACATGGCATGCCAAGTCAAGTGAATGAGCTAATGGGACCATGCCACGTGTCAAAATGATGCAATAAATTAAAAGCCAATAAGAAATGTCATGTCATTTAAATCTGATTAGTCAAAGAAAGTTCATGTTTATCATGATTTTTTACTTCCTACAACTATAAATAGGGACATCGTAATTCAGAAAAGGACCAACAAGTTTAACAAGAAACAAGAGAGAGCTCATGGATCAAAGCAGCAAATTTCTCTACAAATTCAAGAACAAGCTCAAGATTTCAAGATCAAGAGTTCAAGGTTCAAGAACAAGCTCAAGATTTCAAGATCAAGAGTTCAAGATTTAAGAACAAGTTCAAGCTTCAAGATTAAGACTACAAGATTCAAGAACAAGCTCAACGGCCCTTGAATTCAAGTACAAGTCAAGATCAAGTTCATCAAGTCTTCAAATCAAGTTCAAGTTCAAGATCAAGACCACAAGATTCAAGAACAAGCTACCAAGCCCTTGGATTCAAGCACAAGTCAAGATCAAATCCGTCAAGTTCAAGTTAAAAGTTCAAGATCAAGCTCGAAGCCCTTGAATTTATAGTTGAAAAGACGAATCATAGGAATCATGGAGAATGTAACACTCACTTATTGAAATCAATAAATCGATTGTTGCAGTATTTTTCTTGTCTCGATTATTATTTTTGGTCTCAAGAATTTTATTGTCCAACAAAGTACACGATGGGTACTTTTTTCATTTGAACTATTATTACGTTTACATCACTTGTAAGGAAATCGGTAATGTAGGTATTAAGGGATTGTTTGGTATGTAGGATACTAATAATAATTTTGGGAGAAAAGTTGATCTTAGCTTTGTTTATATTTGATGTAATACCTCGAACTTTCGATTAGAATTTGAACCATTCTTTGTATGTGTATAGGCTCCAAATCTGATGACCTCTAATTGAATATAAGTGTTAAGATCAATTTCATAGTGTGGTGAGTGCTTTAGATGTAAATTATGGTCATAAGAAACATCTAGCGTAAAGTTAAATTGAGAACATTTCGATCGATTGATGAGTTGTATATGTTCTTACATGGATCAACTTTGAAGGAGCATTTCTCCTTGAATATGAAGAATTACGTGGCCCATTACCTATAAAATTAAAGATCTTTGAGTTTTCTTTCCAACGCCATCAACTGTTATTAAATTTGAGTCCGAAGCAAAAGTTTATGGGCTTTCTAGTGAGGATCCGTAGTGGTAGTGTGGCACGAAGCTTGGCCTCGCGATAGAGGCATGGCACGGAGGCTAGACTTGGAGATAGGGGCGTGCCAGGGAGGTGGTATCCAGCGGTGACCTCTTCGATTGTCTTACATATTTCAAGGGTCTTTTTGGTTTTTTTCTTACCCAAAATCATAACACCCCCACCCCCACCACCACACACACATACAAAACATTCCCAAGTTCCTAAGTTACGATTCTCTCAACCAAAATACATTACTTTCCTCCTCAAAAGTTCCAAGAACACTTAGGGTTCAAGACCTGAGATTCTCCCATAAGTTTTCTTACTAAGTTCTTAGTCAAAAGGTATATAGAGCAACCTTTTTAAATCTAATTAATTTTGAATCTATGGTTTATAAATCCTTATATATGTATATGTATTCCGAATATGAATTTAGAGTTGCTAATTATATATTGAATTTATGAGAGAAGCATAAACTTGTATGAAACTCTTTCTTGAAATTGTTCTTAATTATGTGGTGAATTAAATTTGGAAGAGGCCAATTGAAACTATTCTATGTTGAGTCATTTGTTATTCCCATTTGATGAAGTTTTACGGTATATTAAAGTTTTAACGAAGCAAGAATGAATTGACCCTAGTTACACTGTCTATTATAAGAGTTAAGGAAATTGTGACTCCCTAATTGATAAATGCATTTCATAAATGATTTGATTGATCGTAAAAAATTATTTTATACTTGATTTTGATGTGATGGGCATGAGAAGTTGATGAAAAACCTTATGGTTTAATGAACGATAAAATAGATGACTTGCAAGTCTTGGTATGATGACATTAACTATGATTTATGCCCTTAATGGAAACATAATATTTTCCAATAATGTTTGATGATTTTAAGATACTAAAATATGAACTTAAAGAAAATTAGATGATTAACTGAGAAGGTGTGAGTCCTAGAAAGTCAACACCCAAAAATTATGTTTTGCCAACAAAGGAATAGTTCGATTCTTAATTGGAGGATCTTATATATGTTTTTCTTTATGAGGATGATTGTGCTAGCCAAACTGATTTAATCTTGATTCATTTAGCAAATACGGACTGGCGCTTAGCCAGTCGAGCGTTGATCGGACCCACATAGTTCATGATGTTTAAATGGAAGTTGACAATACCATCTAGTTCAGAATTAAAGAATAGAAGGTCTATGTTTTTTACTTTGGAGTTACTAATGATATATTCCTTTTATGTTTTGAGTTTACTTTTATGACTATTTTTATATGAAGCATGTTTTAGTATTTTACATGTTCTACGTACCAATATATTTCACATATTGACCATCTCCAAACACTACATCGTTTCATGATATAGGTTCAAAGCACATTCTCCTGACACACATTCTCCTGATTCTGTGTAGCACTAGGTTCATTCAGGAAAACTCCAGCCTTAGTGAGCCCTTCAGAAGAAATATCTTATTTCGAACCTTACAGTATTTTATTTTATGAAATCGCTGAAGTCTTGTCCCATCTTAGACATTTTTCTTTATTGATTAGAGGCTTCATACATGATTGATATTGTTTGGATAAAATTTTGTACTTCCTTATCGTTTGGAGATTTATAAATATTTTAAGGACCATTCAAACAACTTGATATAGTTCTTCAATAAGTGTTTGTTTCTGCATACTTTAAATTGAACGCTTTTATTGAATGCTAAGAAATTTTTTTGGGCCTTAATTAATTCCGTGTGCCTGATCTTGGATCATCACATATGATTTGAAACATTAACTAATTCTGAGATTGTTTTATCTACCATTGTAATAAAGTATTAAAATTGTTAATTTGCATAAAAAGCAAACTAAAATAATCCCATAAAATATCTAAATTTATGACATACTCTTACTTATCTCATCTCTCATATCAAACAACTCGTAAAATTACGTTGTAAAGAACCAAATTAGTTTGGTGGATGCATTAAACGTGATTGTATGGAAATATAGCACATTGGATGTGTCCTAGAGGTAGATGTCGGTGTTAGGGTTTTTTCCCTGATTTTCTTACCAAATTTAAGTTTTATTTTTCTTAGAAGAAAACTAAAAATAATACCATAATTACTTTTACTTTTCCTGAAAGAAAAATATAAAACTTTTCCATATTTGACAAACTTTTTTCTTAGAGGAAGGATTTTGAAACTCTATAAATAGAAAAATCACATTCTTATACCACAACACAATAACATCCACAATGTAGTTATTAAAGAGTCTTGTTTAGAGGAGATTTCTCCCAATAGGTTTAATGATTTTTCGATATTAGTTTTTTATATGTGGGTCGTTTGACCAAAGCATATCAATAATATGTCTTTTTAGTATAGTTTTATTTGTCATCTGAATTATTACCATATTAGTTTGCAAACTTTAAACTTCTGCATGACGCCCTCTCAATTTTGAACTCAACAAGTGCTATCAGAGCCTACGGTTCAAAGATTCAGTGGTTTGGTAAAACGATGTTGAAAACAAGTTCAAGACGTTAAAATCAAAGTTGCAACCAATTTGATGATGATGCAGATATATGTCCAAAAGCTACATGTAGAGACGATTGTCTATCATATTTTCAACAAACTTGTTGTTATATATTTAAAAATAAAGCTCACTTTTAACCCTATAAAGTGCTCATATATTTTTAACCTGAAACGATTCATACATTTTAATCCAAAAACTCCATTTTTAAGCATGCCAAGCAGCAGTGATGAAGACTATATGAAGAACAAAGATCAAAGATGTGAAGAAGGCGGATCAAGTTAAGAAAATCAAGCCAAAAGGGGGAGATTTGTTAGGGTATTTGCCCTGATTTTCTTACCAAATTTAAGTTTTATTTTTCTTAGAAGGAAAATAAAAATAATACCATAATTACTTTTACTTTTCCTGAAAGGAAAATATAAAACTTTTTTATATTTGACAAACCTCTTTCATAGAGGAAAGATTTTGGAACTCTATAAATAGAATAAACCCCTTCTCATATCATAACATAATAGCATCCACAATGTAGTTATTAAAGAGTCTTATTTAGGGGGAGAGTTCTCCCAATAGGTTTAATGATTTTTCGATATTAGTTTTTCATATGTAGGTCATTTGACCAAAACATATCAATAATATGTCTTTTTAGTATATTTTTATTTGTCATTTGAATTATCACCATATTAGTTTGCAAACTTTAAGCTTCCGCATCTTCTCGGTTTTGAACCCGACAATCGGTGCACGTGAAATTCGCGAAAAAGTAATAGTTGAAAATAAAAAACTTAAATATTTCCCGCATGGTCCGAATACTCTTTTCTTTATTTAAATGATGTTGAATGATTCTAGTTGTCACTGGACTTATGAGTTCACGAGATGTACAATTCACTTGTATCTATCATGAACATTGTTTTGCTGTTTCAATTATTATATGGTGCTACTTCTCATTCAACCAATATTGTTGAATTTCTTCCTGGATTTGAAGGTCCTCTTCCCTTCCATCTTGAGACTGGGTAAGTTGGGTTTTTTCTTCCTTTTTTTTTCATACTTCAAGAGACTCTTGACGTAATTAGTAAAGTTATTTGTCATGTGACAAGGTCATGTGTTCGAGCTACGTAAATAGCCTCTCGCAGAAAAATAGATTAATTTTACTGCTATATATATATACACAATAGATTTTTATGGTTTGGTAATTGGTTCCTCCTCGAACTCTGTGCATAGAAGAAGCTTAATATATGAGTAACTGGGTATGCATGCTTTTTTTTTTTCACACTTCAATGTCTAAATACGTCAAACATCTTTATAGTGACAATATTTGTCGGAAAGTTTCATGACTGTTATAATGAAGTGTTGTTATATATGTGTAGTGAAATTTGACGTTTAAATTTTTTTGACTGTTATAAAAAAATTATGCAAAATATTCCCTTTTTTTTCCATACTTGAAGTGAGTCTTGGCGTAACTAGCAACGTTACTGTTATATGATCAAGAAGTTACAAATTCGAGTTGTTAAAACAGTCTTTTACAGAAATGCACCATAAAATTATGTACAATACATAAACCATTTTATATAAGGGAAAAGGATACTCTATTACTTTTTTAAAAAATAATAGCCCAATTATAGCTCAATTTTGACATTTGGACAAATAATGTCCAGTCAGCTAAACAAATGCCATTTTATGGCCATTTCCTAATCTTTTCCAATTTGGATCATTTTGATCCACGTAGTCCATATACAGTCCATATACGATACTAATATAGTCTATATACAATACTGATACAATATTCAATTTGGCAAATTGGCCCTTTTAAAAATATTTTAATTTTTTTTTTACTATAAATTTTTAAATTGATCAAATATTCTGCTTTTTTTTTTATTGTTTAGAAATAATAATTAAATTATATAAACATAATATAATTATTAAATAGAATATGAATCTATATAAGATATATGTATAGAAATTGTATAGTTCTATCAAATATGTATATGTACAATATATAGAAAGTGTATACAAATTATATAATTGTTGTATAAAACGTGTAAAAAAGTACAGTTATTATATAAATTATGTATCAAAACTGTATAATTTTCGTATAGAATATTTATGTATAAGATTTGTATAAAACCTGTATAAAAGTTGTGTAAAAATGGTATAGAACCAATCAGTAAATTAAAATGGCTACAAAGTGGAATTTAAATTCCATGGTCATTTTCAAGGAAATAGTTTAATTTGAAGTGCAAATGTACAGTTATTATATAAATTATGTATCAAAACTGTATAATTTCCGTATAGAATATTTATGTATAAGATTTGTATAAAACCTGTGTAAAAGTTGTGTAAAAACGGTATAGAACCAGTCAGTAAATTAAAATGGCTAGAAAGTGGAATTTAAATTCCATAGCCATTTTCAAGGAAATAGTTTAATTTGAAGTGTCGTTTCTGTCCTTTCCCCTTTGTATAACTCGGTCCTTTCCCCTTTATATAATTCGGTCCTTTCTCGAATTTCGGACGTAGCAAAAGCCTAATATATGGGGTGCTTTTTTTTTTCTCCATATTTCAGAGTCTAATAGGCCGTTTGGCCATAAATTTTTTTTTACTTTTTTCTGGAAAAAAAAATTCACTTTATAAATATGTGGTGTTTGGCCATGGAAATTTCAAAAAATATTTTAAATTGTTTTCTGAAAAGTGAAAACAACTTTTTATTATTTTAACTTTTTTCCAACTCCAATTTTAACTTTTATTATTGTTGTAATGACTCTAATTTCTTAAATTTTTTATAGAAAAATCCCTCTTTTACTTTGGCCAACCGTCATTACGATGCTGATCGAGCCAAATTGGCTATTATGATGAAATTGTCTTTCTTTTTAAATTTTCATGATATTAAGCACACTTGTTACCCTAGATTATTGAAAACTTTTAGTGTTGAGATGGGTCTTCTAACTAAAATCATCATTTTCATGGTAACACCATAACAAAAATTATTTGAATCCTTCTCATCATTGAAATTTATATTTATCTATTTATCAATTAATAACTATTAATCAATAATTTTCTTTTTACAAAGAAAAACCGTTTGGTGATTACAATAGAAATTTGGTTAGCTGTTATATAGTTATTTGGTTAACTGGTGTTACAAAATGGGTTACACAATAACAAAAATTATTTAGATCCTTCTCATCATTGAAATTCGGTTAGCTATTCTTTTTACAAAAAATAACAATTATACATGGACTTTTCATCTCTTAATTGAGTATTATAGTTTCAGTATCATATATCAAGTACTCTATCTCGCTATAATAGTTTTAAAGACTTTAAACTAGCTTTAAGAATCACAATTGGTTGTATGTTAGTAGGTAAATTAGTTAGTTGGGTAATTTCAATAGTTTTTAAAAGTTGAGGGTATATGATTATATTTTTAAAAAAGACTTTTCAAAAGTCTAGAGAAAATTTTTAAAAAAACATAACCAAACACAACTTCAACTTCAACTTCAAAAAATTTTAGTTTTCATGGCCTAACGCCTACTAAATCTCAAACATTAATCATTCATGTTGATCCCTTCAAATAAGCACAAACTTATCACCAACTCTCTAGCTCTTCTAGTACTTAGAAAATATCGCTTTATCGTGAAACTTATCGAGGAGACGCTTTTTATTACTTTGTTTTGTGCCTTTTGCAACAGAGATGAGAATGAGTAGGCCTTGCTTTATATTTGTCAGATTTATTTTTTGTTTAACACAACTTCGGACAGATCGATAAAACATCTAGTATGAAGAATCCATTTTTATTTGTATTCATGTCTTTTGAAAAGAAATATGAAGGAAAGGAAATTAAATAAGCCATCTTAGCTTTATATTTGATAATTCATTTATGATTTACATGATTTCAATCATATATAGAGAAGCTACATATGAAAGCTATGCTTGTCAATTAATTATATCGAGGTGATTTTAGGTTATCTTTTGAAAGCACTCCTATATATAGTGTGTTTGAAACTCTTATATCGATACTACTAGATTATAAATCATGTGTTGGGTTCGAAATTGAGAGGGCATCATGCGAAAGTTTAAAGTTTGCAAACTAGTATGGTGATAATTTAGATGACAACGAAAAACAAATATTAAAAATATATTATTAATATGATTTGATCAAACGATCTAAATATTAAAATAATATTGAAAAACTTAAAAACTATTGAAAAAACATAAACATGTTGGGAGAAATCTCCCCTAAACAAGACTCTTTGATAACTACATTGTGGATGTTATTATGTTATGATATGAGAAGAGGGTCTTTTATTTATAGAGTTCCAAAACCTTTCCTCTTGGAAAGAGGGTTGCCAAATACGGAAAAGTTTTATATTTTTCTTTCAGGAAAAGTAAAAGTAATTATGGTTACTTTTATTTTATTTTTTTTAAAAAAAGTAAAACTTAATTTTGGTAAGAAAATCAGGACAAAAATTCTAACACCATAATAATATTTTTAACTATAGTACTTAGAGATGTAATTTTTGTTTAACTAGTTAAAGTAACTGAATTTGTTTTTACAGATATTCCATCAGATAACTGATTTTTTTTTTCCAGATATTCCATCAGATAAATTACAACATCAAATTAATTATTACTTTTTATCATATGATTCTGACATATATTGGACAGGTATATTGGAGTGGGTGGAAATGAAGAAGTGCAACTCTTTTATTATTTTATAAAATCAGAATCAGAACCCACAACAAATCCTATTTTGGTTTGGTTCTCTGGAGGACCTGGTTGCTCATCTTTGGCTGCCATTGTTTATCAAATAGGTAATGTTACTATTGCTCTCTTCGTCTCAATTTATATGAAAATATTTAATTGGTAATGAATTTAAAAATTGAAAAAAGTTATTTAAAATTTATTGTCTAAAATAAGTTATAGTTATTTACGTGGCTGTGAATCATCTTATTAAAAATGAAATAAAAAGATCTATAAGTTGAACTGCTACTCTCTTCGTTTCAATTTGTTTGTCTGATTTTGACTAGGCCACGACGTATACAAAGGTAAAAAAGACTTTTGAATCTTGTGATCTTAAATTAAAAATATATTTGAATGTGTCAAAATACTCTTTAATCTTGTGGTCTTATATACTAACTTATTACTTTGAGTTAGTTTTCTGATTAAATAATCACTTGTTAATTAATTTACTTTTTCTTTTTTGTATTTTTTACTTTTTGATATCTATTTTTGGAAATTAATTTTTACCTCCTTATATAGGGCCGTTGTATTTTGAGCCAAATGTTTACAATGGGAGCCTTCCAAAGCTAACACTCAATCCAAATTCATGGACCAAGGTTAGATTATAGTAAATTCATTAATTTACTATAAATGCTGGACTATTATGTTTACTATTACTTTTTTGTATATATTGTTTTTCTAATAATTCATCTATATGCATTTTAAATTCTTTTAAATCGTCAAAATTATATGTTAATGGTTTTTGGGTTATTATACTATTTTTATCTATTAATTCAATTTTTATGGTAGTTTTATGTTTTTCCCATCCTTTTAATGGATCTTCACTATATAATTGTTCTAATTTTTTCTTAACTATTTCTATCTTATTTATTGAAAATATAGTTATTTCTTTTTTATTTATCGAAAATACTACTAATTCTATTGTATCTTCAGTGTTTTTTATATTTTCTAACTTTTGTGTAATTTTTTCACTTCCTTTTATCCAATCAGTTTTCTTTCTTATTTTATTATTAACTCTTTTTGCTCTTACTTTTTGTTTACATGGTGTTGTAAACCACCAATCGTTTCTAGTTATTATGTGTGGGTATAATTTATCTAAAAATGGCATTCCTAAAAGTATATCTTTTGATGTTAGTTCATAATTATAAATTTCTTCTATTGTCAATATCTTATCTCATATTTGTGCTTTTACATTCCTAGCTTTATAAGTAATTAAGCTTCCTTCATTATTAAATCCTTTAACTACTATTGGTATTTTTAATTTATCCCATTTACTTTCTGGTAAGCAATTATATTTACATAAATTGGCTTCTGCTCCTGTATCTATCATAGGCGTATAATATCTACTGTAATATCTTTCTACTATTATCTTCATTAATACATATATCTTCATTTTATGTTAAGGCTCTCTTTAAGAATAATTTCTCTCTATTATATGTTATAGTTAATTGTGTATGTTCTATATTATATGGTTTTACTTGTTCTAACCATTTTATTCCTAATATTATATCTGTTTTTTGCATTTCTTCTTTTACTTCAAATTCTATTTTTATTTTTCTAACTCCCATTATTATTTCCTTTTCTGCTATGTTTATACTATTTATTAAACTTCTTGGTAAATCTGGGCATATATCATTATTAGTTTTTATTTCTTCATCTTTTACTAGATATTTTGCTATATAATTTTCTTCTTGTCCTGTATTTAGGAGAATCAAATATTCTTTTTCATTTATTTTTCCTGTTATGTAATATTGGTTTAAATTACTTATTGAATTTGTTTCATAACTTGTTCTTTTTGATGAGCTTGATGACTCTGGTTTTTCATTAGCTATTCTTTTTGTTGTACTTATTCTATCATTTACTATTTCTAAATTTTCTTCTATATCTATATCTCTATAGCTATAATCATTATAATCTATTGTTTTTACAATTTGTTCAAATGGGCTATCTATTTGTATTTTATTAATCTTATTTTTTCCTGTTATTTTATGTTTTGTTGTTAATACATATAAATTTTTACATCTTGCTGTAAATATTTTACTTCCTGGGGTTAATTCTATTCCTGATATTTTCCAATATAATACTAGTAATTTATCTATATTTCTATCTGTTACTGCTACTGAATAATTTGCACTTATTATAAATTTAAATTTTTGGTATATTAAATTTCCTTTTACGGCAGTTATTATGCTTTTTTCTATAGGTTTTATAATTCTACCATCTGCTAAATATAATTCTATCGGTGTATCTATTCCTTCTCTAAAACATGCTTTTATTAATAGTTTTGTACCTCCAAGGTATACATATTTTATTGGATCTCCTTTACTTTTTATATCATTTATCTCTTTATTAATTATTCTTTTTGTTACTAGTGGTATACTAACTTTACCTTTTGCATATCTGCAGTCTATTACATGTTCTTTTTGGCATACTACATAATATTCATCTTTTTTTCTAGTAAAAATATTTTTTATTGTTGGTATTTTAAATATTTTTTCTACACTTAAATCTAACTCTTTTCCTTTTATTTCATCAAATATATGAATGTCAAATATTATCTTTTGTTCCGTTCCTTCGTCATTTAAATATTCTTCCTTTGTTATTATTTTTATATCTTCTTCAGTCATTTGATTCATCTATTTCACTATCTATTTCAGTATTTGTTTCGTTTTCTGAAATTTCATATATACTATCTTCACTTTCTAATTCATAATCTATATAATCTATTTGCATATATTCTGTATTATCTATTTTTATTTCTGATATTTGTTTATTTTTTGGATTTTTAGGTAATTTACAATCTCTAGCTAAATGTCCTAACTTTTCACAATTATAACATGTACATTCTTTTATAGACTTTTTCTTTCTATATGGTCTTTTATTTTTATAATTTTTTACATAATATCTTTTTCTTGGTTTCTTATATTTATATTTTGATTTTTTATATTTCTTGTATTTCTTATGTCTTTTTCTTTTCTTATAATATCTTTCTTCACATCCAAATTGGGGTGCTATTTTATTTTTGCAACATGCTAAATTTCTTATTAATGTTTTTTCCATTTTTAATTCTTCTCTATATTTTTCACATAAATTTCTATACCATTGTTGTAAAAATTTTATTCTAGCTCCTAACGTATCTACTATTTTTGCTTCTTCCCAACTTTTTATTATCTTTGAACTAAATGGTTTGAGTAACTTATTAAAATATAATTTTCTTATTTTCTTAATTTCTTCTATACTATATGCTCCTTTATAATAATATTCTTTTAATGCGCAAGTATATTCGTCTATATAACACATATTACATATTGTTAATTTTAACATTAAATTCCTATTTGTATCTTTTTCTTCATTTTGTTCTTCTTCTACTGTTGTCATACTACCAAATTCATCTTTTATAGTTGTTTCATATTTTTTCAGTAGTTCTATAGGTGTTAGTTTAGTTGTTGTTGATGATGTTCCTTCCATAAGTTTATTAGCTCTTAATACTTTCTTACTATTTTCAGTTAAATTTGAAAATCATAGTTTTACTGATCCTATTAATGTTTTTTCTATATATTCTGGTGCATCTATTATGTTTATATTATTATCTAATAATTGTTTTGTCATATATCCTATCCATAATTGTATTATTTTTTCTGTATCCATTACACAGTCTAGGTCTAAAAAGTTATAATTTTTATTAACTATTTGTTTTGGTGTCCATTTGTCATATTCATTATATCTTTTAAATTTATTTTTATAGTATATAGGTTTTCTTATTTCTGTTGTTCTAGGTATTATATTATCATCTTCTTTTTTATCAAGAGTATTTATTTCTGTGTTGGTATTTCCTAGGTTTTCTTCATTAATTATTTCTTGTTTTTCGTTAATTTCTAAATTTTTTATATTTGTTAATATTTCTGTATATGTTTCACTATCTTCTGAGTCATAATTATCTGTCTCTTCAATATCTATATTATTTATTTCTAATTTTTCTTTAAATTGATTTATCTCGTTTAGTAATTTTTGTTCTCTATCTTTTTCTTCTTTTTCTTTTTGTCTTTGTTCGTACAAATCTTTTAACATCTGTAGTTCTTTTTCTAATTCAGCAATTCTACTATTTTTAGTTTCTTCTATTTTCGTATTTCTTCCGTAGTTTGTTGTTTAATTTTTTCTATTTCCTTTGTTCTATCTATTTCTTCATTTTCTTTTCTATTCTTACCATTGCTGTTAATTTATCTTCTAATTTTAATTCTTCTTTTTCTAACATTAGATATAAATGTTCTACTATTTTCTTATATCTTCTTCCTAGATTAGAAAATACTATTTTTATTTTTGATCCTTCGTGATTTTCGTATATTTTTTCATCTATTATAAATTCCTCTTTGTTCATTTTATTGTGAATAGTTCATGTTGGTATATATATTCTAAACTATCTATTTGTGATTCTAATTTTGATATTTCATCTTTTTGTGTATTTATTGAATTTTTACTAACTCCGGCAAATATATTATAATGTAGTCTTTCTTTTCTTATTTTTAATTCTTTGCGTCTTTCAGAGATAAATTGTTTTAATTCTTTGTATTTTTGCTCTTTATTCATTTAAATTATATTTATAATATCTTGGCGGATATCTAAATCTAATTTTATCATAATTAGGTGGTATATGTCTCATTCTTCTAGATTTTAAATGGATTATTAATTTTTCTTCAATACTAGATATTAATGTAATTAGATAGACTAATCTTTGCGAATTTTCTTTTGTTTTATTTAGACTTATATATTCTGAATAATTACTAATTAAAGATTCTTTAACTTTTCTAAAAGCTTCTCTATTTTTAAATGGTCTTCTCATAATTAATTTAATAAATAACCAATTCAAATTTAACTAGTTCTATAACTAACTCTAACTTATAGCTCACTTCCGTACTTTTTAAATTACTGTGCTCTGATACCATTTGTAGGGGGGTGCGGATAACTAGATTATGAAATAGATTTGTTGAGTTCGCATATGAATTTCATCAATTTTAGCATCCAATGTTTTGTGCGAAACTTCATTTTTTTCAAGTCTAAAGTTTTCCTTCTCATTATGTAATTTGAAAATTGAAATACAATTGTTATACGTTAAATTTGAATTTTATTCAAGTATAATTTGTATTCGAATACAAAATTTATTTTCATTGGAATGCGTATTGCAGATTCGTATATAATATGAATAAATTATTCTGAGTGATTATATATAGTTCATATTTGATAGTTTTTTTAAAAATTATTTTATAGTATTCTAGGGATTGGCAATGGGAAGCATACATGTTCTTGTTAAGCACTCTGGTAGATGGACATATGAACATAATTATGAAGATTACATCAGTGATGTTATATTGTTGACCATAAACACTTCATATAACCAACGCTACACACTACTGACTTCTTATATTGATGTGGATCTGACCTACAAATACATTTAAATTGAATATCAATTAATAAATATTGCAGGGCAAATACGTAGACATAATGATATGGGTTTGAAGGTCCATATTCTACAGAAAAAAGAGATAAAGGATATGAGTAGTTTGCCTTTGTATGTAAGTGTTTTAGAAAAGAATATTTTCAGCACATTTATAAGTTCATCATTGTGTAATGCTGAAAGTATAAATATGTCTGTTACATCACGTAACGTGGTAAATACATCTATTAAAAACGCATTAATAGTTCTTGCTTTAGAAGAATCTTTAGTTGTATTTAAAATGGATACGACTAAAATGATTATCTCGGACCCACATCATAAACATATTGAGGTAGAACAGGTTTATATCTAAAAAAATATTTTAAAATCGGTCATGAAGGATTATACAATTCAGAAGAAGTTCCAATCACAACCTGTAAGATCAAGTAAAACCTGGTAAGTCTATTATGCATTGATTTTTTTTGTTCATATTGATTAATTGTATTTGATCATATTTTTTTTATGCAGTTATACATTGTTGTACAAATTTCGTAATTGTAATTTTTTATTCCGTGCATCTGGTATCGAAAAATCTAGAATGGTTAGTGTTAGAGAATTTTTTTCAAAACATACCTGTCCGATCAAAGACAAGATTTATCCTAAGTTGCATGCTACAAGTAAGTTGATTGGTGGTATAGTGAAACCAAAATTTAAAATCCATAAGCGAAAATACAATGCAACTGAAATCAAAAGTAACATGAAAGAAGACCTAGGTATGAGTTTGACATAAATTATGTGTTGGCGAGCAAAGGAATAAGCACTAGAAGAGTTGAGGGGAAAACCGTCAGCATCTTACGAAAAACTACCTGCATACTTATATGTGTTGAACGCTAGTTATCCAGGTTCATATATAAGAATGAAAAAGAATGATGATAATGAGTTTTTATATGTATTTGTAGCTCTTAATGCATTCATCAAAGGGTTCGAGCATTTTAGACCCGTCATAGTTGTTGATGCAAGTCATCTCAGAGAAATATACACTGGTATTTTTGTAGCTGCCTGTACCATGAATGGAGCCGGTAAGTTATACAAAATTGCAATTGACTTTTATATGTTTTCAGCTATATGTATATATAATATACATATGCATTATGTTTATGTATTCAACTGCCATGCACTTTAATGTGTATAAAGCATGTGTGTTTATTGTAACTCAAATTTAATGTGCAACACATTTAATTATTGTAATGTGTCATATACATTTTCTTACTATAATATATGAGAGTGTTTGTTTACCATTCAGATCATTAATTTATATGAATTTATTTTCATATGTAGTACATATATTTTCTTTGGCATATGGTGTGCTTGATTCAGAAAATGATGCATCTTGGACTTGCTTTTTTGAGAATCTGAAGGAAGCATATGGTGAAAGAAAACACATGTGTGTTATTTCTGATCGTAATAGAAGCATCATAAAAGTTGTTGGTGATGTGTACAATGATGTACCGCATTATGCATGTATGTGGCATCTATGAAAAATGTGATTTTTTTTTTATAGAAAGTCACATGATGCATTATCGGAGATCTTCTATAGCATGCCAAAATCATATTCAAAGTCAGAATTTCACAAGTTAATGGACAAGGTAGAGGAAGTTGATGTTAGAGTGAAGAAGTACTTAGAATTGGCGGGTTATGATAAGTGGGCTAGGTCATATTCAACAGTTTATAGGGGATGGACTTTGACATCAAATATTGTTGAGTCAATTAATGATGCACTTGTATCGGCTAGAGAACTACATATATATGATTTTCTAGAGGAAGTTAGATTGATTTTTGATAGATGAAACTGCGAAAACAGACAAGAGGCTTCGTATACTTTTACAGATCTTATTAAAAATGTTCAAAAAATACTCCAACAGAATGAAGCAGAGTGTACACGTATGACGGTATGATGAAATACATCTAATTATGTTATATGTATATATGTATTTTTCATATATTGTATGAAATATATGAGTATATATACATATGTAAAATTAGAAAAAATACATATGATGTACTGTAAATACATATGCATAGCTGAAAAATATTCATGCAGACCTGTAAAATACATATGCTGAATTGAAAAAATACAATTGTTGAACTGGAAATTACAAATGTCAAAATGATTTTTATTTTTCTAATTATTTATGTTTAAATAATTTCAAGTTATACCAGCCTCAGAGTATGTCTATACAGTCCACGACAAGGAAAAATATTTTATTGTTGCCTTAAGGAAAAAAATGTTCTTGCCATGCATTTTAATTGGACGAGATACCGTGTGTGCATGCTTGTGCAGTACTTGATATCAAGAGTTTTAGGAAAGGATCATATTACTCTGATCTATACAAGTCAAAAACAATCTTGAGAACGTATGATCTAGTTTATCCTCTACCACACAAAGATGATTGGATAATTCCACATGACATATTGGAGGAGGTAGTTCTGCCTACAAGCAGCCCCCTAAAAGACCTCCAAAGAAGGATCGTGGAAAATCAGGAAGAGATATGTTCGGAAATAAAAACAAAAACTTTTGTAGTTCATGTGGGTTTAAAGGTCACAATAGGCGGTCATGTAAGAAAAATAATAAATAATAAGTTTGTTGATGTATTCCGTCAAAAAATAATTGTTGAATTTTTTTTATTGACAATTATGTGATTTTAAATTTTAAGCCAAATGTTCATGTTATTGAATTTGTTATAGTTAAATTATTGCATTTATTTTAATGAACTTGCAAATTAATTTAGTTCATTATGAATATATTGATACAAATTTATACATATTGTACAAGATGAATAAAATTATTTATATATGTACAACAAATATGATGTTAAACATAAAACATCTTTCATATAACGTCATTATATATGTAATCAATGAATATAACACAACCAATAAAAAAATTACAAAATCCTGAAATATACATATACAAACCTACTATTCTGCAAAATACGTATTTAAACCTAAGAAACTGAAAACTATACATGCAAACATTTAAAATATGAAAAAAATACATATACGAATCTAATAAATACTTATGCACATCTATAAAAAAACTAAGAATAACTGAACATATAATCTGAAAAAAATCTGAAAAATACATATAAAGACATATTGAAAAACTGAAAATATATATGCATTATTCATAAATACATATGCATTAATCACAAATACATATGCATTATTCATAAATACATATGCATAACTGAAAAAATACATATGTATTATTTATAAAAGAGAAAATGGTCAAAATCACCCCCAACCTTTACTCTAAATTTCAACTACACAACTATACTTTGTGGGGGTTCTATGACCCCCTTGAACTATTTAAAAATGAAATATATACCTCCCTGAATGCTGAGGTGGCACGAAAGGTGTAGCACACTCTCTTCGAGAGAGTGGAGACGTTTTAACCTCTTAATTTTCTAATTTTAAATTTTTTATTTATTTTTCAATTGTGTATTGTTTTACTTCTCTCTTCTTTCTTTCCTCTTCAATAAAACACCATGGATGTTTCTTTCTCTTCTATCTTCTTTCTTTCTTTCTTTTTTCTTTCTTTCTTCTCTTCAACAAAACACTATGACTACTCCACACCCACACACCAAATTGTGCAATTTCATAAAAAAATAACTCAATTAACTATTATTTCAACACACACACATCAAATGGATCACCTTCACTTTCATTAAAATAGCAAAATTAATAATTACGTCAACATTCCACCATTCTACTTTCAATGAAACAACAACAAAACTTTGTACGAGCCATTGTTTTTTTTTTATGTCAACAAGCACCAAACTTTTTCAACAAAATCTGATAATTGTCTGAAAATTTTCAATAAAATTCCTAGTACAATTTGATGGAAGCAGCAAAAACAATAAAAGGTGGATATAAAGGGGCAACAAACAGCAAAATCAAAATTTTCATCCTCGTCAACATGACTCAATAAAAGAAACCAAGAACCTTTCCACCAATCTTTTTACTCCTAGCCTCTTCATGGTCCATGATACCAGATGAGGTAGTCAGCACAATGTACCCCAACTGTCGGAATATACATACGAGCCATTGAAATGTTTAGTTTGTGCTCTTGTGGAGTTTAGAATTGTTTGATTTGAGGATTATAGAAATGAAATTGAGTTGAAGAAGAAAATGGAACAAAAAGGGGAATGAGAAAGAGAGAAATTTTGTTAAGGAGAAATAATATAGAGAAAGAGAGAGAAAGTTAAATAATTAATTTTTTAGCGTAAAAAAAGAAAAAAACTGTCGTGTCATGACGTGGCAATGACATGGCATGATGCGGCAGTGAGTGCAGTTCACTGCCTGAAACAATGTCTGGACATGAGCTTTTAGGGGTGTAAATATTCCACTTTAAAATAGTTCAGGGGGTCATAGGACTCCCGCAAAGTATAGGTGTGTAGTTGGGATGTGGAGTAAAGGTTAGGAAGGCGCTTTTTGCCATTTTCTCTTTATAAAAATATATGCATTTCTGAAAAAATACATATGCATTAGTCATAAATACATATGTACACTAAAAAAGTACATATGTATTATTCATAAATACATATGTATTTAAACCTAAGAAACTAGATACTACACATGGAAACATTTGAAATCGACAGAATACATAGATAGGCCTCTCAACTATTCAACTTTTTTCGTATAGGCACCTCAATTAAGTCATGTACCTATTCAACCCTTTACTTCTTCACGAAATGTGTCAATTGAGCGCAATTACTAACATGAAATGACAAGTGTAATACACTCTCCACTAGGAGAGTGAACAGTCATAATTTACTGGAATTTCTTTTCTTTTTTTAATTTTTTCTCATTAGTTGAGTAAAATTTCCAACATTGAAATTGAATTTTTGTGAAAAAATTCAACATCAAAAATTGATGTTGGTTAGAGAAAATTGATGACGGAATGTGTAAAAATAGAGAAAAATAATTATTTTCCGATGAAGTGAATGGTGGTTTGAAGTTGGTCCCACTGACGGCTCACTGGAGGCCGAAAAATAAGAGTTTTGGTGGTGGGTTAGTGGTGTTGGAGGGTGGCCGATTGTGTTGGAATAGATTTTCTGGCAAAAGTTTTGCTGAAAAAATCATATATGAACATTGCAATAGTGCAACATCAACACAGCAACACCACCGGAAAAAATCTTGATGCCATTGCTAATTTCTCAAACGCAAGAGATCTTTTCCTTGATTGTTGGGTGTTGTTTTTGTAGAAAATTGAGGAGTAAAAGCGAATTTTAATGGTGGAAGAATGGAGGAAGAGAAGACAAAAAAATAATTTTTTAAAAAAGAATAAATTATTATTGTTGCTTGTTGTATATGAGTGTGTGTTGAATTGGTACTCTTTTTCTTGGTTGTTGGTGTTGTTTTGATGAAAAAATGAAGAATTGAAAGTGTGGTTTAATGGTGGAAGATTAGGAGGAAGAAGAAGACAAGCAAATGAAATATTTTTTCTTTTTTTAAAAAAAAATTATTTTTTCTTTTTTTTTTCTTTGATGACATGTAATTTTATCATTGGCTATAATTTTCATGTCATGGAAAGTGGATTTCACGCATCAGATTTAATCTGAAATTGTACGATTTGTGCTCAATTGACACGTTTTGTGAAGTAGTAAAGGGTTCAATAGGTACATGGCTTAATTGAGGTGCCTATACGGAAAAAGTCGAATAGTCAAGAGACTTGTATATGTATTCTGCCTTTAAATTCTAAAAAAATACATATAAGAATATAATAAATACATATGCACATCTATAAAAAAAACTAAGAATAACTGAACATATAATCTGAAAAATACATATAAAGACATGTTGAAAAACTGAAAATATATATGCATTATTCATAAATACATATGCATTAATCATAAATACATATGTATTATTCATAAATACATATGCATAACTGGAAAATACATATGTATTATTTATAAAAACATATGCATTTCTAAAAAAAATACATATGCATTAGTCATAAATACATATGCACATTGAAAAAGTACATATGTATTATTCATAAATACATATGCATCTATAAAAACCTAAGAAGAACTAAAAATTATATTTTCAAATCAATAAATATAGTATGCAACCCTATAAAAATGTATGAATAATTAGAAAATACATATGTATTATTCAAAAATACATATGCATATCTGAAAAAATACATATAGTATGCAGCCCTATAAAAACGTATGAATAATTAGAAAATACATATGTATTATTCAAAAATACATATGCATATCTGAAAAAATACATATGCATTAGTCATAAATACATATGTAATCTGGTAAAATACATGTGTATTATTCATAACTATATATGCATAACTGAAAAAATACATATGCATTACTCATAAATACATATGCACAACTGAAAAAATACATATTTATAACTACATATGGCTAACAGTTACATAAACTATCCACAAAAATTCAATTTTAGAAGATTGAATATCAATAATTTAAACATAACAGACAATTAACATTAACATATCAACTTTCAACATTAAATTAACATATGAAACTTAAGAAATATTCAACTACATCTTTGTCCATCTAAAGTTAACTGTTTTCAAATACAATATATTAAAAATACACATCAAATTTTAAGCATTTCAGTGTCTTTTGTTAGCCCGATTTTTCTAGGAGGCCTCATTGATGCTTCATCATCACTTTGTGCCTTCTCTTCTTCTTTTCTCAAACCATAATTCCACAAAAGTGAAGCATATCTCGTGCGAAGAAGATCTGGGTCAAAGTCAACATATGGAACACCTTCACCATAAGTAAGGCACTCATCATATGTCACCATATATAATCCACAATCCCTGCAAATACATTTAGCAATAAATAAGTATGTGTTATAAAATGAATATATACATATATACATGTAATATGTATATTGAGTACATACAAGCTGCCACTTGGTTGTTGAGGCAAATCATCCACAAAAGATATATCAAATAGATCCAACTTATCATTGTATTTGTAATTTGGATAATTGTTAATATCAATACCGTTCTTCTCATAGAAATACATGCCACGAGACATAAAGGTATAACCTTGACTAACTTTTCAATTTCAGCAAGCACCATAACATCATGACCAGCAGATAACTATGAATCATATACGTATATGCACCTATCATTGAAAGATAAAACAACAAGAATCCAATGATGTTTGTTTTTTACGTTGACAGGAATGAAAATATGATCAACTGTATGCCATGGCACTGTAGCATGCATGCGAAATTCATTTATATACTCATTCAGATATTATTCCTTTCCACCAGTATTAAGGGTTGAATTATCCAACGGATACACAGCTAACACACTGCTGGCAGTGTTCATGAAGTTATAATCTACTGTGTTGTACTTATATGTGCTATGTAGATTATACATGAACTTCTTTCACAAGTAGTAAAAACAAACATCAATTTGTTGCATTATAACAAAAACATTTGTAAAAGAAACTTAAATAAATTAATCACTGAAACTCTAACACTGCATATGTATATACTCATAGACATATGTATCTAAACATATAATATACTGCATATGTATATGCTAATATACATATAGAAGCATACCGTTATATGGATGTACAAAAATACATATTTAATAGTGCAATATATTTTTTTTTGAATATACATATTATCAACTTTGAATATTTGTAAAAACTAAAAAATAACTAAAGTCTGCATACGTATGTTTGAAACTAAGCAAAAAAAAAATACTATAAGATATTGAACAAAATAGAATAGTACGAAACTTATAAAGTCTGACCATGACTGGCAAGAAGTACCCATACTGTAGAATCAATTCTTTCTTCAACTGATAGAACTCCAAAATGCATAATTGGTATGTTGAACTTGTTCTTCTTATAATGTTCCTCTTTGTTGTTTCTGTGTATTCGTTAAATATAATGTTTTATCATGAACATAAAAAATAAATGAATATTACAATTAAGTTCAACCTATATACCTCTTTGCATGATATTTAAGAAGGTCCACTGAAAGTCACGATAAGAACTTATTGATGACATTAGTGTCTTTTACATTATGAATTGGATGAGATACAAATGAATGCTTCTGATTGAATGATTTTCATTGCTCTGATGTGCTCCCTTTATTATTACGACATGCAAATTATATAAACATAATTAAAGAAATAAAAATGAATAATATATTGTATAAAATACAGTAACAGACTACATTAGCCAGTATAAAAAAATAGTTATTACATTTTAAATATATAAATTTAAAAAATTTAAATATAAAAAAGTAGTTAGAGTACTAACCAGCTACTGAACTGAATATCATTGTGTATGGACTCCTTGTATTTAGATGGTCACCTAATCCTTGAAACATGCATAGAGGTTTGTTCTACTTGATTTGTCGATGGATGTACAATTATGCTTTTTTCAGGATTCACATAAGCATTAAGACCAGGTAGAAACTCATCAGGAATTGTGAATTAAGAATCTGCTAAATCTTGTTCAACCTTGCTTTCATCAGTGACTGTTTCATGACTGTGGACTGGAGTCTTACTTTGCTCATCCAAGAATGGTTTATCCACATTATCTACTGATGTATTTGCACTCACTTCTGCAACCCCTTTTGTGTTCTACATAAAATGTATAAAGAACTTATGTTGTTACAACATTTGATAATGAAATAAATACCGATTATACATGTATTCAGCATACCATGGACTCGTCTTGAACTCCCAAATTGGGGTGTATGTATTCAAGATTAATGCTTCTAAGCAGCTCATCGGGAATTGTGAATTGAGAATCTGACATATGTGGTTCACCAATTCTTTCATCAACCTGTTTTGTCTTATATAAAACATGTTGAAACAAATTATATTGCTGCAACATTTGTAAATGAACTAAAATAAAACATAAATATATACGGCATACCAGGAATCAGATACATCTTTTGCTTCATGCGCACCTATATCAGTTTTGTCCTTTCATAAACATAAACAAGTAAACGAATAAAATAATAATATTCAACTATATAAATATACATCACAAATATAAAATTCAAAAAATTACCAGAACAACATCAATGTTCTTATTACACATCCCATCAAAATGGGACTACTATTTTCTTTGAACTCTTTAAGAACCTGTTTTTAAAGATAAACAGTGACCACGTGTATAATTCTTATAGGATGAAAATAACTTATAAATGTATATACAAAGTAATATACATATGAATGTACACATATACTTACCAATGCGCCTTCAGTATTCTTATTAAAATCATGCACCAAAGTGGGAGTGGATTGATGAGGTGATGTATTCTTATCAGCTTCATCCATTTGTGGCTTGTCAGATTTTTTGTCTCTAGCTTGTTTCTTCGCATACAAAAATATAAATACATATCAAGATCAAGAGTTAACTAACAAGTAAATACTGGCACTTCATATGTATATATGGTTATGCATATTAACATTTGAAAAAAGACATATTTACACTGCATAACGACACTGCATACTGCATATGTATTTATTTAAATACAAAACAACTATGAACATAGCATATTTATTTAATTATTATTATTTAAAATAAGAGATGTTGTACCTTGTTCACATTTATTGCATTCATTATCAGATCACACTTTGTTGATACTAGGTTACGAATGGCATTCGACTCTTGACGGACCTGTTTTCAAACAAAAACAATCAGAAATGAAAAACAAATATACATAACTATTAATCATAAATTACCTCATCAAAAACTTTTCAAATACTTTCTTAGAAGCAACATCTTCATCTTTGGAACTGAAAGAAGACGGAACAGTTTACTCAACCGAAATAAATTTTTTACTTGTTTGATTTCTTTGTCTCCGATTTATTTCTTTTCTATTTGAAGCTAAGGTAGCTTAACTTTGAATCGACTTAAAAGTTGATGTCTTCACAGTAGGTATCATTGCAGCACGAGGTGAAGGAGTCCTTTTTGGTGTATGATCATCTACAACTTTAGATTGTTGCTTCAACTTTTTCTTCGCTAGTGTAGTTGATGAATCACCCTATTGTTTTTGTTTTGTATTTGAATGTTTTTGTGGAAGTGGGGGGTCATAAGAAAAATCATTTGAATCAACAACATCTTCTTTATGAGTTCCACCTCCAGGTAAAATCTTCTTGGGTATTTGAAAGGATGAAAGCTCATTTCGTGTTGACTCAATATTCTTATAAATAACCTACAATATATAGAATTTATATTAAAACTAATTTAGATGTTAAAATACAATGACATTATGAACATATACAAATGACATTAGAAACAGGTTTACCTTTAGAAACATACATATGCAGTGAAAAATGTATTTTGTATATGAACATATACAAAATCAGTAAATGTTTTTACAAACTAATCAACTTCACAAAAAAGAATTATAAAAGAAACTGACCTTCTCATTTTTCTCATTAAATATACTTTTAATGAGAGATTTAAATCGTAGACAAGGTGCATTCGTCTTTCAATTCAAAAGACGTGAAATTTGAGTGTCCACCTTGAAAGCAACAGTACGAGGAACATTAGAACAACACTCGTACAACCATACTTGAATGGCAAGTGACATTCCACGGAGTATATAAAACTTTTCTTTTGCTTTCAACTTTTTTGTTTAAACGTTTATCTTATTCCTCAAATGCAACAGATCCTCAAGGATAATTTCTATAGCGACCACTCTCAACTAAATCAAAATAGAGGAGTATAATAACTACAGTATCAATAGATGACAATAAAAATGCTTGAATAAATACAGATTAGCAAACTTCACAACATCTTCATCATTTTTCTTCCCCTATATTTTGCCCGACACAGCTGCAAATAACTTTCTTTTCTGAATAAAACTGGCACCATCAAAATATTGCTCAATTATTCTATTTGGAACCTCCTCATCAAAAACAAAATCATCCTTGTTTGAAACACAAATCAAATCATTAACCACGCAAACTCTCACGGACTGAAATGAAGACTTGTGCCATTTGCTCGAATGACTATGAAACTTGTAGTACCTTTCTTAGTCTCAAGTGATATAATACGTCTCTCTAATTGTGCTTGAACCACACAATTCTTCTTCTTCATGTAGACACCAAATATACTATTAAGGTGAAACATCTTGTACTGCTCCTTCGATAACATTGCCTTAATACGTTCTTCAATGTCATTAACTGTGTGATATCCTATATGTGGTGCAAATTTTGGAAGTACTCTAGCCATATATATTTGATCACGAGACACCTAGAGACCAGAAAAAATGTAGAAATCTATATTGTTAAAATATGTCATATGCATATATTTTCTATTACATCATAACTATTATATTACATCAAAAAATATAATAAACTCATGTGCATTTACCAAATACACATCATATTGATATTGAATATATAATACAACAACATATCTAATATATATCTTAACACTAAAAAATACAATTACATATCTAAAAATTACCACATATGTATTTACAAAATACATCATAAATGTTACATTACGACATATACATATATCATAACATATGTATTTTCAGAATACATGTCTAGTTCGAATTTAAGTTATCGAAAATAAAAATACAGATCATAGTCAAAATGAATAACAAATACAACTGTACATCAAATACAAATCTGAGCAGAAACAAATACAAATACATATCTAAACGGTACCAAATACATTTGTAATGCCCTGAGAGTACACCCTAGGTGCTACACTGTGCTTACGGTCCCAAAAGACCACAAGCTAACCCATGACTGGTACCTGCTATGAGCATTAAGTATAACTGCTATCAACAGATCATATGCGGAGTTTAACTCAAAAATGCCATAAGGTTTTAAAACATAGTTCTGATAATGTATGTAAAACAATACTGATAAAACGACTAAAAACTGACTAACTGTCTGTACTAGTCTGAAAAGTCTCTACTGACTGACTCTGGAGCTGATGGGAAAAACCCTCAACTAACTCTGACTGAATAAAAAATACTGAACAGATAAGATAAACAGAGATAAATAATTTATGTCCTCAAAGTATGAGGGCTCACCATTGCTACAGATGATAATCTGGTATACCTATGTACGATCAGGGAAATAGAGCATCCGAACCTATGGTATTAAACATCATAGCACAAGAAATAAGTATGCGACTAGTACTTTGAATGTACTGGTATGCTAAATGAGGTTAGGCTAATATGCATGATTTCATGTGCATGAGTAATAACTGACTGAAAGAATAGCTTAAAGTACTGAGTAAAATGCATGAAATCTGTAAAAACTGAGAATGCATGACCAAGCATAAAATATGTTCTAAATATAGTCTGTAAACTAAAATACTGAATACTGATAAATGAATAACTGATATCTGTATGTTATGATCAAGTAAAACTGAAACTAAATTACTGAGCTAAATACTGGACTGAGACTGGAGGAGCTATCTATAACCGACATGCCCTAATATACTATCAGGGTCCAACCTATAATTCAAGTTGGAAAGGTGTTAGTACCGTGCCACGGGTACTAACACTGGCTGTGTGAATCCACTAATCTGAAGTCTCGAAGGATGAGGGTGTCATGCCTAACTGACGAGGGACCCCTCAAAATCTACAGTGGCTTCGTAGGTCTGGAACCTAGGAACCACTACTAGTGCCTCATGCCTAACTGATCGGGGAGACATTATGCTTATGCTTATTCGGTGCTAAGTGTTACTCCCAACTGAATGATACTGATTATTAGACTGAACTTAGTTTAACTGATTATGAGTTCTGATAGAGCTCATTATGATAATAATAACTGAGAAATCAACTATGCACATGATTTAACAAAAATCATTCTAAGGATACTGAAAGTATGTGAACAGCTAATTTTGGATATTCAAACCCCCAGGACTCGATAGCAATAACAATAAGATCATACTAAAACTTTGAGGACATGACATTTAGTCAATATTCAAAACTCATTCTTTGAGTCATTTCATCAAACACTTGCAATGCATGGCTTAAGCATAGGAATAGTTTTAAACATGTAGTAATAGCATGAGTTTGATACTAAGTCACCAGTTAAGGCTTAAATCAGCGAACAACACCATTCAAATATGTAGGATTTAATAGCAACGATAATTTGTTATAAATATGATAGAAAATTTAAAAATTCATAGAAGTTCATGGACATAATTCATAAAAATATGTAAAGACCATACTTTTAAACTTGAAATTGAGTTCTTGTACTCCATGGGTGAAAAGGATCCATGGATGAACATCTAACATACCTTAGAGATTTAAATCTTGAAAAAGAATTGACTTTTCTTGAACGTTCTTGGATTGAAAATCTTAAATTCTTGATTTTCTTGAAGGAGAGCTTGAATCTTGTTCTTGGGGAATAATCCTGAAAGGAAACCCTAATCTTTATGTTGAGAGTGAATAAGGAGTTTTTGGCATCTAAAGTTGATAAGTGATGGCTAATAATGCATAATGATGCTTTAAGTCGTGGGAGGGGTGGGGTTTGAGGTGAGAAAAAGACCAAAATATCCCTCCGAAGTTAAATAAGAATTGCTGAAATTTTTAGTTGATTACTTGAGTTGATAACTTATCAACTAGTTGATGACTTATCAACTTAAATCATTATCTCATTGTTGGATTTGGGCCCTTGCTGGTCATGGGTGACGACTTGGGCTGATAATTCTTCACTTAAGTGACGGCTTATCAACCCAAGTCGTCACTTTGTGGCTGAAATTATCACATACTGATTATGAGTGATGACTTAGACTGATAAGTCGTCACTTAGTTGATGGCCTCTCAACTCAGGTCGTCACTTGGAAGCTTAAGTTGATGGTTTTTCAGTTGGGATGACGACTTGGGCTGATAAGTAATCACTTAGTTGACGGCTTATCAACTCAGGTCATCACTTTGTTAACAGACGGACAGGCTGAAGTAAAATAAGTATAACTTTCCACTCCGATATTGGATTAAGGTTAAAGCAAATGAGTTGGAAAGGAGATTCAAAGATCTTTCTTTTGGTATGTGTTAGGACACGTAACTCATTATGTAAAAGGAGTAATGGTCGTTTAAAATTGACCTAAGCTGGAACGTTCACTAAAACTTAGTTCATGGAAGCGTTCTCAACTTGTCTTTGAGTTAGGAGATTTTTATGACCTCGATTGATATAGAAAGATATTTCCACACTATAGAATTTATCATCACACATAAATAGACATAGAATAATTGGGTTCAGATCTGTAGAATTAGGAACAACGGTTTGAATCCTAGCCCGAAAAACGTGGGGTGTTACACCTTAATATACATCAAACTCACTCATAAACTACCAAATAGTACTTTAATTTATTTTGCATGAACTTGAAGCATGGTTCTAATATTGGTTTGGATTTTTGGGTTATTACATCATTTCACAAAATTCTTAAATACAAAATACATATCTTAAAAGTAACAAATACATATCTTCATATTAACAACTACAAATTTCATATCTTAACAGTAACTCAAAAATAAGTACACACTTTATCAAATGTATATAAAAAATACATATATGAACATATTCTCCATAAAGTATAAACATACAAATATAAATAGACCTCTTTCACTTTCTCTTCTTCAGATTCGTAATCAGATGAAACAGGACTTGCATTTTTCTAGTTTCTCCTTTTTTCGATTGACTTCCTCTTTTTCACCTATTTTGAACTTTTGTAGGTTTTAGAGATGAATATTTTATCAATTCTTTCCATTTCATGATTTCTAAAATATTCTCCGGATCATTACGCTGCTTTGATGTCACCTCTTCTATGCTAACACCTCTCTTCAACTGAATATGAGTAGAAATCAAGTTTAATGTCTTCATCTTGTGATAAACCAAGACTAAATGATGGTAGTTCATCAAAAACTAAATTCACCAATGGAATACCTCTAATTGAACTACTACGATGTGCATGCTCTGCCATTATAACAGAACTCTAGATATTTCAACAAAAAAAGACAACCCCCCCTCCCCCCCCCCCCCCCCCCCCCCCCCAAAAAAAAAGCACAGAAGAAAGTTGAAGAAAAAATTTTAAAAAATTAAATATATGAATTATATGGAAGAGATAACATGAAATAACTGTAAAAATCAACCTACCTTATTTGATGGAGCACAATGTTTATCCCCAAATTGAAAGAAAAAAATGAAAATTTAAAAAAAAATAAGGTTAGAAGATACGTTAGATTGGAGGGAAGTGAATAAGTGAAGTGAAAATAGGAAAAGGTAAAATAATGGGAGAAACCCACGTGCTTTTCTATAAAATGATTAAAATATTTCTACTTTTTCTATAACTTGTAATTTTGAAAAAGTGTTGATGTTTATTGTAATTAAGGTCTTAAGTATGCCAGTTTCTGTAAAAATTTTTAAAAAATCCATTTGAGAACTCAAACCTAAAACACCTGATTATGAGTAAAGAGATCGTATTCTTTCGACCATAATTCCGAGGTTATCGTTAAAAAATGAATTACACCAAAATATGAAGGAGTTCAATATGAAGAAGAGAAAGTGAAAGAGGTCTATTTATATTTGTATGAAGAAGAACTCTTTCTCTCAGTATGAAGGAGTTCAATATCTATTATATATATATATACATGTATATATATATATGTGTATATATATATATATATATATGTATGTATATATATATATATATATGTATATATATATATAGATATAGATATATATATATATGTATATATATATATATATAGATATAGATATAGATATAGCGTAATCTTTCACCAAATGGGTTGATAAACTTCTGAGTATATGCTATCTCCCCCCCACCCCCCACCCAAATAAAAAAAGCAGTAGTTCTAACATTCAGGACCAAAAGGAGTACTTGTGTTTTTATTGAAAACGTATTAGCCGAAGAGGAAAATTTAGGATTTTAAACTTGTAGAATTCTAAATAAGGTAAAGGGATAAAGGAAAAGACTAAATGGGATCCTAAATAAGGTAAAGGGATAAAGGGAAAAAGGCTAAAAAAAAAGTGGGATTTCGTTGATTCCTCAACAGCCACTGGACTATTTGCCATCTTTGGCTATGAGTTTCTATCAATATTTTTTTATATATTAACAATCTTCTAAATATAATTATAGAATTTTGAAAAAAGTTAGGGGTTACTACAAATTCCCAAAGTCTACTGTAGATCTGTCCCTGACTGATTGTAGTTGTACTGCCACTACTAAAATATCACAATTTTCCAATTCATTTAAAATGTCTTGTGGCTATTTCCACTTTCATTTTGATTTAATGGATGAAAAAAAGAAAATAAAAAATAATAGTATTTTCACCCAAAAAATTAAAAAGTTTTTTGGTATTTGAATGAGAATCTATTTCTCACCAAGCTCAATGAGTTGGTTCGATAGGAATGGGATGAGAAAATCATGCTTTACAATACAAATTTTACAGTGATTCACGGTGGAGAAAGCCTTTATTTCTAGTAGTTTGCAACACAAGTAACCATTTCATAAAAAAACTTAAAATTTATAGATACAGTCAAACCTCTCTATAACTCAATTATTTATTCTGATACTTTTTTTTCGTTATAGAAAAATGTTGTTATACTAGTAAACATAGTAAACATATTGTTGGCCTAAAGTTGAGTTATGGACGTTGGATATTGATGATTCCCAAAACGTTGATATCATTAATATTGTAGAAATTGATGTTTGGCATGATATGATTGTTGTTTTCAGATTTAGTAAAATAAGTGGGGGGTTGGTCATGAAAACTAAAATTTTTGAAGTTGAAACTGAGTTGGAGTCAAAGTTGGAATTGAAGTTTGAGTTGAAATTGTGTTTTCTCATGAATATAATTGAAGTTGTTTTGAATTTTTATGAGAGAAGAAGATGGTAAAAAGTGAAAAACAACTTTTTCTTGTTTTTCACTTTTTCAAATTCAACTCCAAGTTGTATTTGAAATTCTCATGGCCAAACATCAACTTAAATTGAATTTTACATAAAGTGAAAATGATTGTTCATACTTTAGTTTGAACATGTATTTGAAAAGTGAAAAATTTTCTATGGCCAAACGGGCCCTACATATTTTACAACAAGAATTTCAAATACATGTTCAAACTAAAGTATGAGCAATCAAATGAATGTATAACTCTGAATTCACAACTTTGAACATTTAGCAATAAGTTCAACCCAACTTATGAACAATAAAATGAAGTTGAAACTATTTTCTGAAAAATAGCAAAATCAAATATTTAGAGAGAGATGAAGATTAGAAGATTCAAGTTCACTGAATTCATGATGTGTTCTTAGTAAAATTATTCCCCTCAAGTACCCGAGGTTATTGAATATATCCTCCCAGGATAAAATAAACCACTTCAACAGAATAACAGTACCTCAAACTTTGTCGAACTACGAATGCACTCAACGGTAGCAAATCACACTTGAGTTTTCTTTTTCAAGAAAAAGAGGAACTTTTTTTTACTTCAGAAAAATCATATTCATATCTAAGGAGAAATCAGATATTGATAGACAAAAGGTGGAGCTTTAGAAAAGAATCAATGGTTCAAAAACATGCAACTCTTTGAAAAAGTCACAACCATTAGAAAGGCCATAACCATCCAAACTGAGAAGGTGCCTATTCAAAATGCATCCTTTTTCTTGGTTTCTTTTTAGAAAAATACATTCATTTTGAGTGACACATCTTAAAAATCTAACAATTCCCCACATGAATGAGGAATGAGTATTTTATCAAGAAATATATGGACAAGTTTGTGCTTTACTAGTAAAGACTAATTGCACCTGGTAAGTAGGTTTTCCTTTGAAATTTCCATAGTGAACTTGCATTGGATGCAATCGGTCAAGTGGTAGCTGTGATATCTTTGAACCATCATACTTTAATGTACACCTCGGTAATATAAGTCACACAACCAGTCTTTTACCGTTTATGGTTCTCGCGATTTTATTTATTTCAGTCGTGAACACTTCCTAATTTCATGAGAGCTTAGAGAATAGGTCCTTACATTATTCTCCTTGAAGCGGCTTTCACATCATCCTCACATAGGTGATTTCAAAATGTTTAATTCTATAGACCAAACTATTTGGTCAAACCTGACAAACTTAGAAACCCTTAATTAGCTTCATACCATATGTCTTATCTTTATTTTCTAAACATTGTCTCCATCATAAGAGTGAATTGAGCTAATTAACAATGTTAAACCATTATTCACAACTTTTTTTATCTCCTTGAACCGAACTCTTGAGATCTCCAGTCTATAAGGTAGAGTTACCACTGTGATGACTTATCCTAGGTCGTAAATTTATTTCCTTCAATGATCTCTCAACTCCCTCTCTAAATAGGACTTTTGTAAGTGGATCTGACACATAATCCTTTGACCTCACATAGTCAATTGTGATAATTTCACTAGAGAGTAGTTCTCTAACGATATTATCTCTTTGTCTTATATGATAAAATTTTTCGTTATACACCATGTTCCCTACCCTACCTATCGTAACTTGATTATCATAGTAGATGCACACTGATTCCAAAGATTTGGGCCAATAAGAAATATCTTTCATGAAATTTCAAAGACAATCAGCTTCTACGCTGACTTTATCTAACATGATAAATTCAAATTTCATTGTAGAGCGGGTAATACTTGTCAATTTGGATGATTTCCAAGAGACTGTTCCTCCACTAGGAGTAAATACATATCCACTTATGAATTTTACTTCATTTGATCCAGTGATTCAATTTGCATATCTATAATCATCAATTAAATGTTGGTATTTGTTGTAATGCAAAGCATAGTCTTGAGTATGTTTTAGATACCCCAAAAAATTTTCCATTGCCATTCGATGAGTTTGATTGAAATTACTTGTGTATCGTTTTACTTTACTAATAGTGCATGTTATATCTGATTTTGTATAATTCATGATGTACATCAAACTTCCGACACTCTTGTGTAGTCCAATTGTGAGTCACTTTCACCTTCATTCTTTTGAAGTGCAAAGCTCGCGTCTAACGGAGTCTTGACAATATTAAATTTTAATACTTGAACTTATCAAGTATCTTTTCAATGTAATGAGACTATGACAATGTCAACCCTTGTGGAGCTCTATGAATTTTTACCCCCAAAATCACATTAGCAACTCCGAGGTCTTTCACATACAATTTTCTCTCAAACATTCATTTAGTAGTATTTATGTCATAAATGTCCTTACTGATGGTCAACATGTCATCTACATACAAACAAACAATTACTTTGTGATTTGAAGTATTTTTAATATAAACAAAGTTATTACATTCCTTTATCTTGAATCAATCATTTGCCAACATGATTTGGTTAAACTTTGCATGCCACTATTTGGGTGCTTTCTTTAATCCATAAATTGACTTAACAAGTTTGAACACCCTCATTTCTTTATCAGGAACTACAGAATCCTTGAGTTGTTCTATGTAAATTTTTTCTCTAATTCTCCATTTAAAAAAGTTATTTTCATATTCATTTGATTGATTTCAATACCATATACCGTCGCTAATGCAACCAACACTGAATGGCTGTTATCTTTGTTACTGCGATTATGTGTCAAAATAATCGAGACCTCTTTTTATCTAAAGTCTTTCACATCAAGTCTTGTATTATATTTATCCATAGTACCATTAATTTTTATTTTCCTTTTGAAGAATCATTTAGAACCTAAAGGTTTATTTCCTGGAGGAAGATCAACCAATTCCCAGTATGGTTGCTTATGATTGAATCAGTCTCACTATTGACAACTTCTTTTAAAAAAGATAAGTTCACAGATGACATTTCTTCTTTGAGTGTTTGAGACTCATTTTCAAGAAGAAATATTATAAAATCTGATCAAAGGAAGTCGACATGCTTTGTCACTTACTACGCTTTGGATTCTCTTTATTAAGTACATTCTCCTTTGGTTCATTCTCAGGTCATTTAGATCCTTCATTACATAACTTATGTATAGTTTTATATGGATAAATATGCTCAAAGAACTCAACATTATTTGTTTTAGCTATCGTATTATTATGAATATCAAGATATTCAAATTTATGAGTCAAAAATTCCACATACTTTACTATTTGTAGCATATCGGATAAAAATACAATGCTAAGTCTTGATCCTATTTTCACACTTTTGAGTATAGGATTAGGACTTTCTCTAGACACCCCAACACTTTGAAATAGTTCAAGTTGAATTTTCTTTCTTTACATTTCTTATATGGAATAGATTGTCTTACTATAGGGCACTCTGAGAGATACTTGAGATTGACTTAGTCGTATTCCAAAGTGTTGAAAGGAAGTTGAAAGATATTCCTTCAACCTTGGTCGTTACAGTATTTCCCAAGAAGATCACTTCTTTGAGACTAGTGGTATCATAAGTAGCGAAAGATTTTCTGTCCACACAAACACGTTGAGTGGCTCTTGAATCAAACCACCATTCATTTGAATTTTCAACTAGATTGCATTCAGTGATCATAGCACACATGTTTTCAATATTTTCAGTTGCTTCCACCATATTTATCTAATTTTATGTCTTGTTCTTCCTCAAAATTTGATAATTTAGAGCTTTGTGGATAACTTAACTACAATTGTAGCACTTTTATTTGAACCTTTTCTTATTTTGCTCTTTCTTTTGTCCAGGAGATTTCTTCCTCTTCTTATTATGTGGATCATCATCTTTAAAAATATTTGCAACCATCATCGATGATTTCTCATTCAAATCAGTATTTTATTATATCTTAAGATAAATCACAAGATCTTTCAAATCAGACAACTGATTTTCAAACATTTGTTTTTCGAAATACGAGGATCTCTAATTGTGAATGTTTGAATGTCAAGTTTGGTCAGTCAGAAGCACATCATTTGTTATCATTCTTTGAAGTTCAGATCAACAAACTTTTCTAGTTTCTCTGTCGATGTCATTGCTAATGCAACATCTAACGGTTTAATAACGCAATATTTGTTACCAGTAGGATAACATCAGTCACAATCAAATCAATTTATTGTTCAGTTTTATTCGTCATTTTTCTATCGTGCTTTGACAAATAATTTAATATTTTCGAATACTAACAATAAAGACCTAATCTTTAAACAACTTATAGTTAATAATGAAGTTTTTGTATCTTCAAACCGTCAATCTAATGAACTTTGACTCGTGATAAAAATTTTATATCTTCAAATTACTATCAAGTTCAAACAGAGTGAAAATCCATAGGTTTTAGACTCCAGAAATCAATACAAAAAATTTAATGAATCGGTGAAGTTTTTTTATATTCTTCAAACTGAATTCCCAATCTAATTTCTCGGTGAAGTTTTTATATTCTTCTAATCGGAAGAGTAGAATCAAAAGATTTCAGTCTCCACAAAATCAGATCCGATATAGATTAACCAAGTACTTATTAAATTTCTTAAGATTGTTGTTTTCCGGGTTTAATTAAATTTGTATTTTACTACAAGAACTTCAAACACTTGCTCAAATAATGCGTGAACAGTTAAATGAATTTCTAACTCTATATTCACAACTTTGAACTTTTAACAATAAGTTCACCCCAATTTAGAACAACAAAAATAAGGTTGAAACTATTTTCTAGAAAGTAACAAAATCAAACGTTTAGAAAGAGATAAGGATTGGAAGAAATTTATTTCCCTCAAGTATCCGAGGTTATGAAATATATACTTCCAGGATAAAATAAATCACTTCGACAAAATAGCGGTACCTCAAACTCTGTCAAATTACGAACGCACTCAACGGTAGCAAATTATACTTGAGTTTTTCTTTTTCTAGAAGAGGAGGAATTTTTTTACTTCACAAAAATCATATTCACATCTAAGGAGAAATGAGATATTTATAGCCAAAAGGTGGTGCTTCAGAAAAGAAGCAATGGTTCAGAAAGGTACATCTCTTCATAAGGTACAAAAGGTGCAACTCTTCGAAAAAATCATAACCCATAGCAAAAGTCATAGACATCTAAACTGAGAAGATGCTTATTTAAATTGCATCCTTTCTCTTGATGTCTTTTTGGGAAAACACCTATTCATTTTTCATTCACACCTCTTAAAAACCTAACAATGATTGACTTACATTGGATCTTTTGTTTGCTCGAAACGATCAATGAGGTGAGTTAAGATAAGATCGAGAATCACGGTTTGACTCTCATGTGACAAATAAAAGTGAAAAAGGCGTGATTGACTTGCAAGGAGATCTTGAGGTGAGTTAGGATGTACCTTCATTAATAATGTTGTTTTCTAACTAGAAGCATGCTTATTATAAGGTGTTTGCTAAAATATCTTAGAATGTTCAATTGGAGCCGGAAACCATGCATTATTATCCGTGAAAGATTTGTGCTACGTTTAATGATATAATTTTATACTGTACATGTTTTATTTTTGGAATATTCAGCTATGTTTTCATTAATTCGCTTCTTTATGATTTCGTGACAAAAGTAAGAAAATTCAGAATTTTAGCGAACTTGTTTTGCATTTATATTCTTATAGCCAACAACAACATGCCTAGTGAAATCCCACAAGTGGAGCCTGGGGAGGGTACAGTGTATGCAGACCTTAACACTCCCTCGTGGAGGTAGAGTGGCTATTTCCGAAAGATCCTTGGCTCAAGTATGTTCTTATAGACAAAAGATGATATTTTAACTCATTACATCAGGCTTAAAGATAGAAATTTGAGTCAAGAGTCACAGGATGTTTTGAGAAAAGAATTGTCATAAAATGTTTGGAGTGTTTCATTTATTATCTTGAAACCACTTGCTTCAGAGTAGGAAATTAGTTGAGACTGTTGGTTCCGCCACAATGATAAAAGAAGAATATCCTACTAAGGCAAAGAACGCGAGCCAAGGATGTGGCACCATAGGAAATAGGCTTGGGATCGTTCACCATGCCTGATCATATGGTGACATATCATAAATTGAAATAATGTTTTTAAGCGCTTGTACTTTAATGATGTTTCCTACTTGGTTGCTTCATCCTTTTAGTTAAAGTCTTGTGCCAACTTCAGCCAGAGATTAAATGATCCTCATTGAGTGGCAAGAAAGTCGTACTCATGTTCTCTTTGTGGGAACCTACATTGTTTATCTCAATGTAGATGCAGGTTTTGCAGACGCTCCGATAATACACGAGGAACTCCCTCATTCTAGCAGACTATTTAGTGAGATCCATTTTTTGATATTGTGGAAGCTCATGACTTCTATACAACGTTCTAAAAATAGAACTGACATAGAAAAACTAAGAAGATTCGCTCAGTCAAGTCAAGGCATCCAATGTCGATCATGACAAATTCCAAGAAACAGCATTATAATGACAATTTGGTGAATGCAGATAGAAATGGCAAAAATTCGGTGAATAAAAACCCAACATATCATAGATTCTTGAACAAAAAGACTACAATAAACAGCTTCAAGGTACAAAGTTTTCTGTGGAAATGTACAATCCTTTGTTTACAAGACATAAGTTTTCGCTACAAGTTCTACCCGGGGATTTCAATTCCCTTCGAAACTTCAGAAATTGTTGTGTAGAAGAGAAAAGATGTATGCTGCTGTGGTATTCAACTTTAGCTATGTCTCGTATTTAACTTTCTACAACAAAATCTTCTTACAAAACAATGTACTGAATAGAATAAAAGAATCCAAAATGTAAATAAATTACAGGACATAAAGGGGGGAAAGGCCTTAACTGTATTGATGAATAAATATGTATCACCATTCTTGATGGTTTTCTGTATTCAAATATATTGCGTGTTTTTGTATCGTTTGCTCCACCACAACTTGATCTTCTTCTTGAGTACTTGGTGTTTTGGGGGCTTAACATCCGGAGAAGAGGCAATAGTGCCATTGTCTCTCCAGAACTTCCCCCAGCTTCTCCAATTTACATATCGCACCAATGCCAGGCTCAACACCCTGTCTTCGATTCTACAGTTCAGTTGAAATAGTATAACCCCATGAAGTCTATCCGTATTAGACTAGTCAACCTGTTCACCGATCAAATCTAGCCCAACGAGTAGGAATGATATCCCTTGAAACAGTAAGAAGTAAAAGTGGATTCCTTGAGCTGATAGGAGGGTCCTAACTGATGCTGTCAAAAGCAAGAAAGCCAAAGCCAATTCTTTTGTATAGATCCTGTTATGCTTCTTTTTCCGTGAAGATTTTCGTGCTTTCTGCTTAATTTCCTCCTTCAAGTCTCCCAAATTAGGCTCCGAAGTACCTCTTTGATGTTTTGGTTTTTCATCAATCAACAAAGAAAGGTCACCCTCGGAAGACCGTCCTGATTTCTTGGTTACAATCCATTCATAAGAGCTTCCGAGTTGGAAGAGGCCTGATATCATGGCATTGAACTTTGTCACAGACATAGTGTTCTCGAATAGAAGATATGGCACGATGAAAGGGAAAGATCTAGGGGACGGAAGTATATTGAGAAATGACATGGCGGCGGGGATGTAACACACAACCCACGTAGGGAGTGTAGCCTCGGGAATGAACATGGTCATGGGGAGGATAATACAAAACAGAGTGAAAGAGTAAAATGGAAGTATCAGTTTCCTTAGAAGGAAAAAAAGAAATATTAAGTTGCCTTTCTTCCAAATGCTTATCTGCATCAACCAAATTGAAAACATAATATGTCAGACCATACGCGAATTATCATACATAGATAGATGGATTTTTTCAAGTAAAATGAGTTGTATACATTTGATTCAATGATGGCAGGAAAACAAAGACGGAACAACTGCATTGGACCCGAATGCCATCTATGTTGTTGCTTCCGGTATGCTTCATATGATTCCGGTACTTCACACAGGCACTGACAGTCCATGAAAGTCCCATCAGATTTGAAACATTAACTTGTGAGAGAAAACAGTGAACAAAGTGCATTCATACCTTGACATCATTAAGAAAGATGAATTTCCATCCATGGAGATGTGCCCGAACAGCAATGTCCATATCTTCAACAGTTGTTCTCTCCAACCAACCACCTGAACCTTCCAATGCCTTAATCCGCCATACTCCAGCAGTCCCATTAAATCCGAAGAAATTTAGAAAAATTCCGTTCACCTGCTGTTCGACTTCAAAATGGAAGGCCAAATTGATGTGCTGCAGTCTTGTCAGAAGATTTTCTTCCTTGTTCACGAAGGACCACCTTGCTTGAACTAACCCTATATCCTCATTATCCTACAGTTCAAGGTCAATGGAGATAATTAATAAGACAAGCTACATGATCATATTTCAGTTGATTCCTCAGATGGTCACTCAACTAATACTTATTATATCAGAAAGTCACTTTCTTTGTTGAAAAATGACTTTATGAGATAATCACTATTAGTTGAGTGACTATATGAGAAATCAACCCTAGATATACACAAATAAACATCGATAGACCACACATACTGTACAGACAATGTGATTCTGTATGGGAACCATATACAAGAAAAAACATCGATAGACCATACATGATGTACAGACAATGTGATTCTGTACGGGAACCATAAACAAGAAAAAACATCGATAGACCATATATACTGTACAGACAATGTGATTCTGTACGGGAACCATATACAAGAAAACACATCGATAGACCATACATAATGTACAGACAATGTGATTCTGTACTGGAACCATATACAAGAAAAAACATCGATAGACCATACATACTTTGCAGACAATGTGATTCTGTACGGGAACCATATACAAGAAAGGAAGATTCTTGAAAGAAAATATCAAGCATGGAGGGTATTTAATACCTTGAAGTAAGGAACAGTTCTCTTAAGAAACTCAGGTGATGGTTGAAAATCAGCATCGAAAATGGCAACAAATTCGTAGTCTTTGACGTAGCTGCAATTCATGGCTGACTTAAGATTGCCAGCTTTGTAACCCTCTCTAATCACTCTATGACGATATATAATGTTTACACCATCCCTCTGCCATTTTTGTACCTCTTCTTTGATCAACATCTGAGTTGTGGAATCATCAGAATCATCAAGAATTTGAATCAACAATTTTGACTTAGGCCACTCCAAACTGCACATAGATGCAATGGCTTGCTGATAAACCTGATACCAATTTCACCAACACTTAATTTTCAGACAAACAATAAACATAGAACGATAGAAATAAGACTTGACCCTACGAAGCAACAACTAAGCTTCAATGCGTACTAATTAAGGTCAGATGTAAGAATCCTTAATATCCATTTCGCTCCATTTGGACCCGTTTCATTCCAATACTCGATAAATTGACAATGAAATTTTTGAAGAATATAAAAACTACTACATCAACAACAACAACAAACTCAGTGTAATCCCACAACTGGGGTCTGGGGAGGCTACTGTGCATAGAGCTTATCCCTACCTTGAAAAGGCAGAGAGATTATTTCCGGTAGACCCTCTGCTCAAAACAGGTGAAAATTAAAAGACAATAGTAGTTCTGAAGAATAGAAAAATTACCTCTTTTTCATTACACATGGGAATCTGAACAAGAACCATGGGATAGTAACCACCATCACCAGCCTCAAGATCCTCTGGACCCTCTTTCAAAATGGGCTTAATCTTCCTTATCCGGATCCAAAAACAACCCAAACACAAGATTAATCTATCCAGACTCTGGATAAAGAAGAGGACAATGCATACATTGGCCAATAATTGAAGAACAGGAGCAAGATATTCCACCCTAATCAAAACCCATATGGAATAAACCAAATCAAAAACACCCTTCACAGCTAATGGATTTGCCAGTGTGTACAAACGTTGAATATGAAGATCCGTAGTACTAAAATGCCAACCTTTATAGTACGCGGCTATTTCAAAACCTAGCAAAATTAACGACAACCAGACAATGACCTTTATACAAGTATAGAACCGGCTATTGGCCTTGGAAGAATCTCTTTTTCCAGTGGCAATACGATGGCGGATAACAGAACCAAAACTAAACAATGCAGAGGCAATGGAAGTTAAACAACCGGCTGCTTTGTGTGCCTTGAGTAGCAGAACCCATGTAAGTTGCTTCGCGTTCTTGTTTTTCATCTTTTCACCTTTGTAATGAGGCAATGAAACATTTTTTTTCGTTAACAAGAATTCATCCTGTGATGGACTTTCTAGCTCAACCATGGACCAGTTATTTGGATTCTCCATTTTCACAACCACAGGTGTACCCCTTTGAATCTCTTTACCACCCCACCAGCTAAATAACCGCGCCATTGATCCTTTTGGTGAACACCCTTTTCGGAATCTTGGACAAAAATGTGCTACAGATTGTAACTTTGCTGATGATTTTAGCTCAAAATGAACACAATGTGACGAGAAGACAGAGTACTTGGCAAAAGAAATGCCACGATTATATCATAAAGCAGACAATGCATGTCACATGTGTAAAAATTAAAAAAAGATTCAATATTGTGATGTCCTAACAACGACAGATCAAACAAGAAGTTGATGAGCGAAATCCCGAAAAAATAGTTATTATTATGATGACAACTTAACAAACGTCTTTGATTTTGATTCCAGTCTTTAGCAAAAGAACGAAAAATCAAAATCAAAACAAGAAACAACGATCACGTTTATAAATTTATCTTGAAATTTGATTTCAAGAAGATGAAAATGGGCAAAACAAATTAGCCCATAAAGGATTATTTATGTAATACAACTTTTGATTATGGTTATATTATGTATTATATACATATATATATGTACATAAAATCCAGATTTGATTCGAAAAGAAGAAATTTTAATAATACAGTTTCAATAGTTTCTTCCTTCTATGATGGCGTGTGAATTGGATTAAGATAAGAAAAGATCCAGTTTTTTTTTTTTTTTTTCTGAAAGAGATTTTTTAGCTACCATTCAAATATATATGATGATAATTTGGATATATGTGTAATTGTATATTTATATATGCATGGAAGGTAGAAAAACATTAACGTTAGTAATTCAAACAAATAATATTATACTATAATTATGAAGAAAATAGTGTTGAAGGAGGATGAGATACTAGGCATTAAATAATTTGCATACTAGACATAAAATAATTAAAAAATAAAAAGAGATAAATATGTATTAGTGGTTTTACTTTTTGAGATAAAAGAAATTTTGTGCGTTGACTTGTGTTTATGTCTTTTTGGTAATCAGGGTAAAATTACCAGTAACAAATAAAATAATTAAAAAATTAATGGAGTAAATTTTATGGGTGGTCATCCAATTTTGTATTTTTTACCTAAAAGTCATTTATGTTTTATTTGTTACACAAAAGTCATTTAACTTTGTCTCTTCTTTCAAAAAAGTTATTTTGACAAAATTTGATTAAAACACTACATAAAAATTGAAATGAAATAAAAAATGATCTCTTATATCTGAGGGTAGGTTTAAAATGACCACTCAAATATACTTTTAAGCAGTTTTGATCCACTGTATTGATAATAAAAATGAGCCTTTTTTATTTCCATATATTTGACAAACTCTACCATCCATATTAACGCTATTAAACAAAAGAAAAATCAGAAAAAAAAAATCTTAGAATCTATTTATCATAAATGTGCAATAATTACATTTTTATTTACTTACCTTTTACTAATATACTATTTTATTTGATTAATTTATAGACATCTGATTTGTACTTTTTCTACATATTATTTTGTTCATATTATCAGTACACAGTTGAAGAAATAGATAAGATTTTAAAATTATTTTGTAATAATTTCTATGAATATTATTTTTAATACATTGATAATGCGAAGTAAACTACAATAACTTCTAGCGAATAGAGTTAGTAACAGAAATAAAAAAAAAATGTTACTTATTATGAAATAAAAAAAATAAAAAGTTTTGAATTATAGATATTTCGGGGGTCCTAGGGACGGAGCTGAAAGATTTGTTAAAAATTGATAATGATGACATAATAAAAATTTTAAAAATTGATAAAAGTATTCCACTCCTTGGTATTTCAATTATTTCATAAAATAACTAATTTCACGTATATATCTTTGTGTAGTGATAAATGCATTAAACAAATTGTTACAAAGAAATCAGAATAATCAAAGCAAGTGTGATATCATATATAGCATGAGAGATCAATGTTCTAAAGCAAAACTTGTGAAGGGATCTATGAAATTATTTTACAAATAAATAAATTAATCTAGCTAGCTACACTAAATCCTGCAATAAATCAAAAAACTTTGTAAATAATAAACCTCTAAATGTTACTCAATATTAAATTCTTTTTTACAAAGTTCTATAAAATTTAATAATTAAAGTTTATTAAGTGTTTTATAAAGGTCAAATGTACTCTCATATAGCAAGCTTAAAGCACCAAAACTTCTCAAAAGTATATTTGAGGAATCATTTTGAAGCTACCCTCAAATAGAAGGGACTTTTTTTTAATTTCATCTCAAATTTTAGGTAGGTTTTTAAACAAATTTTGTTAAAGCGACTTTTGTGAAAGATGAGTCAAAGTTGAATGACTTTCGTTAACAAAACAAAGAATAATCACTTTTGAATAATGAACATAAAGTTAGATAACCACCCATAAAATTTACTCCAAATTAATGAGGATTAAGCGTCAAAAAGACATCTAATTACATAGCTTTTGTCAAAAACCACTATTTCTATGGGCACGTTTAAAATGACTACAAAACAATTCACTCTACAATTTTCGGATTTATGTGTTACTATTTTTTTTAATTTAATTTTTATTTTTATTTGTTATTTTTGACAAATCAAGAAAAGATTAAAAAAAAAAAATTATGTTTTATCCTTAGAGTTACTTATTCTCCAAATCATTTTTCAATACCTATTACTAAATATAGAGATAATATGATAATTAAAGTTACTGTACCAATCATTATTTTTTTAATAAAGGATGTAGGTACATTATTTTCTTAATAAAGTACGTGTCAAGTTAAAATGTAAGAAGTAAGTTGAACAGAGGCAGTATGTCATTGTAATATAGACTGCATGTGGCAAAGAGAAACCAATATAATTATGTTTCCTCCGTTTATATTAGTTGATCATCTTATTATAAATAGTTGTCTCAATTTTAACCTACTTCCTCCATTTCATTTTATTCTTAGTCTTATACTAAAAATAGATGTTTCATTTTATTTCTCCGTTCTGAATTAAGAGAGTTCGATTACTTTTTTCTCATACTACCATTTGTATTAAATCACTATTCAGTAATAGCCAAATCTAGAGTTTCAAAATATCTTTAATAATGTTAATTTAGTAAAATATATGCACATTTAATTAAAATTTTCTTAAGGTTGTGTCAGATCAATATAAGTCAAATAATATAAAGCAAAGGAAGTAATAATCTATACTATATAATATTATTATTAATTTGTAAGTAAAAGAAATAATTTAAAATTGAATTACAGGGAGGGAAGGAGCGGAGGAATGGCCATTTCAGCAAGTAGCGATCATGTTTCCATTTTGCTTCTTTCACGCTTGGCCAAACATGATATGAATGTCTTTAAATTTTACTAGTTGTGGCCTGTGGGACAGTTTAATTAGTCTAATAAAGAACTCTTCTTGTATGCCCGATTAACAAAATGTTTACATGTATAGTTTTTATGATAAGTGAGACTTGTATAAGTGGTTGAGCATATTTACTGTTGATTTGTAGGTTGAAGATTAATTGAGTCATGTTGAAGGGTAAATAGAAATACTATTGATTCTTTTGGGCTAAAGTCAGGAAAAAAAGAATTTTTATCAAAATATCATTGAACGACAAATTGAGAATTCGAGTCACACACTGAAGAATAAATGAGAATACTATTGATTCTTCTAAATTAGAGTCGGGAAAAAAAGTCTTTTATTGAAATTTAGCTAGTTAAGGATGTTAAGTGGGTCGGGCTGGGTCAACCCGGAGCCGGCCCGTGAAGTTTAACCGGTTAGTGGGCCGGTTCGGATCCGGGCTTGGTTAAACGGGCCGGTCCGATTCTGGGCCCAACAATATTTTTTTAAAAACTAATCCTAAACCGGCCCACTTAATCTAACTCGGTCCAACCCACCTAAACCCGATCAAAATCGGTCCAAAATCCGTTCAAAACCCAAGAAAAAGCTTTTTCTCTAATATACACTATATATACCCACCTATATACATTTTAAATACGTTAAACAATATATATACACTATATATATAGTATATACTACATTAGAATTTAAAAAATACATACACAATTCACATGTAATCGTGTATAAGACTATACGTTAGTTAAATATATATACTACTCTAAATAAAACATATACTACAAGATATATACTACAATATAATGATATATATACTAATTTATAAAACATATACACATGTATACGTTAAATATAAACTACTTTAGAGTCTATAGAAGATATATACACATATATACGTACCATTCAATATATATGTACTACTTTAAATAAAATATACTATAATATATATACTACAATATACACACACACACTATATATATAGTTATATACTAATTTAGAAAACATATACATGTGTACACGTTAAATATATACTACTATAGAGTCTACATACACATATATACGTACATTCAATATATATGTACTACTTTAAATAAAACATATACTACAATATATATACTACAATATATACACACACTATATATAGTTATATACTAATTTATAAAACATATACACATATATACGTTTAATATATACTACTATAGAGTTTATATACACATATACACGTACCATTCAATATATATGTACTACTTTAAATAAAATATACTACAATATATACACACTATATATAGTTATATACTAATTTATAAAACATATACACGTGTATACATTAATTATATACTACTTTAGAGTCTATAGAAAATATATACACATATATACTTACCATTCAATAAATATGTACTACTTTAAATAAAATATACTACAATATATATACTACAATATAATGGTATATATACTAATTTATAACAAATATACACATGTATAGGTTAAATATACACTACTTTAGAGTCTATAGAAGGTATATACACATATATACGTACCATTCAATATATATGTACTACTTTAAATAATATACTACAATATATACACACACTATATATATAGTTATATACTAATTTATAAAATATATACAGGTGTATACATTAAATATATATTACTATAGAGTCTATATACACATATATACGTACCATTCAATATATATGTACTACTTTAAAAAAAATATACTACAATATATACACACACTATATATATAGTTATATACTAAGTTATAAAACATATACACGGTATACGTTAAATATATACTACTTTAGAGTCTATAGAAGATATATACACATATATACATACCATTCAATATATATATATATTACTTTAAATAAAATATACTATAATATATATACTACAATATAATGATATATATACTAATTTATAAAATACATACAGATATATACGTTAAATATACACTACTTTAGAGTCTATATTCTATATATACACATATATACGTATCATTCAATATACATGTACTACTTTAAATAAAACATATACTAAAATATATATACTACAATATATACACACACTATATATATAATTATATATTAATTTATAATACATATACATATGTATACGTTAAATATACACTTTTTTAGAGTTTATATTCTCTATATACGTACTATTCAATATATGTACTGCTATAAAAATATGCTACAAGATATATACTATAATATAATAATATATATACTAATTTAGAAAACATATACACATGTATACGTTAAATATATACTACTTTATAGAAAATACATACACACATATATGTATCATTCAATATATGTACTACTTTAAAAAATATGCTACTTAATATAGTAAATTAATAATACTTGATAGTAAATTAGTAATATATTAAAACTAAGTATTTAATTTAAAATCCCGATTTATTTATTTTTTTTAAAAAAATTGTCATCCGGGCAGGGTTAACCGGGACAAAGAAAAAATTAACCCATCCCGGGACCCTACAGCCTGTGGGCTGAACGGGTCGGGTTTGCTTCGTGGGTCGGGTCATACAGGGTCAACCCGACCCGTTTGACAGCCTTAAGTCTAATGGTCCCTACTTGTTGACTGAAAAGGCTTTGGTTTTTTAGCATGAAGTTTACGAATGGAGAAAAATTCATTCTTGGATCATGATATTGATGAACTTAGGTCGAGTCAAACGAGCAGATTAAATTGAATTTGTGAATGTTAAAATGAGTTGAGTTAATAAATTAACGGGTCATTGACCCGTTTAAATATTATTTAGGTTGAAGCGGGTTGAACTGAAATGAGCTAAAAGAGATCACAACTCAAGCCTTTCAATTCTTAATAAGTTTTAAATTCTAGATTTGTTTTTGAAATACAAGAAACAACCTCTTATTGAAATTACTGAGATGAATTAAATAAAAAATGTCTGATATTTATCCTAATTGGTCCATCAAAAACTTCCTCCTTCAAAATTGAAAGTTGTTTAAATAAGATTGTTAAAATAGATGTGTGGACATAGTAAAAGAGATAAGATTAGAAATGAGGATATTCAGGACAATGTAGAAGGGGAAAAATTGAGAGGGTGCCCACTTTATAAACTAATTATGCCAAATATCCACTTAATTTTTTTTTCATTTAATTTTTAGGGTTAAGGTCCAAAAAATTGAAAAAGTGAGGTCCACACGTGGGCAAAGGAACATTTTTATCATTTTTAAAACTTTGAGAATTAAATAAACTACATCTAACATCCTCCACTTCTTTCAATATTAAATAAAATCCCTTCTCTCTCTCCTCTTCAATTCCTCAACTCCCGCTACTCCTAAGAATTCTCTCCCAAACGCCGTTTTTTATTTTTCTTCTTCTCCAGCGACAAAGGGCTTGTTTTTGCATTGTAAAGTAAGTTAAAATCAAGTGTCAATTATTTATAAATCCATTTATCGATTTTTTTGTTAACCGTTTCGTAGTGATGTAGTATAGAAATTTTTTTCTGAATGTAATTTATTAAATAGTTAAAATATAAGAATTTTATAGGTAATTAGTTTGATTTCGAAGCAATAATTGAAATTTGATTCAGCAATTTCGACAAAAATTTTTATCGATCACGGTGTTGAATTTTAAAAATTTTACTAAGGAATTTTGCTCTAGTTCTGATTTTTTTTAGCACCGTAGAGTTGAATGGTGAGATGATTGTTAATTTATGAGTTATTTTAGCTATTTGATTCGAGCAGTGACCTGTTTTTGTCTGTAGACTTGTGGTCTATGAAATAACAATGCCCCATATTGAATTAATTTTTAGGTGTATGAAATTCTTTTAAAATATGATTGATGAAATAGTGAAATTGAAATATTAATAGCTGATTAGTTTGATTTGTAGCAATAGTTGAGTTTTGATACAATATGTTTGATTGAAAATTTTTCGTTCATCATGTTGTTGAATTTTGGTTCAATTCTGATATTTTTGTATAGTGAACTATTTAATAGTGGGGTTGTTCTTAGTTATTTTGGCTTTTTCATTTGAGCATTGAATTATTTATGTTAGTAGACTTGTGGTCTATGAATTAACAATGAAAGAATTATTTTTAGGTGTAGATTTTGTTAAAAATGGATAAAAAAAAATCAATGTTAAACGCACAGCTGGTACATCATCTAGTGCTGCTTCTAGCAATAGAAAGGGAAGAAATGAGGCAGTTGAAAATGCCTCTAAAAGGAAGAAAACTGAAGCAGAAGAGTTGGAATCAGATTCAGAGTTAAAAGGAGATTAGTAGATATGTTGTTGAGTCTAGTGATGATGTTGTTGAGGGTAGTGGCAGTGATGATGGTGAAGGGAGTGAGAGTAGTGAAAAACCAATGCTGATAGAGATAGTGATCCCTTGTCCATGCCATTTAGTTCAAGGTACATTTTCGTGGAGCGGTATGACTTTTGAACTATAATGGATGAGGTTGAATCTTTCCCAGCGAAGACATCAGTTAGATCAAGAATAGTTGCATACCAAGAATTTAAGCAAATTCTTGTCGACCAAGATTTGAAGAAAAGATTCAAGCGGTCCTCTTTTTGAACATTTGAGAAACCTGCCGCAATATCTTAAATTTAATGGGTAGATAGTACATTATCTGTTGTTGCAACATGTTAAGAACGGTAAAATGCGTCATAAGATGTGGTTTTATGTAAACAATAAGCCTGCTTGTTTTAGCTTAAGGAGTTTTATTTGATCACGGGGTTGAACTGATCATCATACTCCAATGAATCAAAATTAAAGGTGTTAGAGAAGGAGGAGCATTTTTGCTTTAAGGTGACAAAAAATAAAAATATTACGGCGGCCAACTTGTTACAGTTGATTAGAGGGAATAATATGAACGAGGAGAAGAAGTTTAAGTGTTGCTTACTGTGGTTTTTGTACACCACATTGCCTGCAAAAGATTCGACGAAGGTTGTCGACACAAAACTGATTTGGATGGTGGATTCTTTGATTTTTTTTAGAGTTATCCGTGGAAAAAAAAGACATTTCAATTGACTATGAATTATCTAAAGAAGAAAAGTGACCTAAAGAAGCAGAGGAAATAATTTGATGAGAAGAAAAGGCATCCTATGCTTTATTCGGATATCCTTGGGAATTCATGATGTCTACCATCAAACCGTAAGTCAGTTTATCATAGATTCTTGTTTTATTTATACTCTATCATAAACTCTAAGTCATTTTTTCACTACTGTATTGCTTTTAGATTTGGATCTACGAGGCTTTTCCTCATCTTAAAAAATTTGCTGAAAAATTAATGGATGAGCCCTTTTTCATTCCCCGCATTCTCAGATGACACACTATAAAAAGTGATAAGATAATCGAAGCCGATCCATTCAAGTATAAAGGAAAAGTCACCGAGGTATGAACTTATTTTTTATTAAGCAATAATACTACTGTTGTATTGAATGTTATGTAATTGCTAATTGATTTTTGTAAAACGTGCACCTGTACATCATCCCTGTTGTTCGTGAGATGAAGATGGATTACATGATTACGTTTAAGAGATATATGGACGAGGTATAGAATAAAGTTCTTGATGGCTTGAAGAAAGATTTACAAGGAGTGACTGTCCTTAGTTCAAATGGGGACAGTAATGATGACGGGGATTTCGGTGGTAACTCCATTGGAGTACGTATTGGTGATGATGCTTCTCCAAGTATCTCAAAAGTTGTAGTGGACACCTCTGTTGATGGAGATCTCCATAAGCGTGTTGCTATGCTCGAGGAACCTATGTTGGATATTGCTGCCTATATCAAAGAGAAAGACTGAAGGAAAAGAAAAAGGATGAGCAACAACATGAGCGAGATAGCTTCATTTAATAATTAGCGTAGCTGATGAATTTTCAGCTATAAATATTAGTAACATTCTATAATATGATACAATGCATGTGGACCTTCGTAGTAGAAAGAAATAAAGAGAAAGAAACAAGGAGCATAATGGATGAGTTAGCCACTGTTGTGACAGAAGAGGAAAAAAAGAAGAAAAGAAGGATGAAGAAGAAGAAGAAGAAGAAGAAGAAATGAAAGAAGATAAGAGCGAAGAAGAAACTGAAAAAGAAGCAGCTGGAGATTAAGAAAAAGTAACTGAGAAAGAAAAAGAAACAGCTGCAGATGTAGAAGAAGAAGGTGAGAAAGAACAAGATGAAAATAACAGCAGCTGATGGAGAAGAAGAAGCTGAAAAGAAAGCAGCAGGTGAAGAAGAAGAAGAAAAGAAAGCTGTGAAAGAAGAAGCAATAGATGTTGAAAAAGGAGGAGAAGAAGGCAAGAAATTAGAAGGTGGCAAAAATGTTGAAGAATTAGGCAAAACAACTGAACATGTAAAGGAAAAAGTAGCAAGTAAAGAAGGAGAAGACAAAAAAGATGGACAGGAAGAAGAAAAAGAAGAAGCAGGCAAGGGAGTTGAAAGATATGTTGTTAGGATATGACAAACATTCTTTTATTTTATGAAAGTTGTTATGATTCTGCACTGAATCTGTTCTTATCAAATTGTATTGTAGCATGAAATTTAAATATGCATTTTATTGTCATAATTGATACAGTGTATGGTTGATGTCGTAGAATGCATATTTAATCTTTCGGATACTGCTTTCATAGTCTATCATTATCATGCTACTCGATTTTAAGTTGATGTGTAGTTTGATCAACTATGATTCTATGAAAAACAATATTAACATTATAGAAAAATAGAAGTATTTTTATTTATTCAATCTCACTACATCCATGTTACACCTTTTCAAAGAACGAATACTAGCATTATACCACATAACATCATTTTTGGGTCATTCTCCCTTTCTTCGGGCAAAATTAATTTTTGTTTTAGTTGATCCCTCTCTATTTGGGTGTCTTGTAGCAATACTTTCAAGTGATCCCTCTGCTCTTTGGCTTCTTCGAACAAAGTTATGAGAAAATCTCTATTTTCTTCATAATTTTAGAGCTTTTGTAGTAGATTAAATTTTGCCACACCATGAAAATTTAATGTCTCAGATCCCGAACTCAATGTTGATGGACTACTTAGAGGTGATATCTCATCAAGTCATTTAAAAAACGAGCATGCTCCATTATCCTAAAAAAATAATTACATAACGATTTATTTAATTTTAAAAAAAGACATACACGACTCACCTTCGCAATTGCACAGTTATAAAATTTGTGACCTGAATTTAAGTCTGTGCGTAACATCCTCAAAATAGCCGCATTTTCATAATGACAAATTAGAGTCTTTTTAGAATTGGATCTTTGATATGCTTGAGACATTACAGAATTTTAAAATAAAAACAAAGTGGATGAAATAAAATAATGAGGGATGAAGGACTTTATATATGAAGTAAAAAGAAGTGTTAACATTGAAGGAGTACAAAATTAGTCGTTTGTTACCGCTGAAACAGTAATTGTGTTTTTTGAACAGTTGGTGACACTTAATAGACTGTCATTGTTCATGACCATGACAATCATCAACGATATATTAAAGTCTACCGTAGACACTTGTAATCGCTGAACCCTTAAAAACATGTTTAAAAAGAAAATAATTAAGTAAAACATATACTTGTACTTTTAGGGTCCATCGATTCATTTAGTCTACCATAGACTTACATTGTGGATCGTGCATCGATTGCTCTCTAGATCATTGATAGATCTCGTAGATCTATGTACATGGTTATGGACCCTTACTAGCATGTGGTTTAAAAATAAATAAATAATTAAAAGATAAATATAGTGTGGGTTTCTACATATATGAAGGAGTTTAAACAAGTCACATAATCATATTAGAGCTTATACAAATTAGGGGTAGTGATTTAAGGATTGTGTGGATGGGCAGTGGTTGAACAAACAATATCCTAAGAGTAATATTTGTCAAAGCACAAATATTTTTCGAGGGTGTTGATTGTATTTGATGACTACCCATCTACATACCCCTTCAATCACCACCCCCAAATTAAAAGAGTATGTGGATAGGTAGTGGTTGAACAATCAACATCCTCAAAACACACTTGTGCTTTGACAAACATTATTCTTAGGACATTGTTTGTTCAACCACTATCCATCCACATACTCCTTTAATCACCACCCCCAATTTGTGTAAGATCTAATAAGATCATGTGGCTTTTTTAAACTCCTTCATGTGTGTAGTAACCCATAATTTATTTATTTTTTATTTAATTATTTATTTTTAAACAACATCCAAGTGAGAGTCTATAATTATGTCCATAGATCTATGTGATCTATCATTGACCTTGAGATCAATCCATACATTGCCTATAGTGTAAGTCTATGGTAGACCACAAGAATCGATGGACCCTCAAAGCACAAGTATATTTTTTACTTAATTATTTTCTTTTTAAACATGTTATTGAAGGTCCATCGATTATGTGTGTCAACGGAATATTTTTATGTCTCGTTGAGGATTGACATAGGTCATGATCGATGATAGTCTATTAAGTATCACCAAAAGTTCAAGATTTTTTGTTTAACCAACATTTCAACAGTTCAAGTGATTATTTGTTTAAACTTTTTTTAATTTAGTTATTTTCTTCCACAACTTTCTAATCATGTGATTATGTGTCTAAATTTTTTTAAATTTAATTATTTTCTTTCACCAACCCCAAATCATGTGATTATGCATTTAATTTTTTTTAATTTAGTTATTTTCTTTCAAACTACAAGCTACTGATGGTCCATCGATTCGTATGGTTTATGATCGACCGATATGTCTGGTCGAAGAGTGAATGTCTAAATCGATGGATATTTACTCATTGTGAATTTAATCAAGTCAATCTACAGTTCTATTCATTGAACAAGCAATAAAAATTTAAAAAGTTGATTGTGCAAAATTCTACCATTGATATAGAAGAATAACCAACACAAAAAGCAATAATCACAAAAAAGAGGAAAAACATAATTTACAAACTGAAATACTTATACTCATTTTGCTCATTACAGTACATACATTTTTCATTATCAAAACAACAAAAAAGTCAAAAAAGAAAAAGCTTTCTTCTAACAAGAATCTAACTAAGAAAGCTTCTTCTGCAGTGAACAAATACAAAACTTATAAACATAAAATAAAATAAACTTTAAACTAAATTTAGGAGGATATTAGGGGTGATGTAGTTGGGGCCTTCCATTCCTAGTCTTTTCTGAATTGTTCTCAAGAAACGAGCAATTCGACGGAGTTCACGCTTTAAGTAGGTGCGCTATTGACCCATTCCATGGAACAAGCGGTCAAAATTATTCCTTAACAGTTGGAGATCGTAGTGTCATGGGGAAACTCATCTGATAGGACGTAGGGTTATCCTTCTTGGAGGCATGATTTTTTTATCACTGTACTCATAAACTTATAGAAGGTGTCGTTTCATATTCACAATCAATGATCAGTCGATGCGCGTGGGAATAAAAAAGTTTTAACTTGAGTATACCAAAGGTTATTGATGTGAATAGATGTGTTTGCAATTTTTAATTAATTGGGAACAGGAAAAGATGGTTGAATGTGGCGATTAGAGAGATATGGTGGTAAAAAAATCCACATAACGTGTTTGATGAGTAATCATATATCCATTAATAATTATTTAATAGACCGTGTAAAAGATATATCATAGATTGATATTGTCTACCGTAGACAAAGCATATAGTTGATTACAACTGAATGTTAAATTCTAAAGAAATGTGCAGTTATCCCCCAAATCAGTGGCTTTACAAACGAAGAAAAAAACCCTATCTAATATTTGTTGGTGATGCTACATGTGGTTTCTTTGTGTTCAAATTTCTTACATATTGAACACTTATTACTCCTTTTAGACTTGAATATTTCACTGATGCCCTTAACGCGTTTGACTTTATTCCTTTCGGGTTTGGGATCATAGGGGGTGAAACAATCTTCGTGTCTTGCAATTCATATAACACAGTCCATAACCTTCGTCATCTCCATATGTTGCTCGCAAAGAGACCATAGCATGTTTGCACGGCAGTTTCACCAAGTCATATTTCCTATAAGAATAACTTCTCTCTAAGAGATTGACCGTAGTAGTAACACCGTTGCTAACACGGTGAATTGATTGAGATCCTCGTTCGTATTAGTCACATACAAGAAATTGCCCGCACTCTTATTATCCCTTAGGATATTTTTTGCATAAGGCACAAACTTGAGGTTGAACTGCCGAAAATGCATGCTGGTCCCTGAATTTTTTACTAATTTTTTAGCAGTCAAATTGAATATGTACGATAAGGGGTACTCCTGTTCATCCATCAACACCGATTTGAGCGACTCGGTGATGTTTGTGGTCATCATATCGTACCTATTACCCGGGAAGTGTACTCTAATCCACTTCTCAAAATCAAGCACATTTTTAAGGACATGTGCTGCCTCAGGGTATTTATTTTTTAATTTATTCCTTCACCATCGTTATCTTGATCATTCAAATCATCATCGACTATCGGGTGTCGTGGTGGGGTGGTGATGAATTCAATGGTTCCATATGTACTATATGAATTGCAAGACACGAAGATTGTGCTAAAATCCATATGTGCTAAAACAATCCATATGTGCTAAAATCATCAACACCAACATCCATTATATACAATGACATACGTCTATCATTATTTATGACATAGGATGCATCTTTTCTCTTAAATTCATTAGATAACTAATCACCACATTGCTCGACGCGTAATCTAGATCCTGTTGTCCATTACGCTTGCAAGCAAAACATTGTATGAACCGTTGCGTCAAAACACAATGATTAATGTCACCTTAGTGAAAGATTTTTATTTCCAACATTTGGAAGTCTCCTTCCATTCTCCTATAAAATCACCAAAAATCAGAACAAATTCTACGAGAGACATCCTAGAATTAAGCTTTAGTCGATTGTAGAGTATGCTTATGGTATATGTCGGGTATATGCACGGTCGATGATGGTCGATGACTAGATAGATATTCGAACAAAAATCATGAAATTACAAATATTGCTTCTAATCAACGATCGTTGGCTTTATAGAATAGAAAAATGAATTTGGAGTCTTTTGAGCTACTGTAATGTACTTTCTAAAGAAGTTTTGAGTAATGTGAGTGATTTGAAAGTTTTTTAACAATGAAGGATAGTGTGTTTGAGAAGATAACAAACAAATGGGGTAACAATGGATGCAATGGACAACATTATGATGTTTGTGGAGTGATTTTGAGCTGATTGCCGGAAAATAATGCTGGAATCGTGCCTGAATCAGAAATCTTTTCGGAGAAAAACTAATGCTTCTATTTTAAGCTTTTGGAGTTTTTTTATTTTTTATTTTTGAAAAACCAAGATATTTTGTATATAATTGTAGATGAAGGAGTGAGCTAAAGTGTATTATTAAAAACTTGTAGGTGGATTTATTAACTTGAAAAGAAAGAATGATGACATGGAATAAAGTGGATATTTCGCAAATTTTTGAAGACTTGTGTCTAAATAACAAAATAAGTTTTCAAAGTAGGTATTTGGACAACTTGCCCATGTAGAAGCGCCCTCATCTCTTATGTGATTTAAGCATAGGAGTGTATTTTGTAGTTTTTAATGAGGTGTAATTTTTAAAATAAACTTGCATACACGCGTTGGTTGATAACTAAATATTGAGATGTCAGCATAACACTGGAGAAGATTTAGTTGTTGGTCCACTTTAAAAACTTATTTTGAGAAATAGACACCATTTTATTTTTATTTAAATTTTTAGGGTTTTGGATAAAGTGGTGAGGTACGGGTTAAAGTGTTAAAAAAAAAAACTTTTCACCACCCCTTATGTATTTATAAATATTTTTTAACCACACTTTTTCATTAAATACCAAACTTTTTTCCTCTCTCCTCTTCTCTCTCTCTCATCTCTCCCGCTTCTTCTCACCTTTCCACCATTTTCTATTTTCTAGGTTGTTTAAAGCTTGAAGAACTTTGATCTTCAACTTCAGGTAAGTTATATTCATCTCTCGAGTAATTTGTGCTCCATATTGATGGAGTTTTTATTTTTTTGTGTGTGTGTTTTTGTTTCTATCGATTATGGTTGGATTTAAAAAAAAATAAATTAAAACGGAGCATGATTTTACTAAAATTGATTGTTTTTAGTTGGTATTTATTTGATTGTTGATGGATAGTTGGTGTATATAGATTATCCTTGGCGATTTCATGTTGAAATTTTTTTGCTAATTTCATTGAAATGTGCAAAGAAATGTGATTTTTGATCAAATTTTTGTTCAATTTAATGGTGTTATAGAAGCATGTTCATGTTGGGGATTCCTTGGTTTGAATCATACTCATTTATGTATTTGGACAAAAAAAATTGAAATTTTGTTGGCAAAATGGGGCTTGATTTTTCTTAAAATTTGTGTTTGTAAGTTGGTATTGATTTTATCGTGCATCATTTTGTTGGATTTTTATTTCCCTCGATGATTGCATTGAGATTTTTTTTGATTTTCGTGCTAAAAATCTGGGTTCTTTTTTGTTTTTGTTCAATATAGTGGTGATTTAGATGCACGTTCTTCTGGGTGATGGAGTTGTTTTAGAAGAAATTTTGTTGTTCTGCAAATAGGCATTTGGTGCTGCAGTTGCTGTCATGTTAATAGACTATTAGGTCGATTAGGTATTGTATTTGCTGTTATAATTGAGAAATGTTATTTTTTTCCTAGATCATAAAAAATTACTAGAGGTAACAAACGCAAGGTTGTATAAGTTGAGAGTCTGAGAAAAGAAAAAAATGAGTAGTCGATGAATCGGAGAATAAAAATTACAATAAAGAAACTGTTAAAGCTTCGGTTCGAGATGAGCAAGAGAAAATAGAAATGGAGCCTAGAATAGATGAGGAAGCGTTGATCTTTTCCCACTATGAAAGGTTAATTTTAGCTGAGAAGTACGACCTCGCCACAGTCATGAATGATGTCGGATCATTTTCGGCTAATATATTTGTTAGGTCCCGTTTGAAAATGTTTTATAAATTCAAACAAGTTTTGGTTCATCAACGTTTAAAGTCTAGGTTTAAGAATTCCTGTTTTGGTGGTTTATGGGATTTTTCAGAACATATGAAGTCCAATGGACAACTTATCCACTATACACTTCTTCGTCGAGTTGAACAGGACAACAAGCTGCATGAAATGTGGTTTTGCATCAATGACAGGTCTGTACGTTTTGGCTTGAAGGAGTTTGCGCTAATCATGGGTTTAAACTGTGGGCGTTATATATGTGATTCAAAATATGTCAAGCGATGGAGGAGGGTGAAGCTTTTTTCAAAAAGATTGCAAAAAAGAGAAGTGTAAATGTGAAGAGATTGTTGAAGCTTATTAGAGGTAGGAGGCTAGACAAGGAGGACAAGTTCAAATGCTGCTTGGTTTGGTTCATGCACTGCATATTGCTTGCACGCGACTTGTCAAAAATCGTAGACATATACACCATCAAGATGGTGGATAACTTGAGCTTCTTTGAGAGATACCCTTGGGGTAAAGAGTCATTTGCCTTGACTCTAGACTATCTAAAGAAGCGGATAGAATTCAGCAAGCAGAAGAATATATTTATGACAAAGGGAGTTTTATCGTACGCGCTCTACAGATTTTCTTGGACATTTATGGTATTGATTATAAACCATTGAAGTAGTTTATTATATACTGTAACTCATCTATGGTGTCTATACTATACTGACTTAGTTATATGTTTTTGTTTTTTCTTTTAATCACAGATTTGGATATACGAATCCTTTATCGCGCTCGGCAGGAGAAATGGTAAATCAACTGAAGACCCGCTGCCCATTCCCTGATTGCTTAGATGGCACACCTCGAAAGGTGATAAACTAATCGAAGGTGATCCATATTTGAACGGATGGATCACAAAGGTATGAAACTATATTTTTAAAGAATACTTTTACCAATACTGTGTTGCTAATTAATTACATTTGCCTATTTATCTGTAGAGAGTGCGCCCGTACCTTATCCCCACAGCCCGTGAAATAAAGCAGCACTACATGAAAAAAGTTTAAATAATCCACGGACGAACCGAAGGGCACATTCATTGATGGCTTAAAGGCCCATCTAGAGGGTGTGACTGTCATCACCTTATCGGAGAATAGTGAGGATGGGGATAATAACCGAGATTTGGGTGGAAATATTGTTTTAATACATGTCACTCGAGGTGCGAGAACAAGTAAGCCAAGAGCATTGAAAAAAACATCGATGATTGAAAATCTGGAAAAGCACATGTTTAGGCTGAAGGAGTCAATCAAGGACATTGTTGATTTTGTGAAAGAAGAGAGGTTGAGGAGAGCAGAAAAGGAGAAGCAGAATAACAGAGATGAAGATGAAGGTAATATCTGCTCTGTATATTATAGAAATTGCATATTTTATATAATCCCTGTTACTTATATTAGAATCTATACCATTCTTCATCAACTGATATCTTAGTTTATTATAAGCGGTAAATACTTGAAAATGCAGGTGTGCAGGCGCAAAGTCAGTATTCATCGGCGAGGGTTGTTCGCGATGACAACGATATTGAAGAAGCGCTCATTGAGGCAACAACTTTTGAAAAGGCCTCGATCAATGCTGATGAGGTGATGATCCCTGATGTTGCAGCTGTTGTAGAGAAGAAAAATTCGATGAAGGCGATGAAGAGAAAGAGAAAGAAAAAAATGAAAAAGTTGTTTGTGAAAAAGAAAACAAAGTTGATGAATCAGATGGCATGGAGAAGGAGAACCATGACGAAGACAGACATGACGAAGAAGATTAAAATGAAAAAATGAAAAAAGTATTTATGAAGAAGAAAATAATGAAGGAGATGAAGAGAAAGCAGAAGAGAAGAATGCAACAGGAAAAGTAGAGAAATAAGAACATAAAGAAGAAGGAAAAAATGATGCACCAACAAAAGAAGGTATTTGCGAAGAAATAAAATGAAAATGAATTTCCAAACATAAATGAATTTCTTAATGAAGTTACTCAGGACATCGACAACATGCAAGTGGAAGACAAAAATTTTAAATGTTTAGACAATGTTTAATATTTATTTATGGCTGATGATAATTTGTGCTAGACTAGACAATCTTAACTTTTTTATTTTTCAGTTTGGGATTTGTAGAGCTGAACAATTTTATTTTTGAAACTGCTTTTATAGTTTATGATAAACATTTTACATTTTATATAATCGACGTATCATTGCTTTTACATGAATGTCATAATTTATTATAGACTCTGACTAAAAGGTAAAGCATATATAGTACAGTGTTGTGTAGTCGATGAATGAAAAAGGTAAACCATATATAATATAATTGAAAAGTAGTCGATTAATAAAAAAGACAGAATACAGTCCATCCCATTACACCTTTTCAAAAAGCCAAAACTAATAGTAAATCATACACCATAATTTTCATGCCCTTTTTAATTTCTTCAGTCATAGCCAACCTATGCTTAAGTTGATCCCTCTCAATTTCAACGTCTTTCAACAATCTCTTTAAGTGATCAATCTTGTGTTCCAATTCTCTATATAATGACAAGAAGATCCTTATTTTCTTCAAAATCTCTAAGCCTTTTCAATATTTCAAACTTTGCAACGCCTTAAAATTTTGATTCCTCGAAATCGGAGGAAATCCACTTGAAATAAGAGCATTCACCATTAGTAAATTGAATTATGTGATGAACATAAATAATATTTATTTAAACAAAAACAAACCTTTCCAACCGCTTAGTTGTAGAATTTTTGACCTGAATTCTAATCGTGTTGTGATAATTTCAACAACGCAGGATTACCACACCGATAAATATAAGAACTTTTGGACATTTGAGATGACTGCAACATTGTTATTGTTGAATAAAAATTAGAAAGTGATGAATAAATGAATATGGAGGAGTTCAAAAGGGTCCTTTTAATTAATATAGTAGGGATACCAAAATCTGACCGTTGAAAAATTTTACCCATTTGAATTGTACCGTTGGAGGAAATTTAAAAGGATTATAATTTACTTCAAAGGGTCTCTAAAGAATGTTTATGTCTTCTATAATCGACTAAGTTACGTATGCATTATATACTGATATCTGTGTTGGTGATCCAGTGTATTGGCATATTATCGATTTAGACCAAGGTTGATTATCGACCTACCCAATAGTCTATGCTCAACTTACTGAAGATATGGACAGCTTAAAATAATGTCAAAAAAAGAGAAATTAAATAAAATAAAATTAAAGTATGTAAATTAACACCATTAAAATACTGTAAAGCAATTTAGATACATTAATTGTGACTCTCAATCACTTTTGAATGAGATAAAGTGTTATCTAAGGCACACTGTAGTCGTATATCATGAGATGGGACTAAAATTAAGAGAAATAAAATAAAATAAATATTAATCATCCAAGCAATAAAGAACGACTACATATCATGACAAGATATTAGACTTGTGTAATGACCATAAGGAAGAGTGGTGGTTGTCACTTGTGAGTGTTCAATGAACAAGTAGTGTCTGAGAACAAGAAGTCCTTCTCAACAGAGACGCTTGTTCTGAGTAATAGGTTGTTACTACCATTGCGCCTCCCCTATACTCATTTGATCTAGTGTCCATTATTTTGTAATCTCATATTATGATATTTAGTCACTGTACATTGCGTGAATGATGTTTATTTATTTATTTTATTTTCTTTTCTTTTTAATCTCACCTCCTGGTCGATACATGACTAATAATATAGTCTGGTATAGATAAAGATAATTATCTATAATGTATTCAAGATACCATCATAGGTCTATTTCAAAAAGGTGAGATTAAAAAGGGGAGAAATAAAATAAAATAAAATAATAAACATCATTCACGCAATATAAAGTGACTAAATATCATAATATGAGAGTACAAAATAATTGGACACTCGATCAAATGAGTATAGGGGAGGGCAATGGTAGTAACAATCAATTACTCAGAACAAGCATCTCTGTTGAGAAGGACTTCTTGTTCTCAGACACTACTTTTCCATTGAACACTCACAAGTGACAACCATCACTCTTTCTTATGATCATTACACAAGTCTAATCTCTTGTCATGATATGTAGTCGTTCTTTAGTGCTTGAATGATTAATATTTATTTTATTTTATTTTATTTCTCTTTTTTTGTGTCATTCCAATGATCTACGACTACACCGTGTCTTAGATAACACTTGATCAGAGTCAAAAGTGATTGGAGGTTACAATTGATGTATCTAAATTGCTTTACAATGTTTTAATAGTGCTAATTGGCATACTTTAATTTTATTTAATTTAATTTCTCCTTTTTTGCCATTATTTTAAGTTGTACATATATTCAGTAAGTTGAGCATAGACTATATGATAGGTCAATAATCGACCTTAATCTAAATTGATAATATGTCAATACACTGGATCATCAACACAGATATCTGTATATAATTCATACTTAACCTAGTCGATTATAACCTTAATATTTTCTTTCTTACGTTTTATGAAAGAGTCTTTAGAAGCTTAAACTTACTGTACTCAGTATTTCATAGTCGATTATAGATTCGTATTGAGCGTATATAATTCATATTTAGCTTAGTCGATTATATATTCAATATATTTTCTGATGTTTAACGAAACAGTGTTTGCAAATCTTTAAACATTCACTATTGAAGAATCATTAACAAAGTCTGAAAGACATAAAATCATTATACATAAATAGAATATCATGAAAAGACAAACTTGTTTATAGATAGATAAAAGTTCATTGCATCTATATTTATAATTTTTGGGGGAGAAATTCCAAACAAGAAGACAAAAAGAAAGCTTTCATTTACAAAATTCAACCATGAAAGCTTCATTCGGCGATGAACTACATGATGCAAGTTCAGAAAGTGCTAATTGCATAGATGGATTTTAACTTGACATAAAAAACGTGGAGTATTTTAAGAGAGTATGGAAAGCCAAGAATCAACACAATAGAAGATTAACATGATATTTTAGAGTTCTTTTTAGTCATAATATGATGCACATTTAATCAAGGGCATTTATGTCTTTTCATATATTAGCTTACCCTAGAATTATAAATATAATATGATGAGCATATTTTAGGTTGGACTATATTTTTAGATTGAACACTCTTTGATGAGTTTGTGGGCTTATCTCTTTGTCTCTACATTGAATCTCTCTTGAATATCTTTTGGTAAGATTATTCATATATGAGTTCAATTTTTTTCTCCCTTGAATTAATCATGTAATTGTGTGTTCAAATTAGAGTCACAAATCAACATTTGTTCATCTCTAGTTTACTTCAATTGTGGGATTATTATTTCTTTCTTACTTATCTTTTTTTAATTTCTTGACTATCTCTTGAATATCTATATCTTGTAACTCAGTTTACATCAATTGGTATCAGAGCAAGGCTAAAGAATTGCTCCTACAATTCTTAATCCTTGGCTTGCATTTTTTGAAAATCTCAAAAAAAAAATAAAAAAACATAGATCCGAAAATTGAAGAAATTTTCAAGTGGGTGTTGTTGAATTTTGTTGAAAATAGTTCAAAGTATTTGAATATCAAATTTGGAAGCATTTGAAGTTTATTTGGAGTTGATTTTGCCCCATTTTTTTTAATTTTCGCAGCTGAAATTTCAGCACTTTTTAAAGTGCGGAAATTTGAATTTTTGAGCTCTCTTGTGCAAATTTTACCCCAATCTTGTGGATCTAAGTTGTTTTAATCATGGGTAAACTATATTAGGTTTCAATTTTGGGATCTAAGGACGAATTTGAGATCAATGTTGGGTCTAAAAATTGGGTATTTTTCCTTGTACGAATTTTAGTGAAATTTTGAAGTTTAAGTTGATTCCTTACTTCAAAAACTATTTTTTGATGCGTAAAGGTGTCCCGTATTGATAGGTTAAACTTAATTTGAATTGGGTCTTGATAGATTTGATGAATGTGGTGTCTTGAGTGATCTTTTTTTTTTTTTCAAACTGTAAATTTGAGTAGTTTGGTATTATGAGCAAATCAATTGTATGTCAATTTCTTTAGCTAGATTGCATTGAGTATTAGTTCTAGTTGTGTTATCTAGTTACTTTTGTGTTCGTATTTCATTTTTTGTCAATTTCTTTCTTACTTTTCTCTTTTTAGTTTAATTGTATGTTTTATTCATTCTTTGTCTGTTGGTGTCTTTTGTCCTTCTTTGTTATTGACATAAACTCTACTTCAAACCGATACTTGAAAGCTTACTTTGAGATTGTAGAACCGTGAAGAGATGAAGGAATATCCTTGAGTGGTAAAAGGCTTGAGTGGTGAGATCATTGCCTATGACCTTTGAGTGTATATACGAGCGAAAAGAAAATTGAGTGTCATCATTTGAGTTATACATGTGAGGGAGTGACTTGTGAGGTCCATTATTTTTACTAACCACTTTTCTTGTCCTAATTATGTCTTATATAGGTTCAAGGAGTTACAATGGAGGTTTGGATGTCAATAGAGAAAGGAGAACTTCATCTTATAATTCTACTTCTAGTAAGAGTTATTGTAAAGTTTTTTTATGATTATAGTGGTACTTCTAGAACAAAAATAGAGCATGCGCTTAATGAAGGTTTGACTAAATTTAAAGTCATTGTGGAGGGAAATGAGATCGGTTGCACATTTGATTGCACCTTAAGTATAAGTAAATTGTGTTATACCAACTTCATTGATCCTTTTTTTATTGAGTGGTTGGATATACCTTGTCATACAAAAATTTATCCTTATAAATTTAGTGGAAGATTGATTGACAAAGAGGTGAAGATCATTATTTACCATGGAAGCTATCAAGGGGGTATTTGGTGTGATGTCTATCCTTGGTTTAATCGTAATAAACTTTGGTTTGATAGAGATTTGAAAAAGTTTGTTGTTGTAGATTCGATGGAGTGAAAGAATGTCTTAACTCCTATGGCCATTAAGGAATCTTCATTAACAAATGAGAAAGTCAAGAAAGTGAAAGTGAAGGCTACTAACTTGAAATTTAATGTACCAAGTCATTCTAATAATTCAAGTAGAGTTTTTGGAGCTTTTAGTGATGCTAAGCTGAAAGTAGATGTGAAGAGTCATCCCAATGACTCAAAAGGTATCTTTGGAGTCTATTGCACTCCTAATGAAATGAGTGAGCAAGAAAAGAAAAAGAAGAATGAGAAAGTGAATAGTGATAATTCAAACGAGGAAAAAAGAAAGGATATTTGGAATGAAGTGAGTGAGTGGCTACACGCACAAAAGAAAAGAGAATTGAAAAATGAAAATGAATTGTCACAAGAAGAAAAGAAGAAGAGTGAAGCAAGTGAGAGAGAAGAATATGAGATAATAGAAAAATAAGAGAGTGTGAGTGAGAGATTTTCTTATTCTAACTCTTACCCTTTGAATTCTTGTTCTTCTAGTATTTTCGCTTCTTTTGTAGGTCTTTTTTAAGAAGAACACAAAATGAATGACTTAATATGGAAAAAAAATCAAGAAATGAAAGAAGCAAGTCAAGTTTGGATTACTTCATGTGAGCAAGTGAGCTTAATTTTAGAAAATCAAGGTAAAAAGATTATTTAAGTGTTCATCAAGGTAAAAAGGCTAATTCTAACTCTTTAGTTACTTCAAATAAACTTTATAGTGACTTTAGTGTGAATGTTAGACCATCTTTTGATGAGGTTGATGACTCTTTACTTTGTGTCAATAGACAAATGAATGGTTGTCATACACTAGTTGAATATGATTGTGGCGCTAAAATTGTTATTGATTGTGAGCTTAAAATGTCTCAAGCTAGTGTTATGTCAAATATAAAAAAAAACATGATATTTCATTGAATTCCTGTGATGAAGATGAATATATTTCTTCTTTAGCTATTAGGAACACTAAAAATGTGATTGATGATGAATGTCTTTTTGAAAGTGAGTTTGATCGTAGCAATTCTTCATATTGTAATGACTTGAATATGCTTTGTGGTAGTACACTTGAGATGGAGCATGCAATGTATGATAATATCCTTTTTGAGCCTAAAGAATATCAAATTTTCAAAATATTTGACAATCCTTTATTTGGTGAAAATATGCAAGAAAATTTAAAAAGTGATTTTTGTGTTGATAATTTAAGTCACTCATTGAGTTGTCCTAATCTTGATTGTGTATTTCACAATGATCATAATTTGAAAATTGAGTTGGAAAGTGTGAATACTATTGATGAAATTCAATTGAATAATGCATTCCTTGTTGTCTCATATGCACTTGATGAAAATGACAATTCAAAATTTAAAGAGTGCATGACTTGTGAGAATAATTCTTGTGACTTGTTTGAGGGTGCCAATTATTTGGATGTTAGAAATCTAACTCCCAAATTATTTGTTGAAAGTACTTCTTGTATTAAAAAGTCCTCCAAAATTGAATAAAATATTTCAAAGAATGGGAGAGGTACAAGTGATTGGATTAGTAAATTGATAGATGCTAGCTTTTGTGTCAATTTATTTACTTACTCTAATCTTGCCTTTGAGGACACAATTTGGGCTGAATTTTTAAATGCTTCCAGAAGGAAATGTAAATATGATCTATTTGAAGCATTGCCAAATATTTATGGCATAAATGTGACAATTTTTCTTTTGATGAGTTTGCTAACCTTGTTGATCTATTTGTGAAACACCATCAAGAGAGGATCTACAATGAGGTAAGATACTTGGGAGCATCTTCTTGGACAACAAAAAGATTTGAGGTATCTTTGCCTTCTAAATTCAAGAATGATTTTATTTGAATGGCTAGTGCTTATTTTTGGACTTTCTAAAGCCATGAAGGTAAATTTCTATGCCTTTGAGCTTTATAGTAGCAACTTTGTTGTGATTAGTAAGAATTCTTTAATGTTGCTATTTGATTCTTTTGAGTTACTAAGTGAGAAATACAAGAAAATTTTGAGATTAATATTTGTGCTTGATTCTGGAAATGCATACTTTTATTTAAAGTTTGTGGATGATATTGTTAGTTCTCTTAATCATGTGGTTAGAAGAGTACAATTACATTGTGAATTAAGGAACTATTTGGTTCAAGTTGTTGAAGAAACTAGTTTTAAATTGAAAGTTCTAATGTGTAAAATTATTAGTTTCTTTAACCCTTTTTATGATTATGATATGTTTTTGAGTAAAGTTCTTGATATTATGTTAGAAAAGTTGATTTTTAGGGAACTTCATCATTCTTTGCTCTATCACAAAAGTGTATATTTTTTGGAGTGGTATGTAACTTACTTGAAAGATTATTTTTGGGCTTGGGTACTATAACGCCCAGAAATCCTATCCCGGAGCGTCACACGGTGCTTAAGGCTACAAGTATCCCCAAGCTAACCCTTTGAGCCTGCTACTTAGTATAAAGCTTACTTAAAGATAATGAGGGCAAAATAAGAACTAACTAAAATCCGAATGAGTACTGTAAAAGTAACAAAATACTGCAAATCTAAATATACTGACCATCTAATCTGACAAAGCCTCTACTACTCAACAAACTAGAGAGCCATTGGGACAGATCCCCAACTAACTCAAACTGAACTGAAAGCAGTAGAACAACTACTAAAAATACTGAAGTGTCTAGAGATAGGTAATCGAACCATGAGGACTCACCATAGAGGAGGTGTAGATAGAGGTACTCGGGATCAGTGACGCTGCTGGGACTGAGCACTTGAACCTACATTATGAGACAATGTAGCACACAAACGTATATGTGGATTAGCACATGGGAATATACTGAGTATATGTGGGTGTATGCAACTAAATATCAATATAATAACTCTTTACGGAAAACGTACATGGTTTTGTAGATGACTCGTATAGCTTGAAAAAACTCTCATAAATCATGAATAATGAAACATGTAGTATAATTCACGTAAGCCATTACACTATATTCTAAATCTGTATTCTTTCTTTGATCTCAAGCTTGTAAACTAGTTGAACTCTTAAAACGACAACTTGTAGAACATGCACTTTAGTCTTTTGAAAACAAGGAACTTCTTTGAAACTCAAGGACTTAAAACCTTAATAACTTTAAGACTTGATACTTTACGAAACTTGGGAGTTTCTTCTAACCAACATAAACTATGTGAGCTACATGGATTCGAACGTCTTGCTCACGTTGGGGAGAGCTATTCTATCCTTGCTATCGGAGTACAACTTTTTACTTTAAGTGATCACTAGCTTAAACCTTTGGGGTAAATCAAATCCTACGGTGGCTCGTAGTTCTAGGGCATGAGACCTTGGAATCAAGCCCAACTTGGTGATAAATGCTACTCCCTTACTTAAGATCAGAACTTTTAAGAAAAATCCACCTTAAACAACTCAGAATTATGCAATGGAAGCCAACTATGCTTCCCTTTAGCTTAAATCAAATGGTGTGGATTTTCTTTCTTAGCTTAGGATTAAAATCAACTCTTTTCTTGAAACTTTGGTAGACTATCACCAATAGGCTTTAAAACTTTAATAGCATGAAAATATCCATACACTTCTTGAAATACTTTAGAAAGTATCAACAATTCATTCTTGGACTTAAGGCATGTATATTCTTAAAAGATCACAATTTCACAATAAAGCTTAATTCATGACACCAATCTTGGAAACCCTTGAAAATATCACATCAATATAGGAATGTGCAATTTATAGCATGAATTATCAATTCAATCATAAATAAGAGAAATAATCATGCAATTCAAAGCTTGAACAACTTATCAATTCATATTCTCCAAAATAATATAATTTGGGTACAGACCCACTTGCAAAAACATGAAATTTATTTATAAAAATGAATCTTTGGGCACAAGAACGAAAGAAGTGTTCTTGTTCAAACCCCACATACCTTGAATTAGGAACTTTGGATGAACTCTAGCCCTTGGGACTCTATTCGTACACTTGAATGGATATTCTTGATGCTCTTGGTTTGAGGAATCCAATTCTTGAATCAATTTGAAGAATTAATGGTAAACTTAGTAGATTCTCAGAATTGGGTTTGGATGCTTAGGATTTTTAATTTGAGAGAATTTTTGAGAAAAGTCATATATGATGCTTGGAATGACCTTGGATTAGGTGTTTTGGACGATTTAAGGGGCTTGGAAAAAGTGCAAAGTGCCCTTTTTAACTTATGTATGAAGTTGAAAAAATTGAACTGAAAAACCCAATTTTATGAGCCACCGCGATGCGCCACTATCGCGGTGGCTCATTGGAATTTGATAAACGAGATTCTGGAGGTAACCGAGACGCGGTGCTATCACGTTGTCCCACTATTTGGGACCTGGAACTTTAGAGCGACATGCTGCTATCATGGAGTTCCACTAGAAATTGACAATTGTCAAATAGGCCCTCTCCGCGACGTGCCAAGCACTAAAATGACGTTGGTTTACGACTAGGACTTAAATTAACCATAACTTTTTGCCCGGTTATCAGATTTGGGCGGATCTTATATAGTTGGAAAGCTAATTAAATTTCCCACATGATAAAAACTTGAAATTAGGGAAATTCTATATGGTTTAAATGATATTCACTTAGGAAGTCATTTTTTAACCTTCTCGAGGCAAAATCAAGCTTACGAAAAGTTTGGGGTATTACAATGTCTCCGCCTTGGGAACATTCGTCCTCGAAGTCGCTAGTTATACTAAGAATATAGAGAAAACTGAGGATACACAACTGAGATAAATGGCTAAACTGAATCTATATCTTTCTAAACTCTTGAATACTTCGGAGAATGCATGAACTTATATTAAGAATATCTAAATAACTGAATCTTTGATTAGAAAGGGACTGAATTAAGAAGCAAAGGTACCTTCAGCTTGATTTAAAATTGCGAAGAATAGGTTTGGGTACTTGGATCTCATATCTGACTCGACTCCCAAGTAGCTCCCTCAACTGACTGGTTTCACCACAACACTTTGACCAAGGGAACCTCTTTGTTCCTCAATCTACAAATCTGGTGGTCTAGAATCTCAACTGGAATCTCTTCAAATGAAAGGCTAGTTGGGATATCTGGTCTCTCTGAAGAATCCACAACAACAGAATCACCAATGTGCCTCTTAAGCATGGAGACATGAAAGATAGGATGTACAGTTGACAACTCTGCGTGCAACTCAAGCTCATAGGCTACTCTCCCCACCCGACTTAGGATTCTATAGGGTCCAACATAGCGGGGACTAAGCTTTCTATTCTTGCCAAACCTTTTCACCCCTTTCATAGGCGAGATTTTCAGATACACCAAGTCATTAACTTCAAACTCAAGGTCTCTTCTTCTCACATCTGCATATGACTTCTGACGACTCTGGGATATCTTTAACTTTTCTCTAATCAACTTCACCTTCTCCATAGCCTCAAACATTGCATCAGGTCCAATCAAAGTAGCCTCACCCACTTCAAACCAACCTATGGGTGATCTACATCTTCTACCATACAAAACCTCAAATGGTGCCATCTTTATGATAGCATGGTAACTATTATTATACGTAAACTCAATCAATAGTAAATGTTTATCCCAACTACCGTTAAAGTTAAGAGCACATGCTCTCAACATATCTTCCAAAGTTTGGATGGTCCTCTCAGCCTGACCATCTGTCTGCGGATGAAAAACGGAACTCAAATGAACTTGGGTACCAAGACCCATCTGGAAGTCCCTCCAAAATTGAGAAGTAAACTAAGTACACCTATCTGAGATGATAGATAAGGGAACTCTATGCAACCTAACCAACTCCCGAATATACAATCTAGCATAATCCTCAGCTGTATAGGATGTATGCATGGGCAAGAAATGCGCTGACTTATTCAACCTGTCTATAACAACTCAAATAGAATTATGGTGACGACGCAAAAGAGGTAAACCAGTCACGAAATCTATATTCACTTCTTCCCACTTCCAAGTGGCTATACCAAATTCTTGCATCACACCACCAGGTCTCTGGTGCTCTACCTTGACCTTCTGGCAAGTTGCACACTTAGCTATGAACTCAGCTATATTCTTCTTCATACCACTCCACCAATAGATTTCCCACAAGTCGCGGTACATCTTGGTAGCACCGGGATGAATAGAATACCGTGCGCCATGCGTTTCAGTCATAATTCTCTGGCTCAGATCATCAACATAAGGAACACACAATCTACCCTGTATTCTCAACACCCCATCTCCCCCTTGGGAGAAAACCTCTACTTTTTGGTCTTTAACAGACTCCTTCAGTCTGACCAAACTAGAATCTACGTCTTGCTTCTCCTTCACTTTCAAAACTAAAGAGGATTTGGAACTACTCTGCACCAAAATACTCCCCTCAGTAGAATCAAGCAACCTAACCCCCAATCTAGCAAAACAATGCACATCTCGAGCTAACTCTTTCTTGCCCTTCTTTACATGAGTCACACTTCCCATAGATAACCTGTTTAGGGCGTCTGCCACTATATTGGCCTTGCTTGGATGGTACAACATGTTTATATCATATTTTTTTAGCAACTCTAACCATCTTCTTTGGCGAAGATTCAACTCTCTCTTAGAAAACACATACTGCAAGCTTTTGTGGTCTGTAAACATATCAACATAAAAACTATACAGATAGTGTCTCCAGATTTTCAAAGCAAAAACCACAGCAGCTAATTCAAGATCATGGGTTGGGTAGTTCTTTACATGTGGATTCAACTGTCTAGAGGCATAGGCTATAAACTTACCTCTCTACATTAACACACAACCCAAACCAACTCTAGAGGAATCACAATACATCACAAAACCATCCATACCATCAGGCAAAGTCAACACAAGGGCTGAGGTGAGTTGAGTCTTCAACTCTTGAAAACTCTTCTCACAGGAATCTGACCAAAGAAACTTAACTTTCTTTTGGGTCAACCGGGTAATGGGGGATGAAATAGACCCAAGAAACTCCTAATTCCTGATGGAGAAAAAGGTCAGGGCCAATTTTTTACAGCTTCTGTATTTTGGGGATCAACTCTAATGCCTTCGGCTGAAATGATATGACCCAGAAAGGCTACTGATCTTAGCCAAAATTCGCACTTGCTAAATTTGACGAACAACTGATGATCTCTAAGAGTTTGCAAAATAATTCTAAGGCGATTCGCATGGTCATTCTCAGTATGGGAGTAATCAAGGATATCATCCATTAACACTAACAAACATATCAAGATACTGCTTGAACACTCGATTTATGAGGTCCATGAAAGCCTTTGGAGCATTGGTTAGCCCAAAAGACATGACTAGAAACTCAAAGTGGCCATAACGGGTTTGGAAGGTTGTCTTTGGGATATCACACTCCCTTACTTTAAGTTGATGATAGTCGAATCTAACGTCTATCTTTGAGAAATAACTCGTACCTTGCAACTGATAAAAAAGGTAGTCAATTCTCGGAAGAGGATACTTATTCTTGACTGTAATCTTATTAAGCTGACGATAGTCAATGCACATACGCAAAGAACCATCTTTCTTTTGCATGAATAGAACAGGTGCGCCCTAAGGTGACACACCGGGCCTTATAAAACCTTTGTCTAAAAAATCTTTGAGTTGCTCTTTCAACTCCTTAAGCTCTGCAGGTGCCATACGGTAGGGAGGAATAGAAATAGGCTAAGTATCGGGAAGAAGGTCAATCCCAAATTCTATCTCTCTATCGGGAAGTACCCCTAGGAGATCTTTCGGAAAAACATCAGGGAACTCATTAACAATGTTGATCGACTGAATGGTTGGATCCTCGGACCTAGTGTCCTTAACTCAAACTAGATGATAAATGCAACCTTTGGATATTAGCTTTCTGGCTTTGAGATAGGATATAAAATCACTCTTGAGAGATACTAAACTCCCCGACCACTCGAAGACTGGCTCATCCAGAAACTAAAACTTAACCACACGGGTACGACAGTCTATAGACGCGTAGTAGGAATGAAGTCAATCCATACCTAGAATAAGGTCAAAATCCACCATTTCCAACTCTATCAAATCAATAAATATGGCTCTATGAAGAACAGTAATAGGACACTTTTTATACACTTGTTTAGCAACAACTGACTCCCCCACTGGAGTAGAAACTAGGAAAGGCTCAGGAATCTTTTCGGGACTTATTTCAAAACTCACAGCTATAAGTAGGGTCACATGAGAGAAACTTGACCTGGGGTCCAAAAACACATAAACATCAAAGTAAAAGACGCGGAGTATACCAGTAACACCATCGAGAGAATTCTTCTGCTCTTAAAGGGATAGTAAGGCATATAACCTATTCTGGCACTGACTACCAGCAGTACTAGAAGAAGCACCCTGAGAAGGAGTTGGACAGGCTAAAGGAGCTGGGGCACTATTATCCTGAGTCTGAGGTCGTACATCTCTGTTCCCCTGCTTGGCATGTGGATACTCTCTAAGTTTGTGGCCCAACTTGCCACAACCAAAACAACCCCTCTGTTCGTCCAAACACTCACCAGGATGGGTCCTACCACACTTAGTACAGAAAGGATAATTAGGCCTGTTACTTACACTGTTCTGGGACTTGGGCATAGAAGGTCTGTTCCCTTGCTCCTGCTTGTTTCTGAGTGCGGAACCACTAGTTGACGAAGGTGCTGGTATGGACGAACAGCTCTGAAATTATGGATGGTTCCCTTCATGGGACCTAGCCTGACCATACTCATGCTGCTCAGATCTAGCTCTCTTGTTTCCCTCCACTCTATCTCTTTTCCTTATCTTATTTGCCTCTATTTGCTGGGCATGAATCATCAGCCTAGCAAGATCCATGTCCCTGTTGAGCATAACAGTCCTGCACTCTTTTAACACCAGTCCAGATACTCCAGTCACAAACCTACTCATACTAGCTCGGGTGTCATAAATCAAATCAAGAGCATATTTGGCTAATGGGAGCATCATCTTCCCCTCTATTCTTCTACCATGCAACAACTCAGTCATAAGCAGAGCCCTTCAACCTGTAAGACGCCAGCTCAACACTTTCTTCTTCCAAGATATACATCACTTGGATGATCTTCATTACCTCCCTGAGATACAACTGTGGGTCCTCACCTGCCTTTGACCCATAGAACTCTAGAGGGTTCATCCTCATGAAATTACGGATCCTAACAACGGCTAAATTACCTTCTTGCTGAGGTGGAACTGTGTCCTTGTTATTAAGCCTGAAAATTAGTGGTAACTTCTTAGGCTAACGCCTGAAAGGCCGCCCAAAACTCATCATGAGACACAATCTCATTCAAGGGATCAACAGGCTAGGGTTGCTCGTTATTATTTCTGTGGACATTTGCTCTTCGGGGAGGCATTTTTTGACATAACAGAGCATGAATCAATAGTTGGGAGAGACAACTATAGGTACGATAGAATATGAAAGAAAAAATAACTTTTTCCTAAAACTTCTTGTAGCTCTTACTCATCGTGTGGCGCGCTACACACCGATGATCAAGACTCTGCTTAGTGCGGCCTGTCAGACTACCTAGGACTCCTTAAACCTTGGGCTTTGATATCAAGTTTGTAACGCCCCAAAATCCTATCCCGGCGCATCACACGGTGCTTAAGGCTACAAGTAGCCCCAAGCTAACCCTTTGAGCCTATTACTTAGTATAAAGCTTACTTAAAGATAATGAGGGCAAAATAAGGAATTATGTCATATCATGTCTAACTAAAATCCGAATGAGTACTGTAAAATTAACAAAATACTGCAAATCTAAATATACTGACCATCTAGTCTGACAAAGCCTCTACTACTCAACAAACTAGAGAGCCATTGGGACAGATCCCCAACTAACTCAAACTGAACTGAAAGCAATAGAAAAAATACTAAAAATAATGAAGTGTTTAGATATAAGTCCTCGAACCATGAGGACTCACCACTGTGGAGGTGTAGATAAAGGTACTCGGGATCAGTGACGCTGCTGGGACTGAGCACCTGAACCTACATTATGAGACAATGTAGCACATAGACGTATATGTGGATCAGCACTTGGGAATGTACTGAGTATTGGGGTTGTATGCAACTAAATATCAATACAATAAATCTTTACGAAAAACATACATGATTTTGTAGATGACTCACATATCTTGAATAAACTCTCATAAATCATGAATAATGAAGCATGTAGTATAATTAACGTGAGCCATTACACTTTATTCTAAATCTATATTGTTTCTTTGATCTCAAGCTTGTAAACTAGTTGAACTCTTAAAATGACAACTTTTAAAACATGCACTTTAGTCTTTTGAAAACAAGGAACTTCTTTGAAACTCAAGGACTTAAAACCTTAATAACTTTAAGACTTGAGACTTTAGGAAACTTGGGAGTTTATTCTAACTGACATAAACCATGTGAGCTACATGGAGTCCAACGTCTTACCCACGTTGGGGAGAGTTGTTCTATCCTTGCCATCAGAGTAGAACCTTTTACTTTTAGTGATCACTAGATTAACCCACTTGGGGTAAATCAAATCCTACAGTGACTCATAGTTCTGGGGCATAAGACCTTGGAATCAAGCCCAACTTGGTGCTAAATACTACTTCCTTACTTAATCTTAGAACTTTTAAGAAAAATCCGCCTTAAACAACTTAAAAATATGCAATGGAAGCCAACTATGCTTTCCTTTAGCTTAAATCAAATGGTGTGGATTTTCTTTCTTAGATTAGGATTAAAATCAACTCTTTTCTTGAAACTTTGGTAGACTATCACCAATAGGCTTTAAAACTTTAATAGCATGAAAATATCCATACACTTCTTGAAATACTTTAGAAAGTATCAAAAATTCATTCGACTTAAGGGATGTATATTCTTAAAGGATCACAATTTCACAATAAAACTTAATTCATGACACCAATCTTGGAAACCCTTGAAAATATCACATCAATATAGGAATGTGCAATTTATAGCATGAACTATCAATTCAAATCATAAATAAGCGAAATAATCATGCAATTTAAAGCTTGAACAACTTATCAATTCATATTCTCCAAAATAATATAATTTGGGTACATTCCCACTTGCAAAAACATGAAATTCATTTATAAAAATCGAATCTTTGGGCACAAGAACGAAAGAAGTGCTCTTGTTCAAACCCCACATACCTTGAATTAGGAGCTTTAGATGAACTCTAGCCCTTGGGACTCTATTCGTACACTTGAATGGATATTCTTGATGCTCTTGGTTTGAGGAATCCAATTTTTAAATCAATTTGAAGAATTAATGGTAAACTTAGAAGATTCTTGAAATTGGGTTTGGATGCTTAGGGTTTTTAATTTGAGAGAATTTTTGAAAAAAGTCATATATGATGCTTGGAATGACCTTGGATTAGGTGTTTGGACGATTTAAGGGGCTTGGAAAAAGTCCAAAGTGCCCTTTTTAACTTTTGTACGAAGTTGGAAAATTAAACTGGAAAACCCGATTTTATGAGCCACCGCGACACACCACTATCGCGGTGGCTCACTGGAATTTGACAAATGGGATTCTGGGGGTAACCGCGACGTGGTGCTATCGCATTATCCCACTGGTTGGGACCTGTAACTTCAGCGCGACACGCCGCTATCGCGGAGTTCCACTGGAAATTGACAATTGTCAATTAGGCCCTCCCCGCGACGCGCCAAGGACTAAAATGACGTTGTGTTAGGACTAGTTGTCCAGTTATCGGATTTGGGCGAAACTTATATCGTTGGAAAGCTAATTAAATTTTTTACATGATAAAAAGTTGACATTAGGGAAATTCTATATGGTTTAAACGATACTTACTTAGAAAGTCATTTCTTAACCTTCTCGAGGCAAAATTAAGCTTACTAAAAGTTTGGGGTATTGCAGGTACTAACTCCCCTCTATGATTTGTAAGGTATGGATTCGAGGTCAAATTCTTTTCAACAAGGAGAGAATGATGCAAGTTCAGAAAGTGCTAATTGCATAGATGGATTTCTACTTGACATAAAAAACGTGACGTATTTCAAGAGAGTATGAAAAGCCAAGAATCAACACAATAGAAGATCAACATTATATTTTAGGGTCCTTTTTAGTCATAATATGATGCACATTTAATCAGGGGCATTTATATCTTTTCATATATTAACTTGCCCTAGAAGTATAATTAGAATATGATGAGCATATTTTAGGTTGGACTACATTTTTAGATTGAATACTCTTTGATGAGTTTATGGGTTTATCCCTTTGTCTCTACATTGGATCTCTCTTGAATATCTTTTGGTAAGATTATTCATGTATGAGTTCAATTCTTTTCTCCCTTGAATTAATCATATAATTATTTGTTCAAATTAGAGTCACAAATCAACATTTATTCATCTCTAGTTTACTTCAATTGTAGGATTATTCTTTCTTTCTTACTTATATCTTCTTAATTTCTTGATTATCTCTTGAATCTCTATATCTTGTAACTCGTTTTACATCACTACACTAAACTAGACTAGGGTGATGAAGGGGGGTGATGAGTTCACGAGGGTCCAGGTTGAGCCTTTCGGCTATGGCCCAAAGAAAATGAGTCATCCGTCGGAGCTCCCTGTCCAGCCGTCATTGATCGGCGACAAGACCCTGGAAAAGAAAATCCAGGTCGCTCCTAAGCCTAAGCAATTCTATGTTGTTGATGGTTGTTATTCTGTGCATTGGTCGTAGTGTGTACCTCCTCCTAGCCATTTTCTTCTCTCCTTAGTCTTTTCTTAAAAAATTTAATTTACAAAGACAAAGGCCTCTTTAAATATACCAGAGCAATAGACAATCAACCAATAGAAGGTTTACACGTGTTGATGAAAGAGGAGAAGGCGTGTGAGAATAGTAAATGAAAAGTCGCCCGTCGAGTCATTTCAAATCATCGCATTTCCCAAAGTGTAATAATTACGTTAAAATGTTCAGTGTATGCGGAAAAGGGTTTCTTTAATAGACTACCCGATTGGTCGATTATAAACTATATAGTTTAACTTATACTCCGTAGACTATGCATCGATCTATTATATATTTTGAGTTCAGTCGATGTGTAATGTGTATAGTCGATTTCATAACTTGGGATGGCTATTTTCAAAATAGCACATTTTCCAAAGCGTCATAATTATTTTGAATTCAACATTGTATGAAGAAAAGGATTTGTTAAATAGACAACCTGATAGGTTTATTATACACTACGTATTGAATATTTACTTTGTAGACCAAACACTGATTTATTATATATTATGAGGTTGGTCGATTATTTCAGTGTATAATCTATTTAGTACGTAGTATATAATATATGAACTGGAAGCGATAATACACAACAAAAAAGGCCGATTTTGACTGCAGTTCAGTGGCCTTAAAAACAGAATACACATTACATACTGTCTAGTGCATTTGACAAAACCAAAAACATAAAATACAATGCCAATCATATTATCCTACGTTAAGGTTGTATGTTATTCTCTTATGTCCCGCCCTTTTGCACTTGGAGCACTTGTTCCTTTTCTTATGCCTAGAAGCCTCCACCACACCCTTAACGTGTTTCACCTTCCTCCTCCCGAGTTTAGAATTGAAATCAAGTGAAATAACATACATTTCTAGATACTCCCATGCCTTACTCCACTCTGACTCTAGTGGTTCTGCACAAATAGGTTCCAAGTATGCAAGGAGGTATGATTCTTTAGAGTATATGGGCGAAGAGTAGTTGTAAATAGTAGTGTTATATTCGTCCCCGTGCTTCAAACGCAACGCTGCCATTGCATGAGTGCATGGAAATTTCACCAAGTCGTACTTTCTGCAAGAACATGACCGTCTCGATAGATTAACTTTGGCGGAAGGACCATAACCAAGCACCGTGAATTCATCGGTGCTTTTATTTATGTTGTTCACATATAATTTGTCTCCCTCGATCATGTTTTTTCTCAAGATCTTCTTGGCTACGAGAACGAATGGTGTTCTTGAATTGTCCACCTCCACATACCTCTTCCTAAATATTTCTCATGTGCAATTGAATTGAAGATGGCCGCCACTGGATACTCTCTTTCATTAAGCAACATTGAGTTGAGTGACTCGGCGATGTTTGTGGTCATGATGTTGAATCGATTACCTGGAAAGTGAGCCCGTTCCATTTTTCAAATTCAACGTCATGCTCGAGGCAAGCTGCTGCGCTGGGACATCTTTCCTTAAGGGTATTGAAGTAGTCATTAAATTCTTCCAACGTATACGCCTTAGCCACATGGTAGTACAAATAGAGATAATCTGCACAATGGTGATTCATTCGGAGATTTTAACCTAAATGCCTCATACAAATACCATGATGCGTAAGTAGATAATGCCTTGCGAGGCCGTTAGCTATGCTTACATTTCTGCCGGAGATAATGCACAACTCTGGTTCGTCGACGACAAAGGCCTTAAGCTTCTCAAAGAAGAAGCCCCATGACGCATCATTCTCCTTATCCACTATATAATATGCTAAGGAATAGATATGATTCAATGTATCTTGAGTGAAAGCAGACATCAACACACTCTCGTACTTGCTGGACAAATATGTGCCATCAACAACAACGACCTTTCTCATATGTGCATATCCACGGATGAAAGCCTTAAATGCTATAAAGTAGTAAATAAACCTGCCATACGCCTCATCGATCATGAGGAAATTTATAGACCCGAGATTGAAGCCGTTGAAAATATATGAAAAGGCGGTCAGCACTACATATCCGTGCTCAGGTATACCTCGAACTATGTTCTTCGCAATGACGCCTGTCATCCAGCACTTCCAATAGCCTGGGCTGCAATATAACTCCCTAAATATGATCCTCTCGATCTCTTTAGGGCTTGGATTTTTGTTGTCGGATAAAAAGTTCAAAATAAGTGAGGCAATGACCTCTGCAATGACATGATCAATGCTACATTGCAGGATCAATGTACTATACAGGGGGTCATAGGAAAAGGCTCGATCGTGTACTATATGGGGGTGTTCCCGTGACATGATCAATGCAACAACTATTCTCTCCTACGTACTTGTGGATATAAAATCAACTCGATTCTTTGATCGCACATGCGCGCACCATACATCGGCACGTAGGATCTATGCACCTCACCCTCAAGTATTTCTTACAACTCTTTACTGTTGTGTAATTGAAAGACATTTTCACTGACGCCTTTTTCAAAAAAAGATTCAACATTTTCTTATCCTTGAATGTTTTTCCTACAAAAAGAATGGTGTCGTCCAAGAAAGAGTGGCTTTCTTGTGGTTCGAACTGCCCATCCTCACCTCCTCCACACTCCTTTTCTTCATAATTTTCACTATTATCTCATTCATCACCGCTTCTGCAATCATATTCCGTTAGAGTATCATCCACTATCGGGGGTGGAGGTAGGGGTGGGATTTGGGTTGATGTGGAAGCTTCTTTTCGGGACCTTCCAACAACTTTAACTCGCAATATAGGTCTGGAGTTATTAGAATCAACGCAAAGCATGTCTAATTTCACGTGTCTATCATTCCTTATGAACGTTGGAAAGATTTCCCCCCTTCCGTTCATCAAATAACTAATTACCACATCGCTTTGATCATAACTTAATTCACCGCTCTCCATTACGCTTTTAACCATATCGACGTATGAACCGTTGCGACGAAGGACAATAGACATTGTCTCCTTAGATGCTGTTTTCCAAATTCAACATATAGGAGTCTCCTCCCATTCACCAAAAAATATACCACCAACAACCACGTAATCTATAATAGATATGATATACCTCGATGATAGTATTTAATAGACTTGAACAGTGTTTTATGAGCATAGACTTAATAGACTGTAGTCTTCTTCTTCTTAATTATTGTTCGTACAGTACATGATCGAGCCTTTTCCGACGACCACCAGAATAATCCAACGAATTACAGCTTACAAACAACATAAGGAGTGTTGGAATGTTGCTATTGAGCCAAGAATCGAGTTTGAAATGTGGGACTGATTTTCAAGTTTTTTGTATGAAAATGGATGAAAAATTGGGCTAAAAATATAAGAAAATAGCTTAAAACAATGGAGATAATGTCACTTTTCGATGGATGCCGAAAAATTCGATGAAAAATGACCGAAAATTGAGGAAATGACTGGAAAAACTTTTTGATTGGTTGAGAAGCTTGATATTTAAAAAAAAAATATCCATATTTATATTTTTGGACATGAACTAAAGTTTAATTTTTTAAAAAATTGAGGTTGAAATGAAAAAGAAGCTAAAATATATATTTTGTAAGTTGAGTGCTAGGATTGTGATGATAGGTGATATTACGCGCCTATATCAATATATTTTGCCCATATTTGTGCCATGTTTCGAGAACAAATTATATATTTCATGCACCTTTAGTCCTTTTTCCTGTAAGTGAGCTAACGAACATGATTAGCAAAGTTTCAGGTGTAAATGATGCAGAATTCAGCATTTTATGGATTACTTGACGCCAAAGAAAGCTTCACGGAAGGAGAAAAGGAAGCTTGGACGCCTAAGGACCAAAAGTGATGCATGGAAAATCTGTCCCAGGCTAAAACAGCATTTCTGAAGACTTTGGGGACTTGCAGTAACTTATTTGGATTAGGATAATAATACATTAACCTAGTACAATTGGGTTAAGTATTTCATTAGTTTATTTGGATTTGGATAATGTTACATTAACCTAGTACAATTGTGTTAAGTATTTCATTAGCTTAGTAGGATTAGGATATAGGTATTATAAATACCCTATCATGCTAGAGATTTTAAAAAAAGGAAAGGGATCCATATTCATTCTTCAACTATTAATCTTTTCTACTCTTCCAACAGTTCTAATCTTTCCATTAATTCTATTTTTCTTCATCTATTCATCTATTCTTAATTTCCGCAACAAGAGAATCGTTACTTTGCCTAGGAATTCACGCCTAAATGCCTACCACCTGAGCTACATGAAATTAATCATTATTGTGGTATAATAACAATGTCAACCGTGAGCTCCTTCGCATTCATGGGTAACTAAACTTCTCTGTTGGGGTTATGGAAACCGAATGAGATACTATCTATTGCTGTGAGTTTGTGAATTCGTGACACGTATGCTGCTTATATCATTATTCTCTTCATCTTAATCTAAATTCTTTGTGGTTGCAAACGCAAGAATACGCTAGTATAACATTTAACTTGTTCGAAAGAAAGGTTATTTGTCTTGAAAAGAGATAGTGTCAAGGTAGTAGGGTCCCATCCCCTATTAAACAGTTAGTGTCGTAACTGGATTAACCTCTTGGAGAATTCGTACTGTTAGACACGCTTTAAGCTCAAAAGAGTTAAAGTGAAATAATCCTCGAATAGGTCGAAAGACGCCTGGATTTACCATCGAATACAATTCTCTATAAGCACATGCATGTCGGAATTCAACACACTCATAGCCAATAGAGACGTATAACTCAGAAGTTGGACATAACCCCAACGCTTCAATTCTCATTGTTTTACAACCTACTAAACATTCTTTCATTTTACGTCGCTATTTTCAGTTTTTACTTTAATACTTTGGTTACACATTACAATCCCCCCTACTTACGAGACTTGCACTAAAAGTCTAGTAATAGTCGCCTACTTGTTGACCAAGCTATTCCCTGTGGGATCGATACCCAACCCAGTTGGGTTCTATATTTGCTAGCGACCGCTTTACACTCCTACGAGAGCTGTAGATTGAGCGTTATCAAAAATTGGCGCCATTGCCGGGGAATACAAGTGTCAATTAAGTTTGTGATAATTACTAGACCCTTTGGTCAAAGATTCTCGTACTTTTACTTTTAGTTTTTGTTTTTGTTTACTGCAGGTTTTTATTTAGTGCATGCCCCATACTCGAAGTTCTGGTCAACCATTATTACCTATCAATCCTGAACCACAACGTATTGGCAGAATGGAGGCACAAACGAAAATTGAAAGAATGGCTACTCAACAGGAGCAAGCGATATTAGCTGCTCTTGCTGCCGCCCAAGTTCAACAACAAAACATTGATAACCCTGGGCGAGCAACAAATCCTGACGATGAGGATTTAGGTGATGAAGAGTTACTAAACCCAAGGCGTGATGCTGAAATCATAACACCTGCCAATAGAAGAGGTCGTCAATCTCGGTTTAGGTATGATCGCCAACCCATGCAACCAGCTTTTGACGACGATAATGATGATCTTGATGGAGTCGGAGCCACAGGAGCCATTATTCCTCCACCATTAGCGCCCGGAGCCAAGTTCAACATCACAAGCACCATCATTCAGTTATTGCAACTCAAGGGATTATTTGGTGGACTAGCAGGCGATGATCTGAATATGCATCTCATCAACTTTATTTCTACATGCAAGTCGTTTGACAATCCTGGTGTTGGTCAGAATGCAATTCGATTACGTCTATTTCCATTGTCTTTGTCTGGGGAGGCAACTCTATGATTGAACGGGCTGACTCCTAATTCTATTATAAATTGGAGGCAATTGAGAGATGCTTTCCTAGAAAGATTCTTTCCGCCATCCAAAAGAGCACAATTGTGAGATGAAATCAGCAAATTTCGTCAGCTTCCCACTGAAGCTCTTCATGAAACATGGGAGAGGTTCAAGACAAAGCTAGCGAGATGCCCAAACCATCATATTACTAATGTTCACCTAATGGAGATATTATATAGAGCCTTGAATTCAATAACTAAACCAGTGGTGGATAATGCAGCTGGAGGATCTTTTATGGACCTCACCTTTGGTCAAGCAAGCGATATGCTAGATCGTATGACGAAGCAAAGTAGAGCTTGGCATACCAGGGATTCTGAGGTAGCAAGCTCTACTATATCTATTGGTATGACTGCAGAACAAAGGCGTGGAGAAGAAGAACGTGATCAAGATATGGCGCATATGAAAACACAAATGGATCTTCTTACAAAGCATTTATTATCAAGGAAGACCGAAAAAGTGAAAGCTATTGCGTCAAAAGGAAGAGACGAATCTAATTCGGAAGAGGATGCCAACTACTTGAACAATCAGGGGGGTTTCCGTGGGAATACCCAAGGAAACCAAGGTCGGAACTATTATGATAAATCTGGAAACAAGGACCAAGGTAGTTGGATGAACAAGAATGAAAAGAGTGGTTTGTACGTTCCCCCTGGTAGACGTGACACCACCACATCTAATTCTGGAAGTATGGAAGACATGATGGCTAAATTATTGAAAGGAGTGGAAGCAACGAGCGTGGGAGTAACGGAGGTAATTAATGATTTGTCCTCCATGAAACAATTAGTTGATTCACATTCCACTTCAATCAAGCAAATAGAGCAGTAATTGAGCCAACTTTCAGCAGCACTCAATCAAAGAAAGGCCGGCACTCTACCTAGCGATACTGTGCAAAACCCAAGGAATGATGGGTCATGCATGGCCATCACTACCAGAAGTGGTAAGGTGCTGGAAACTTCAGCAAAAGGCAAGCAAGTGGTTGACGAAGCTGCGGACTTGGAAGAAAATACAATAGGAGAGGAGTCCGCGGAAGACGTCCAGGACGTCACACCCAGCAACGTACAACCTGAAAAAATGGAAAAATGGAAGCAAGAGGAGAAGAAAGCCGTTGAGAGAACAATTCCATACCCACCACCACCTTTTCCACAAAGATTGAAGAAGGTGGCGGATGACACGAAGTTCAGCAAATTCATGACTATGTTAAAGCAGCTGACCATTAATGTTTCATTGGTGGAGGCACTTAAACAAATGCCGGGGTATGCGAAATTTATGAAGGATCTTTTGACAAAGAAGCGGCCAGCAAGCTATGAGTTGAATGAAGATGTGCATCATTGTAGTGCAATCGCTACCCGATCAATAGTTCAGAAGAAAGCCGACCCCGGAGCTTTCATTATTCCCTGCACCGTTGGATCTTTGAATTTTGTCAAAGCATTATGTGACTTAGGAGCCAGCATCAATTTGATGCCATTATCAATCTACAAGAAGTTGGGGTTGGGTGATCCTACTCCCACCAATATGAGGCTTGTCATGGCGGATAGGTCGGTAAAACGACCTGTTGGTATTCTATGTGATGTATTGGTAAAGGTTTCTTCATTCATCTTTCCGGTAGACTTTGTTATTTTGGATTGTGAGGCAGACTCAGAAGTTCCCATAATCTTGGGATGCCCTTTCCTTGCTACAGGAAGTGTGCTCATTGATTTGAGAGCTAATGAGCTTTCATTCCGAATAAATGACGAAGTGGTTCGCTTTGATGTGTGCAAATCAATGAAGCAACCCAAAGATCTGAGTGTATTTTTGGTGGCTGATGTTTTCTTTGATGATGAGAAAGAATTACTTGAAGAAGACCAAATCTATTGAAGAGCCACCCACATTAGAATTGAAGGAGCTACCAAGACATTTAAAGTACACATTCTTAGGAAGCGGAAACACACTTCCAGTCATTGTAGCAGCAGATTTTGGTGAGCAACAAGTTGCAACTCTCATTGCTATTTTACGGAAGTACATTAGAGCCATTGGATGGACCATTGCGGATATTATTGGTATTCCACCTGGGATTTGTACACATAAAATTTAGCTTCAAGAAAATTGCACACCCACCATTGAGCATCAAAGACGTCTAAACCCACCTATGCAAGAAGTGGTGAAGAAAGAAATTATCAAGTGGTTAGACGCGGGGGTTGTGTATCCAATCTCTGATAGTACATGGGTAAGCCCGGTACAATGTGTTCCCAAGAAAGGAGGCATGACGGTGGTCGCGAATGCGAAGGATGAGCTTATTCCACACAGACCCGTCACTGGATGGAGAGTATGCATGGACTACCGAAAGCTGAATTCTTGGACACTCAAAGATCACTTTCCAATGTCATTCATGGGCCAAATGCTAGATCGATTAGCGGGGAAAGGATGGTTTTGTTTCTTGGATGGTTATTCAGGCTACAATCAGATTTGTATTGCCCCCGAAGACCAAGAGAAGACAACGTTTACATGCCCATATGGTACGTTTGCCTTCAAACGTATGCCATTCGGGTTATGTAACGCACCAGCCACCTTTCAACGTTGTATGGTGTCTATTTTTTTTGATATGGTTGAAGACACTTTGGAGGTATTCATGGACGATTTTTCAGTTGTTGGTGAGTCTTTTGAAGCGTGCTTGGCAAACCTAAGCATGGCATTGCAAAGATGTGTAGAATTCAACCTAGTGCTGAACTGAGAGAAGTGCCACTTCATGGTAAAATAAGGTATCGTTCTTGGGCACAAGATCTCTGAAAGAGGGATTGAGGTTGATCGAGCAAAAATAGAGGTTATTGAGAAGCTACCGCCTCCAATTTCGGTGAAAGGAGTTCGTAGTTTTCTCGACCATGCAGGTTTCTATCATCGGTTCATCAAAGACTTCTCAAAAATTTCTAGTCCATTGTGCAAACTCTTGGAGAAAGGTGTGAAGTTTGACTTTAATGAAGATTGCTTAAAGGCATTCGAATGCCTCAAAGGAAAACTCATTGAAGCCCCTATCATGGTAGCACCAGATTGGTCTCTCCCGTTCGAAGTCATGTGTGATGCTAGTGGTGTAGCCGTTGGTGCTGTGCTTGGTCAGAGAAAGGAGAAATTATTTCATCCTATCTACTATGCAAGTAAGGTCCTAAATGAAGCCCAAAGGAACTACACTGTGACAGAACAAGAGCTCCTAGCGGTTGTGTATGCGTTTGAGAAGTTTCGTGCCTATCTATTGGGTACTAAGGTGATCATTCATACAGACCATACAGCTCTTAGGTATCTAATGACAAAGAAGGATGCAAAACCAAGATTAATTCGATGGGTATTTCTACTGCAAGAGCTCGATTTCGAGGTCAAAGATAGAAGAGGTTGCGAGAACCAAGTGGCCGACCACCTATCTAGACTCGAGAATGAGCATGTGGCGCAACCTAAAATTCAGATTGATGATACATTCCCTGACGAGGAGATATTAGCGACAACAATGAAAAAATTACCATGGTATGCCGACTTTGCAAATTTCGTGATGAGTAATGTGATACCTACCAATTTATCTTACCACCAAAGGAGGAAGTTTATGCATGACGTACAACACTACTATTGGGATGAGCCATATTTGTTTTGACGATGTGTGGATGGTATTATTCGACGATGTATATCCCATGTAGAGGTGCCTAATATATTGGAAGCATGCCACACTTCACAAGTTGGAGGACATCATGCAGGCAATCGGACGGCAATAAAAGTATTGCAAAGTGGGTATTATTGGCCTTCGATATTTAGATATGCCTATGACTTTGTTAGAAGGTGCGACCAATGCCAAAGACAAGGTGCTATTTCGAAACACCATGAGATTCCCATGTCGAAAATTCTTGAGGTAGAACTTTTTGATGTGTGGGGCATTTATTTCATGGGACCATTCGTGAATTCATTTGGAATGAAGTACATCTTAGTTGCTATAGACTATGTCTCGAAATGGGTTGAAGCTGTAGCGTTGGCCGACAACGAAGGAAAGCGTGTTGTAGCATTCTTAAAGAGGAATATCTTCTCTTCTTTGGAGTACCATGTACTATCATAAGTGATGGAGGATCTCACTTTTGCAATAAGCTATTCAAATCCGTGTTGGCCAAGTATGGTGTCAAGCAACATAAGGTAGCCACGCCTTATCACCCACAAACTAGTGGACAAGTAGAGGTTTCCAATCGGGAGATCAAGAAAATCCTTGCGAAGATGGTCAATGCTAATAGGAAGGATTGGTCTCGGAAGCTAGATGATGCACTATGGGCGTATAGGACTGCATTCAAAACACCCATTGGCATGTCTCCTTATCAACTAGTTTATGGGAAGGCTTGTCACTTACCCATCGAGCTCGAACATAAGGCATTGTGGGTCTTGAAGCAATTGAATTTGAATTGGGATGATGCAATGAATCTGAGGTTGGAGCAGCTGAACGAATTAGATGAGTTCCGTCTCCATGCTTATGAGAGATCGGACCTATACAAGGAACGGATGAAGAAGTATCATGATCAGCGGATTGTTCGACGAAACTTTCAAAAGGATGATATGGTGTTTCTCTTCAACTCTGGATTGAAGCTGTTCCTAGGTAAGTTAAAGTCTAAGTGGTCTGGTCCATACAAATTTATCCATGTCTACTCGTCTGGAGTAGTTGAATTGGAAGACAATAATGGTGTTGTCTTCAAGGTGAATGGTCAACGTGTTAAACCTTATATTGGTCCTCTTGACTCGATGAATTATCTGGCCATCACTTATCTCGACGAAGTCTAAGTACACGAGGTAACTCTGTCGAGCCACGACAATAAATAAGGCGCTAGATGGGAGGCAACCCATCGTTTATCGTTTTTCATTTATCGTTTGTCGTTTTTGTCTTTCTTTCGTTCTAGTACTTGTTTTGCTTTTGATAAATGAAAATCCAAAAATAAGAGTTGTGCCACGACCAAAACTAAGGCGCTTGGTGGGAGGCAACCCATCGTACTAATCGTTTTCATTGGTTTTGAGCAAATATAGGTGCAAGAGGTATTCAATGAGGAGATTGGTTTCAAATAACGATTTGGACGTATTGCATGGTAAAGGTGGTAAGTTAGGAATAAAAATGCATAAGGCTATGGATTGAGCATTGCTCATGACAAAATAGGCATCGAGCAAGGCTAGGCCTAGGTAAAACTAGGCCACGAACAATGCAAAACCTACACTATAGCCTAAGGTCTCGGAATCTAGTGTGCAAAGACATAGGCGCCGCCCATTCTCAGGTATTCTATAGCATAGGCACCACCTATGCTAAAGCATTTGGTCTCAGAATCTCATATTCCATGCACTAGGCGCCGCCTATGGTCCCTTTATGCATTACACTAGGCGCCGCCTATACCATGCATAGGCAAAGCTAAAGGCGCCGCCTATGGTCCCTTTTTGTCTCCAAAACCGATTTTAAATGGGTCAAAAACCGACCCATTCTTTTCCTATATAAAGGGGACTTAGTCTTGAAACATAAACACATTGAAACTTGACCTAAAGGCGCCGCACATCCACTCCAAATCATCTCAAAATTTTTCTTTTTGCTCTTTCAATTCACAAGAAACATCTCCAAAGGCTTCAATCACGTAAGTACTCTTTTATTCTTCATCTATTTCTCGTAAGTACTACGTTTCTATGTCTATCATGAATTGCTACATCTTGAAGAAATATTGGTGATGTTAAAGTGTTTGAATTGTTGAAGCAAAACCATGTGAGTGAACATGTACGTTAGGATAATCTTAACTTGTTTCCGACTTGAATTTGGTTTTAATTGCATTGTCATACTCTTTGCAGAATTGCTATGGTTATGAACATTGCATAGTCTTGTCACTTGTATACCTACATGTTAGGCTATCCCGTTCATCGGGATAAGACTTATAGTTGCCTACCGACATAGGAGGTTGTAATTGTTGATAGAAACTATACCATGATGAAACCCCTATGTAGTAGTTTTGTTTTCCCTAACATGAACGTATTGCAAGGTTGCAAGAAGTGATACGTCACTGATTTTCTTGTCGGAATATAGCTCCTTAAACGTATGTCGACAAAGTCTAAGTAATCGACCACTTTCACTTCACTGATTTGTATCAACGAACCTAAGTGTGGGGTGGTACCCAGATGGCTTGTTTATAGATTGTTTCCATTGAGTTGATGCTAACATGAAATATCGTTTAAATCTCAGGAACAATGGCACCTAAAGCGAGACAAGATAAGGCTACCACATCCCAAAAGGGCAAAAAGATAGGTCGCAAGGACCAAGGAGAATCATCCTCAATGCAATTACCCCGCCGAATGTTTGGAATAAAATGGGTTCTTGAGGAGGAAGCCAAAGAATGGTATAGGAACAACAAGGAAAGCAAATATGTTCATGTCGACTTGATCAACAAGGACAGCCTAGTAAAGAAGGAATCGCGTATGTTGGCAAAAATCATGGCATTGAATCTGGATTTCATCTTCCGCGACATGGGAGAATGTAATCTTGATTTGACAAGAGAATTTTACGCCAACTGGTCACCGAAAACCACAGGCAGCGAAGTCAAGATTCGGGGCCAAGTTTTACAGCTCAACGCGGATTTGATCAACTCCTTTCTTGGCTTACCTTCGATTGATCCAGCACCATTCAAAGAGCTGTATAGCAGACCTGCTTATAGAGCAATTCGACACACACTTTGTGGAAGTAGATCCATGGCAAGGTGGAGCAGACACCAAGACACCGAACGATACAACACCTTCCCCTATGCTCCTTTGAATAGGGAAGCAAGAATCTGGTTGCGCATCGTCAACTCATGCCTTATTCCTGGGACTCAATACACCAAAATAACAAGAGATAGAGTGTGTTTGGTCTATGCATTGATGACGAATATCCCTATCAACATTGGGGCAATCATTCGCTCTACAATGCGGAAAGCCAGACTACACAAGAGGTCCCACTTCACTTTTGGTAATCTGTTGACAGCAATCTTGCGGAAGGAGGATATCGAAGAGGAACCAGCTGATCACAAACTCCCACATAACCCGAAGAAGGTTGACCTCACAAAGGTCAAAGATGCTGAAACAACACATGGTGTCAACCTTACTACTGCGGAGAGACATGCTCGAGATGAGAGTTTCTTCCGTCATCTTTATGGCATGACACGGTTCACAATGATGAGTGGAGGTCGTATTCCAACTGCTGCAGAGCTCCAACAGCTGGACCATGACTATCCAATGAATATGCATACACGGGAGATGTGTGGAGTAGGCACATACTTTGAGGAACCTCTAGATGATGATGTGCCGACCGATGATGATCGACGCTTGCCAGACTCCGACGTGGAGGAGAACTCTAACGACGACTTTTATGATGATTCTGACGAAGGGGTAATGACCCCCGACATTGAGGAAGAGTCCGACTGACCAGGTTCTTCGTATTTACTTTCCACTAAGGGCAGTGTCCCGTTTAAGTGTGGGCTGGCGGTATTGCATGCTATACTTCTCTACCGCATCTATGTTTGTTCACTTTGTTTGTTCACTTTGTTTACTTTGTTTTATTTGTTTCGTTTTTGTGTGTGTTTTTTTAGTCTAAGTTAAGTTTTTTTAGTAGTAATTTTTTTTTACTTAGCTTCGCATGAAATTATTCTAATAGGCAGCATGAGATTATAACAAGAGTTTGTGCTAACATCATGACTATTGAGACGTTTAGGCTCTAATTGTGACTCATTATGTGATATTGTGTGGTTCAATTCCTTCACTTGTTGGGTTGAGACTCTATACTACTTCCAATAAAGTCGACCATGTGCCTTGTGTGTGTGAGATTAATAGTATATTCTATGTTTGTAGCTGATGCTAGAACTTGCCTGGTATGTATGCAAAGCGAAAATAAGGAGTGTAAGTTTAGGAGATGATTTAGGCATTTCTTTGGCAACCTATACATGTTTACCTTCATTTTACCTACCCGTGGACATCATCCTAGTTAAACCCTTTTGAGCCTTTAGCCTACTTCTTTGACAAACCTCATATGAAAGCCTAATCCATTTTTTTCAAGACCGTAATTTGATCTGAATTCCTAAGTGCTTTAACGTATAAAGTCATGTGACGAAATAAGAGGAAATTGGGTGAGTATGATGCTTTAAATTGCAGTGGTGCTTGAATGCGTTATGAAAAAGAAAGTGCTATCATAAGAGGTATGTTATGAAAAGAAAAAAGGAAAAGAAAGCTGAAAAGTGAGCTATGCTTAAAATTGAAAAACAAAAGAGGAGAACAAGGGTGGTAGAATAAAAGAAAGAAGAAAGGTTGAAAGAAAAATGTTAATGATACAATGTGATGTATTAAAGTGCTTAGGAACATAGTCACTATTTCTGGCCAAAATAGTCCTACCCGTACCTTAGCCTACATTACAACCATCAAAAGACCTACTTGATCCTAAGCTTAGCATTCTGACATTTAGTGGAGCATTACACTAAGGGCAAGCCTATGGTCATTAGTTGTTGCATATGAATTCTTTGTGAGAGCGAGAGCAAGGATATTTTGATACCCATGTTTGAAAAAATATGTTATACTTGTGAGTGATTATGGGTAATATATTGTGAGACACACATGGTTGATGAGTTTTGGGTAGTTGTATATGATTCCTTGTGCCTTAACTTTTGAATATGAATTAACTACCATCACGAGTCTATACTAGAGGTTAACCTGTTTCTACTAATGACCGGAAAACTACTCTTTGTTGATAATTGTTGTGCCTGTCTTGACGAATATTTTGTGTTGTTGCTGTAAAACCCTAAGTTGATGTTTAGATGGACATGATATTTTATTCGAGGACGAACAAAGCTTTAAGTGTGGGGTGTTGATGATAGGCGATATTACGCGCCTATATCAATATATTTTGCCCATATTTGTGCCATGTTTCGAGAACAAATTATATATTTCATGCACCTTTAGTCCTTTTTCCTGTAAGTGAGCTAACGAACATGATTAGCAAAGTTTCAGGTGTAAATGATGCAGAATTCAGCATTTGATGGATTACTTGATGCCAAAGAAAGCTTCACGGAAGGAGAAAAGGAAGCTTGGACGCCTAAGGACCAAAAGTGATGCATGGAAAATTTGTCCCGGGCTAAAACAGCATTTCTGAAGACTTTGGGACTTGCAGTAACTTATTTGGATTAGGATAATAATACATTAACCTAGTACAATTGGGTTAAGTATTTCATTAGTTTATTTGGATTTGGATAATGTTACATTAACCTAGTACAATTGGGTTAAGTATTTCATTAGCTTAGTAGGATTTGGTTAAGTATTTCATTAGCTTAGTAGGATTAGGATATGGGTATTATAAATACCCTATCATGCTAGAGATTTTAAAAAAAGGAAAGGGATCCATATTCATTCTTCAACTATTAATCTTTTCTACTCTTCCAACAGTTCTAATCTTTCCATTAATTCTATTTTTCTTCATCTATTCATCTATTCTTAATTTCCGCAACAAGAGAATCGTTACTTTGCCTAGGAATTCACGCCTAAACGCCTACCACCTGTGCTACACGAAATTAATCAGTATTGTGGTATAATAACAATGTCAACCGTGAGCTCCTTCGCATTCATGGGTAACTAAACTTCTCTGTTGGGGTTATGGAAATTGAATGAGATACTATCTATTGCTGTGAGTTTGTGAATTCGTGACACGTATGCTGTTTATATCATTATTCTCTTCATCTTAATCTAAATTCTTTGTGGTTGCAAACGCAAGAATATGCCAGTATAACATTTAACTTGTTTGAAAGAAAGGTTATTTGTCTGGAAAAGAGATAGTGTCAAGGTAGTAGGGTCCCATCCCCTATTAAACAGTTAGTGCCGTAACTAGATTAACCTCTTGGAGAATTCGTACCGTTAGACACGCTTTAAGCTCAAAAGAGTTAAAGTGAAATAATCCTCGAATAGGTCGAAAGACGCCTGGATTTACCATCGAATACAATTCTCTATAAGCACATGCATGTCAGAATTCAACACACTCATAGCCAATAAAGACGTATAACTCAGAAGGTGGACATAACCCCAACGCTTCAATTCTCATTGTTTTACAACCTACTAAACATTCTTTCTTTTTACGTTGCTATTTTCAGTTTTTACTTTAATACTTTGGTTACACATTACAATCCCCCCTACTTACGAGACTTGCACTAAAAGTCTAGTAATAGTCGCCTACTTGTTGACCAAGCTATTCCCTGTGGGATCGATACCCAACCCAGTTGGGTTCTATATTTGCTAGCGACCGCTTTACACTCCTACGAGAGTTGTAGATTGAGCGTTATCAGATTGTCTTCTTTTTTTTTTCCATTAGGGTGTGTGTATTCCTAATTAAAGAAACCTGTCTATATTCCTCTTCTTTTTTGGAATCATATTTTAAAATCTCAGCATTTGCTGTGAGTGAGTGATAGAAAACATTGAGAACAACGACGTCTGTTTTCTCATCTTCTTTTCCTGCTCCCTGTTATTCACAATAATGATGGATCATCAGAGCAGTATTGCATTTATTCTTGCTGTGATTTTTGGTTTCGGGGCAATTCGGTTGCTGTTCATGAATAGAAAAAGAATCAAAAGCGAAGGCACTGCCACTACTGCTACCATTGTTGATGACGGTGAATGTAGATTGAAGGACGTAGATGCCGATGTTATCATTGTCGGTGCCGGCGTTGCTGGTGCTGCACTCGCTCACACTCTCGGAAAGGTTCCTTCTTTTGTTTTAGCTCATCCTTATACATTTTTGACCAAATAAGCCGTTTTTAAAATTCGTTTTTGATAACTTTTTTTTTTTGGTTTAAATCACCCAGTGTCCGATACCCACTTTTTAGGAATTTGGGAGGGCTCCCAACAGATACTCAAGATCAAACCCCCTACCTCTAGGTAGGTTGGGCAGCCCTTTTCCGCTGGGCCACCACTGCTGTCGGTCTTTTGATAACTTTCAAAACTAGAATAAACATACTTTAGAGTAATCTATTTTATATTATTTTATTCAAAAAAAGTTGATGGTTAACGATGTTAAAGATAAATGTGTTACTATGGATAACATCTTATCCTCAATATGTAACTTTCAGTAACGATTCTCTATCCAACTCTGCTCATGTACAGAACTTTAAAGATTACATTTTAACATGGAAGTGTGATTTATGAATGTGAATCGTTCCTCTATTGAAATGCATTTAGTATAAAAATATCCACTTAGGTCGTTTGGTAGGAGGGATAAGGATAATAAATTTCGCGATTAATTTAAAAGAGGAGTTTATTCCATATTTGTTTAGAACAAAATGTATGAGATAATTCATCTCGTAATTAGTTATCGGGAATCGTGATTGTACTGTTCTTCTTGATATAATTTAATAATAATTGATCTTATTGATATTGAAGGGGTTACAGCTGTATATATAGAGAATTGAAGAATAACTAATTACAGAATAACCCAGATGTATTTAATAATTATATATGTAGTCTATTATCCCCCCGCAAGCTGATCAGCGGTAACGAGGGGCAGCTTGGAGCAGAGATACTGAAAAGGCTGTAACGGAAGAGGCTTGGTGAGAATATCAGCAAGCTGGTCAGTAGATGGGACATAGTGCGTGGCCATCGTTCCTGCAAGTACCTCATCGCGAACAAAGTGACAGTCGGACCCAACATGCTTCATACGATCATGAAGGACTGGATTTTTGGTAACACAAATAGTGGACTGATTGTTACAATAAATCTGTGGTTTCGTCGTGGGAATGCCAAGTGCATCCGTAAGGTATCGTAACCACATGGCTTCAGCAACACCCGCAGCCATGGCACGATATTCTGCTTCTGTGGAGGAACGGGACACTCGCGTTTGCTTCTTGGTGCACCAGGAAATCAGATTCGGTCCCATCATAACAATATATCCAGTAGTGGACTTCCGATCATCTTTGTCGTTAGCCCAATCCGAATCAGAAAAAACAGATATATCAAACGAGCCCTTTTGAAATAAAATTCCACAGTGAAGAGTACCTTGAAGATAGCACAGAATGCGTTTCAAGGCCTGAAAGTGTTGTTCTGTAGGAGCATGCATTGATTGGGAGACTCGATTGACTGCATATTGGATGTCCGGACGAGTAACAGCAAGATAATGAAGTCCACCGACGAGGCTCCGATATAGTGTAGGATCGGCAAAGGAAGTATTCGGCCCTGGTGATTGGCAGACTGCCATGGGAGTGACCGCGGGTTTGCAGTCTGCCATTCCAGCTCGATTTAGAAGATCAAGGGTATATTTGGTCTGATGCATCAATATGGTTCCCGATTTGCGGATGAGTTCGAGGCCAAGAAAGAACTCCAGAGGACCGAGGTCCTTAAGTTTGAAGTCACGATGCATATCCTCAGTAATGTTAGTGATGAGTGATGACGAGCTGCCTGTAATAACAATATCATCCACATAGATAAGAATGATGACTGTCCCTCGAGAATAGTGAAGGGTGAAGAGGCTGTTGTCATGATGGTAGGTGCGAAAACCAAGACCCTGCAGAAAAGTAGAGAGACGTGTGTACAGGCACGTGGGGCCTGTTTCAGGCCATACAGTGATTTGCGAAGCTTGCAAACATAGTGAGGACGGTTGGGATTAACATATCCCGGTGGCTGAACCATATAGATTTATTCCTCAAGATGACCATGAAGAAAGGCATTGCTGACGTCTAACTGATGAAGCGGCCAATCATAGTGAAGAGCAAGAGACAAGACCAGACGAATAGTCTGTTGCTTAACAACAGGGCTGAAGGTCTCCTTATAATCCACACCATACTCCTGATGATACCCTTTTGCAACCAGACGTGCTTTATAGCGAGAAATAGATCCATCTGAATTTCGTTTGATGCGAAACACCCATTTGCACCCAATAGACTTTCGGTTACTAGGCAGAGGTACCAAATCCCATGTACGTTGTTCATTCAGAGCCTGAAATTCCTCATCCATAGCTTGGCACTAGAAACTATTTTTGGAGGCTTGGTTGTAGGTAGTAGGCTCAGTTATGGGATGTGCATCAAAGGGTATTTGAGTGTGGTAGGCTTTGGGTTTGAAGGTACCGGCCTTGGCTCGGGTTGTCATAGGGTGAGTGTTGAGTGGAGGGTGAATAGGAAGGGGTGGTGGAGTTGTATGATGTGTTAACGGGGGTTGGGTGGGGCTGCCGTGGGAGCTGGAATGTGCAGCGGTGGATGGGGTGGCTGTATGTGTGTTAGGAGTATGATGTAGGGAAGTGGTGGGTTGTGTGGCAGTCGGCTGGGTGTTCGGGTGGGAGGTTTGGGGGTTCGGGTGGGTGGGTGGTTGGTTCGGGTGGCTAGGTGGTTGGTACGGGTGGGTAGTGGTGTAGTGGGGTACCGGGTTAGGTGCCGAGTGAGACGGAGCATGAGCGTGTGAAAAGGACGGAAATAATGGCACAATGCCAAGTGGATTGGGGGAGTATGGAGTAGAGGAAAGACTTGTGTAAGGAAATTGTTCCTCCACAAAATGAACATGACGGGAAACATATGTTTTCTGAGATACAGGATCGAAACATTTGTAACCTTTGATAGTGGGATGATAGCCTAGAAAGACACAAGGGGTGGACCGAGGTTGAAGTTTATGTTGAGTGTGTGGACGCAACCAGGGATAAACTAGACACCCAAACGGGCGGAGATGGATGTAGTCGGATGGATGATTGTAGAGACGGGCATATGGAGTGGAGTTGGAGAGAGTGTGAGTGGGCATGCGATTTATGATGTAGTTGGCAGTAGCAAGGGCATCAACCCAAAAGGAAACAGGTAAGGTGGAATCATGGAGGAGCGCAACAACTGTTTCTATTAGGTGACGGTGTTTGCGCTCAGCAACGCCATTTTGTTCAGGGGTATATGGACACGAAGTGTGATGAAGAGCCCCTAGATTTTGAAGAAAAACACCAAATGCATTGTTGACAAATTCTTTGCCATTGTCACTTCGAAAAATTTTGATTTTGGCATTAAATTGATTTTGAACCATTCGGTCAAAGTTGACAAAAACAGTATAAGCTTCGGATTTAAATTTCAGAGGATAAAGCCAAGTGAATTTACTGTAATCATCAACAAAACAGATATAATAACGAAAACCTTGAACAGAAGGAACTGAGGTTGGACCCCAAACATCAGAATGAATTAATTGAAATGGCGCAGTGGCCTTGTGTTCAGACAGTGAAAAAGGTAAACGACAAGATTTAGACACTGAACAGGACTCGCAATGTAATTTTTCTGAAAAATTAAAACCTAAGGAAGATAAAATGGATTTGGTGATGGCGGATGATGGGTGCCCAAGCCGGCGATGCCAGGTGGACGAGAGAACGGCTTGACTCACAACAGACGGAGACCGGGATGGAAGAGTGTATAGCCCATGCTCACAGCGGCCCGTGTACCGCACCCGGTTCGTGATATTGTCCACTATCTGGAAATTGGTGTCATTAAAAATGAGGGTGCAGTTATTTTCTTTAGTAAAGCGATAAACAGATAAAAGATTGGATGTGAGGGAAGGGACGTGGTGAAGGGTTGAGAGATGAAATTTACCATTTGGGGTATAGACATACCCAGAGCCGGTGTTTGTGATGGGAAGGGATTGACCATTGCCTACTGTAATAGTTTCTGAGCCATGATACGGATGAGGAGCTTGAAGTTGTAAATAATCCGACGTCACATGGGTGTTAGCACCTGTGTCTAGATACCAATCGCCAGATTGAGCGTTTGTGGACGCATGCATCGCCCTTGATCCTCCGGACTGGCTATTTACATTCTGCGATTCATCATAACGATACCAGCAATTAGCCGCAGAATGGCCCCGTTTAGCACAAATTTGGCACGTCGGAAGATCTCGTTTGGGCCCCCGCTGGTTTCCTCTTCCCTGTCCGCGGCCTGACTGGAAGTCGTCCCTCGGTGGAGGCCCGCCTCTGCCTTGCTGCCCGGCGTTCCGACGGTCACCACCGCCGCTGCCTCGCCCTTGGTTACGGCGATCGTCACCGCGACCCCTGGCCGAGCCCCCGCTGCCAGCCGAGTAAAGAGCCGTGACGCCAGGGGTGGAACTGGCTTCTCCGAGCAGTAATTTGTGTTCCATGTCTAGATTCAATTCTTCTGCATTAAGCCATCCAGACAGTTGATTCAAAGTGATTTCGACAGGTGAGAGGCGAATGTGCTGTTTGAGAGAGGAATGGCCAGCCGGAAGGCCACGTATCACGGCATTCACCACGTCTCGTTCAGGAATAATCTCGTTCACAGCATCTAGGTCAGACAGAATAGAGGCCACATCATCAAGGTATTGAGTCATCGTCTTCGTTCCCTTCCGAAGAGTATGCAATCTGTCACGCAACTGAAAAATATGAGCCGTAGACACAGAGTTGTACCTTGTGGCTAGTGCGTCCCAAAGTGAAGCCGATGTGAGAAAACCCCGGGCGTGTTTGTGCACAGAGGGGCTAATAACTGCGAGAAGACAGGCTCGGATCTGAGTGTCTACGATCATCCACGGAAGGTAGTCGGGATTTGGGAGCATGACGCCGTCCTTCTCGGCTGTCTCGGGCGGCGGCTTCTCCGCACCGTCAATCCATCCGAGCAGCAAGTTGGCTGCAAGGGCGGTGCGGACGTTAAGTGCCCAAGCCGAGTAGTTGTTGTCAGATAATTTTTCGGGGATGAGATTGTGGAGATTCCTGAGCAGTAATTTTACTCCAGACGGTAAATTTGACAGAGGATCAACAACCTTGTCCATGGCGCCGACCTACGGCGGAGGAGGGAGGCCGTGCGGCGTGGTGTAGACGGTGGCGGCGGCGCACACACGTCGGAAAAGAGGAGAGATTAGGGTTTGGGCGGAAGAAGAAACCCTAGCTTTGATACCATGATATAATTTAATAATAATTGATCTTATTGATATTGAAGGGGTTACAGCTGTATATATAGAGAATTGAAGAATAACTAATTACAGAATAACCCAGATGTATTTAATAATTATATATGTAGTCTATTACTTCTTATCCCTCCTTGAGGGTGGAATAGCTACTCCCGAGATAACTTGTTTTTTAACCAAGCATGTTTAATCAAGCTTATTTTTTCTTACAAGTATTTATTTTGTCTAAAACGTACTTGTTTTATAAAAATGTTAAGTGTGTGGTCAGAGTTTTGAGAGAAAATATTGCTTTTAGGAAGTAGCAGAAGATATTTTTCATTAAACAATATATCAGTATTTTTATAAGCTAAAAAATAATTTTTTATTTGAAAATCACTTTTAAAAAAATACACTTAAAAATATTATTAAAAATTTGGCCAAACACTAATTACAACAACAAACAAGAAAAAAGTTTTATTAAGTTGTACAAAAATGTGTTTTCTTCTACTCCCTCCGTCCCATTTTACTTGTTCTAAATTGGGATGACAAAGCTACTAAGAAAAATATTAAATAACATGGCTAGTTTACCATAGTATCCCTATTAAATAATATTTACATTTTAATTTTAAAAAAAAAGTAATTAATGCAAAGGGTAAAATATGAAAAAATTATTTTGTCTTGATAAGTAAAAAATGATAAGTAAAATGGGACATCAAATTTGGAAATTTGGGACGGATAAAATGAAACGGAAGGAGTATTAAATAATAACAACAACATAGCCAGTGTATTCCCATATAGTGGGGTTTGAGGAGGGTAGAGTGTACGCAGTCTATACCACTGCCTCAGGTAGAGTGCATTCTTCTATTAAATAATGATTGTGAAAAATTAATAACAATATTTTGTTAGCATTGGCATACAACTAAAACGAAAAGACACTTTTTTCATAAAACAAATTTAATGTGGATTCAAAATGCTTCACTTTAGGAAAAAGATATATTTGACTTTTAAGTGTGTAAAATTTTTCTTCTCAGTTTTTTAATTCAGTAATAAGTTTATTTTAAATGTAATTGGTAATATTTTTTTAAATGCAGACACCATATACAGTATTCTCACGGCAACATTTTGTAGCCGTTTATCCATAAAAATTAAAATTTTTTGGAGTTGGAGTTGATGTTGGAGTTGAAATTGGAGTTGGAGTTGGAGTTGTGTTTGGCCATGTCTTTTTAAAAAAAAAAATTGACTTTTGAAAAAACTTTTTTAAATATGATTTTATGCCCTAACTTTTACAAACTATCAAAATCACCCAACTAAAATTTACCTACTAATGGAAAAAGAACACAATTAGCTACTATTATAAAATTAATTACATATACATGGTCATATTTAATGAATTTCAATTATGACATATATAATATTTACATTAATAGCCGTTTCCTCATATTTGAAAATGTTAAATATGGATGTTATATTAACAGATCAATGCTTCCTGTTTTTTATGTAACAAATATTATCTTTCAAACAAATTTATTTTTTTAGAAATTTATTTAATTTATTTCCTTCATTTTTCGTTCCTAAAAAATAGGAAATGATGAGTTATTATTAGATTTTAGGATGCTGCTAATTTATTTCTTTAATTTTCTTATACATGAAAAATTTTACTGTGTATGAATAAATTATTTCTATGTAAAACATGTTTTGCATATTTATGGTATATTATATCATATACCATAAATATATAAATATGCTTAGTATGTTTCTTTATACTTTATATTTTATATATGTGTGTATACTTTGTATATTTATATTATAAATATGCTTAGTATGTTTCTTAATACTTTGTATATTTATATATGTGTGTATAGGTATATATATGGTATAAACTTTATATATAACATACTTTGTATATTTCTATTATAAATATAATATTTTATATATTTATGGGTATAAATAAAATACTTTATATATTTATGGGTATAAATATAAATTAGCAGTAAAATAATGTCTTAAATAAGGGAGAAAATTAAATAATGGATAAAAATAATGATGAGAGAGAAAAAGAGATATATATTAATTAGGATAGCATTAAGTTTGAAATTATATTATCTTATTCTTTAAAACTGTTATATAGTAATATTGAAAAAATAATGTTATAAGGAGAGTTTTATGTAAAAATTTAAAAGATTTGGGTTATATCTAATAATAATAAAAGTTGAAATTGAAGTTAAAAAATTGTGAAAACAACAAAAACCTGTTTTCCCTTTTCAGAAAAAAATTTCAAAATTATTTTTTGAATTTTCATGGCCAAACAACGCAATTTCCAACTCCGGAAAAAAGAAAAAAAATTTCTTGACGAAGCGGGCCCTTTATGTGGTGTACTTTTCTTTTTAACCTGTTTTAAAGTAAAGATTTTTTATTTATATTTAGCAATGCATCATAACTGTAAGTCAGATTTTAATGCAAAAAGTAATTTTTAAAGTCATTATTGTCAGTAACGTTTTAACTTTAAGCCGTTATTTAGAATTACGACTTTATGGCACACTCAGTGGCCTTTTGTAAACAACAGAGTTTGACAGAGAGTCATTACTGGGAGTTACGTATTAAGAATAAAATATTACCTACTATAACGAATTTCTCTGTAACATCCTTAAGCATCGGCCTTTTTCCTGTTAACTTTTTATGAATAAAATAGTACCTACTACATGTTACTGTGAAATACGTTTATTCTAGTTTTGAAAATTTTCAGAAAAATGCATTATTCTTGTGAACTGATTTAAAAAGGGCTTATTTTGATAAAAAATTCTGTCTGTTTAGCCGGTGGGACAGCTAAAAACTGTTTATTTGGATAAGCATTTTTATTAACAAGTTCTTCCGAAAACAAACAAATTGTGTTTGACTAACTTATTTAAAAGTACTTTTGCGAATCAAATCATAAAAAGGGCATCTATTTTTTTTATTTTTTTTGACAAATTTTGAACCACTCAGGTATTATCGTGGGTGAACCTTTTTATTAATGATCAAAGAACCTCAAAAAAGAATAAGTACAAGTAAAGGGGCTAGGCGTTAGTCGTTACCTTACAAAACTTAAGGAGATCAAACCCTCTGCTAATCACAGTGTATATAACATACTCTATGATGATACTATAATTGAGGATACTAATAAAATGATAAAATAAAAGAAGAAAGAAAGTAGAGTGGTGCCCCTTCATCTTTGTAAATGTGACAAATTCAAAATTTTGTAGCCCTGTATCAATTTGATTCTTCTTTGTCTCCTTCCCGAAACTTGTTCAAGAGTTCTTGAAAATACATTAATTCTTCTTAGGTTTGTGTGATCTTGTTGATGTGCATAGTTGAACCTTGTTTTCTTTTGCTTTGTCGTTCTAATTGGAAGTTGCCCCGGGACAAATTTTCCAAACACTTTATCATCCCAACTATGATGTCTACCATGAGTTTTGCTATTAATTTTGCTTTTTCCACAGCTTTGTTGCCTAGGAGAGATGTCAGCGTCCTAGCAGCATTTGCAAAGCAGATATCTAACATTTCATCCTCATCACTTTCCTCATAAAAATATGCATCTTGTAGAAGATCCTCATTCCCAGTTTTACTATTTGGAGCACTTGTTTGAGCCAAAATTTGTCCCGCTGCTAATGATGTAACTATCATGGTACAACTAGGCACAAATGATGAGTCTATTGGGCTCAACTTGTTGCTTATCGTAGGATATGTAACCTGCTCCTCCTCCTCCATACTCCTCGCGCTAGTCCCACCTCTTTGGTCACCTTTAGCCTCAAAGTTTGGTTGAGTGCATAGGAGTTGAGACCACAATAGTATCCATATTTTGGTCACTCCCCGTGGATATTAGTTGTTGTCCAGAGCCATCTCGTAGCTCACCAAATTGCCCCGCAGATTGTGCTAGAACTTCATGATACTTTGAATTGTCCAAAGTATCCATTAAGGACTTCAAAATAGGGATGGAGCAAACTATACTAGCAATATGTTGTATTAACATGTTAGCTAATTCTGAATGTGCATCATGAGGTTTAGGACTACTCATACAAGTTAGTTGTTCCTTTCTAATCAAAAGAGCATCAAAAGAGTTGGGACAACTAATGTCCTTTGAGGAATTTGATTGGAACACCTTTCTTTGTCACAATGATCGGCTCATTGTCACGAACCGAGGTGTTAATTGCGATGCCCACGCCTTGCTTTCATGTTACCATGGTCCAATTATCATCATATCACTCGTATCTTTACCTTTGCTCAACTCCTTGGCTCGCATGAAAACCCCAAAATCATCCGTAACTATTCCCGAATCAACTTTCACTGAAGCTTCCATCTCTTTAAATTGTTGCCCATCACTTCCATGTTCATAATCCACAACCTCATTAATCCAATTAGTATTATGGAAATTATCAAGTTGCTACTGATTCATGATCGGTTGTACACCATCAGGTTGTCCCGCTTTGTCATGAATTTTTGAGTTGACACCCGAATTCAGTAGCTCACTTCTTGTACCAAAAGTTTGAGGATCTTTAGAAACTGTTTCATGTTGCACCTTATTCTTGTCTTGTGTAAGGTGCTTTCAAGCATTCAAATAATCCCTTGCATCACCTTGAAGTTTTTCAATCGAGACTTCATCAACTGCTTGTGGATTGCCTTGAATCCTGTCCACTTTCTTTCCTTGTAGCAAGTGACACTTATTATTATCGACTCGTTGATGTTTGTAGTGGCTGCAATACAATGGTAAGTTATCATAGACAAACTCTTGAAATTCCTACACAATTTTACCAGCCTTTTTCTCCATAAATTGAAGCCTCAACCTATCCGGTAATGTGTCCATTAAATCAAGAATCACCTTTACCCTTTAGATGTACTAGGTCTTGACTTTGTTTGCATGGTTTTATCGATGGCAATGGGTTTTCCAACTCCCGAAGCTATGCATAATAGCGTCCTCTTCGCAAACAGATTTGGAGACAAGTTTGAAAGAGAAACCGAAACCACTGCCTTTGTAGTTTACTCCTTAGGGTTATAACCAATCGACCATGGAAAAACCCTAATCTGATGTTCTTTTCCCTCGTGTGTAAAGTAGGTGACAGATCTTAATAGAGCATTTACAACGCCTTCATATTGATCAACACTAATAAGTAATTATCTAGGGGCAAGTAATCCGATCAAACACTATCCCTTGATGCCAAACATTTTCGGTAGCAAAGTTCTCAATGTTGACAAATTCGGCGCACCTGAAGAGAGCCTCGCCACTATTGTTTGATGAAGCCCTTTCTCCATAGCAAGTTCTTGTCGTTCATCTGATGTAAACAGAAGCGTGGGAACCCCATGGATAACTTCAATAGGTTTTAGGTTAGTTCTTGAAAAAGATGACTCAATTGGTTTAGGATTTAGACTTATGGCATAAGAAACTTGAGGATTAGGATTAAAAGGGTGTTCGTTAGAGTTTGGAGAAGGCTCTCCCACAGCCAAAGGCTAGGGAGAGATGATGGCAGTCATGGAGATGGCTAAAAGAAAAGGACATGAATGTGTTTTTACTATTAAGATTATTTTATAGGGAGAAATTATTTTTCAGTATCTATTATGAAAAACTTTAATTAAGTTCTTACTTTATTTAATTAAAATTTAAAAATACATATTGAAATTTGCAATCAATAATACATAGATAAATGAGATAAACATTCAGTACCCTTGAACTATGACTAAAGTTGTTATAACACACTCCAATTATTATCCCTGAACTCAATTTTAGCGTATTTTTGTCGTCCTTTGTGCTAACATACGCTATGCTAAAACTGAGTTCAGAGGGTATAGGACCCTCGTGAAATTGGAGTGTGTCGCATACAACAAATTTGGTCATCATTCAGGGGTACTAGAAAATATTAAATATTAATATAATATTAACAAGATGATTTTAATATACTACAAAACATCAAGTAATATACATTGGCTCTTCCCCAAGAGAGGCGCTAGGTGTGAAGGGGTCGGAACAAGGCAGGGGTAGGGGTATACCCCCTGCTCATGGATAACTTTGGATTCTGGAATGCAAGGGGGTTAAAGAGACCAACAAAGCAAAAAGAGATGAATCTCTTTATGCATGCAAGTTGGTTTATTTGGTCTCCTTGAAACAAGGATAAAGAGGGCTAAAGCTGGCCAAGCCTCTCTTAATCTATGTAATGGTTGGGCGTTTACCACTAATCTAGCAACACATCACGGTGGGAGAATATGGATGTTATGGAAACCGGAGATGTGTATGGTGGACATAGTTGAGACAATGCCACAACTCATACACAGTTATGTTACACATGTTGGTACTAAATTAAAATTCTGGTTAACTATGGTGTATGGTTTTAATGATCAAGGAATGAAACGGGAACTATGGAACAAGCTGAAAGAAATGTGCAATGTACAAGAACCTTGGGCGGTGATGGGAGACTTCAACAATGTGTTGAACTATGATGAGAGAGTAGGCAGCCCAGTAAGAGATTTCAAAGAATGTGTAACGGTATGCGAATTACAAGAACTAAAGTCTTCAGGAGCCTTTTATACTTGGAATAAAAAACAAAAAGGAGACTAAAGAGTGATGAGCAGAATTGATCGAGTTCTAATAAATAATGAATGGCTTTCTGAATTACCTGCTTCTCAGGTACATTTTATGGAACAGGGATTGTATGATCACTGCCCAGCTATCATTAGGTGGGAAACAAGACAGTCGAAGCGAGCAAAGACATTTCGATATTTCAATATGTGGAGCTTGGCAAGACTACAAAGACATAGTCCAAGAGAGCTGGGGGAAACAAAGCCATGGGACAAAGATGTATCAGATGGTTGGAAAATTACACAGGCTTAAGCGAATACTCCAGAATCTTAACAAAACAAGATTCGCTGATGTAGAGGTGCAAGCTGATGAGAGCATGGAAAAATTGAAGGTGTGTCAGCAGATGCTACAGAAAGACCCTCAAAATATGGCTCTAGTTGAGGAAGAATCGTACTTAGCCATAGAGTCTAGACAATGGCAACAAGCACGGGATTTGTATCTCAAACAAAAAAAGTAAGATACACTGGATGCAATTGGGGGATCAAAATACTAAGCTATTTTTTTTACTTTATTAAGGCAAGACGCAATGCAAACAGGATATTTGTTGTGGTGGATATGAATGGCAAGACTCAAGACACTCCAACTGGAGTAGCTAAGGCTTTCACAGATTTTTACACAAAATTATTAGGAACCTCAACTCAAGAAAGAGATCACGTGTGTGGTGAAGTGGTAAGAAAAGGGGCAGTACTGAGTGAGGAGCAACAACAAATGTTGCAACAAAATATAATAGCGAGAGAGATCAAAAAAGTTGTATGGTCCATACCTGGTGAGAAATTGTTGGGTTCATAGTATATGAATGAAGTGTGAATGGAAAAAATGGAGAGAAAAATGAAGGAAGAAAGGATACCAATTTAGAAGGTATACTCCCAAATTAGAAAGTCCACTAATTCTTCCACATTGGTGGGAGAAGGGAACTTTGTAGTGTTTATATTAATGAACACTTACTCATGCCTCGCGCCGTCGTCGTTGCTCGGCTCGGATTCGGATATTAATGAGATTTATTTTTTTGGACAAATTTTGTTTGATGATCAGAATTTACCAAACAGTAAAGCGCAGCAATGTGTTTTGATTCTCATTTAGACATGCATGCAGTTTTTTGAAACAGTGCAATGCTGAAACTGAACTGATGCATTGTTTCTGCAAACAGATGCACTGTTCCGATGAACAAATGCACTGTTTCCGTAAACAGATGCATCGTTCCAGTGAACTGATGCACTGTTTCAGCAAACTGATTCAATGTTTCGATGAAATGACACAATGTTTCACACAAACTGGGATGTACTGTTTCAGCAAAATGATGCACTGTTTTAATTAAACAGACATGCATTTTCAGAAAAGTCACACACCTTTAAATTGAACCAATGCCACCTTTCTGAAGAGGTAATTTGTGGCTATATAAACCTGGTTTCATCCACAGGTTTTGAAATAGAAAATTTCAGATTACAAAACTCTTCTTGTCTTCAAAATACTCTTTGTGATCAATCAAACTGTTGAGTGCGTTCGAAGAATCCGACTATTTGAGGTACCGCTATAGTCGAATTGAAGGTTATTTTATCCTGGGAGGAAAAATTCTGCAACCTCGGGTACAGTGAGGGGAATTATTTCCTTAAGGAAACTTCGTGAATTCGGACGATTTGGCCTTATTTATTTCTGTTTCATCTATTTTTCTGAAAAATAAAATACACCTGTTGGAAAGGTCATTTTGATCTTGTGTTGAGGGTATTTAATATACTTCATTGTGTTCTTGTTTATAAACTTGAACTAGTTGAAGTTGTTGTTCTGCTATATAGATTCTGCATACCCGAATATATTGTGGAAATAACAGAAATCACCAGGATCAATTTTTCAAAGATGCTTGGGATGTAGTAGGAGATGATGTGGTGATGACAGTGCACAAATTTTTCAACAAAGGGAAAATGTTAAGGAAGATGAATAATACAGTTATAACTTTAATCCCAAAAGGCAGTCATGCTGAGTCAGTAGTGAACTACAGGCCAATTGCGTGTTGTAACACCATTTATAAAGTGATATCCAAGGTGATTTGTAACAAACTGGAGATTGTATTGCCCAGTATAATATCCCCAAATCAAAGTGCTTTTATCAAGGGAAGGACAATAGCTCAAAATGTTCTCATATGTCAGGATCTAGTGAGGCTCTATAATAGGAAAGCCACGACAAGAAGTTGCTTGATGAAAATAGATTTGAAAAAAGGCTTATGATTCGATTGAATTGAGTTTTGTTAGAGAAATGATGTATGCCTTACAGTTCCCTGCCAAGGTCACTCACTGGATTATGGAATGCATCACTACTACCAGCTACACAATAGCACTGAATGGAAATACTTATGGGAATATAGCTTTGAAAAGGGGACTACGACAGGGAGATCCCATGTCTCCGTTAATATTTATAATTTGTATGGAATATTTGTCTCGGATTATGGCAGTGGTAGCAAACCAGGAAGGGTTCGAGTTTCATACAAAATGTAAGACGATAAAACTGAATCATCTATGCTTTGCGGTTGATTTATTGTTATTCTGCAAAGGGGAGTTTCAAGCTGTACTGCTGATGATTCGAGGACTAAAATCCTTTTCCAAAGCATCAGGCCTAACGACTAATGACTCCAAGTCAAATTTATTTTGTAAAAATATGACAAAGCAATGTGTCGAGGATATTTGTGAATTAACAGGGTACCAACAAGGGAGTATTCCCTTTAAGTATCTTGGGGGGTTGGGCCATAGGTGACAAAAGAATTTTAAAATGAGATGCAGGTGACACAAGTCTTAATAATTGAGTAGAGGTGACAATTACTTAATTATGGTTTAAGAAAGTTTGGAAAATTTCAAAATAACCCACAAGTTTTAAAATTTACACTTTGATTCAAATGTTAGTTAATATATAACGGGGAACGAAGGGAAAAAGGTGTCTTTTTCTCTCCCTCATCCGTGGTTATTTTCTCTCTCTTCGCGATATTTGTTGTTCATTGTTGCTGCTGCTTTATTCATCATCTTTTGATTCATTATCATCATCTTATACTTCATTATCAACTTCATATTCTTCTTGTTGACTATTGTTGTTGTTACCCCAACTGTTGCGCTTTGACCAAATTCTTATGTCAAATTTTGTTTCATAAATCACTTTCAACTTTGGAATTTACTTGAGAAGAGACTTTGGTAAGTCAGATTATGCTTTTTAGTTGAATCTGGGTAACTGCTAGTATTGTTTTTACAACAATAGTTTGCACGCGAACATGAATGCAATACAAGAGCAATCTATTTAAACATATCCATTAACTGCGGCACCAGATAAATGTTCTGTTGTAACAGTAGACTCATGTTGGATTCATGTTTAAGGGTTCTAGGTGCCCGTAGTATGATTATGAATCGAATAGATGGATATTCTGGTGCACCAGATTAGTAATCTGTTTCAACAAATAAATACTCTATTTCATCAGATTACCAATATGTTTCGAACAACAAAATATAGCTCCTGTCACACACAAAACCTAACAGATAACTCATATGTTCTTGCTATTGATACTGGAATCAAATTATTCCTTAATTGTAGATATGTCATTCATTAAGAAATAGAAATAAACAGCACGAAAACTAAATAAGAAATAAAAAGTCAAGTGCATCAAACATAACTTTTTATAAAACAAAAAAAAAAATACATAGATAACAGAAAAAAAAGCTTAATTATTATTATCATCATTATTAACATCATTATTATTTGTATGGTCAACCGGCCAATCTTCTAAGGGCAGCAGCAGCGCCTTCCGCAGCCTGCGGATCTCCCGCAGCATCCTTACTCTGACGGCGGTCAACTCCCAATGCAGGTCATGAACCTCCTTCTGCAGTTCCCTCATGGTGTCTCGTAAAATAGCGACATCCCACACAGGATCAGCTGTATCTAAAAAATGCATAAGTTGAAAAAACACACGTAAACACAAAAGTAAAGAAAAGAAAGAATTCGAATGTAATTTAATACAACGTATATTTACATAAAAATCAAGAAAAAGACTTACCACAGACAGGAAAAAGCTATCAAGTCCTTGAAGAGAAAGTAGTTCAAGGTGTAACAAGAGCGAGGAATAAATAGTGTGTAGTAGAACGAGCGAATGATTAAGGAGGGACTAATTTATAAAGGATTAAACTTGAATGATTTAGGCCAAAAATCACAACTGTTCACCTCCATTTATTAATGACATTCTTGATTACTGTAAAAAGTTATGACTTGATTAAATTAATCAATATTATGATAAGTCATGACTTTTCAGCTTTATTATTATTAATAATTAGTTCTTTCCAGAAATTATTTTTTTTACACTGTTTTGTACAACAGATAATATATTTGTTGCATCAGATAAATCATCTGTTACAACAGATATATCATGATTTGCAACAAATAAATAACATGTTGCATCAGATAATATATCTGTTGCAACATATAATATATATATTTTTTAAAAAAAAAATATATTATCTTCGTGACATCCAAATTTTCTGACTTTTTAATTATATAAATTAATAAAGCAAATTTAAAGACAAAATTATTCACCTCCATTTATTAATGCCATTCTTGATTACCGTAAGAAGTTACGACTTAAGTAAATTAAACAATATTGTTGTAAGTCGTGACTTTTCAGATTTATTATTAAAATAATTAGTTCTTTTCAGAAACCATTTTTTTACACCGAAGTTGGACAACAGATTATATATCTGTTGCATCAGATAAATTATCTATTACAACAAATATATCATCCGTTGCAACAAATAGATAATCTGTTGCATCAGATAATATATCTATTGCAACATATAATATATATATTTTTAAAAATATATATTATCTTCATGACATCAAAATTTTCTGACTTTTTAATTATATAAATTAATAAAGCAGATTTAAAGGTACAACTGTTCACCTCCATTTATTAATGACATTCTTGATTACTGTAAAAAGTTATGACTTGATTAAATTAATCAATATTATGATAAGTCATGACTTTTCAGCTTTATTATTATTAATAATTAGTTCTTTCCAGAAATTATTTTTTTTACACTGTTTTGTACAACAGATAATATATTTGTTGCATCAGATAAATCATCTGTTACAACAGATATATCATGATTTGCAACATATAGATAACTTGTTGCATAAGATAATATATCTGTTACAACATATAATATATATATTTTAAAAAAAAAGTATATTATCTTCATGACATTCAAATTTTTTGACTTTATAATTATATAACTTAATAAAGCATATTTAAAGACACAACTGTTCACCTCCATTTATTAATGACATTCTTGTATATTATGATAGGTCATGACTTTTCAGCTTGAAGCTTAGTTTTCTGATTATTAAAATAATTAGTTCTTTCCAGCAACTTTTTATTTTTTACACAGAGTTGCACAACAGATTATATATCTGTTGCATCAGATAAATCATCTATTACAATAGATATATCATCCGTTGCAACAAATAGTTAATATGTTGCATCATATAATATATCTGTTGCAACATATAATATATATATATATATATCTTTTAAAAAAAAAAATTATCTTCATGACATCCAAATTTTCTGAATTTTTAATTATATAAATTAATAAAGAAGATTTAAAAACAAGAATATTTCTGGTGAGTTTTTTATGGTTTAAATTGTGTTTATCATTTATTTTTTTATTCTTTTCTGTGAAAAGAAATGACTTAATTAAATCAAGCCGGTGGTGACTTAATCTTTCTGTTTCTTTAATAACCATTTTTATTAATTGAGTTATGGCAACAGATTGTATATCTGTTACATCAGATAACCCATCTGTTTCAACAGATATACTATCTGTTGCTATAAATCGACCATTTGTTTAAGGAACTTTTTTGATTTCTTCTAACTGATTCATAAGTCACAACAGATGAGGAATTTGATGCATCAGAAGCGTTTTTTATTTTTGTTTGTTTGTTGAATGTGTTTAGACAAAGTCACAGTCACGACTATATATCTTAATTAAATTAATCTAATGTTGTGACTTTTTTAAAATTAAATAATCTTTCTTTTATGATTATAATATCATTTAGTTCCTTATTATTTATTAACGAACCATTTTTAGGAGAATTTCTCATCATGACCGCATCCCTAACTCTAACCGCCGACATGTTTTGAATAGGGAATAAACACAATGATAATTAAATATTGAATAAGAATTAAAAATTCAAAATCGACCAAACCAAACCAAACCAAACATATACATGGATTTTTTTGAATCTCTTATAGGTAGATCGGATATAAAAAAGGGAAATACATACGCTAAAAGAAAGAAAAAATATAACCTAATTATTATTATTATTATTATTATTATTATTATTATTATTACTATTATTATTGTCAACCTGGCAATTTTCATCCGGCAGCAGCAGGGCCCTCCTCAGCCTTGCTCGAAAGTCAGCCAAATCCATCTGGAGTTCATCAAACTGCATTTGAAGTTCCTGCAAGGACTCGATATGAACCTTCTTGTACGAATCTGTATCTGACATATTAGTATTGTAAGTATAGTAGAATGAACGATAGTGAGTGAGAGTGAGTGAGTGAGGAGGCCGGAGGGACCTATTTATAAAATGATTGAGAATTGGAAGGGACTGGACTTAGTCAAACAAAAAGCCACGACTGTTCATATCCCTTAAAAGGAAAAATTCCACAAATCCCATATTTAAGACACCATATTACACAATATGCCTTAATGTTTTAAAAAATTACATAAAATCCCGGATTCATATTTACTAGTGATACATATGCTATATGTATCACTACTGTATACATATGTATATACTAGTGATACATATACATATGTATCACTAGTCCATATATGTATCACTGCTTAATATATGTATCACAATTCAAAATTCCGGGATAAAATGTAATTGGCAAACCATCCAGGATTTAATGTAATATTGCTGAAACTATCCGGGATTTATGTGTTGTGTGTATTACTTAAATAATACTGGTGATTTTATTAATAAGTAAATTAGAAAAAAATGAATCTAAATACAACATTTTATCTTTTTGTTGTATTTTCGAAAGATAAAGATTGGTAATCTGTTGCAAAATATATTCCACCTGTCAGATAACTTACAACATATGGATAATCTGTTGCAACAGATGGATATATCAGTTTGTTTTTCCTTTAGTTGTGGCGTCTGTTGCAACTTGCTAGTCATCTGTTTATTCATTTCATCGAGAGCAATCGATTTTTCTAAACACTTCTTGGCCAAATTCAATTTTTGCTCTTGGATTGCTTCTGTTTTTTTCTTTGCATCCTTCAACCAAACTAAATTTTTGCTATTGGATTTAGGGAAAAAATTGAATTTGGAGGCCAGCTTGAAGGATGCAAAGAAAAAAAGAGAAACAATCCAAGAGCAAAAATTGAGTTTGGCCAAGAAGTGTTTAGAAAAATCTATTGCTCGCGATGAAATTAAATAAAAATATGACTAGCAAGTTGCAACAGACGCCACAGCTACAGGTAAAATCAAACTGATATATCCATCTGTTGCAACAGATTGTCCATATGTTGTAAGTTATCTGATAGGTGGAATATATTTTGCAACAGATTACCAATTTTTATCTTTCGAAAATACAATAAAAAGATAAAATATTGTATTTAGATCCATTTTTTTTTCTAATTTACTTATTAATAAAGTCACCAGTATTATTTAAGTAACACACACAACACATAAATCCCGGATAGTTTGCGTCAGATGTGAAGTCTGTTGCGTCAGATATGGAGTTTGATGCAACAGATATGGAGTCTGTTGGAATACATAGCAGCCTTGCTGGTGGTTTGATTTGTTCCATCTGTTGCAACATCAACAACAGCATAAACTACAAAAAACAAATAAAAAACATCAACAACAAAGAAAACAACAACATTTGCTCCAATAACATCATCAACTACAAAGAAGCATACATCCTATGTTCCAACACCATCAACAACAAGGGACGGACCCACATGGAGTCCTCTGGGTGCGTGAGCACAGACTGAACTCATATCGAACTTTATATATGTATGTGGAAATAAAGTAAAAAACGTATATAATCTAATCAGTAAACACCCATAGTAAGAGTTGTTTGGTTAGCCTAATTGTTGTTTATGGGTGCTTAAGGCTATTTATTTCTTTTGATCTTGAGTTCAATTCCCACTCAGCACATATTTTTTAAATTCTGGTAACCAACTCTTCTCTTCTTATTCACTTTAAACTTTTTATTTTTTTCTCCCTTACTCCTTGTGTTGATTGTTCGAACTTCACTATTTTTAAGCTAAGAAGCACCCACCGTCTAAACCACACCACACCACAAGTTACAACAATGTCAAACCCACCAACAAAACCACACCATAAGTTCCAACAATGCCAGCCCCACCAACAACATCAATAACAGCATCAACAACAAAGAAACAAATAAAATACATAAAAAAAAATGATACTGCCAACAAGGCTTTTAAACTTCTCCCAACAGATGACTTTTTTTCGCATCTTATAATAAAAATTCTCGGTATATTTATTCAACAATTTAAAGTTCCTTCAAATTTTTTAAATAAATATGATATGGTAAAATGGTAATTAAATAAATAAAAAGATGTAAATAAAGTTGCAAGAAGAAGATGAGAATAAAAGAATAATAGTGAATCATATCTTACAATGTCAAAAGGGGGTCAAAACAATAATTTCAGTCGAGGAATCTAAGATATGGATATCGATCGGTTTAGATCCGAACAAAAATTTTTGAGAAAGAGGAGAGAGAAAAAGGCTGTGATAACCCTAAAGAGGATAGAAAGAAAAAAGATAAGAGATTTAGGGCCGAAGGAGAGGAGGGGAGAGATGAGATAATTCTAATTTCTAGATGTACTACCCTTAATATTAAATAACTAAACATAGTGAGTGTATTTATTCAAATTTATATTTACAAAGCATAATTAAAAAGGCTAATTTGGTAGTAAAATAAACCCCTAATTAATATTTTTTTGATGGGAGTGCCAAGTCAATATGAAATGGAAGAAGTATTAGGGGTATCAATATTCATTAATTAATATTCACTAATAATTTGAGAGGCACGAGGAAGAAAATGGGTGACATTGAAAAGACAGGACAAGACTACTCAATAAGATTTTTGAGTTATCCAAGAAACATTTTTTACCGCCTTTAGTAGTACTACTACTTTATCTACTCGGATAGTAGTTTGCTTTAAAAGTAAAAGAAAACAAAAATATTTTCAAACAGATATGTCGTCTGTTGCAACAGATTTAGATATCTATTTGACAAATCCCAACAACTCAGTCATCTGTGACGACAAATGGAAATGTCATTTGATAACTAAATCAGAAACGTCATCTGTTACAACAGATATCAATATCTGTTTGAAAATTTCCAACACCTCAGTCATCCGTCATAACAGATGCAAATGTCTATTTGATAATTAAATAAGAAATGTCATCTGTTGTAACAGATATTGTTATCTATTTGAAATTCTCCAATAGCTCAGTTGTTTGTTGCAACGGATTTCGTTGCAATTGATTTAGGATGAACGAGGCATGAAAGAATGAGCTCCTCATTAATTTAATGTTAAGATTAATAATAGTACCTACATCGATCTAGGTGGAACGAAGGATGAATGAATGAGCTCACAGGGTCAATTACAAATCCAATTGAGTCATTGTATTTGCATGGTGTTAGTATTGTGTTCATCCCGACCCAAGTCGTCGATCGATCACTCTGAGTTGAAATATGTTCTCATTAACTTAATGTTAAGATTAATAATAGTACCTACATTGATCTAGGTGGAATTAGGGATGAATGAATGAGCACAAAGGGTCAACTACAACTTTAATTTAGTTTTTTGGTAATTGCATGATGAGATGATACTGCATTCCTCCCGACAAGAGTCATCGATCGATCACTCTGGGACGAACCGATTCTTACTACCTCGTATGTTCAACTAATACCTTAATTGAATAATCTGTAACTAGGGGTGAGTTCTCATAAGGTCAACTAGAACTTCTATTGAGTCTTTTGTTAATTGCATGATGAGACGGTACTGCGATCCTCCCTACCAGAGTTGGCGATCGATCACTCTGAGCTGAACCGATTCTTACTACCTCATATGTTAGACTAATACCTTAATTGATTGGTCTCGGACTAGGGGTGAGTTCTTATAATATCAACTACAATAGATGACAACGCCTATTTGATAATTTACAACAGATGGGTAATCTGTTGCAACAGATGACTTAATCTGTTTGATAGTTTACAACAGATTCATGATCTGTCGCAATAAATAGCTTAATCTATATGATACTTTTTACAACAGATGTGTAATATGTTGCAACAGATTACATAATCTGTTTGATTTGATCCAACAGAAAAGACATTTGTTGCAACAGGTTGAACATTTGTTTATATATAATTCAATGGAGTTCATATGTTAGACTAATACCTTAATTGAATGTGAGTTCTCATAGGGTCAACTACAACTTCAATTGAGTCTTTTGTCAATTGCATGATGAAACAGTACTGCGTTCCTCCTAACCAGAGTCGGCGATCGATCACTTTGAGCCGAACCGATTCTTACTACCTCATATGTTAGACTAATACCTTAATTGATTAATCTAGTACTAGGGAACTAATACCTTGATTGAATAATCTGGGACTAGGGGTGAGTTCTCATAGGGTAAACTATCGATTAATCTAGGACTAGGGGTGAGTTCTCATAGGGCCAGCCACAACAGATGGCAGCACCTATTTGATAATTTACAACATATGGGTAATCTGTTGTGACATATGACAATCCATTTGATAATTTACAACAGATGGGTAATCTGTTACAACAGATGACTTAATCTGTTTGATAATTTACATCAGATTTGTAATCTGTTGTTACCTAATCTGATTGATAATTTACAACAGATGAGAAATCTGACACAACATGTTGAACATTTGTTTTTTACAATTTCAATTGAGTTCATATGTTAGACCCCTAAATTGATTAATCTAGGACCAGGGGTGAGTTTTCACAGGGTCACCTCCTAGAGTACTCGGTCAACTACAACTTTAATTGTTTTTATATGATTTTAAAAATTACGCATATATTTTATGATTTTAAAAATAATTAAGATCATTTCGGACCAAATTAACATTTTCAAAACTACTTGTCATTTTTTTCCAAAATACAAATCAACCCATACAAAATGTTTCATCATTTTAAATTCGAGGTCTGGCTTTTTCTCTCTCATTCTCACTCAACAATATAGTACAGACAACAACTACTTAACAAATTTGCTCAACCCTCCACAACAGATCGCTTTTCTTCTCATTTTCGACCATATAGGTGTTATTTTTGACATCATTCTTGCTTGTATCAGTCGTTTTCTTTGTCTTCGTAGGCAACAGAGTTCGAGAAGAGCTCTATATTTATTTTTTTTCTAAAAAATAAGGGTTTTTAAGTTAATGATGAAAAATAAAACTTTTAGTTGTATTATCTTTGAGAATGGGTTTACAATTTTGAGTTTTGATGGTAAAATCATAGGAAGAACTTGAGAAATCCCTAGTTTCCGTCGCAGTGTTTCGTTGACTGTCGTGGTATAGTTGGATGGTGGTGGTGGTGGTGTGGTGTTTGTGGTCGTCATCGTGGCACCGGTGGTGGCATTGGTTGGTGGTGTTTGTGGTGGTGTCGGTATTCATGGTGTTTGTTTGTTTGTTGGCATTGGTTGGTGGTGTTTGTGGTGGTGGTTGGTGGTGTATCGGTATTCGTGATGTTTGTAATGTATTTTTTAAAATCTATGCATACATTAACTGTAATGTAATTTTTATTTTTCTTTGTCTATTGGTAAAGCATGTCTCCCAAAAGAAAAGAAAGTGAAAGTGGATCAACGTCTGACCACTCAAAAAAAAAGCTACAGTACAGAGGGATTCAAAGGAGATTCCTGGACAATCTCAGTCAGGGAAAAGTGAAGCTAAGGAGAGATGTGAAAACAATATTGAGGGAGGTGGATAAGGATCCGTAGATAGTGATGAAGAAAATAAAAGTGAGAAAGAGGAGGAATTGGAGAGTCAGAAAAAGAAAGAGGATGATCATCAACATGATGATAATGGATCACCGACGGGGCATGATTTAATATCAACATCCCAGCATGATCCTGTCAAAACTTTTAGTATTGACAGGTTTGAAGTTGCGATGCCGATAAATGACCCAGAAAGAAAACTAACTGGTTAAATTGTACTTAAAAGTCAGATGGGGAAAAATTTTGAACATTTTATGAAAATTATGAAGAACAAAAACATAGGCGGACTTTTTAAGAAGAGCTGTTTTGGACGCTTTCTTGAGCTGCCTGGGACCTCTCTGCCCGTATCCGTTTCCCTATAATGATGGTATATGGTCTTCTCAAGCGCAGGATCAAATACACGGGGGATGATAAAGATCCAGAGGAGGGGGCAAAAATAAGATAGATGAAATCTGGATAACTATTGTGGCATGCCTAAGAAGATGGATGAAATCTGGATCAACTACTGTGGCATGCCTATTTGTTTTGGCTTGCAAGAGTTTGCCATAGTGACGGGCCTGAGATGCCATCATCCAGAAGGATCACCACCCCGCAAAAGATCCAAGGCAAGAAAATGCAAGGAAAAAATAGATGGGTTGTTTGACACTGCTTGACGTGGCTACAAAGCATCGGATTTGTTGACAGATCTCGAGGATAAAACCATACCAGAGCAGTACATGGAGCAATTGTGCTTAGTTTGGTTTGGCCATTCGGTTATATTGGCGAGAGACGTCAACAAGGTCCTAGAAGATGATTTGTTGGCGCGTGCTGAGGATTTTGATAAATTCAACAATTATCCCTGGGGATATGACAGTTTCTACTTGACTGTCCAATATTTACTGACAAAGATATCCTCAGGGACGACCACATTATACTTTCCTTGGGCTTTCATGGTAAAATTAATCTCTAATTTTACTCATCCATTAATTTACATTGAATATAGTTATTATGATTTTTTTTGCTTGCTTCCTGTTTCCACTTTTTAGGCTTGGGCATTTGAAGTCATTCCTCCCCTCTGAAAGCAGTTAATGGATTACCCGGATGAGGTTTCTCATCCAAGGATGTTTAGGTGGTTGGCTGTAAAGAGCAACACCAATATTAAGGAGGCTGATCTCTTTAACCCTCCGGATGATGCAGTACGTCTTCTTTAAGTAAAATAATTCTACTCAAAGATAAGAAAGATATTGAACAGATGTTATATCTGATGCACCAGATGGGACATCTGTTGCAATGGGGTATATCTTGAATCATATTACCCATCTGTGGCTTTGGTTCTCTGAACCCGACTCCTAAAAGATTAACCATCATGAGGAAAAGGCAATTAACGTACCGGAAAGCTTATGACACTGCCGATAGGATAATGGACCTCGACTTCTGCAAGAAGCTCAAGGATAGGTACGATCAACTCAATGGAGAGGCGTGGGACTTTATTTCCTAGTTCCTACGTTGGTTTTGGATGAAGAAGAAACGTTAAGATATGTTAGAGGGGACAGTCTAAATCCATACGGCAAGAGCTGGACCAAGGCAAAAAGGATTCTTGCAGTCATTAACGTGAACATCATGCATTATTGGGCTGTTGAGATACTACTCGAGGAGGGAAAGATCAATGGTTATGACTCCAACGTACCTCTCATCGACGATTTTGATCTTTTTCTCCTCGTGGAGCCACTGATGGTGTTGTATCCCATCTTATTGAGGGACAGTAAACTGATGAATCATTTGCCAAAGGAAGTGTTGATGAAGAAATCATGGGATTTTGAAGGTCGAAACAGGGGAATGATCCTTCCAAAAGATGATGCCGCTAAAGCGAGCGGCTCGCCTGCTCTTGCACACATCGAATGTTTGCTGACCGACACAGAAATGGCCGAGCCAATGACTTTTCTGTGCAACAACGCTGTGGAAAACCTGCAAGAGGTCTGGGCTTATAGGGTACTAACTGTACGCTTGAAGCCTGTGTATATAGAAGAACCTGTGAAATAAAAAATTTTAATTTCAAGTCACCTTTCACTTTATCACATGTACATGTAGTGGTAATAATTTTTTTCTGATGAAAGTTGAGTTTTTTATAATGCAAAAGATTAGATTGTCAATCTGTTGCAACAGTGGGAAAACCTCTTTGAATAATCTAATAATCTAATAATCTAAGTCTAATCTGTTGCAACAGTGGGAAGACCTGTTTAATAATTTCTATGAATAATCTAATAATCTAAGTCTAATCTGTTGCAACTGTGGGAAGACCTATTTGATAATTTCCACAGATGACCTAAATTTTACAACATATGCCTAAATCTTTTTGATATTTTCCCACAGTTACGCTTTAATATCCATGTGCTCGTCGACAACAAACCAGTATCAAATACATACACCATCATAAAAATTTCAGTAATTAGGCTTCAATATCCATGTGCCCAACAACACCAAACCAGTAGCAATAACGGCAACAATATAGTATCTTCTTGCTCGATTTTGTTTCTCTTCAGAAGCCTTGACTTTGTTCAACAAACCCCATAGTACACGATTTTCTTGTGAAGGATGTCGTTCTTCATACCAATCAAAGTAATCTCATCCACCCAATTCTATAAAAAAGAGAACACAATTACAAAATAATTACAAGTCAATAATTAATCAATTAATTAATTAAAAAAATATTACCTTTGAAATCTTACAAGTAAAAAACCTACGACCCGGATTTTGTTGAGTCCAAGAAGTCTTTAACAGAGCTTCATGACCGTACTTACAATATCAAAAATCTTTATCACAAAAAATAGTGGAAGATGCACTCGACATTGTCAAGGTTAGTTGGAAAAAATGAAAGTAATAATTTGAAGAATTTGGATAGATAAAAGAAGATGATGATGAAGAAGAAGATTTGGGAATTTAGGGTTAAATTTTAGGAGGAAGATGAATATATAAGACAATGGGGGGGGGAAATGACCGTTGGGGGCCAAGTGACGGCAAGTTAGCAAAATGTGCCGGACTGATACTAACACATTTGATGCCTATTTTATTTTACATGTTTAAAATGAACATGTCTCTTGATGCCTATTTTATTTTAGGTGTTTGAACTGAACACCGTCGATGGGTTGCGCCTTTTTTATTTCAATTCACTTTAACCTTTTTACACGTAGTGACAATTTTTTATGTCGAACAAAAGTTGAATTTTTATACTGCAATAGATTCTCCATCCGTTGTAATAGTTATCCTACCTGTTCTGACATATAGTTTATCTGTTGCAATAGGTTGGTCATCTGTTGCATTATCTCGATGTTTTTATCTAAAGTCCATCTGTTGCAATAGTGAGAAGACCTGTTTGACAAATTCTAACAGATAACCTACCTGTTGCAACATATGTATAAATTTGTTCGATTATACCAATAGATATGTCGTCTGTTGCAACAGATAAAGTCCATCTGTTGCAACATATGTCTAAATCTGTTCTTTTTTTTTCAATAAATGTGTCATCTGTTGCATTATCTTGATGTTTTTATCTAAAGTCCATCTGTGGTAATAGTGGGACTACTTGTTTGATAAATTCCAATAGATCACCCACCTGTTGCAACATATGTCTAAATCTGTTCGAATTTTCCAATAGATGTGTCGTCTGTTGCAACAGATAGTGAATCTAGTATATCTTTTCAATTAATAAGTTCAAATCTAAGGAATAAATAAAATTCGTAGACAAAATAAAATAAATCGAACCCTTCATAAATTAGCTGAAATAAGTCAACGAATAAATAAAATGTAAAAAAATTATTATGGGTACAGATCTCAACAAATACATCAACAACAATTTAAGTGTACTGCCAAGGATTGCTTTGACAGGCTCAAGCTATAAAGATCTACTCAGTATGGACAAGTTGTTCTTCATCCGGTGCAATGGAATTCGGTTTTGCTCGTCGTGGATCTTCATTGTCACTTGCGTATGGTTTCTGCACTTTCTGTTCTCCGTATTTCCATAAAAAGAGTAGCATATTGTCAATGTTGTTGAGCAGTAGCTTCTTCTACATCCACCTGAAAGTCAGAATTGGTCAATGCTAATCACGGAGATACAACAAAATGGAAAAGGATAACTCATCTCTTCTAGTAAATCAAACAGGTCTTCCTCCCGTTTTAAATTATCTCAAACATATTATATTTTTGTTGCAATAATCAATCAACTGTTGGGACAAATTTCTAAATGAGAAAGACCCTGTGTGATAATTTCCAACGGATGAACCATCCGTTGCAACATATGAATCATCTGTTGCAGCAGATAGGTCGTCTGTTGGTACAAATAAAAGTTGCATGAAGATCTGTTTGATTTGCTAAAACAAACGAGACATATGCTGCACCAGATAAAGAATTTGGTGCAACAGGTTAGTCAACTATTGCAATAGATGTATATATTTGTTTGATAATTTTCAGTAGATGTGTCATCTGTTAAAATAGATATGTGTCTATTTTTTTTGTCAGTTCGAAGACATATAATATATTCAGCTTCTTCAGGTCGTGCTGCTCTCCTTTGGGCATTGTACGTTGCTCTGTGCAACACGCAGACAAAGAAGTTGCAATTTCACTTTTTTGGATGCCTGATTATGCCCTGGAAATCACTTTTCTTCTAGCCCTAATCTCTAATGGAGCGGATGGAAATAAAATCCTCTTTGATGGAATGAGACCCCTCTTAGATGTCAATTCCTTTACAGAAGCAGTTAATGCATTAATAGCATTAATCACTACATCATGTTTCGCTCTACATTCATAACCAGTATGATCACACTCATAATGGTTTGCTTTAAATACTGTAAAAGGAGCATCATTAGCACCAACAGCAGCACCACTACCACCACCAACAGCTCTATCAACAACAAGAAGTCCACCCTCCAAAATTGTTTTTCTTGTAATGGTTGTTGCTCCAAACAGTTCCATTTTTACTCTGTCGATAACCTTAGGGTCCGATAAAGTTTGCACAGACCGTAAAGTAAGAGAAAATGGCATCTTCAACTCTCGATTGGTCGGAACTAGCGACGGATGCACATTCTAACATAAATCATTACATATATTAGAATGATGATTAGATCATTCAAAAAAAAAACATTAATTAAAAGAAAAAAATAATTATAATTATGCTTACTGCATCCTTTGGGGGGTTGAAGAGATCAAGAAATTTTGCATTGTTATTAGTTTTGGCCGACAACCATCTCAAGATTCTTGGACAGGAAACTCCTTCCTGGTAGTTCACTTGTTGTCTCAAATAAGGAATGGCTTCAAATGCCCAAGCCTATAAAGTAACGCCAATAAATCAAAACCATTTTCGAGCAAAAAAATGAATGATATCATACTAAAATAAAGAAACATTTACCATGAAAGCCCATGGGAAGCCATATAGGTTGACTGTCTTTGGAACTAACGAAGTCAACAAATATTTGACAGTCATTTTGAAGCTTTCATACCCTCATGGATAGCTATTAAACGCCTCAAGATCCTTGGAGAGCTTTATTAAACCGAGGCTTATGTTGTTGTTAACGTCTCTCGCCCAAAGAATATTATGTACAAACCAAACCAAGTACAATGACTGCTTGTGCTTCTTTGAAAGTCCTTTACCTTTCAACGCTTCTACCAAATTTTTGTTTTTGAAGCTTGGACCAACAATGGACACCAGGTCATTACGATCACACGACTTGCCTTTGGTATAACTTAAGAAGGAGGATAACATTTTAGTCCAGTAACTATGACAAACTCCTTCCAACCAAATCAAACAGGCATGCCACAGTAATTTATCCATACCTCATCCATCTTATCTTTGTTTTCATACATAAACCTACGCTTCAGAAGTTCATATACCATTTTCATTTGGAAACGAGCATTGTTGTCCTCCGGCAAATAAAGATATTTCCCAAAGCAGTTGTCCCTGAAATAAGCATCCAATTTTTGTTCTCAAAGTATTTTTCTGAAGGCGTTAAAAGATTTTCCCATGGCTGACTTAACCACAAAATCACTCGTTAAATCTGCAGCACCATCGCACTGCATTCTCACACGATAACGATCAATGCTAAGGCTTTGACCAGCTCTTCGGTAGAAGGGCTATTAGCATCTGCATCATCTCTTTTGAAACATTCCTCCTCCCTGTGTTCATTATATTCTGCTCCCGATTGAGATAACGCTTGTAAAGCAAGCTCATAAAGTGGTGGATGTAGCCTAGCTATTTCACTTGTTCCTTTACTTGGACTTGATTCGGTTTTCGTTCTTTTAGGAACCATATTATCTAAAATTAACAGGAATATAAAATAAAATATTATTATTGATTAATGCATCGTTAAAAAAGGATAACAGTAAATCAAATAAGTAAAACAGTAAAATAACAGTTGCAACAGAGCACCGATCTGTTGCACCAGGTAGTATATCTGTTGCAGCATATAACCAAACTGTTACAGCGGATGAGTAATTTGTTGCAACAATACAAAACATACCACTCATCTTTTAAGACAGATGAATGGTTTGTTCAACAAATCACACAACTGTTGTGACATCATCTGTTGCAACATATGAGTGATCTGTTGGAACAGTTAAATAATTTGTAGCAACGGCTGAGTAATCTGCTGCGACAATACAAAACATATCACTCATCTGTTGAGAAAGATGAATGGTCTATGCAATAGGTCAGACATTTGTTGTAACATATGAGTGATCTATTAGAACAGTTATCAACGATTAATATTATTTAAATTTCTTTCAACATAGGGTCATCTATCGCGGCAGATGAATGATCAGTTGAAAAAATCAAATCTTGAACTTTTCTGTAGGAAGAGTTAATAGGATTTTATCCAACATGAGGTTCATCTGTTGCATCAGATCATTAATCTGATGGTTCTTCCATTACACCAGATGGTTAATTAGTTGCATCAGATTTTTTATCCGAAGCTTAATCTGTTACAACATATGGTAAAGTTGTTGCATCAGATTATTAATTTGTTACATCAAAATTATAATTTGATGGTTCCTATGGTGCATCAGATGATTGATCTGTTGCATCATATGATAAATCTGTTCCATCAGATGGTTAATATGTTGCACCAGATGGGTAATCTATCAGAGGAAATAGTAGTACGATTTTGTTAAACAAAAAACAGCAATTTCACCATTTTTATCAAGAACAAGAACAGAACAAATCAAACCAAATTGTCCTTTTGTTTTTAGAAACACAAACAATAAAAATCAAACTTTAAAAAAATGCAACAAACAACAAAATATCATAATTCACTTCGAAAAGAGAAGAGAAGAAATACCAGAAATTAGGGTTTTATTCAGACCACATTTCAAATTAGTGCAACAAATATTGAAATTGTTAACCATTACTATAAGAGAAGTTGGCTCAAGTTCCTTGTTTTCTTTAAAACTAAAATGGCCATAAATTTTTATTTGTGAAAGAAAAAAGGGACCGATGAAGAATTCAAAGTTGTTGTGGCTGGAGAGCAAGGTTGTCACGTCGATTGAAGTCGAAAAAGAACTCGAATCCCAACTATTTGTAGTCGGATGTTGAAGTCGCCGAGGATTAAAATGAGAAATTTGCAGAACAGTTGGTTGGAGAGAGTTGAGAGAAGTTGTCGAGAGAGGGATGAGAGACAGGTTGATTGAATTGAAAAGGGGAACTCGAAGCCCAACTATTTGTCGTTGAGGGTTGAAGGGAGAAATTTTGCAAAACTGTTAGTTGGCAGTGAGTTGAGAGAAGCTGTCGAGAGAGAAGAGAGTGGATGATTTGGATTGAAGAGGGTGTGGATTGGGTTAATTTGTATTTTTGAGAAGATTAGAAAGTTTTGAAAATTTTAATCAAGTCCACACTTAACTTGATCAATTTTCCAAATAATGTTTGACCCTATCTGTTGGTCAATGTCACTAATCCTTCATTCAAGACTTAAAAGACACCTATTCTTCAATTTTCTCAAGTATCTTGGAGTGCCAATCTCACCGAAGAAGTTATCAACTACAGATTGTGAAGTTCTTGTTGAGAAAATCATGAGAAGGATACAAACATGGTGCACAAGGAATCTTTCACTACTAAAAAAAACTTAAAAAACGACCACAAAAAATCGACCACACATTGTGGTCGGAAAAAACCGACCACAAGTGGTCTGCTTTTTAATTTTTTAAAAAAAAAAATTAAAAAAAGCGACCACATGTGGTCGCTTTTATATTTTAAAAAATCAAAATAATTATTTCAATAATTTGTATATTAATTATTATATATTTTACAAATAAAAATTAAAAAAAATAATAAAACTGACCACTAGTGGTCGGTTTTTTTTTAAAATATAATTGAAAAATATTTTTAAAAATGGACCACATGTGGTCGATTTTTAAAAATTCTTTTTTAATTTATTTCTAAAAAAAAACAACCACAAGTGGTCAATTTTTAATTAGAAAAAAGAAGAAAATACTTTTAAAAAAACTGACCACTTGTGGTCGGCTTTTTAATTAAATTAAAAGATAATTTAAAAAAAAAAAATGACCACTCGTGGTCGGTTTTTGAAGTAAAAAAATAAAAAAGTAAATAATATTTGTAAACAATAATTATATATATGTAATCAAATATATATATTAGTTTCATTAAAAATAATTATATATAAGGTAATATTATATAATTTTTTAAAATTACACTGATCACACGTAGTCGATAACTAGTATAATAATAATAAAAATCAATCATTCTTAAATTTTGTGAAAAAATTACACTAAAAAATATATCAAATAAAATAAACAAATTACGTTAAACATAATCTTTATCTTTTACTGATGTTTCAATATATAAAATAAATATTTTCCTTTGTGTATATGTTAAATGACGTTAAACATGCATAATCTTTGTATAATGAATATGTGTGTGTGTATATATATATATATATATACACACACACACATACATAATGAACGTTGAGATAATGATATTATGTTACTATTTCAGTCATAATAATGTAATATATAACCGATAATTCATCAGAATATAATGAACGTGTTCTATTATAAGGTAATATACTTGTGGATGTGATATATATATATAGGCATTCAAGAGTTCCTATATATATATATATATATATATATATATATATATATCATGTAGTGATCGATTGATGAACGATATAGTCAAAACCTAGTAGAATATAATTAAGCTAATAATTAAATATAATTAATCGATCACTCATCAGAGTATGTATATAAAACACGTCGCATTATATTATTGGATAATACTCCCGTGTACGTATGTGATATATATAGTATGTATTTAGAACTTGATATAGTCGATAGTGTGTATATGTGTGTGTATGTATAGGTATATATATAGCATATACATATTATATAGTGAATTATATTAATGACATAAGATAATCTAATCGATAATTCATCTGAGTATTTGTGATATAAGTTGTATATTACTATGGGGTAGTAAAATCGTGTATGTGATGTTTATAGTACGTATTTGAAAGCTGATAGACAAATGAATAAATGTATATATACGTATATCTCGTGTAGTGACGTATGCAGTAATAAAAATTAAAGCTAGATAACTGCATCTATATATCAAAATATTTTGAATGATACATTGATATATATATATCATACTATTGAGGAAATATATATACTATTTTGTGTCGATGTAGACACGCATATGTTGTTGAAGTTATAATAATGTAGGACAAGTATTACGCAGAATAATTGGGGGGGGGGAGAGGGGGGAGGAGACCGAAAATTGAATCTTGAAACTGACATATACTTACCATTTGCTTTGAATTTTGAATTTTGATCGACCGCCAAATTTTGACGGTGAATTAGAGTTTTTTGCTTACAAGTTTTGTTCCTGAGTATTAGTGATATACGTTGTATATTATTATGGGGTAGTAAAATCGTGTATGTGATGTTTATAGTATGTATTTGAGAGTTGATATAGATAATTGAATATACGTATATCTCGTGTAGTGATTGATGTATGCAGTAATCGAAAGCTAGATAACTGAATCTAAATATCAAAATATTTTGAATCATACATTGATATCATATTATTGAGGAAATTGATGTACTATTTTGTGTCAATATAGATACACGTATATTGTTGAAGTTGTAATAATATAAGACAAGTAATCGATAATTTATCTGATTAACACATTGTATTACGAGGTATATATATATATATATATATATATATATATATATATATATATATATATATATATATATATATATATAATATCGTATTTAAAAGCTAATTAACAAAAAAAATTATCTTAATTTGCAAAATCAATTGATATTATTATAAGATTGGGGAAATATACTACTCGTGTTAATGTGATGATAAAATAACTAATTATCTAATTTAAATATATACGCGTTGTATTAAATTATTTGGATGTTTTTATAAATATTATAGAATTTATTGAAAAATTATTTTGTTAAAAATTAATTGTAATTCATTAATTCATTTTAATTTATTAATTGTAGTTTGTTAAATATTAATTTAATATCAACGGAACTTAATTTTTTAAAAAAAATTATTTGAAAACCGACCACATGTGGTCGATTTTTTAGAAAATATTTTCCAGAAAACCGAGCACATGTGGTCGTTTTCAAATAATTTTTAAAAAAAATGAGTTCCATTAACCCAACTCGACCCGACCCGACTCGACAAAAATAATAAAAGATTAAAACACACACACCTAACCTAATTAAACCACGATCTCAGCTACACCCATACCCAACAGAACACAGCAACACACACACATGACGATCTACACCGGTTAGCCGGCGACTGCACCCGCTCTACTCCGGCGACGACAGCTCAGGTATGAAGCTATTTTTATGTTGCTTTTTTAATTTTTTGAGATTCTTGAATTCCTTTTATGGTTTAATTTGTTGTTTTAGATATGGGTTTCGCTTGAATGAAGTTTTTCATGGTAGAAATCCCTTAAAATTTGAGTCTTTTGAATCTTTAGCTATGAAATTTTAAGGTTGTTGATTTGCTTTTATGGTAGCTTTTGATATGGGTTTTGTGGTGTTGAAGTTATTATTGGTTGGAATTCCTCAAAGTTGGAATCTCTAGTTGTGATTTGTAGAGATTCTTGATTTACTTTTATGGTTTTCGTATCTTTAGTATATTTTAGTATCTTTAGTATCTTGAAATCCCTAATTTAGTATATTTGAGTTAGATTTTTGCTAAAGTTTACGAATTTGAGTTCGAATTACTTAAATTTTGGTTAGTCTTGACATTTACCAGAATTTGAGTTCTAGTAATTTTACTATTTGACAGATTCTGAATCGGGGATAAGGATTGCTTTGCTATTTTTTCTGGTGACCGCTTAACGATCTCTTTCAGTTTAATTTAGGCCAAGCAAAGGTAAGTTGTTATTTTCTTGTTATTGGTCATATTAAAGTCTAGTGAAGTCGTGTGTGGACTTGTTCGATATACTTAGCATTGTTGTTATCTTCTTGTTATTGTTCATATTGAAGTCTAGTGAAGCCATGTGTGGCCTTGTTCGATTCACTAGCATTGTTGTTATCTTCTTGTTGGTCTTGTTGTTGCTTGTTTTGAATGTGGTTTTGGTTGGTGACTTAGTCACTTAAAAATGGTTAAGTGTAGGGACTTTAAAGGGGATTTTTGGTTTTGAATGTGGTTTTGTTTTGATATTTAGTCACTTGAAAATGGTTAAGTGTAGGGACTTTAAAGAGAATATTTTGTTTTGAATGTCGTTTGGTTGGTGACTTAGTGACTTGAAAATGGTTAAGTGTAGGGACTTTAAAGGAGATTTTTTTGTTTTGAATGTGATTTTGTTTTGATACTTAGCCACTTGAAAATGGTTAAGTGTAGGGACTTTAATGTAAAGGAGATTTTTTGTTTTCAATGTGGTTTAGTTGGTGACTTAGTTTCTTGAAAATGGTTAAGTGTAGGGACTTTAAAGGAAATTTTTTGTTTTGACTGTGGTTTTGTGTAACACCCCAATTTTCTGAACCGGAATGTTACACAGTGCTCATGACCCCGAAGGACCACAAGCTAACCCATGACTGATATCTGTACCTGTATACTGAATAATATATCATAAAATGCGGAAACATGAACATGAAAGGCCATAAGGTTCGAACTGAATAAACGTCTCATAACAAAATGTCTGAAAAAGGTATAACAATACCAAAACAAGTCATAAATACTGAAAATAATGAGATCTGAATATCTAATCTAACATCTAGTCTGAAAGCCTCTAACTGAACTGAATAAGGAGTTGAAGGAACATGTATCCAACTAACTCCATCTAGCAACTGAATAGTAAATGTAGCAATAATCATATCGTCCTCGAATGACAAGGACTCACTGCAAACTCTGAACACTGGAATGCTACTGCTGATCTGGAGCTCGTGCCCCTGAACATATGGTGTAACATAAGAGAAAGCACCATAGCGCAAATGCGTCAGTACGTCTGAATGTACTGAGTATACGAGTGAGGTAGGCTAAATGCAAAGGGTTATATGCATGAACAAGGCTGACTAATATGAACGTGAGAATACATACATGCATACATAACTATAACTGAACTTGTGGAGATACTGACTACTGAGTCTGAATACTAAAAACATGAGTGTACTGATACTGAGATACTAAATAGATGAATGACTATTTCTGATCGTTTAAATTATGTAGAACTGGTCTGGTTGACTGTGTCTGACAGTCCTGAAGCTGAATACTGATATCATGAATTCTGATAACTGATATGACTGATACATGAGTTCAAAAAATTGATATAACTGATATAAATGTGATTATCGGCCTAGCCGATTTAACTGATACTGAGCGACTGTATCTGACAGTCTAAGTTCTGATGGAACTATCTGAGTTCTATTTTATATGGAGTAACTGAATTTGAGATCAGTCCTATCTAGCGGGTGATCTTTAAATCTGATGATTCTAATATTGTTTAACTATAGTTGAGATCAGTCCTATCTAATGGGTGATCTTGAAGTCTATTTATAATGATAAGGATTGATTGTCTCTAACAGTACTGAATCTGTAATACTGAATTGAGTTGAATGTATCTGACAGTCCTGAATCTGTAACTGAAACTGTGGGATGTGTTTATCTAACCAACATGCCCCAAGCTAAGTTGACTGGGGTCCAATCTCTGCCCTGACTGGAAGGGTGTCAGTACCGTGCCACCAGTAAAGACATCTACTGTGGAGTCATTCCTAATCTAGTGGGTGACTCCTGGGATCAGTCCTATACATATAAATGTGCTAACGGGTGACCCTGAGTATGTCAGTCCTATCTAACGAGTGACATCTCATACCTATGCTGGCAATGTAGTTTTAGAACTTAGGGATTGCTTCTAGGGATCTCAGTCCTATTCTAGCGGGTGAGCCCCCATCCCTAGGTTCGCTCGGTGCTGAATCCTACTCTCCTCTGAAAGACACTGAACTGAATAACTGGGCTGAACTGATTTGCTGAACTGATACTGATTAACTGAACTGATACTAGTGGTATTGTTTAGCGGAGCTAAAATTGAGTTTACTGGATTTTGATGACGGATGGAATATAATGAGTTTTGAGGACTGATTAAGAGTACTGAAGTTACTGAGATTTGCTGTGATTACTGAGGTTACTGAGCACTGAGATTACTGAGAATACTAAACTACTGAGTTTTCCTGAGTTACATGACTGACTGATTTCTATAGATCATGGCTTGACTGAGAGTATCGTGAAAACATGACATGGCCCTAAGCACACAGCTATATTTTTCGGGTACAAGTACCCCCAGGACTCGATGGAAGGAAACTGACACACATGACTGACTTGATCATAAGAGTAAAGTCCATAATCCACAATATCATAAATAAGGGATTTCATACTAAGCATGGTTCTCAACAATCTATTTCATGGAAGGGAATTTCATACAACATGTATATACTTGCATAGCTTTCAATATCATGCTCATTACATATTACAACCACAATCCATAATATCATAACTTGGGGAATTTTATGAAGTACATGGGTATTCTACATCTTGTACATGAGTGGGTTTTGCAAGTAAGCATAGCATAATTCCATAAGACTAGTTCATGAGTAATCCAACAGTGTTTACAAGACACATTATCAACATGGATGACATTGAATCACAGAGGCCTATCATGAATCCTTCACTTAGTTACAATTTAGCTATAATGCATGATTTCTAGTCTCTTAGGTATTTTATCAAACACCTTACATACACAACTTAGGCATAGATGTAAATCATACAATTACTCATCATAAATAATCAAACTTACAAGTTTTCAACTCATATGATGTCATAGATTCATAATAACACATAAAGGTTTTATCTTGGCATCATTCAACACGTAAACATGATCAACAATCCATTCATAGCATGAAAACCATAATATATAGTTTTAGAAAAAAAAAGGGTTCTTGAACTTCATGGACGAAAGGAGTCTATGAATGAACACATGCATACCTTAGAAAGGAAACCTTGATGATTTGTTGGAGAGTTCTTGGATTGGGAAACTTAATTCTTGATTATCTTGAAAAAAGGCTTGAATCTTGCTTTTGAGAGATGAGTTTGATGGAAACCCTAATCTTGTGGTTGAGAGTGTAAGAGAGGGTTTTTAAGATGCTTAACTGAAGAAAAATGGGAAAAATTACGCCTCTTTAGGGTTATAAGTCGTGGAAGGTGAAGGAAATGACCAAAATACCCTTGCAAAAACGCCCTTGAATTGCTGGAAAAATGTACTTGACGCCATCCGTGATAGGCCGTCAGGTTCGTGATAGGCCGTCACGAATGGTCGTCACAAAAGGGGTCCAAATTCTTGATTTTCTGCCCAGGGCTGACGACGTCATCAGAAATGTCGTCAGAATGTGACGACGTCGTCAAAATGGTCGTCAGAAACGTGATAGCCCGTCAGAAACGTCGTCACCGTTGACATGCTGGAATAAAATAGGCATAACTCTTTGCTCCGATATCGGATTTAGGCAAAATTGGTATCGTTGGAAAGTTAATTCAAAGAGATTTCATTTGATATATAGTAAACCACCCAGTTCGTCATATACAACTAGTTATGGACGATTGAAGTTGACCCAAGTTTTTACGCTCACTAAAACTTGAACGATAGGAAAGCTTTCAACTTGTACTTGAGTTAGGGGACCTCTATGATCTAAATTCATGCTCAAATAGATTCCCACACTACATAATTAATTAACACACTAAATTTATATAGGATTTGAGGCTTTTGAAACATCCACGCATAGGAATGACGGATTTTCATTCTAGTCCAAAATGTGGGGTATTACATTTTGTTTTGATTCTTAGTCACTTGAAAATGGTTAAGTGTAGGGATTTTAAAGGGGATTTTTTTTTAATGTGGTTTTTGTTTTATACTTAGTCACTTGAAAATGGTTAAGTGTAGGAACTTTAAAGGGGATTTTTTGTTTTGAATGTGGTTTGCTTGGTAACCTAGTTACTTGAAAATGGTTAGGTGTAGGGACTTTAAAGGTGACTTGGTAGGCTGAAAATGATTAAGTGTGGGGACTTTAAAGGTGACTTGGTAGATTGAATGTGGTTATGTTTGGTGACTTGGTTGGTTAAAAACGATTAAGTTTAGGCTTTAAAGGTGTTTTTTAATGTGGTTATGTTTGGTGATAATTGAATTTTTGTGACGATCTAATTAGTTGAATCTGATTGATTGCATAGATGGAACCTGATTATAGCTGGATATATCAACGGAACAATGATAATAGAATGGGTATTAGGGAGGAATTTGTTGAAGGTGTCAAAAGATTTAATGAACATGCTAAGACACTTGATGTTTGGACACATTTTCAAGCTATTCGTTGTCCTTGTGTTAGATGTGATAGTATAAATCTTGTAAATGAAGAAGATGTAAGGGGACATCTTTATAGAAGTGGGTTTCATGAGGATTTTTTAAGATTGCGTAGTATTCATGGTGATGTTGCGCAAAATAACTTTGTTGTTAGAGAAAGTAGTAGGTCTGCAGGGCATAATAAATATCAAGATACTAGGATGACAGAAATGGTGCACGATGCTTTTGGGATGCAACACGGGGGCGACTTTATGGAAAATGTCGGAGATGTTCCTAATAGCGAAGCGGGCAAATTCTATGAACAATTGCATGCAACTAGTCATCCTTTGTTTGACGGGTGTTCGCACTTTCGTTTGTCTGTTACTGTTAGACTATTCAGTATTAAATCTGACATGGAATATTGTTGAAGGAGGAATGCACTCAATGATAGACCTTATTAAAGAGTTAGTTGGACCCCGGCTTGGAGGTTCCTGATTCTTTCTATTAGGCAAAAAGATTGGTGTCAAAGTTATGTCTCTCCTCAGTTATAATTGATTATTGTGAAAATGGTTGCATGTTATACTTTAAGGAAGTTGCTAACCTAGAGTCGTGTAAGTTTTGTCAGCACCCTCGATATAAACGTGGTTCTTGTGCAAATCAAATTTCTATTAAGGCGATGCATTATTTACCTCTAATACCAAGGTTGAAGAGGTTGTATTCTTCAAACAGCTCAGCTCTTCATATGAGATGGCATAGTGAAATAAAAGGCCCACTGGTGTTATGTGTCATCCATCTGATGGAGAGGCTTGGAAGCATTTTGATGCAACTTATCCAGATTTTATAGCTGAGCCACGAAATATTCATTAGGGATTATATGCGGATGGCTTCTCTCCTTTTTCAGTTGATATTGCGCCATATTCATGTTGGCCTGTATTTATCGCCCGTTATAATCTTCCTCCTGAAATGTTGATGACTAGTCCCTATATATTTCTGAATTGTGTTGTTCCTAGTCCGCATAATCCAAAAAGCGAAATAGATGTCTACTTTAACTTTTGATCGATGAACTTTAAATTTTATGGCATGAGAGGGTTAAAATTTGGGACATCTCACTTAAACAAAATTTCAATCTGCGTGCATATCTAATGTGGACTGTTAATGATTTTCCTGCTTATGGAATGTTGTCTGGGTGGATGACAACTGAAAAACTGGCTTGTCCATCCGGCATGGAAAAAATAAAATCTTTTACATTGAGACATGGCCGAAAAAACTGATGGTTTGATTGTCATCGTTGTTTCTTGCCACCTGATCATGAATTTAGGAGACTCGAGAATGCATTCAGAAGGAATAGAAGGAAATATGGCGGTCCACCTCCAAGGCTGTCTGATCATGACATCTGGGAGATAGTTCAGGATTTGCCTAAAGCCAGTGAAGAACCATTGTACAGGCTTGATGGATATGGCATTTCGCATAACTGGACTAAGCAAAGTATATTTGAGGAGTTAGACTATTGGCTAAATAATTTACTTAGAAATAATGTTGATGTCATGCATACTGAGAAGAACTATTTTAACAACTTGTTCAACACAGTTATGTATGTCGCCAGCAAAACAAAGGATAATCCTAAGACCAGACTTGACTTACCAGAATATTGCAAACGCAGAGAATTAATCTTACAGGAGGGGCCCAATGTCAATGTTCTTAAGCCCAAGGCTAGTTTTTCATTTAAGTTGGACCAAAAGCATCAAATATGTGAGTGAGTCCAAAGTTTAAAGATGCCCAATGGATATGTCTCAAATTTGAAAAAGAGGGTTGATATGGCACAAGGAATCTTACATGGAATGAAAAGCCATGATTGTCATGTTTTCATGGAACAATTACTTTCAATTGCTTTTATTGATTTACTTGAAAACATGGGGAAACCAATAGCAGAGATCAGTTTATTCTTTAAAGACTTATATGCCACCACATTAAAAGAAGAAAATCTGGCGCGAATGAAAAGTAATATTGTTGTTATCACTAACAAGCTGGAGAAGATTTTTTTGTCAGCGTTTTTCGATGTGATGGAACATCTTCCCATTCACCTTGTGCACGAAGCTCGGCTAGGCGGTCCAGTTCAAACTAGGTGGATGTATCCATTCGAACGGTAAGAAATTGCAACATATTTAAATACATACATATCTTTTTTTAATATAGTAAACACCTAATCTTAAGATTGTGCAGGGCAATTGAAAAATTGAAAAAGGGTTCCAAAAACAAACATAGGGTGGAAGGCTCTATAGTTGAGGTATATGTTGCAAGAGAAACGTCTCAATTTTGCTCATACTACTTTCGTGATGAAGTTGCTTGTTTAAGAAACCGACCGAATCATTATCAGGACGATGTGAATGAGCCTCATTTGCAGCCAATCTCAATTTTCAATCGATCTGGTTGTAAGGCTAAAAAGATAATACGTCGCCGGCTCACTCCCACGGAACGCAAATCAGAAACTTTGTATGTCTTGCTGAATTGCCGGAAGTTGAGCCCTTCTGAAGTAAGGAGATTAAAATTTTAACAATCTTATTTGTTTACTCATTCCCTTAAAGAAACTAATTGTGTTTCGCATGTTAGATCTTCGGTTTATTAAAGACTCAATTCCACGAAAATCAAGTGTATTCATCCTTTGCAACATGGTTTATATATGAGGTTCGTAAGTTTATTAATATTTCTATAAATTTTAAATATTTACACATTCCTCAACTAACATATATATAATATATATATATGTATAACACTTTTTAGGTACACCAGTCACCAAATGCAGCCGCATACAATCAACTCTTGAGATAATTTCTTTGGGTCCAGTTGAAGCTCATGCAATGTCCTATTATACAATAAATGGGTTTAAATTTTCCATCGAACAACACTCCAAAACAAGGAAAACAAACAATAGTGGTGTTTGGGTTAAGGGTGATGATGATGTTGATTACTTTGGCATCATATACAAGATCTTAGAATTGGAGTATGTTGGTTTCCCAATAAAAAAATTGTTCTCTTTTGATGTAGGTGGTTTGATCCAAGCACAAGAGGCACAAGAGTACATAAGGAGCATAACATCATTGAAGTGAAGCACAATAAGTCGTATCCTATTTACGATCCATTTGTTCTAGCGCAAAATTCTAAACAAGTGTACTATGGTATTTATCCGTTGTGCAGTGATAAGTCTGATTGGTGGGCTGTAATCAAAACAAAGCCTATAGGACGGATGAAAGTTGAGAATGTGCTGGAGACTGCATATCAAAATGAAATGCAGATTAATCACCAGCTAGTGGACGTTGACTTAGTGGACAGTTTGAATCACCCGAAAAATATATTTGAAGAAGTTAATATTGCGGAAGAAGAGGCTGAGTGGGTAGGAGATAAGAAATCTTTCGAAGAGGGTGAATGGTTCAGTGGAGAGTCTTCAAAAGAGGAGGATTAGTTGTGTAGGTTGTATTTATTATGTATTGATGTCTTTATGCTTTGTACTATATATTTACCTTTATGTTTTCTGGGCAAATTAATTAAGGGTGACAAAAAAGTTTCAAAACTAAAAAAGAGTGACACAAGTCTTAAATATTGAGTAGAGATGACAATTTCAAGAATAGTGTTAATGATACTAATTTTAAAACCCTCAAGTTTTATTATTTATACAAAGATATCTACCCCGTATTTACACAAAGATCCCTACACCATCACCACTACTCCTCCCCATACCCTTTTTGTTGTCGCTCGCCGCCGCCACCTCCTCTTCCTCCACTATCACTATCACTACCATTGTTACCTTTTCCAGATTCACCATTATTTCCTCCCTTTACATAGCTATCGCCTATTTTTCTTCTTTCTCCTCTACCACCGTTGCTATCAACACCACAACAAATGTCATATCTCATTCGACGTCACCACCAGCACCACTATCTCTATTTTTACCATAAATATCACTTTTTTGTGGACTCCTCCAATCAGATCTTTTTTCAGAAATTAAGTATTAAAGTTGTTGTAGCAACAGTCGAAGTTGCTGCAGCAACAGTCGAAGTTGCTACAGCAGCTTCGATAATTACTGCAGCAACTTCGATAGTTGCTGCTGCAACTTTGATAATTGCTACAACAACTTCGATGATTGTTGTCACACAACTAATAGTAGTTGTTGCAGCAATTACCGTAGTTACTGAAGCAACTCTCGTAGTTGCTGAATTTACTAAATCATTTCTTCATTCATTTTTAAAAGAAATTGAAAAAAAAATTCAAATTTTTCAATTTTTTAAAAAATAGTCCATAAAAAATAAAAAAAAAAGAACGAAATGAAAAGAGAAAGAAAAAGAAGAAGAGAAGATGGAAGAAAAGAAAAATCTAGGAAGAAAAAAATAAGAAGAAGATGGAGAGAAAGAAAAAAGAAGAAGAAAGATTGAAAGATAAGAAAAGAGGGGAAACTCTAAAATTTGAAATTTGGAGTTGGAGGAATTTTTAAAAAATTAAAAAGTTTTTAAAAATTACACTTTACACCCAAATTAACTTAATCACAATTTAAATGAAGCTTTGACCTTAGCTGGTCAAAGTTGTCACCATTTTTAATTTAAAGACCTTTTTGTCACCTCCACTTAATTTTTTCAACTAAGAAGTATATCTTCACCCATGTACAAGGGAAGAGAAATAGAGTAGAAGAACATATATTTCTTTGATGAGACTCCAGTGAAGTTTATATAAAACTGAAATAAACGAAATTAGCCTAAACTACCTTCTAGAATATAGGAATAGATAACTACAGCTAATACAAACTAACGGCTAAATAATTGAACAAACCTAATCCTGCTTAACTTATATCCTTAGTATTAGTAAACGTGCACAGTAAAACAATGTTACAATACTGGTAAAACACTAATGTTAATGCGCTATTATGCCCCCCTCAAGTTAGGTGTGAAGAGACAACGCATAACTTAGAAGCATTCGCTGGAAAGTTGGCTTAGACAATGGTTTGGTAAGAGGATCTGCAAGCAGAGTGTCTGTGCCTCATTTGTACCAATCCATCGCAGACCTGGTTAAGAACAAAGTGAAGATCAACCTCAAGATGATTCATTTTGGTATGAACCAAATTCTCGTCAATGTACGTAACCCCAAGGTTATCACAAAGTATTATAGGTGTAGCAGGGAGTGACAGATGAAAATCCTTGAGCAAGTGAGTAACCCAATTTATTTCAGACAAGGTGGAAGCAATTGCATGATATTCAGCCTCAGTGGAGAATCAAGAGACAATAGGTTGGTTACGAGAACTCCAGGAGATAGGCGTCGTGCCTAGATAAACAATGCAATCTGAAATAGAGTGGCGATCATTGATGTCACCTGCCCAATCAGCATCAGCAAAGGCATCAAGAGCAGTCGAATTCTGTGGGGAAATACAAATACCATACTGGAATGTTTCTTTAAGGTATAACAGGGTACGCTTAACTTCCTTCCAGTGAAGCACAGAAGGAGAGGTATTGAACTAAAGCTTGTATAATGAATATATGATGTCAGGTTGGGTAAATGAAAGGCTCTGAAGATTACCGAGCACACTTTTGTATTCTTTTCTATCAGTTTTAGGTACTTTGTCATCAACTAGTAGGGTCTCGGATATGTTCATAGGTGATTGAATACCTTTGCATTCTTGTATCTGAGTATCATGTAAAATCTCCTGAATATACTTGGATTGACTGAGAAATAATCCATCAGCATTCCTGTGTACTTCCACGCTTAAGAAATAGTGTAAAAAACTAAGGTACTTAAGATTAAAAAAATTTGAAAGATAGGTAACATGTTGAATGAGTGTTTCATCACTGCCTATGATTATGAGGTAATCGACATAAATCAGAATATAAATAGTGACCCTCATATTGTACAGAACAAAGAGAGAATTATCACACTCAGACATCTTGAACCCCACTCAAATCAAAGAACTAGTCAGTGCATCATATCAGCCTTAGGAGCTGACCGTAGTTCATAAATTGCCTTTTTGAGATAGTTGAATAGTTGGGATGATTCGTGTCTTCATAGCCAAGAGGTTGAGACATATACACGTCTTATTGAATTTTTCCCTGAGGAAAAGCATTGTTGACATCTATTTGATGTAGCGGCCAGTTCACTTGAACAATAACTGTGAGTACTGTTCGAATTGTAGTTAGTTTAATCACCGGACTAAATGTTTTGTGAAAATCAACTCCGGGCCTTTGAGTGAACCCTTTTGCAACTAAACCTGCTTTGTACCTATCAATGGATCCATAAGACTTGGTTTTAATTTGAAACAACCACTTACAAGGGACAATATCTCGGGCATAGTTTGGTGGAATCAAGTCCCAATTCTGATTCTTCGTTAATGCATCAAATTCAGCCTTCATAACATCTCTCCAATATGGAAATTTTTGTGCTTTCTTGAGGGTTACAACCTTCGTAGCATCTTTTCATAGCCTGGAGGTTGAGATATATACACGTCTTCTTGAATCTTTCCCTGAAGAAAAGCATTGTTGATATTTATTTGATGTAGCGGTCAATTCCTCTATACAACAACTGTGAGTACTACTATGAGTACTAGTCGAATGTAGTTGGTTTAACCATCAGACTGAATGTTTTGTGAAAATCAACTCCGGGCCTTTAAGTGAACCCTTTTGCAACTAAACGTGATTTATACTTATCAATGAAGCCATTAGACTTAATTTTAATTCGAAACAACACTTACAAGGGACAATATTTCGGGCATGGTCTGGTGCAACCAAGTCTCAAGTCTGGTTCTTCACTAATGCATCAAATTAGCCTTCATAGCATCTCTCCAATATGGAAATTTTGTGCTTGCTTGTGGGTTACAAGAATAGAGGGTCCTGGTTCATTTGGGTAGTGTAGTCAATGATTTTTCGTCGTTTGAAGATGTTTTGCGATCTCGTTACCACATTATGGTGGTCTATGGGTGGCTAATCCTTGTACTCGGGATTGGCGGACTCAATTTCGTTAGAGGTGATTGTTTGTGGAGAGGGCAATTTGGTGCCATCAGCATTAGCAACTGGCAGCCATTGATGTGAAGGAAAAAAAATTACTCGTTAAAGTATTTGTGGCTCTGATACCATATAAAGACATAGAAATAGAGTAGAAGAACATATATTTGTTTGATAAGACTCCAGTGGAGTTTATATACCGTTGAAATAAATGAAATTAACCTAAACTACCTCCTAGAATGTAGGAACAAATAACTACAGCTAATACAAACTAACGACTAAATAAATTGAACAAACCTAATCCTAATCAACACTGGTACAGTAAAACAATGTTACAGTACTGGCAAAATACTAATGCTAATGCGCTATTACCATGGATTGTTAGAAGGATAGTATGCGGTTACAAGAAGAAAGCATTCATAGTGCCAGGTTTGGATAGTAACACAGTTCTTGTAAAAACAAAAAAGAAAGAAAATTCTCTTTCAAATAATATGCTTATGCATTCTGAATTTCAGGATGGGCGGTGATTACATGTAATTGAAAGATATTTAGCAGCACCTGATCGAATTGTTGGAGAATATCTTCTACCAGGTGGCTACCTCAAATTGCTTGAGTTGGGACTCGAAGGTCAGTAGCTAGCCACTTGTTAGACTTGTGTTATGAGATTCATTTGTTGTTCTGGTTGAACTTTACTTCTCCCTGAATGGCATCCAATAGACTTGGGATTGAGGTGTAGCCGTGTAGATGGTTGATTGATTGATTTGCCATTCTTTCTTGTATACAACTCCATAATTTTTCTTGCTAATTTCAGAATGTGTGGAGAACATTGATGCTCAGCGAGTTTTTGGGTATGCTCTTTTCAAGGATGGCAAAAGCACCCGAATACCGTATTCCCTTGGAGAAATTTCGCGCAGATGTTTCTGGAAGGGGCTTTCACAATGGGCCCTTCATCCAAAGAATGAGAGAAAAAGTTGTGTATTTACCCAAGTATATACCTCCTCTTATTATTTGTTAATGACGTTGTTGGTTGGTGTTATGCTCTTTCACTGATTAATATTTGCTCCTTATCTTTGATTATCTGACAGTGTCAAACTGGAGCAAGGAACAGTCACAACTCTGCTCGAAGAGAAGGGGATCATTAAAGGTGTACAGTACAAAACTAAATCTGGTGAAGAGCTGAAAGCATGTGCACCATTAACCATTGTGTGTGATGGTTGTTTCTCAAACCTGCGACGTACCCTTTGCAACCCAAATGTAAGGGCAGCTATTAAAGTTTTTAATTTTTTTCTTCATGATGAAAGTTGAAAATAACTCAGTAACTGCTTGATTGAAAAGCACGTTTGCACTATCTTTTGTTCCTTTTCTTCTTCTGCAAGTAAGAATTTGTTGAAACGCGCTAAGTAAAACTAGTCGAGTTTGTGTTAATACTAATTGCTCGCTATGGACTTCATTGTTGTTTGTTGGTGTTCCCTTATTATCCTTTTGTCGTGGAGCTCATTGATGCCATCATATTCCACAGGTAGATGTGCCTTCTTATTTTGTTGGTTTGATCCTGTAGAATTTCCAACTTCCACATGCAAACTATGGACATATCTTTTTGGCTGACCCTTTACCTCTCGTGTTCTACCCCATAAGCAGTACTGAGGTCCGCTGTCTGGCTGATGCACCTGGTCAAAGGGTTCCTTTTATTTCCAACGGTGAAATGGCTAAATACTTGAAAACTGTTGTTGGCCCCCAGGCAATGTGGTGATGGAAAATTTTTTTCTCATTGCAGTACCACATAGGTGTATGTTATTACTTCAATTCCATGGCATTCAATTAGTTGTTTACCTTGTTGTTCCAGGTCCCTCCTGAGATACACGATCCATTCATTGCCGCAGTAGATAAAGGAAACATCAGAACAATGTCAAACAGAAGCATGCCTGCTGCTCCTCATCCAACTCGTGGTGCTCTCCTCATGAGTGATGCATTTAATATGCGTAATGCCTTAACTGGTGGAGGGATGACTTTAGCATTATCTGATGTTGTTGTGCTGTGTAATTTTCTCAAACCCCTTCATAATTTCAATGATGCATCGACCCTCTGCAAATATCTTGAGTCCCTTTACACCTTACGTAAGGTATATTTTTTCTATATCTTAAATGTTGCTGATATTATTTGATTGGTAAAGCAAAAAAATATGGGTTAGTCTGCTCCTGAGATGGAATTTCTTGAGCCACCAAGATTAGGAACCACAAAGCTAAAGCAACTCTAATGAAGTCACCTGCTAAAAATCTTAATACCAACGACATGAAAAAGAAACACAAGAAATAAAAAAAATCTAATGATGATGGGAAAAACACTTGACTCGTTAATAGAGTGTGTTAGAATTATCTACAAAGCTACCGCAGCTCTCATGATCTTACATGCTTACAATTTTACATTTACCATCGTTCCTACGATGACTTATTAAGAGAATTTACCCTTACCAATGATGATGTGAAAAAGCTTGGTTCATGAATGATGATTTTCTGATCTACATAATTCTTCTTGAGCATCCAACAGGTTCTTTTAGTTAGATAAATGATTTGACTCTTTTTGTTTCGATATTTGTATATTCAGCCTGTGGCATAGGACTGTCTAATGGGCCGGGCCGGGTCAACCAGGAACCGGCCCCCTCACTTTTACCGGGTTCCGGGCCGGTTACGGGCCGGGTTTGGCCTTAACCGGGCCGGGCCGGGCCGCACAGTAAAAAAATTAAAACCCACCCGGAACCGGCCCACTTAATCCAATCCGGTCAAACCCGCTAAAAACCGGTCAAACCTGGTTAAAAATCGGTCAAACCCGTGTAAAAAATAAATAAAAAATCAAATATACACTATATATACACTCCAATATACACTATATACACTCCAATATACAATATATATTTTTAAAAAAATATATAAAGTATAAACAATTACACATATATACGTACCATTCAATATATAATTATATAGGACTATACGTACTACTTTAAATAAAACATATGCTATAATAGTATAATATATATATATATACACTACAATATGTATATACACTAATTTATAAAGCATATATACACATGTATACATTAAATATACACTTCTATAGAAGATATTAAAATTTTAAATCGTTAAATAAAAAATAATAAAAAACAATGACTAAGGAGTGAATGAATTTGTGGAATTTTATTGATTGCAAAATGATCCAAAATTTATAATTTACATGAATGAAAAATCTATAAATTATGCATCATTTTTTCCAACTCATTCATGTTAATATTAATTGGAACTTGCATAGGATAGTCGAAGTCAACGGGGGCAAAACCATGCATTGGACTATATTCTGCTGAGTTCTCCCGTGAAATCATAATTTCTTCAAGTTTGAGGTCGTCGCTGGGCTCTGGTTCCATTCCTTGGTTTCTTCTTTCTGCTCTAATCCAATCTCTAAGGCAAACTAAAACATTCATTGTGTTGCTTCCCAATGAGTGTCGGTTGTCTCCAAGCTGCTGTCGTCCCTGACTGAAGGCGCTCTCTGATGCAACGGTTGACATTGGAACATTCAAGATATCTCTGGCTAATCTTGAAAGTACAGGATATTGTGATTCATTATTCCTCCACCAATCCAGCGTGTTGATCCGTCGTCTGCGATCCTCTGGTGGCGTCCGCAGATAATATTTCAGCTCTTCCCGATAAGTTGATGTGTAAGCTCTCTCATCCACACTGTTCCAACAATTTAAATCATAAAACGAATCAGGAAAACCACTATGTGCCGGCCTTTTAGAAGATCATGGCTCCTCGGGAGGATGAGGAGCGACAGCTGGACTGATATTTGTAGGTACGGCTGAATCAAATAAATCAGCATAGTGATTATATAATTTTTCTATATAATCCTTTGCATCAGCCGTAGCCGTCCACAAATCAGGTTGTACTTGTTCAGACTCATGGTTAGTATTTATTTCTAAGTTAGCATAAATAAGAGTACTAAAGTGACACATATGATTATATTTCATGCACGGATTTAACATAGCACCAACCAAGTAAATAGGGGAAATCGGGAAGAAATATTTTTTAAACTTCATAAACATAGCGCCAACAGCTTCTTTATAACCTTCTTTATTTTTATATTGTTGGAGCAAACCAGAAATATCGGCTATATATGTCAAAATATTACAAACAGTAGGATAGTAAGCACCGGAAAATTCAATCGTAGCTACATAAAATTTTTCTAAAAACTTAACAAGATCATTAATTACAACCCAATCAGAATTATGTAGCATGCAATCAGCAGAATCAGCAAATGAACCACAATGTTGGTTAAAAACTAGTGTAATAGGAATTCTATATTTATAACAAGTTTTTAAAAATTCATACGTAGAATTCCATCTAGTATCAACTTCCTCAGGCATTAAAATCGGTGTAAGTCCATTTTCTTGACATTTAACTTTAAATTCTTTAATTCTCGATCTACGATTATTTCCTTGAATAAAACCAACGGCAAGACGAATTTTTTCAATATAAACCTCAAAAAAGTCAAGACCATCTTTTACAATTAAATTATATATATGACATGCACACTTAATATGAAAAATTTCAGGAAAGGGCGGAGATAGCGTAGATTTTATTTTTGTTATAGCAGTCTTGTTGTTAGAAGCATTATCAAAAGCAATACATAAAATTTTATTTTCTATACCATAATATCCGGCAATTTTAATAATAGAATCAGCAATAAATTGTCCAGTATGTTTACGATCTTCATCATATAAAAAAGCAAGAATACGTTTTTGCATTATGAAATTACTATCCATCCAATGACAAGTAACGGTTAAATAATCATTTTTATTAACAGCACGACCAAGATCAGAAGTTAATGACAATCTACATTGAATATTTTTTAACAACGTTGATAAATAAAAACAATATTGTGAATGGAGTCTAAAAATATCAGACCGACAAGTAGTTCTAGGAATACCATTAAACATAGGATTATAAATTGCTTGTATATAACGAATAAAAGCATCAGAAGAAGGAAAACTAAAAGGCAAACAACCCACAGCTACCATTTTAGCTATTTCTTCCCTGTCCCTCAATTTATTATACTTTTTCGCTACTTGACCGGTTGTTGGGTCCATTCTAGTTTGCGTTGACCCACTAACATCCCCACCACCTTTTGCAATATTTAACTCTCTTTTGTGATCCTCAGCTATATGTCTCATTAACGTACCCGTACCCCCTTGCTTACCGCCACTTCTATGCTTATATATTTGTTGACAAATATTGCACTGCACCTCAATATCTGATATACGTTCAAAAAATTGCCATGCAATACTAGTTCTTTTACGGGGTTTTGGGGCACTGGGAGGACGGGAAGGGAGATTAACTGATTCAGATCTAACGTTAGCATCTCCTACTGCAGGTGTTTCAGCAATATTTTCATCATCTTCGTCTACATTAACTGCATCTACTTCATTTTCTTCTTCTATACCGTAATTTTCCTGAAATTCTACATAATCCATATCGTGAGCACCTACACCTATTTCTTCCTCAAAAGGTGTATCAAGCGGTACCGGAGACGAAGTCACACGGGTATATCTATTACTTGAACTACCTCTACCTCTAATAATTCGCTTTTTACTACCACTACCGCTTCCGGGACAAAAATTTCTAACACCTTTAGCAGCGAGGTTTTTTAATTTATTCATAATATAAATTAAATTAAACTAAAAATATTCAAAATACACAAATATAATAAAATTAAATATTAAACAATTAATACAATAAATAAAAATTAAACGTAAGAGATGGAACAACAATACCAAATTTTGGAAGTATCCGAAGATTGCGACTTTAGAAACTTCCGCTCGTACTTTGTAAACGAAAAATTAAAAAATTAAAGTGAACACTTTAAGAAATTAAACATATTGAATATATGAGAATTGAGAATTGAGATTTGAGAGAGAATGAGATTTGAGAGAGTGAAAAATTGTGTGAGAAATGATTTGAAGTTGTAGGGTATTTATAGATTTATTTTGGGGATTAAAAAATATTTTTTTTTTTTTAATGAAATGGGCCCAAACTAGCCGTTTGGACCCAAAAACGGTAATATAGCCGTTGGGCCAACGGCTAGTTTGGCCCAAATAATTAATTTTTATTTTTATTTTTGTCGGGCTGGGCCGGTTAATCGGCGGGCCTGGACCGGGTTGGTCCGGGCCGGGTTAACCGGGCCCAGTTTTAAAAAAAAAACAGACCGGGACCCGGACCCATAAAGCCCTAGGGCTTACCGGGCCGGGTCAAACCGATCCGGTTTGCTACGTCGGGCCGGGTCAGTCCAGCCCGTTTGACACCCATACTGTGGCATCTACTCTCAATATAGCGCCGGATGATTTTTATAAGGTGTTTAGTGCTTCACCTGATCAAGTTAGGATTGAGATGCGCCAGGCATGCTTCGACTACTTGAGCCTTGGAGGAGTTTACTCGACAGGACCAATATCTTTGCTTGCTGGCTTAATTAAATCCTCGACCATTCAGTCTTGTTTGTCATTTTTTTCACTGTGTCTATCTATGGTGTCGGACGATTACTACTGCCTTTCCCATCACTCAAACGGATGTGGATCGTTGCCCGACTGATCTCGGTTAGCATCTTTCTTGCTTTGCTTCAATAATTCTGAAATTTTTAAAATATTTTGTTTGCTTTCATGCTGACAATTTCCTATGACTCAAACAGAGTGCATCTGGAATCATTTTCCCTATGACTCTTCCTGCATATTATAGGGCTTCTCCTAAAGTGAGGTTGTAACCACCAAAAACGGAAAATTTTAGTCAAGATCTAAGTCACTCCGACTCTTCACTTTTGGTACCGCACCTGTGTCGACACGACATGGGTGTGGTGTGAGATCTGTATCCTATCTGGTCACAATCGATCTAGGGTATTTTGACCAAAATTGAGTGGTTTATGTAGTGAAAACAAAAGCTAAAGTGAAATCGAAGAAAACAGAATACCTTATCTATAGAAATTTCTATGTTATTGTTTTTCCTTTTATCTCCTTTCAGGATTCTTTTCTTGATCAATATTTTCGCAAGTCCAAATAATATCTCATAGTTTAGTTTTTGTATCTCTATTGTTAGATATTTAAATTATTTTTAGTTGAATCTCAGCACTCGTATCCGGATCCATATCCCAAATCTTAAAATTGAGATTATGAAGGATCCAACCCTAGATACTCATATCTCACACTCACCTCAGAGCCCGAGCAATTTAGATCAAGAATATACCACAAACTGTACTATCAAAAGATTAGTCATACCTTTTGGTCCTAGGTATCAACCCCCTGCCCTCCCTTAATTTCATTGATGGCATTCATTAATTCCAGAAATGAATAAAACTTCTGCAATGTTAGATCATCCCACCAAATCTACATGCCTACGGTAAACTTACAGGCTTCAACCTTTCAACCAAGAAAATAAGACCAAGGCAGATATATAGATATCCCTTTAAACTTACCAGTAAATTTGATTTACTCATTCAAACTACGACTTATTTCGATAAGGCATTTGAACCCATGATAAAACGTTTCTGTTTGATAATTTTGACTCAAATTTTGAAAAAACTTTTCCGCATGTTTTCAAGCACCAATTACGTAGATAAACTTATCACTTAAAAATTTGTTACCTCATTCAATTATGCGCCTTAGCGTCAACAAGCAGTAAAACTTCATGATTGTTTCCATTGATGTTGATGTGTAATTGAAGGAGGAGACTTACTTTATGTGGTTAACTTAATAGGTATTTGAGAATGCACATAGAAACTTTTCTAAAACATGAGTCGAAAGTGCTTAAAAGGAACATTTTACTACGTATTCAAGTGTTCAATTGAAACAAATTATAAATCGAATATCTACATAGAATTTATTACCTAACAAATTTAAGATATTATCGATGTATTCAGCCTAAGATTAATGTTATCACTATCATTAAGCCAGTCACTTAGTTACACATCATGAGTCGTAGGGAGACAGACTGACAGGACATGGACATATATATATATTTGCAAGATCTTGGCATATAATCTTTATTTCGACATACCAATATTTAAACTAAACCTGTCAAATGGGTCGATTTGACCCGACCCACTTAGAAGCTCGGCCCAGTTTGATCCAGCCCGATCAACCTCGGGCTACAAAGCTGTTGGTTTCGGGCTGGGCCAAAATTTTTTTGGATCCAGTTGACTCAGCCCGAAGTCAACCTTGATCAGGCCCGACAATTAACCGGCCCAGTTTTATTTTTAAAAAAAAATGAATTTAGCCGTTTTGAGCCAAAGTAGACGTCGGGCCCAACGGCTATATAGCTGTTTGGAGCCACAAACGGCTCTTTGGCCCTTTTTAAAAAAAAAAAATTGATATAAAAAAAAAATTAAATCCAAAAAAATTCCTATAAATACCCTACACTTTCAAATCATTTTCCATACAATTTTCATTCTCTCAAATCTCATTCTCTCTCAAATATTCTATATATATCCTAAAGTGCTCAATTTTATTTTTTAATTTTGCAATTACAAATACGAGTGAAAGTTTTCTAAAGTCGCAACTTTCGGATGCTTTCAAAATTTGGTATTGTCGTTTCATCTATTACTTTTATTTTTTAGTTAGTTTATTAATTGTTGAATATTTATTTTTATTATTTTTGTGTATTTTGAATTTTTTTTAGTTTGATTTATATTATGGATAAATTAAGAAACCTCGGTAAAAGTGTCAAAAAATTTTGTCCCGAAAGTGGTAGTGGTAGTAAAAAGCGAATTACTGGTGGTAGAGGTAGTTCAAGTAGTAGATATATATGTGTGCCTCGGGTACCGCTTAGTCAACCTTTTGAGGAAGAAGTAGGTGTAGGTGTTCACGATATGAATGATTTAGAAGCTCAGAAAAATTATGGTATAGAAGAAGAAAATGAAGTAGATGCGGTTAATTTAGATGAAGATGATGAAAATATTGGTGAGACACCCGCAGTAGGAAATGCTAATGTTAGATCTGTATCGGTTAATCGTCCTCCCCGTGCCCCAAGAGCTCGTAGAACAACTAGTATTGCATGAAAATTTTTTACACATATAGAAGGAGAAACTAAGGTGCAATGCAATATTTGTCAACAAGTATATGAGTATAAAAGAGGAGGCAATCAAGGGGGTACTGGTACGTTAATGAGACATATAATAGAGAATCACCAAAGAGAGTTATTTATTGCAAAAGGTGGTGAGGCTTTTGGTGGGCCAACAAAAACTAGAATGGACTCAACAACCGGTCGGGTAATTAAGAATTATAATAAATTGAGGGATCGAAAAGAAATAGCAAAAATGGTAGTTGTGGGTTGTTTGTCTTTTACTTTTCCTTCTTCAGGTGCTTTTATTCATTATATTCAAGCAATTTATAATCCTATGTTTAATGGTATTCCTAGAAGTACTTGTTGGGCCAATATTTTTTAAACTTCATTCACAATATGTTTATTATTTATCTACATTGTTAAAAAAATATTCAATTAGAATGGCTCTAACTTCTTATCTTGATCGTGTTGTTAATAGAAATGATTATTTAACCATTACTTGTCACTTAATACATAATAATTTTGTTATGCAAAAACGTATTCTAATTTTTTGTATGATGAAGATCGTAGACATACTGGAGAATTTATTGCTGAATCTATTAGTAAAGTTGTAGAATTTTATGGTATTGGAAGAAAAGTTATATGTATTGCTTTTGATAATGCTTCTAACAACAACACTGCTATTGAAAAGTTAAAAAATGATCTCTCTCTGCCGTTACCTGAAATATTTCATGTTAGGTGTGCTTGTCATAGAATTTAATTGTAAGAGATGGTTTTGAATTTTTTGAGTTTTATATTGAAAAGATCCGACTTGTTGTTGGCTTTATTCAAGAAAATAATCGAAAAAAAAGTGAGAGAATTTAAAATTAAATGTAAACAAAATGAACTTACGCCAATATTTATGCTTATAGAATGTGATATTAGATGGAATGCTACATATGATTATTTAAAAACTTGTCTTGCTTATAAAGTTCCTTTACATTGACTTTTAACCAATTTTGTGGTTCATTTGCTAATTCGGCTGAATGTATGCTAAATGATTCTGATTGGGCTGTAATTGGTGATCTTGTTAAGTTTTTGAAAAAAAATTATATAGCTCCAGTTGAATTTTTCGGTGCTTATTATCCTACTGTTTGTAATATTTTGGTATATTTGGCCGATATTTCTGCTTTGCTCAAAGAATTTAAAAATAAAGAAGGTTACAAACAGGCTATTAGTGCTATGTTTTCTAAATTTAAAAAAAAAAAAATTTCGATTCCCCCTATTTACTTGGTTGGTGCTATACTAAATTCATGTATGAAATTTAATACTATGTGCCACTTTAGTACTCTTATTTATTCTAACTTAAAGATAAATGCTAACAATGATTCTGAAGATGAAGAACAAGAACAATCAGATTTGTTTACGGCTATGAGTGATGCGAACATTTACTTAAAAAATTATATAACCAATATGTCGATTTACTTGATGTAGCTGTACCGACAAATATCACTCCAATTGTCGCTCTTCATGCTCCCAAGGAGCCATCATCTTCTAAAAAAGCAGCACATAGTGGTTTTCCTGATTACTTTTATGATTTAAATGTTTGAAACAACGTTGAGGCGGGAACTTACACAACAACTTCTCAGAAAGAGCTTAAGTATTATTTTCGAACGCCGGTAGAGGATCGTAGACTACGGATCAACCCATTGGATTGGTGGAAGATGAAAGACAATATCTTGTGCTTTCAAGATTAACTAGATATATATTGAATGTTCCAATGTCAACCGTTGCATCGGAGGGCACTTTTAGTCAGGGATGACAATAATTTGGGGACAATCGACACATATTGGGGAGCAATGCTATGAATGTTCTAGTTTGCCTCCGATATTGAATTAGAGCGGAACTAAGAAATCAAGGAATAGAAGTAGAGTCGAAAGACGAACAGAATCTTGAAGAAATCATGATTTCAAGGGAGAACTCAACACAATCAAGTCCAATGCATGGTTTTGCCCACATTAATTTTGACTATCCTATGCCAATTTCCATTAATATTAACATAAATAAGTTGAAAAAAATGATGCAAATTTTATAGATTTTTCATTCATATAAATTATAAATTTTGGATCATTTTGCAATCAATAAAATACAATATTCATTCATTCCTTACTTTATAATTTTTTTCATTTAAATTGAATTTCTAGTTTGAATTAAATACTTAGTTTTAATATATTACTAATTTACTATCAAACTTTACACTAAGTAATAGACAATTAAACATGACAAACATATATACACATAATGAAAAAATAAATTTCTTAAGTTGAAAACCTCTAGTATTATTATATTAAGTAGCATATTTTCTATAGTCTCTAAATTATATATATTTAATATTTTAACGTGTACATATAGTGTATATAGGTTGTATGTATATCGTTTCAACTTTCAAGTGATATTTTAAGTAGTATATATTCTACATATATGTGTACATATTTTTTATATATTAAAATAACATATATTTAATGTGTATATATTTTTAAAGTAGTATAATATGTAGTGTATATATGACTATATGTTATATGTGTATATATTTTCTAAAGTATTATGTATATACTATATATTGTATGTATACTATTTAAAGTAATACATATATTGTATGGTACGTATATATGTATATATATTTTCAATAGATTCTGAAGTAGTATATATTTAACGTAGATGTGTATATTTTTTCTAAAGTAAAATGTATATAGTGTATATACGTTGTATGTATATTATTTAAAGTAGTACATATATTGTATTATATTTCTACGTATATGTGTGTATATATTTTCAATAGACTCTAAAGCAGTATATATTTAATGTATACATGTGTATATGTTTTCTATAGTAGTATGTACATAGCATATATATGTTGTATGTATATTATTTAAAGTAGTACATATATTGTATGGTATGTATATATGTGTATATATTTTCAATAGATTCTGAAGTAGTATATATTTAACGTATACATGTGTATATGTTTTCTAAAGTAGTATGTATATAGTGTATATACATTGTATGTATTTTATTTAAAGTAGTACATATATTGTATGGTACGTATATATGTGTATATATTTTCAATAGACTCGAAAATAATATATATTTAATGTATACATGTGTATATGTTTTCTAAAGTAGTATGTATATAGTGTATATATGTTGTATGTATATTATTTGAAGTAGTACATATATATTGTATGGTACGTATATATGTGTATATATTTTCAATAGATTCTAAAAAATTATATATTTAACGTATACATGTGTATATGTTTTCTATAGCAGTATGTATATAGTGTATATATGCTGTATGTATATTATTTAAAGTAGTACATAACTACATATAGTGTATGCTACGTATATATGTGTATATATTTTGATTAGACTCTAAAGTAGTATATATTTAACGTATACATGTGTATATGTTTTCTAAAGTAGTATGTATATAGTGTATATATGTTGTATGTATATTATTTAAAGTAGTACATATATTGTATTATATTTCTACGTATATATGTGTATATATTTTCAATAGACTCTAAAGTAGTGTATATACTTCCTCCGCTTCGGAATAAATGAATTGTTTGGGTATTTATTGGTGTTTCAAAATAAGTGAATCATTGATTTTTTTTTCAAAATTACCCGTATGATTTGACAAGCAAAAGAGGGGTGAATCTAAAAGATAGACCCAAATTAGGGAGGCTTTCAAATTTTAGTCCCAAATAAAAAAGTTTTCTTAAAATAGCCTTTACCTTTTAACTAATATTTTTTTGAACAAAATTGCCCCTGATCAATGGAGTAAATTACATAAATATCCTCGTAATGGATAACAATTTCATATTTATATCTTTCAACTTTTATTTTTTTCTTTTTAATTTTACTTTAATTTTTATTTTTATTTTCTCTTTTTATTTTTAATTTTCTCAACCCTTAATTTTTTCCTTTTTTCCTCTCAACTTCTTTTTTTCTTCTTTTTTATTTTACATTATTTTTTTTATTTTTTGTAATTTTTTTTTGCTTTTTTTTTTTTTAAATTTTTCTCAACCCTTACTTTTTTTCTTTACACCTTTCAACGTCTACTTTTATAAAAAAAAATTATTTATTCGTTGATTTTTATTTTTAAATTTTTCTCGCCCTTTATTTTTATTTAATCTTTCCTTTTTTTATCAACCTTTATTTTTTTCCTATTCTCTCGCAACTTCTACATTTTCTTTGATTTGTTTTTTAATATTTTTCTTTATTTTCTTCTTTTTCGAAATTTTTATTATTTTTATTCTTTTCTTCGATTTCTTCCATTCAAGTTACAGCTCTTGAGCAAGAGTTGGCACTATCACATTATAAAGGCAAGACTTACGACTTTCAAACAATAAGCTACGTTTCATGGGCAAGAGATAACACTACTACATTGTAGAGGCAAGACTTATGACTTTCAAACAACAAGTTATGTTTCATTGGCAAGAGTTGACACTACCACACTGTATTTTATTTTATGAGATGTTTTATAACTCTTACCTTAGAGGCAAGACTTAGCTTAGGAACTTTCAAACAACAAATTATACCTCACGGGCAAGTGTTGGCTCTACCACGTTATGTTTTCATTTATGAGATGTTCTACAACTATTGCCTTAAAGGCAAGATTTGGTTCAAGGACTTTCAAACTACAAATTATGCCCCACGGGAAAGAGTTGACTCTACCACATTATATTTTCATTTATGAGATATTCTTCAACTATTGTCTTAGAGGCAAGACTTGGCTCAAGGACTTTCAAACAATAAATTATGACCCACAGGCAAGAGCTGACTCTACCACGTTATGTTTTCATTTATGAGATATTTTACAACTATTTTCTTAGAGGCAAGACTTAGCTCAAGGACTTTCAAACAACAAATTATGCTCCACGAGCAAGAGTTGACTCTACTACATTATGTTTTCATTTATGAGATGTTCTACAACTATTGTCTTAGAGGCAATACTTAGCTCAAGGACTTTCAAACAACAAATTATGCCCCATGGGCAAGAGTTGACTCTACCACGTTATGTTTTCATTTATGAAATATTCTACAACTATTGTCTTAGAAGCAAGACTTAGCTCAAGGGCCTTCAAACAACAAATTATGCCCTACGGGCAAGAGTTGACTTTACCACGTTATGTTTTCATTTAGGAGATATTCTACAACTATTGCATTAGAGGAAAGACTTAATTAGCTCAAGGACTTTCAAACTACAAATTATGTCCCACGGGTAAGAGTTGACTCTACCACGTTATGTTTTCATTTATGAGATATTCTACAACTATTGCCTTAGAGGCAAGATTTAGGTCAAGGACTTTCAAACTACAATTTATGCCCCACGGACAAAAGTTGGCACTACCACATTATGTTTTCATTTATGAGATGTTCTACAACTCTTTCCTTAGAGGCAAGACTTAACTCAAAGACTTTCAAACTACAAATTATGCCCCACGGACATGAGTTGATACTACCATGTTATGTCTTCATTTATGGGATGTTCTACAACTCTTGCCTTAGAGGCAAGACTTAGCTCAAGGACTTTTAAAGAATAAATTATGCCCCACGGGTAAGAGTTGACTTTACCACGTTATGTTTTCATTTATGAGATGTTCTACAACTATTGTCTTAGAGGCAAGACTTAATTAGCTCAAGGACTTTCAAACTACAAATTATGCCCTACGGGCAATAGTTGACTCTACCACATTATGTCTTTATTTATGAGATATTCTACAACTATTGCCTTAGAGGCAAGATTTAGCTCAAGGACTTTCAAACTATAAATTATGCCCCACGGACAAAAGTTGACACTACCACGTCATGTCTTCTTTTATGAGATGCTCTACAACTCTTGTCTTAGAGGCAAGACTTAGCTCAAAGACTTTCAAACTACAAATTATGCCCCACGGGCATGAGTTGACACTACCATGTTATGTCTTCATTTATGGGATATTCTACAACTCTTGCCTTAGAGGCAAGACTTAGCTCAAGGACTTTCAAATAATAAATTATGTCTCACGGGCAAGAGTTGACACTACCACGTTATGTCTTCATTTATGGGATGTTTTACAACTCTTGCCTTAGTGGCAAGATTTTGCTCAAAGTCTTTCAAATAATAAATTATGCCCCAGGGTAAGAGTTGACACTACCACATTATGTCTTTATTTATGAGATATTCTACAACTCTCGCTTTAGAGACACGACTTATCTCAAGAATTTTCAAAGAACTTTGTAACAACAATTCATGCCCTTAAATTTGCTTTGATGTCAAAAAAAGGAAGATCCCTTTGCGGATTATTCAATTTTTTATTTATTAGCAAAATATAATAGAGGTTGAGAAACAAAAAAAGCGATTAAACAAAATAGAGAAATAAAAAAAATATTGAGAAAAAAAAGGAAAGAAAAAACATAAAGATCAAGAAAAAAAGCGAAGAATTAAAAAAATTGAGAAAAATAAAAATGAGAGAAAAAATAAAAATAAAGTTTGAAAAAAAATGAGGGGAAAAAAGAGAACTGAAAAAAAAAGCGATCAAACAAAATAGAGAAATAAAAAAAAGTGAGAAAAAAAAAAGACAAGAAAAAAATAAAGATTAAGAAAAAAACGAAGAATTAAAAAAATTGAGAAAACAAAAAATAAGAGGAAAAAATAAAAATAAAGTTTGAGGAAAATGAGGGAAAAAAAAGAAAACTGATAAAAACCAAAAATAAAAGAACAATAAAGGTTAAAGATAAATGAATAAAAAAAAGGAAAAAAATAGATAATGCTTGAAAAAAAAATAAGAGAAAAAAAATAAAGGTTGAGACCAATGAATTAAAACATGAAAGTAAAATTAAAATAAAAAATAAAAAATGAAAATAATAAAATTAAAGAAAAAAATTAAAAAGTAAAAATAATAAAAAATAGAATAATAAATTAAAGGAAAAAATAAAAAGTCAAAATAATAAAAAATAAATATTGAGAGACAAATAAGTATGAAAAGTTTTAAAAATATATTTGAGGTGTAGAGGGGTAAAATAGTACTTGTATTATATTTAAAAAGTAAGGAAGATTATTCTTTAAAGATATTTTTTATTAGGGTCAAATATCTAAAGCTATCCATATTTGGTTCTGTGACATGCAATTTTCTGGCAAAAAAGACTGCAACCAATAGCATTACCAAGGTCAGCTCTTTTTTTTTTTTTTTTTGGGTAAAAGAGACTTCAAGGGTAAAAATAGAAATTTATGTTAAATTTATGTCTTTGATACTTTTTTTAATCTGTGTGTCAAAATTCAACAATTCATTTATTTCGAAACGGAGGGAGTATTTAACGTATACATGTGTATATGTAATTATGTATTCAAATTTTCAAAAGCAATATATATATAGTGTATGCATGTTGTATGTATATTATTTAAAGTAGTACATATATTATATCGTACGTATATATGTGTACATATTTTGTATACACTCTAATGTAGTATATATATTTAATGTATAATCGTATACATGTGTATATATTTTCTAATGTAGTATATATATAGTGTATATATGTTGTGTGTATATTGTTTAACGTATTTAAAATGTATATAGATGGTATATATAGTGTGTATTGAAAAATAAACTTTTAATTTCGTTTTTTTAATGTTTGACCGGTTTTGACCGGGTTTGACCGGTAAACCCTTAATGGGCCGGTCCCCGTTTGTTTTTTGAAAAAATACTGTTGGGTTCGAAACCGGACCGATCCACAAACCGGAAAAATAATATGGGCCGAATCCGGGTTGACCCGGCCCGGCCGCGTTGACAGACTTAACTTGAACTAGTATCTTCATCAACATTTTGGATCATGCATTCATAAAGATAATATATCTTTTTTTCTGACCAACCTCCCGAAGGATCAATAGTGTTTTTATTATTTTTCAAGCGCGTGACTCGAATTTTCAATCTATCGATTTATACGGTGGATGTTCACAACCACCACTTTTCAAATGAAAAATAAATATGTATTGGAAATGAGACAATTCTATTTTTGCAAACATCCAAAATTAGCATCCCAAAAACTTGTGGTAACCACTTTCTCCATGATGTGAACATAAGTACAAAAAAAGTTCAATTCTTTCAATCAAACAAGAGAAGAATAAGCTAAATTGTTGTTTGGAATTGTATGTTTCCTGGCTGACAAAAGTGGCAGAATATTTTGAAAATGTGTATATGAATTATGAGGAGTAGTTGCGTATAAGTAGGCAAAATATGTCTCTTTTACTTCTTTAAAAACTCTTCCACGTTATGCCTTAAAATGCCATAATAATCAACTTTGTAATTTCCTGGTTGACAATATATTTCATTTTCTAATTTGCCTTGATAATTACAGCCACTAAATTTTGAAGTCCTTATCAATGTCTTATCTTGAAATAATTTACGTATTAACGTAGAATCTGGCAAAGTTACGTAGCTCACAACTCGTTTTGAATGACATTACACGTGTCTTTTAACATTTCTTCATATGTTGCAGGAGATGTTGAAGTTTTATTCTTTTATGAACCAATTGTCCCATATTGAAAAAATAGAGAAATGCTAAGGAGTTTATAGGCCAAATGAATTCTCCCACCTATCAAGCTAGTCTTTTGGGTTGAGCTTTCTTGTTTGGTTTATTACATTGGTGCTTTCATTGAAAGTTTCACACGTTGGGCCGTGACTCAGAGTGGTGGCCTGGACCCAAGAGGGGTGCCAACCGTGACCAACGAGGATCGATCCACGCGTGGAGCCGCAACTCAGAGTAGTGGCCTGAACCTAAGAGGGGTGTCAGCCGTGACCAACGAGGTCGTTGGTTCTCAAGCGGATGCGATTGTTATGAACCAATTATCCTGATAAAATAGAGAAATGCTAAGCGGTTTATAGGTCAATTGTCTCACATTGGAAACATAGAGAAATGCTAAGTGTACAAACACAAATTAGGGATTTGTATATGAATCCGAAATTAGAAAATTATGTATGAGAAGTGTATCAATAGCTATTTAACGTATATATGTAAGAGAAAAAGACATGTAAAATCCCTCTTTTTTAATTTAAAATTAAAAAGGCACTTTCAATTATTATTATCATAGTTTATTTTAAGTATAATGGCAGTACTTTTGAATCAAATTGTTTACATTATATATATGTCAAGATCTTTTTGTGGATATAAACAGTGTTTCAACTAATTAAAGGCATGCTAGCGGACTAATTAGCTGGACTAAACACGTGGTTGACACGACATAACACTGCTGATATTAATGAGTAGTAATCAACAACTAACAAGTTGATATTTTTTCTCACAATTTATTTATTAGTATCATAAGATATAATTAAGCATGCACTGATCACTTGACTAACAAAAAGGTGAATTAAAAATTTGAAGTTTATGAGCTTTTATGATATCTTTGAGTTAAAAAAATATAGTGATAATTGAGTCCATAATCAGATATTTTAAAATATTTAATAACTCTTTGATACATATAAATAATCTAGACAAAAACTACTTAATTCCGGGAAAACCTCATATGATTCACCGAATTCGCCTCTGTCGAGATGTTATGTGTGTAATTTAATTTTGATACAAAAACAAGACTAAACAATGCTTACTTGGCTTGTGAGTTGTAATTAACTTAAAATGTTGAACCTTATTACTCCAATCTTTTTGTTCCATTTTTTGCTTCTCACTTTTCTTTTTTGTCTATTGAAAAAGAAATGGCATTTTTCCATTTCGGAAATAATTGAATTTTTTTAATGATATAATTTCATAGTAGTAACAAATTTCAATTTTTTTTTCTTTTTACTATTTTGTGTAGTTAAATACCACATAAAAAAAGTGGGCAAAAAGATTGATGAGTTTAAAATTTTATAAATAAATAATGGTGTCTGAATCGCCTCGAATGATATGAGCCGCATGTAACGGAATTCAATCAAATCACACGTACAAAGGATTATGTGGTATTCTATCTGGCTACATGATAAAACACACTAGTGAACCTTCAATGTCCACCATTAGTTTCGCTATTTGGACATATTCCTTCAGGCTTCAACATTCATATTTGAGGATGGAATATAGTTATTGCAACTATTTACGTCTTCTAGCGGCACCGGCGAGTAAAAACTCGAATGTTGAGGATGTACATTTAGATATCTCAACATGATTTTAATTGGCAACTAAATACGTTAACTCAATATTCGATCCTGATGTGACACATAAATTTAAAGATTTTTAGATAACACTTAGTAAGATGAAATATTCAACTGACCAGCAAAGACGAGTTGTTTACTTGATAACTTAGGCCAAGTTTATTTATCATAAACTTGATTCTCTCATGCACCTTACATATCACGAGAGTATTAATACATCGGATTATTCTTTATATTATTTATGTATTTATAATTTTCAAAAATAATTATTATTTACGATAAAATTAAAATTATAATTAGTTTTGTAGACATCTTACGTAAAAAAATTAATGCGAACATACAATTAATCAAACTTTATCACTAATAATTAATGCATTTTAATATTGCAAACTGATATAATTTAATAATAATTGATCTTATTGATATTGAAGGGGTTACAGCTGTATATATAGAGAACTGAAGAATAATTAATTACAGAATAACCCAGATGTATTTAATAATTATATATGTAGTCTATTATCCCCCGCAAGCTGATCAACGGTAACGAGGGGCAGCTTGGAGCAGAGATACTGAAAAGGCTATAACGGAAGAGGCTTGGTGAGAATATCAGCAAGCTGGTCAGTAGATGGGACATAGTGCGTGGCCATCGTTCCTGCAAGTACCTCATCGCGAACAAAGTGACAGTCGGACCCAACATGCTTCATACGATCATGAAGGACTGGAATTTTGGTAACACAAATAGTGGACTGATTGTCACAATAAATCTGTGGTTTCGTCGGGGGAATGCCAAGTGCATCTGTAAGGTATCGTAACCACATGGCTTCAGCAACACCCGCAGCCATGGCACGATATTCTGCTTCTGTGGAGGAACGGGACACTCGCGTTTGCTTCTTGGTGCACCAGGAAATCAGATTCGGTCCCATCATAACAATATATCCAGTAGTGGACTTCCGATCATCTTTGTCGTTAGCCCAATCCGAATCAGAAAAAACAGATATATCAAACGAGCCCTTTTGAAATAAAATTCCACATTGAAGAGTACCTTTAAGATAGCGCAGAATGCGTTTCAAGGCCTGAAAGTGTTGTTCTGTGGGAGCATGCATTGATTGGGAGACTCGATTGACTGCATATTGGATGTCCGGACGAGTAACAACAAGATAATGAAGTCCACCGACGAGGCTCCGATATAGTGTAGGATCGGCAAAGGGAGTATTCGGCCCTGGGGATTGGCGGACTGCCATGGGAGTGACCGCGGGTTTGCAGTCTGTCATTCCAGCTCGATTTAGAAGTTCAAGGGTATATTTTTTCTGATGCATCAATATGGTTCCCGATTTGCGGATGAGTTCGAGGCCAAGAAAGAACTCCAGAGGACCGAGGTCCTTAAGTTTGAAGTCACGATGCATAGCCTCAGTAATTTCAGTGATGAGTGATGACGAGCTGCCTGTAATAACAATATCATCCACATAGATAAGAATGATGACTGTCCCTCGAGAACAGTGAAGGGTGAAAAGGCTGTTGTCATGATGGTAGGTGCGAAAACCAAGACCCTGCAGAAAAGTAGAGAGGCGTGTGTACCAGGCACGTGGGGCCTGTTTCAGGCCATACAGTGATTTGCGAAGCTTGCAAACATAGTGAGGACGGTTGGGATTAACATATCCCGGTGGCTGAACCATATAGATGTCTTCCTCAAGATGACCATGAAGAAAGGCATTGCTGACGTCTAACTGATGAAGCGGCCAATCATAGTGAAGAGCAAGAGACAAGACCAGACGAATAGTCTGTTGCTTAACAACAGGGCTGAAGGTCTCCTTATAATCCACACCATACTCCTGATGATACCCTTTTGCAACTAGACGTGCTTTATAGCGAGAAAGAGATCCATCTGAATTTCGTTTGATGCGAAACACCCATTTGCACCCAATAGACTTTCGGTTACTAGGCAGAGGTACCAAATCCCATGTACGTTGTTCATTCAGAGCCTGAAATTTCTCATCCATAGCTTGGCACCAGAAACTATTTTTGGAGGCTTGGTTGTAGGTAGTAGGCTCAGTTATGGGATGTGCATCAAAGGGTATTTGAGTGTGGTAGACTTTGGGTTTGAAGGTACCGGCCTTGGCTCGGGTTGTCATAGGGTGAGTGTTGAGTGGAGGGTGATTAGGAAGGGGTGGTGGAGTTGTATGATGTGTGGACGGGGGTTGGGTGGGGCTGCCGTGGGAGCTGGGATGTGCAGCGGTGTATGGGGTGGCTGTATGTGTGTTAGGAGTATGATGTAGGGAAGTGGTGGGTTGTGTGGCAGTTGGCTGGGTGTTCGGGTGGGGGGTTTGGGGGTTCGGGTGGGTGGGTGGTTGGTTCGAGTGGGTAGTGGCGTAGTGGGGTACCGGGTTAGGTGCCGAGTGAGCCGGAGCATGAGCGTGTGAAAAGGACGAAAATAATGGCACAATGCCAAGTGGATTGGGGGAGTATGGAGTAGAGGAAAAACTTGTGTAAGGAAATTGTTCCTCCACAAAACGAACATGACGGGAAACATATGTTTTCTGAGATACAGGATCGAAACATTTGAAACCTTTGATAGTGGGATGATAGCCTAGAAAGACACAAGGGGTGGACCGAGGTTGAAGTTTATGTTGAGTGTGTGGACGCAACCAGGGATAAACCAGACACCCAAACGGGCGGAGATGGATGTAGTCGGGTGGATGATTGTAGAGATGGGCATATGGAGTGGAGTTGGAGAGAGTGTGAGTGGGCATGCGATTTATGAGGTAGTTGGCAGTAGCAAGAGCATCAACCCAAAAGGAAACAGGTAAGGTGGAATCATGGAGGAGCGCAACAACTGTTTCTATTAGGTGACGGTGTTTGCGCTCAGCAACGCCATTTTGTTCAGGGGTATATGGACATGAAGTGTGATGAAGAGCCCCTAGACTTTGAAGAAAAACACCAAATGCATTGTTGACAAATTCTTTGCCATTATCACTTCGAAAAATTTTGATTTTGGCATTAAATTGATTTTGAACCATTCGGTCAAAGTTGACAAAAACAGTATAAGCTTCGGATTTAAATTTCAGAGGATAAAGCCAAGTGAATTTACTGTAATCATCAACAAAACAGATATAATAACGAAAACCTTGAACAGAAGGAACTGAGGTTGGACCCCAAACATCAGAATGAATTAATTGAAATGGCGCAGTGGCCTTGTGTTCAGACAGTGAAAAAGGTAAACGACAAGATTTAGACACTGAACAGGACTCGCAATGTAATTTCCCTGAAAAATTAAAACCTAAGGAAGATAAAATGGATTTGGTGATGACGGATGATGGGTGCCCAAGCCGGCGATGCCAGGTGGACGAGAGAATGGCTTGACTCACAACAGACGGAGACCTGGATGGAAGAGTGTATAGCCCATGCTCACAGCGGCCCGTGTACCGCACCCGGTTCGTGGTATTGTCCACTAGCTGGAAATTAGTGTCATTAAAAATGAGGGTGCAGTTATTTTCTTTAGTAAAACGATAAATAGATAAAAGATTGGATGTGAGGGAAGGGACGTGGTGAAGGGTTGAGAGATGAAATTTACCATTTGGGGTATAGACATACCCAGAGCCGGTGTTTGTGATGGGAAGGGATTGACCATTGCCTACTGTAATAGTTTCTGAGCCATGATACGGATGAGGAGCTTGAAGTTGTGAATAATCCGACGTCACATGGGTGTTAGCACCTGTGTCTAGATACCAATCGCCAGATTGAGCGTTTGTGGACGCATGCATCGCCCTTGATCCGCCAGACTGGCGATTTACATTCTGCGAGTCATCATAACGATACCAGCAATTAGCCGCAGAATGGCCCCGTTTAGCACAAATTTGGCACGTCGGAAGATCTCGTGTGGGCCCCCGCTGGTTTCCTCGTCCCTGTCCGCGGCCTGACTGGAAGCCGTCCCTCGGTGGAGGCCCGCCTCTGCCTTGCTGCCCGGCGTTCCGACGGTCACCGCCGCCGCTGCCTCGCCCTTGGTTACGGCGATCGTCACCGCGACCCCTGGCCGAGCCCCCGCTGCCAGCCGAGTAAAGAGCCGTGACGCTAGGGGTGGAACTGGCTTCTCCGAGCAGTAATTTGTGTTCCATGTCTAGATTCAATTCTTCTGCATTAAGCCATCCAGACAGTTGATTCAGAGTGATTTCGACAGGTGAGAGGCGAATATGCTGTTTGAGAGAGGAATAGCCAGACGAAAGACCACGTATCACGGCATTCACCACGTCTCGTTCAGGAATAATCTCGTTCACAGCATCTAGGTCAGACAGAATAGAGGCCACATCATCAAGGTATTGAGTCATCGTCTTCGTTCCCTTCCGAAGAGTATGCAATCTGTCACGCAACTGAAAAATATGAGCCGTGGACACAGAGTTGTACCTTGTGGCTAGTGCGTCCCAAAGTGAAGCCGATGTGAGAAAACCCCGGGCGTGTTTGTGCACAGAGGGGCTAATAACGGCGAGAAGACAGGCTCAGATCTGAGTGTCTACGATCATCCACGGAAGGTAGTCGGGATTTGGGAGCATGACGCCGTCCTCCTCGGCTGTCTCGGGCGGCGGCTTCTCCGCACCGTCAATCCATTCGAGCAGCAAGTTGGCTGCGAGGGCGGTGCGGACGTTAAGTGCCCAGGCCGGGTAGTTGTTGTCATATAATTTTTCGGGGATGAGATTGTGGAGATTCCTGAGCAGTAATTTTACTCCAAACGGTAAATTTGACAGAGGATCAACAACCTTGTCCATGGCGCCGACCTACGGCGGAGGAGGGAGGCCGTACGGCGTGGTGTAGACGGTGGCGGCGGCGCACACACGTCGGAAAAGAGGAGAGATTAGGGTTTGGGCGGAAGAAGAAACCCTAGCTTTGATACCATGATATAATTTAATAATAATTGATCTTATTGATATTGAAGGGGTTACAGCTGTATATATAGAGAACTGAAGAATAATTAATTACAGAATAACCCAGATATATTTAATAATTATATATGTAGTCTATTACAAACACCAAGTTTAAAATGAACAGCTAGTGGAATATACTATCACAGGATAAATAAATAAGTAAGACTAGGAATATTGAAAAAGCTACATATTCTAATTAATGTGAACAAAATTATAAATATTTGCTTTAGTTAAAGTTACGTACACCAATCAAAATCAAAGTGGGACATGACAGTTATAAGTCGGTATTGGCAGCCAAACCCCTCTGGATTCCACGTGGCACTTCCGTCGGGCCCGCAAATCTACATTTTTCACTACGTGAATCATACTACAAAAATTAATTAAATATTCCACCAAAGGAGTGTTTGGTTGGAAAAATACTCTCTTCGTTTTAATTTGTACTATAATTTATGACTTAATACATAATTTAAGAAAGAAAAGAAATTTTTTGAAATTAATGGCCTAAATTAAATTATATATGTGTGATTAAAAATTATTTCATTAAGAGAAAAATGAGTATTTTAAAATTAAATTATAACTAAATTTTAAAATATGTCACATTTTTTAAATTGACTAAAAAAATGTTTCACATAAATCAAAGAAAAAAAAAGTAATAGATCAGAATATTTTTATGAAATTATTTTTATCCTATCTTTCAACATGGGACTAAATAAAACCCACTAGCAAATGCAGTATAACATAATCTATCACATATTGGATAATTACCTCATCATTTAATATAAATACCAAGATAAAATAATTTCTAAATTTGCTAATGTTTCACAAAATATAAATAAAATTAATTTCAAATTTTATTTCGAAATTATTATATTTATCACACCACAAATGATCGCAACAAGTTCGTTTAATACATGAAATAAATAAAAATATTTTATAAGATTATTTTATCACATCTCCATATGATATAGTAATTTTACTATTTTAATACAAATAATGTAATAAAATAATTCAAATTAATTACTCCTCTTCAATTTATATGACTCATTTTTTTTAATCAATCAAAAACAAAAATGACACATTTTTATATTTAATAACAATTTAATATTAAAATACTTATTTAATCATTAATAAAATGATTTATAATCATATAATTTTCTTAGATTTATTTTAAACAATAAATTTCAAAAATAGTATCAAACACTTTTTTTTTTGTTTCTCATTCGGTGCCTGTATTGGACCCCAATTAATTCAAACGCATTGCAGAGCCTATTAAGATGACAACGCTCCCAACAGAGTTTTCTTCCTACCTAAAATCAAATCGTCGACCTCTAATTAAAACTAGAACTGTATTAAACACCATACCAAATCATCAACTCATCTTATCCTAAACGCTAATAAGATTAATCTCAAATTTTATTAGCTAAATTATTATTATGCTCATCACGTCACGTATAAAAGGAGTAAAATAGTCAAAGATAGTCATTCACAACCGACGCGCCTCATGATAAACTAGAACAAACACATTTACCCTACGCGCCTCCCCTATTCTACTCCTACTACTATACCTTCTTCAAAAATATTAGTAGTAAATTTTAGCAGCTCATTTTTTTCTGTAAAAGCAATTGCAAATTTCAAAAGCAATAATTTTTAAAATTTTCTAAGGGCTTTTTAGTCTTAAAAATTTGTTTATCTTTTTGTATACTCCTTTTTTTCTCTGTGTGAAGTAAAAGCAATTGATTTTTTTGTTAGCTTTTAAGTAGAAATTGTTACTTTTTTTTTTTTTTTTGTGCTTGGATTTATCATATTGGAGAAGTTATCAATTTCCGGTGATTCAATTATAGTAAGTTTTCGTTGTTCCTTTTTTTTTTTTTTTTTTTTGAATTGAGTTGTTTATAGTTTTTTTTCTGTTTTGTGTGATGAATTTTAGTTGTTTATGTTGCTTTTTTGCTTAAGTTTTATTGTAGTAGCTCTGAATTGGTGTTAATGGGAATTGGATTTGAACTGTATGAAGTGATTTCTGCATATATTTGATTGTTGCTTAAGTTTTATTGTAGGGGGCATTAGGCCATGAAAATTTTGTACTTATTCTCCATTTGAACTATGGAAAACACGTTTGGCAATAAAATTGAATTTCAGAAATTTGAAAATCACTACGAAAAGTTGTTTTCGCTTCAAATTACTCTCACAAATTCCAAAATTACTCCAATTTGTATGCGTGGCTAAACACAACTCCAATTTTCAAATCTCATTTTTCACTTTGAAAACAGAAGTATATTCTCAAATACTCTGAATAGTTTTCATGGCCAAACGCCTCCCTAGTGTTTTTGCCTCCATTTGAGCTTGACAACTCGTGATTCTCAATCCACTTTATTGACCACTAGGTCACGCCCTTGAGTTCAGTGGTATTTTACCTTTACTACTATGCTAGTGTAGCCGCTGCCATAAAATGAAGTTTTAGTATAGTTCATTAAGCAAGTAGTATATTTTTGGGTTTATGAAGTAATGTAGTGTTGATTTGTGGTTCCTCATTACCGAACAATTTGTTGATAGAAGAGGACCTCTTTCTGCACGTCACATGACTAATTCTTGAACTTATGGGAAGTTTTTATCTCTAGTTCTGTCATATTTCTGAAAAAGGAAACACTTGAGCTATAACATTTACTTTTGCAGTTTGTGGACTTCAAACGCAGCTGGTTCTCTGGCTTTAGGGAATGTCTGCTCTTAGTTATTGATTGACGTTGCTGGCTTATTTGGAAGACGGGGATGAAGCTATCTGCACTCTTGACTTCTGCTGGAGTTAATATTGCAGTCTGTGTGGTGCTGTTCACTTTGTATTCCTTATTAAGGAAACAACCGACTTTTGTAAATGTCTACTTTAGCCAGAGGTTTGCTCGGGTACGAACAAGACAGCTCGGTGGCTTTAACTTTGAGCGATTTGTTCCTTCTCCTAGTTGGATCTTAAAGGCATGGGAAGCATCTGATGAAGAAATAGTTGCTGCCGGGGGTTTGGATGCATTCGTGTTGGTGCGGATGATTGTTTTCAGGTGAAACGAACTTTCCTCATTGTACTAATTACTTCCTCTTCTATTTTTGCTGAAAAGTCAATGTAGCGCGTGGAATTCAGAGTTAGCAACATTATTCTTTGCTCAACTTTGTTCACGTTTCAACTGAAGTTCAGTAATTTTTAATGAATATTTCATCAAGCTGAGGAATTCCAGTGGAAAGATGTCTACTTGTTGCTGAAAATATTTGTTGCTTGTTGCCATGGCCTAATTTTAAATAGAGTGTTTCCAATATAAAGGTGTAAGGATGTATAGCATATGTTAAATGGTGAATTTGTCCTAGAAAGTATGTTGTACGCCTGTCTTTACTCTTATCTATGTGGGGTCTATGTACCATTAGTCTTACAAGTGCACTTACCTTTTCCTGCTGCTTATTGTGGACAGTTGCCGAATATTCTCCATTGCAACAACTCTAGGCCTTTTCCTCGTGGTGCCTCTTAATTATTTTGGTCAGGATATTCGGCGTCAGCAAATTCCAGCCGAGTCTTTGGAGGTATTCACCATTGTGAACGTTGAGCCAGGGTCAAGATGGTATGAAACATGTATAAGTTTGCTGCTAATTATTTGAATACAACAACAACATACCCAGTGAAATCCCACAAAGTGGGGTCTGGGGAGGGTAGAGTGTACGCAGACCTTACCTTTACCTTTTGAATGTAGATAACTAATCTATTCTCTTCTAAATAGACGTACACAGATGCATAATGCAAATAGTGATTTTGTTCCTTACGAAATAGAAAGCATTTGTCTTTGCCTTGTGTCCAATAATCTGGAAATGCCAAGTTTATCCTTTCAGCATTTGCATCTGAAGTTAATGTTAAGCACTTCCCCCTCCCCCCCCCAAAAAAAAATGGCACATTTCTATAATTAGCCTTAAAATTCCACTGTTACCCTTAATAAAATGGTGTAGAGCCACACAAATATGTAAGGTTTGTTTTAAATCACAAATTTCCAAAGTCTTTCTTTCTTAAACTTTGTGCCAAGTCAAATGGTACCACATAAATTGGGACTGGGGGAGTATGAAAGAGATCGACTTGTAAGTTTACCTGAATTCTGTTTTTCACAGATAAACTGTGTGTTAATCACATTATATCTTGATTTATTGAGCTTCTTTTCCATCAAAGTTTACTTTTCACTTAAATTTGTCTCTATGTTTTCTTCAGGTTCTGGGTTCACTGCCTCTCACTGTATATCATATCCTGTTCTGCTTGTCTTCTTCTTTACTTTGTAAGAACTTACAACTAATTTCTAAGTCATCTTTATCTGTTTTACATTAGATACTTGGTACTTATGTTGTGTCATTCTTTTTTATCCTAACATTTTTGCTTCTTGCTTTTAGGAGTACAAGAGTATCTCAAGGAAGCGACTGGCATACTTCACTTCATCACTTAACCGCCCAAGTTACTTCACAGTTCTGGTTCGTTCCATCCCAAAGTCCAAGGAAGAATCATACAGTCAAACACTGGAAAAATTCTTCATGAATTACTACGCATCAAGTTATCTATCTTATCAAATTATCTATCGATCTGGTTCTGTTCAGAAACTGCTGGTAAGATTAGCTGATTAAGATACTTTTTATTGTCTAACTAGGCAAACATTTGCTTTGTAGCTTTGGAGAGCTTGGTGTTGTTCTAAGTTTCTTTTGTGCATTGATTATTTTGTTATGGTTTCAACTGATTTTAATATTGGAGATCATACCGTGTATTTTCTTGTATTGCATGAAGGGAGATGTGGGGACTGAGACCTAGAATTGATTATTTTGTTATGGTTTCAACTGATTTTAAAATTGGAGATGAAACTCTGTATTTTCGTATATTGCATGAAGGGAGATGTGGTGATGGATTGCATCAGGGATCTACTCTTAGTCCCTTTTTGTTTGCCTTGGTGATGGATGTGTTGACGCGACGTATTCAAGGGGAGGTGCCGTGGTGTATGCTTTTCCCGGACGATATAGTTTTGATTGATGAGACTCGAGGGGGTGTGAATGATAAATTAGAGGTGTGGAGACAAACTCTTGAGTCTAAAGGGTTCAGATTGAGCAGAAGCAAGACAGAGTATTTGGAATGCAAGTTTACTGACGTGAGGTTGGAGGATGAGGTGGTAGTGAAGCTGGATTCACAGGTGGTTTGTAAGAGGGATAGTTACAAGTATCTCGGGTCCGTGATCCAGGGTAACGGTGACATTGACGAGGATGTCTCGCACCGTATTGGGGCGGGATGGATGAAGTGGAAGCTCGCGTCGGGGGTGTTGTGTGATAAGAAGGTGCCGCCTAAGCTTAAAGGCAAATTCTACAGGGTGGTAGTCCGTCCGGCCATGTTGTATGGAGCGGAGTATTGGCCAGTTAAGAATTCCCACATCCAAAAAATGAAGGTGGCAGAGATGCGGATGTTGCGCTGGATGTGTGGACTAACTAGAGGGGATAGAGTTCGGAACGAGACTATCAGGGAGAAGGTTGGTGTGACCCCAGTGGAGTGCAAGATGCGGGAAGTCCGATTGAGCTGGTTCGGGCACGTGAAGAGGAGGGGCATGGATGCCCCGGTTCGTAGGTGTGAGAGACTAGCGTTGGATGGTTTTAGGAGGGGTAGAGGTAGGTCGAAGAAGTACTGGGGTGAGGTGATTAGGCGGGACATGGAGCAGTTACAGCTCACCGAGGACATGACCCTAGATAGGAAGGTCTGGAGGACGCGAATTAGGGCTGAGGACTAGGGCCAGTTTGGGCCGCTAGTGTAGGGAATTACTGGCTGGGGGTAGTATCCTGGTTATGATTCCGTGTTCCTTGCTTTAGTACGAATCTGGGTGCTTTCATCTGTTTTCTTTTACTTATGGCTGCCGTATTTATGTTATGTATTCTTGTTATGTGTTTTACATGGTATTTGTGTATTTATGTTATGTATTCTTGTTATGGCTGCCGTATTTATGTTATGTGTTTTACATGGTATTTGTGTGGTATCTGGTGCCTTGAGCCGGGAGTCTATCGGAAACAACCTTTCTACTTCTTTAGAAGTAGAGGTATGGACTGCGTACATCTTACCCCCCCAGACCCCACCAGGTGGGAATACACTGGTTTGTTGTTGTTGTTGTTGCATGAAGGGAGATGTGGGGACTGGGACCTATAAGTTTTGTCCCATTTTTCACGTTCATAAAGGTAGGAAATGACTTTGCGATCTGTAAGATGAGGTGATCAGTGTATGGTTTGTGGTAGGATATTAGCCACGAAGTACTACACAATAGGTAGCAGATGCTTTACTTAAGATAGCAGAAGCTTCAGTTGCAAGAAGCACATACTTGTTGGTCTTATCTGAGGAATGGGATGAACATCTCATCTGAGATGGAGATGTCTCTTTAATTTTGAAATTTAGGGGGCAATAGTATATGATGATTCCATCTTTTTAGAGTGGATCAGTGATGCTTGTGATAAAAATGATTAATTTCTGTGGTAGTGTTTTCGGTTAGGTTTCTTGCACATTTTTTTTATAATGGTAGCATCCGGTTTAGCTTTTACCCACCTCGACTACTCCACTGGGTATCTACCTCCCACTATCACAAACTCGCGTAACTTTGCCCATTAAAGCTTATAGACAATGAGATATGGCCAGAGGCGAATTTAGGATTTCTAGAACATGGGTGCACCACTGAAGAAAAGAAGAAAAAAAGTATTAAGTGGGAATTGATCCCTAGTTCTCAAGATAAATAACACAACATTCAACCAGCTGCACCATTTTAGCCTTCTTATTGCATGAGTGCCAGATATAATACTAAACCAATTTCAAAAAATATATACATGAAATACCTAGTTTTGGAGAGATCACGGGTTCACGTGCCCATATTTTGCATATAAATTCGCCACTGGATATGAAATTATGAAGATATGTTTTTGAAAATATGAAGTTTATCTGCCGTTGATGGCTTGATGCTGTTCAGGAAAGTATATATTTTTTCCAAAGAATTTGTTTTCTGAACAAATGCTCAGTCATTTTCTGGCTATCTCGAAATACTAAATCAACTGTTCTTTTTTTTTTTTTGTAACTGAGAGGTGAAAGCCATGAGGGCTAGCGGCACATTGTTTAAAACTTTGTGGATAATGGGTCCGACCCTATACTCTTCTCCAGTTACATGCCATACTTCTGTCTGCAGCAGGGTTCAAACTCGTAATGTACACCTAACCCACACATCATGCACTGTGTTCTTATCAATAGACCACTATCATTAAATTTCACTTGCGAAGCAAAGGGTTATTTCTTCTTGATTGAAACCATGCACCTCGGAGAAATGTACACTTCAGACAATAACACACAAAGTGATACCATTAGAAGCAGTGGTCTAAGGATCTCAGTGTTCAGTAGTTGGATTAATATCAGTATTACTGCATATTGGATGTTGAAATTAGTTAGTTAATTGCAATTTAGTTATTAAGTACTAAATACATCTATGTTTTGATATTTCTAATTTCACAAATTGTCTTCCATCCAAGGAAGCTTTTGGTTCACGTTTGACTTTTCAGTTCAAACCCCTAGGACCTTGTTGCTCTTGTGTGTTTTTTTGCTTTTAAAAGCACTGGGTATGCTACTTAACGATTATGTCAAATGCTAGGGTCCTTTGAGTACTGTGAATTCTTTAGGTCCTATCTGTATCGAAAACAAGGTGAGATTTTTTCGACCAAAATCTTTTTCAAGCTTTGAAGTTTTGTTTGTTTAAATTTTTTTGCAAAAGATAAAAATAAAAGAAAAAATTATACCATTTTTCTCTAAATGGAAAGTGATTTTTTTTCTTATGCATTGTTTTCAAAACATATGGGGCCTTTTTATTATCTTCAATGGCCCTAAGTGAAAAGCATTACTCTTCGAGCAGCTCCCCTCCTTCTTTTCTTCTTATTTGTGTTTTCTTATAAACCATTTTGAGATGAGAAAAAAAAAGAAGAGAAAAAGGACAGCCCGATGCACTAAAGCTTCCGGTATGCTCAGGGTGCGGTGAAGGGTCCCACCACAAGGGTATATTGTACGCAACCTTACCTTGCATTTCTGCCAGAGGTTGGTTCCCAGGCTTGAAACGTGTATGAGCTTAAGATAGTACTCCAGTTGGACCCAAGGGTGTGGTATAGTGGTCAATGAAGTGGGTTGAGCGCCATTAGGTCTCAGGTTCAAATCCCAACAGCGATAAGCTCTAGGTGATTTCTTCCCGTCTTTTCTAGCCTTGGTGGACAGAGTTACCTAGTACCTATTGTTGGTGGGAGGTGACAGGTATTCTGTGGAATTAGTCGAGCTGCGCTCAAGCTGGCGGGACATCATGGTTATTTTTTTAAAAATGTACTTCAGTTGATTTTTTTCTTGATTTAAACTTCTGCTTACACTAGTGTTTTGACATTTAGTTTTTTGGTTGCCGCTCTTCCTTTGCCCCTTTACTTTTATTTTTATTTGATGGTTAATGTACCAGTAAGTTGTATGACAACAGACTGATGCAGAGGAGGCGTTCATGATGCTTAGAACAACCCAAAAGGAGCTTTGTACTGGATCAAATTTTATGAGATGTGGCCTTTGTGGAGGAGCTACTACATCTTTCAAGATGATTCCCTGTGAGCGTGATCCTGATAAAGGAGGAGATGATTGTAGTGGTTCAGATTTGAGAAAAAAGGTGACAACTGTTCCATTATATTATCATAATCATATGTTAGGAGTACTTCAATACACGGTTCCTTTACTCATGAAGTTCTGTTGCACATTTTATTGCTTAGCTTCTCTTCAGTCTGTTGACATAAGTTTACTGCTTCATTACTCTCTGCCTGCTGTATTTTACAACAACAACAACAACAACAAACCCAGTGTATTCCCACCTGGTGGGGTCTGGGGGGGTAAGATGTACGCAGTCCATACCTCTACCTCTAAAGAAGTAGAAAGGCTGTTTCCGATAGACCCCCGGCTCAAGACACAAGATACCACACAAATACAAAGTAACGCACCGAACAAGGTTACAAGATTACATAACATAACATGCATAACATAAATACGACATAAATACGGCAGCCATAAGTAAAAGAAAAAGAAAACAGAAAGGAAACAGAGGAAAGCACCCAGATTCGTACTAAAACAAGGAACAAGGAACACGGAATCATAACCAGGATACTACCCCCAGCAAGTAATTCCCTACACTAGCGACCCAAACTGGCCCTAGTCCTCTGCCCTAATTCGCGTCCTCCAGACTTTCCTATCTAGGGTCATGTCCTCGGAGAGCTGTAACTGCTCCATTTCCCGCCTAATCACCTCACCCCAGTACTTCTTCGGCCTACCCCTACCCCGCCTAAAACCATCCAACGCTAGCCTCTCACACCTACGAACCGGGGCATCCATGCCCCTCCTCTTCACGTGTCCGAACCAGCTCAATCGGACTTCCCGCATCTTGCACTCCACTGGAGTCACACCAACCTTCTCCCTGATAGTCTCATTCCGAACTCTATCCCCTCTAGTCAGCCCACACATCCAGCGCAACATCCGCATCTCTGCCACCTTCATTTTTTGGATGTGGGAATTCTTAACTGGCCAACATTCCGCTCCATATTTTACACTTGTTTAATTTAACAAAATATTTATGGTTGGGGTTGAATATATATATATGTATCATTGAATGCAAAGAGAAAGATTGCAGCCACATCTTTTATTTTGCTTTCTTCAGCTTTTGGGACCTAGTAGTTGGTTCTTGGTATCATAATTGAGAAGGGAATTAAGAAAATGGTAGGACGGTGTTAGGATTCTGGATCTGGCAAACAAATTTATGGAGTGGCCATGATGGTTGATGGATAAATTTGATTCGAAGAAAGAGTTGATAAATGTCTTGTTGCCTTTAGCTAGAAATGCTCATTGTAAAAATTCTCGATTTATTCTTTGGTTTCTTGGAGGGGTTTATTAATAGCCAAAAAATGCTATCTTCTTTTGACCACTATCTCAGAGTGCAGATCCATTTTCTTTCTTTTGTAGCTTTGGATCTTTTATGTTAGGATGACCAAATACCGCTGTTAAGTGTTGATTCATATGACCTATGCTGCACATAAAATTATTTAGTCAAAACAATGAAGCTTTTAGGCGGTGGGTGGGGAATTTCACTTTGCTACATTTTCTGCCGTGCAAGATGCAACCCTATAGATGATTATGTAGACATAGTTGTTATCTTTGTTTTTTGTGCTCACTTTCATTCTCAGATAACTCTTGGTGCCTTTCAGATTATTTCTCATGGTTCTGATGTAATCAAGCTAGAAATGTGAGGAAAATCCTGCATTAATAGATACTAATTAAGAATGTCACATAGGTTTCTTTCTCTTTGCTATTTTAAGAATGAAGAACTTCGCTTTCTTGAACTTTTGCTTTATCCAATGGTTTTTAATATAATTCCAACAAACTTCAGCTTTTCATTTTTATCTTTTCTTGCAAATAAGCCTATTTGTATGCTTGTTATGACTTCTGTTTCCCGGCAGTAGGCTGCACCAATACCTGTCAACGAGTGGTTTGGTTATCATGGTTATGCCACTGTATGCCTAGTGACAGAGTTTTTATTCAGTACTGCACGTACATCATTACCTATTTGGAACTATATGGAAGTAATTTTATCTGAAACTTTATGTGATGTACAATTGACTTTTTAAACTTGGCATGCAGCAGGATGAATATGAGCTCCATGAGTTGGTGAAATTTATTAGTATGAACTAGTTCATCGTGATTATTGCTCAAAAGTTCAAATGCATAAATAGTTCATGAAATCCCATATTCCCAGTCCTCTATGCTAGATTCCTCATTGGTTGAGGGTATAAGGTGTTGTTTTCTTATATGGTTCTAGGTTATCCTAACTTCTGTGCTAACTTTTGGTGTTGAGTTAGACTCGATGTCCTTTTTCTTAACATGATATCGGAGTTCTTGAATTACCTAATGTTGCGCCCTCATGTTATGTTGTCCTCATCAGATGTTCAGTCTTGAGCGTGCAAGGGAGTGTTAGACTCCCACATTGGTTGAGGGTAAGGGTTGTTAGCTCCCTTATATAAATTTAGACAATCCTTACCTCATGAGCTAACTGAACCCGAGTTAAGCTCAATTGTCCATAACCTTAATATTCAAATAACCTTAATATTCAAATATATCACTTCAATGATAGAAACCACATTGAGTTGCTTATGTGTACTAATTCCTCTGGCTTTTATTGGTGATTTGCTTTCTTGTGCTGAACTCTTTTGTTTCCAGAAATTGGAGATAGTTGCATCTTTTGGAGCTCTTATTATCCAAACAAGACATGAACTGAAGGATATATATTTTTCTTGCAGGAATCTGCAGCTGCTTTAGTTTTTTTCAGGAATCGATATGCTGCTTTAGTTGCTTCGCAAGGGCTTCAAACTTCGAATCCCATGTCGTGGGTTACAGATCTTGCTCCAGAACCAGATGATTTGTACTGGTCAAACATTTGTGTTCCTTACAGACTCCTTTGGATTCGTAAAATTGCGCTTCTAGTGGCCTCTATTCTTTTTGTGGCATTTTTCCTTTTTCCTGTTTCACTAACACAAAGTCTCGTTCACCTCGACAAGCTGCAAAAGACATTTCCATTTCTTAGAGGAATTTTAAAGAGGTAATGTGGTGTTCTGTTTTTGTTTCTGTTGACCTAGTTTCTTGACTTGTACATGGAGTACAGGTGGTATTCCATGACCTAGTTTCTTGACTTGTACATGGAGTACAGGTGGTATTCCATGCGTCCACACGTGTGCGTGGGAGAAAGAGAGAGAGAGAGAGAGAAGGAGAGAGAGGGAGAGAGAGAGAGAGAGAGAGGTAATTAAAAAAGAATAATTGGAATCCATAGTTGTGGATATCGATACTAGGATGTGGCAGTATGGAAAGATAAAATGTGGAACTTAATAGAAATTACTACTTGTTGGACCTAGCAAAAAAGATATTTTCAACCGATTGTGTGATAAACTTTTTCTTCTCAATCTCTACCGCATTCCTTTGTATCATAACATTTCCTGTTTGTTTTAATTGGAGCGTTTCACTTTGATGCTTTGAATAACTCTGTGTTTTTTTTTCATTGCTTGAGAAGAAAGAAGTATATTATGAGAGGGAAACATACCTGAACGATTAAGTAAATCCTTCATCTCCCTCTTTCTTGCAGAGAAGGAGTTACTCAGCTTGCCACAGGATATCTACCAAGTGTTGTATTAATTCTATTTTCCTACATAGTTGCTCCATTGATGATGCTATTTTCTAAAATGGAGGGCTCTATCTCACGTAGTGGCAGGAAGAGGAGTGCATGCATAAAAGTTCTATGTTTCTTCATCTGGAATGTTTTCTTTGGTAACATTGTCTCCGGATCTGTTATTGACAGATTAAACAAAATTTTCAAGGATGTAAACAATCTACTTTCAACGGCTGTGCCATCAACGGTAACTCCCCCTCCTGCTTTCTCTCATGGTATAACTATCTTGTCCAAATATTCATAAATATACTCTCTCTCTCTCTCACGAATTCAGATATTCATAATGTTTTATTGAGGCTTTCCTATGTGATTAATGCTTATAGTTTCTTTTAGCTTTTCCACTGCTTGATGAATGCCAGAGCTAGTCTTTTTTTTGTTGTTTATGTTTTGATTTTGCATTAATCTCATGGTACAAGAATTTTACATGCAAATTGTGCTAAATACGCTTCAAGGTTATTCAGGAGTGGGAAAGAAGGTACTAATCCTTTGAAGAAAATACTTATCAGCTTTCCAACATGTTTGATTTGATAAAGGGCAGAAATGGGACATGTTCTCTGTGACTGAGTATCTGTTGCATTCCCGACATTGTTTGATTTGATAAAGGGAAGAGAAGGTAAATGCAAAACAAATATCTAAAATCCGAGACTGAATATGAGAGGAAGTCAAACAACACTTCCAGAGCATAATGATGTCTTCTAGTGCCAAATCTGCTTATAACCTGTCCAGTCAAGAATTGGAGAAATCTCACTTACACCTAACTTTTTTTCCTCTTTTGCTATTTTTCTCATTGCCTACTTTTCCCTAGCAACGTAAATGAATCGGTTTGTTTACCCCAGTCTTTCATCAATGATATCGTATCGCATAAATCATGAATATACGTGACCTCAAGAGTTGATTGGTTGATAATATGCTTCTTTTTTTTTTTGGCAGGCCACCTTCTTTATGACCTACGTTTTGACCTCAGGCTGGGCAAGTCTATCTGTTGAACTCTTGCAACCATTTGGTCTCATATGCAGATTGTTCTCCTGGTTTATTCTGAGAAACAAGGATCCTTCATGTCATGGAACACTGACTTTTCCATACCATACAGAAGTTCCAAGGATCCTCCTATTTGGCCTCTTTGGTTTTGCATATGCCATTTTGTCACCTTTAATACTGCCTCTCTTGGTAGTTTATTTTTCCATTGCTTACCTCGTATATCGTAATCAGGTAAATATATCCATCTAGTTTAAATCTTCTTGTATATCTCCTTGTTTTCATCTCTATTAGATAGTTGACGTTTTGGTTAGTCTTGAGAATTAACATTCTTGTAACATTTTCCTTTATCAGTATCTATCGAACTCTATGGATGACCCTAGGATAGTAAACTGAATCCTCATCTTGCATACCATTCTCCTGGAACATCGGTCCTAAAATCTAAATTGTTTGCAATTAGGCACCATAATCTGTCTGATTTCACCTCAGCTTCACATTTCATATGCTGGCCAAAATTGCAGTGCACAAAATTCAGTCTTAGTTGTACTTGTCCTAAAATTCTTACTCACTGAAGGGCTACTCCAAGTTCAGCTTTTCGTTGATACTCTCGCTACTATCAATCAATATAATATTTTCTGACCGGTATCTGTGCTGGTGGGAGGTAGCATGTATGCAATGGATCAAATTTTATTTTTGTATTACGTCTAAATTCTAAGCATTTTTCAAAGAAGCATGCACTTCACTTCTCGCTGCTTCTCGCTTAAAGCACTAGGAGGCTTTTCTTTTTCTCGCGTATGGAGACATTATGCAGAATTGCATTCTTTTATTAGTCTTGCTACTTGTTTAGATGAGAAGGGATTTATTTGCAGTGTGTTTGCTGAGTGACTTATGTGCTTTCTTTTTTGTTATGAACATCCACATTCTTGTATATTTTTTCCTTTTTCCTCTTTAGACTGGGGTTTGACGTCTTAGTGAAACTATCAGATCCTCAATGTATATGTGACAAAATATCAAACTGGTGGAACCTATTGGCCTATTGTGCACAACACAACAATTTTCTCCATGGTGCTGATGCAAATTATAGCGTTGGCGGTCTTTGGATTTAAAAAATCTTCATCCACATCAAGCTTCACTATTCCGTTGATAATCTGTACATTACTCTTCCACGCGTACTGCAGGCAAAGGTTTGAACCATTGTTCAAGGACCCTCCTGCTCAGGTTTGACTAATTGCACAGTTCATTTTATATGGTCATCCGTATATGCATCTTATTCTGTGTGCATTTCTGCAGATCCTCATTGAGATGGATAGACAGGACGAGGCAAGTGGGAAGATGAAAGAGAAGTATCAACAACTCACATCAGCTTATTGTCAGTTCAAATCAACTTTATTTGCACTGGGTAAAGCTGTTCCTGGAAATGGAGGCGAGAACTTGAGTATCCATAAGGTTCAAGATGTCGAAGACATTAATCCAGGTTCAAATAGCTTAATAACTACTGTCAACAGTCCTATTTATTCAGATGTTTTTTGACACGCTTTGTTGCTTGCAGGGAAAAGTCCTTCGCATCTTCCGCCATCATGTACATCTATTGAAATTAAAAGTCCCCGTCTTCCTGTATCACATACATCTTTGGAAATATCACCACATGCATCGTTGGAAATTAAAAGTCCTCATCTTCCATCACCACATGCGTCTTTGGAAATTAAAAGTCCTTCACATCTTCCGTCATCACTTGCGTCTTTGGAAATTAAAAGTCCTCCTCATCTTCCTTCATCACGCACATCTTTGGAAATTAAAAGTCCTCCTCATCTTCCTTCATCACCCATGTCTTTGGAAATTAACAGTCCTCATCTTCCTTCATCACGTACGTTATTGGAAATTAAAAATCCTTCTCATAGCCTTTCATCATCTAAGTCATTGGAAATTCCGAGTTCTCATCTTCCTTCACCGCATACGTCTTTGGAAATTAGAAGTTCTCATCTTCCTTCACCACATGCACCTTCGGAAATTAAAAGTCCTTATCTTCCTTCTTGGGATATTAAAAGTCCTCTTCTTCCTTCACCAAGTGAATCTTCGGAAACTAAAAGTCCTCATCTTGCTTCACCACGTAAATCTTCAGAAATTAGAAGTCCTCTTCTTCCTTCACCACGTGAATCTCTAGAACTTAAAACCCCTCGTCGTGCTTCACCTCGTAAATCTTCTGAAATTAGAAGTCCTCTTCTTCCTTCACCGTGTGAATCTTTGGAAATTAAAAGCCCTCCCCATGCTTCACCTCGTAAATCTTCCGAATTTAGAAGTCCTCATCTTCCTTCACAAGGTACATCTTCGGAAACTGAAGAATCACGTGGCAAGTAGATGAATCTTTTCTGTGCATATATATGCGGTGTTGGTGCTATTTGTGCATTTTTATGACTGCCTATCGTATGGGCACGGTTGATGTGTCGTGTGAACCGCCTCATAAAGAGACTTCTTGGAACTGTACAGGATTATCATGTGAAAAATGTCATCTGAAGAGACTTCTTGAAGTGTACAGAACTTTGTTTGATGGCTCTGAAGATGCACAACTGAAGATGCACAACTTACAAGAGTTGTTATAGATTGTTTTTATATTCCTCTATAGATGGTTCCATGACTATGGAGACCTGTGTATAAGGTACATAGATGTATTGGTGAAACAGTTTGCTTGATCTGAGTACAATTTTGTTTCTTTAAACTTAATGGCTGAAGTTGTAATACGCAATACAAAGAACAAACACTAGAACACAAGAGAAGATTGCATCGATTAATACTGTTGGAAATGTGTCCGCGGAGACAATTTGCAGCATAATTTTGGTTGTGGATTAGGAAGGATGAGTTTAAGGTTTGGAGAAAATTGATTATAGTGTGATCAGGACCAAGGATGTAGTGGAAAGAATTCATAGTGTTCTTTTTAAAGGATGTTCTTGAAAGCGTCGTATTCTCTGTAGCGTCGTCACACAGCTATACACCTAGAAGTGCAATCCGCGACGTAGTCTTTGTTGGAAAAAATGGACTATTTTTTCTGCCCCTTTCGAACCGCTTTCAAGAAGAAAATAACAGAGAATAACAACACAAAGATTTAACGTGGAAAACTCCCCAATTGGAGAAAAACCACGGACCTCCTAGAAAAATATTCACTGTATGAAAATTATTACATTATACAATATATAATATTTTTCTCACACACCCTCACTTCCTAAAATACTCTTTTCCTAAAATACTTCTCAAAGAGATCTCCAAGATAATTATCTCTAAACCTCTTTAATAGTAAATAAGGAAAATAATATTTTTGTGTGTATTAAACAATGAAGAGGTGGAGTTTATTTATAACTCCCAACCTCCTCCCAACCAAAGTAGATTTCCGATGTGAGATTTTCTTTCTTCAAAACAAACTTCAACAAATCTCCACCTTTTGAAGAGAAGAACATGCAATCCGTTGGCCCTTTATAGTTGTCCAGCTACACATAACAAAATCAGTTCTCCACCGGACTCTAAACTCGGCCAATCATATGTGACTGCAACTTTCACATTGTCTGCTACTGACAATCATAATTCTAAATTCAAGAATTATCATACGCCCACCATAAAGAGTACATCCACTTAGATTGAAAAATCAATCCAAGAATTTTCACTTGAAATCACTTCCTAATTTCAAGAATTTCATTTTCGGCACATGTCGAAAAACTGCTAATAACTTATAGTGCAACTCTCTTGTTGATTTCTTAAGAGTTCATTAGCCATCGACATCTTTTCCACCACACACCTTGCATCACCTACCAACCAATGCCCATGTGCAAACTTGTGGACCAGCTACCAATTAAACATCCTCTTCCATGACAATTTTAAAGGTAGCATTCATGCCATGAGGATTTTCATCTTTCTTACAAAGAAATATCATCCCCTGTTCTAGGGAGACAACATTGACAACATTTTCTTTGGAGCTTCCAGCCGAACTAGCCCCATTATATGGACATTTATTCTCAACATATCCCGGTTGTTTACAATTCCAGCAGATGACCTTCTTCATAGAGATTTGCTTCCATTTTTCTTTAACAACAAGAGCTGAATCTTCTAGAGATTTTTTATCTCCATTCTTCAATCTTTTTTCCTCAGAAATCAATTTGCTTGTCACTTCTGAGAAAATCACAGTTTCCTTCCCATACAGTAAAATGGGTTGCATGTGCTTGTAGGAAGATGGAAGAGACCAGATGAGTCGAAGTGCCTTGTCTTCATCATCAATTTTCACTGCAATAGATTTCAATTCAGAAACAATCCCATTTAAGACACTCAGATGATCAGAAATAGTTGTACCTTCAGCCATTTGCAATTTATGAAATTGCTCCTTCAAATATAACCTATTTGAAATACTTTTGGTTTGGTACAATTCTTCAAGTTTCTCCCACAACTTTTTTGTTGTAGACAATCCAATCACATTAGCAAGAACATTTTTAGCTAAACACAAACGAATGTGACTTACCGTTTTCATGTCTAGCTCTTCCCATTCTTCATTACTAATTCTGGATTTTTCTTAGTCTTTACTGCTTTCAGATTTTTCTGAATCCTTATCACCTTTTCCGCTAGTTGGTCTCTCTTTCAATGCCTTATGTAATCTAGATTGGATTAACACATCCTTGACTTGCACTTGCCACAAGTCAAAATTAATTCTCCCATCAAATTTCTCAATCTCAAATTTTGTCCCCATCTTGTTTATCAGTACTGATAAATGGACAATAGTAATGTAAATTACCCACTAAATTAGTTTTCAGGAAAGAGAGATGGATCACAAGGGATACACTTAAGTACCAAGTCTTTCCTTACCCAGAACCTCCTTAGATTGTACTTATTCCCACTATTATCAAATATACAAGTACTCCAGAGTAACTCCACCAGAATAGCAAACTCCACCGAAATCAGACTCCACTTGCTACTCCACCGGGACGAAACTTCTGCTTGAGAACAATAATTCTAATTTAGAAAATTTTTCTGATGTGGAAGATCAGACAAAGCTGCGAAGATCAGACAAAGCTGCAACAACAGAGCATACTAAAATTTCAAAAGAATTATTCCACATCGAAGACTCTGATACCACTTATTGGAAAAAATGGACTATTTTTTCCGCCCCTTCCGGACCGTTTTCAAAAAGAAAATAACAGAGAAATTAAAGAGAATAACAACACAAAGATTTAATGTGGAAAACTCTCCAATTGAAGAAAAACCACGGGCCTCCCAGAAAAATATTCACTATATGAAAATTATTACACCATACAATACACAATATTTTTCTCACACATCCTCACTTTCTAAAATACTATTCTCATAGAGATCTCTAAGAGAATTATCTCTAAACCTCTTTAATAGTAAACAAGGAAAAAAAATATTTTTATGTGTATTAAACAATGAAGGAGATGAAATTTATTTATAACTCCCAACCTCCTCCCAACCAAAGTAAATTTTCGATGTGGGATTTTCTTTCTTCAAAACAAACTTCAACAGTCTTGTCATACCAGATAAGCACGTTGTTTGCCTATTATTCTCTGAACTACTGGAATTTTGTACTTCTGGCATATCCTCCCCATCTCTTTATCAAGCTTGTGCAGGTAGATGTTGTCTGGTAGAGCTGATGGCGATACACTCGTGTGACACAGAATAAGGGCCCTTCTGACATTTGCAATGATGTCATTCTATGTTGTCTTGGTCCTTTTGATTTTTTATTAAATAACCTCTTCAAGTCTACTTTTTAATTAAAGAGACTACAAGATTTTTTTTAAAGGAAATAACCCACTTTTGAATATTTAAATTTATTTGTGATTCAAATTATTTTTACAAGTTTTAAAAGTTAAAATTAGTTCATAAATCACCAGTTGTACAAAATTTAAACAAAACTCCTCCCACCAAAAACTTTTAAAAATTTTACAAATTAAAATTTAAACAAAACTTCTTTTACCAAAATTTTTTAAATTTTTTACAAATTAATCGAAAATCAGATTTGCAATGGACATATCTATTATTAATCCGATAAGTATATGGACAGATCGATTATCGATCCTATCGATGGTATATATTGATCTTCTATATTATTTAATAGCTGAGCGATTACAGTAATTATTCTGAAAAATTAATCGTCAGTCTATTTTAGTTCGACGATCAATCTGATTGATTAATTATCGATCTTTTATAACCCGATAGATCAATCCGGCTAATTACATAAACATTACAGACTTCCTTTGACAGATTAATCATCGATTCCTTTTTAATCGATCGATTATATGTATATAAACATTTTTTTTTTAAAAAAGTTGGTAACAAAATTAGAGAAAAGTAGAAAACTTACAATTTAGGAGGAGAAACAATATTTAGAAATAAAATATGAAACTTCAAAAAGGAGTAAGTTGAAGAACACTGAATTTTTAGTAAGAATGAAAAAGAATAAGGTGTCGTTTGGTTTGAAAATGATTATCCCAGGATAATTAATACCGGGATTAGTTATTCTGGGATAACTTATCCCACCATGTATATGGGATAAGTTATTTCGGGACTAAGGAAAAAATGGTGGGATAAATTATCCCGGGTTGGATTAATCCCTTCAACCAAACAAAGGACAATGTGTTCTTTATTTTAGTTATCCCGGGATAATCATTTTCAAATCAAACGACCCCTAAAAAGTTAGAGAAATAAAAAGAAGTAATTTGAAATTGAAAGAATAGATTAGAGTGTTATGTTTTAAGTATATTTTTAGATAGCTTTCATATTTTTTAATATGTTATTATAACTCAATTCTTCATTAAAATTATTTTTTTTAAAAAAAGAAATAAAAGTAGACTTGAAGAGTCATATTAGCTATATTTTTATCAGACGGATATTCCAATAAACGCAGCCAAACAAGACCCTTTTCTCCTCCATCCATTTGGTTTTTGCTGCTGTTGGGAACATCACCCACTCTAAGTCAAAAACCCCTCTCGGTCGATCTGGAGAAAATTATCCTCAAATTTTACAGTAAGATCAATTAGTTTTTGATTCAATTTGTTTCATATCTTTTTTATTGATCAAGCATTTCAAAGTTGTTATTATTATTATTTCATTGGAGATGGATGGTAATAAAGAGGAGGCATTAAAATGTTTAAAAATAGCGGAAGCTTCGATTGCATCTGGTAATCGTGAAAAGGCGTTGCGATTCTTAAATAAAGCTCGCCGTTTAGATCCTTCCCTTGATATTAATGATCCGTTTTCCCAATCGGAAAATAGTTGTACTAAATCTTCCCCATCTAGCTTTTCTGTACCCACGACGGAATGTAGTGGTGGGGTGCGGAGGAGAGTGTCGGGTTATACCGAGGAGCAAGTGAGTATTGTGAGGGAATTGAAGAAGAAGAAGGATTATTACGATATTTTAGGGTTAGAGAAAGGATGTAGTGTTGAGGAAGTTAGGAAAGCTTATAGGAAACTGTCGTTAAAAGTTCATCCTGATAAAAACAAGGCGCCTGGGGCGGAAGAGGCGTTTAAGATGGTGTCTAAGGCGTTTAAGTGTTTGAGCGATGAGGAAAGTAGGAGAACGTATGACACTGTTGGGTCTGAGGAGGAATCTGTCTACGTGAGGCGTAATAATAATACTAGACATCATCATGCTGCTGGATTTAATGGTTTCTACGATAATGACATTGATGCCGAGGAGATATTTAGGAATTTCTTCTTTGGCGGCGGTATGATGAATCGTGGAACGACCACTCATTTTAGCTTTGGCCCTGGAATGGGAGTCGGGAATCATGGATCGAATGGATTGTTCAGGACTTTGATTCAGTTGTTGCCGGTTATATTGATCTTGTTGGTGAACTTTCTACCGTCATCTGAGCCAGTTTATGTATTTTCAAGGTCGTATCCATATGATCTTCGGTTGACTACACAAAGGGGTGTGAACTACTATGTCAAGTCTGGGAAATTTGAACAGGAGTATCCTGTTAATACTCCAAATCGTTTGGCCCTTGAAGAAAAGGTCGAGAATGATTATTTTTCAATTCTATCTCACAATTGCAGGCTTGAGCTACAACAACTTCATTGGGGTTATCAACGACAAACACCAAATTGTGATACACTAAAGCAGTTCCAAGCTGCAGCTTGATTTACTGAAGACAGGGTGCGGTTTCCTCCTTTTGATATGTTACGCCCAACATAAATTTAGTTTTGGATGTTATATCGACAATCATATGCAGTTTGGTTTCCTTTATTTAACTTCTATCCGCAGGAAAACATTTTCATAGATAATTAGTGAACTTGCCAATCTTGTGCATTGTTTGATAATTGATGTGTTATAATGTTCTGTTTTAAACTCTACTGGATTGTAATTCATCTTTCACACCACCGTGGCTTCATTTGTTGTAATAAATTACTACCATAGTCATGATTGGAGATCCACCATTTTTTGTGGATAAATATGATTGATGGCTCAGTTATTTAAGTCGGGAATGAATTTCGTATACAATGAGCTTAACTCATTTTAAAGATTTTTGGTGTATTGTCTATACAAGGTAGTTAACAGATTCCAGGTTGCAGAAGTCACTAGATTATCGTTTGGTTGGGGACAAAGTTATCCCGGGATGGATTAGCTATACCAGTTAAGTTATCCCGGTACTAACTAATACCAACAGCCAAACGCAGGATAAAATAATCCTACATTTTATCCTGGGATTATTATACCTTATACCTCACACCAAATGACTCATGATTTGGGCAAAGTTTAGTAGATGAGCCGTACTGCACTCTTTCCATTCGATAGTACAAGCTGTTTAATCTCAAGGCTGTGATAAAGACTTGACAATTGTAGAGGTTTTGCGGAAAATATGATTTGAGTTCAGTTGAATTTTGTGACCTTTATGTTACCTCCAGTTCTTAGCTGATTTCTTGATTTTTCTGGCTTCTGATTCAGCTTTTTCTTCTATCAAAAAACTAGCAGGATTTCGCCTTTCATTTCTTTATCTCTTCCTTGCTATAGTAATTTACATAATCCCATAGGATGTGGTATACATGTATTTATATTTTCTTATGGGGCAGCATATGTCGTGGTTCTTAGGCATTATTTGATGTAGTGGTGCATGTTAAGAAGGTTACATTCACCAGTAGCAAGCAAGTAGGCAGTTAAGTTTGTGATGGGCTTAGACAAGTTCAGTATATGCATTTACCACAGCCATAATGAGCTATCTATCCCATATACATTGCTAGTGAGCAATTTGTTGAGTCAGCAGAACCATTGATTTATATTGTGCTGAGTAAAATGTTTCCGTCTCTTGGTGAAATACTAGCAGAAAGATACCTTATTAACTGAACACAATGTGAAATGAATCTCCTAAAGTCTGCAACTGAACACAATGTGAAATGAATCTCCTAAAGTCTGCAAAAGAGATGTTTTTTGGCCAGTAAGAAATATGAACTGGTTACTGTATGGCTGTACTACTTGACAGTTGACAAGAGTAATTCTATAGACAAAGCTCTGACTGATTGGTGGGAATATACTGGGTATGTTGTTGTTCTTGTTAGAATAAGCAACTAGTCTCTTTGTAGTAGTAATAGTGGGAGGGGGAAACTCTTTTGAAGGTAGAAACTATTAGATGAAACATTTTTCAACCACTTCAAACGGTTATAACTAATGGTGTTTCTACTTGTTTCTTCCTTGAATTTCCTTATACAGTTCTACTGATAGGATAGCTGTATGAGTTTATTTTTTTGATTCTTTTTGACAAGTATAGAGTATATTCCGTTTAATGATAATGATATTTCAAAAATAACACTTGATGACTCCTTTGAAAAAGTGTTGATCACATATCTTGATTTCACTTATATTTTCGAATTTCTACTAAATCTCTGCCCACCTCTTTTTTTTATATTTTTGAAACAGCAAGTATATTACGACTTTGTTTACTGTCCTTTGTCCTGAGTTGGTGGTCTATCGAAAACAACCTCTCTACTTCTTCGGAGGTAATGGTATTTACTGCGTACATTTTACCCTCTCCAGACCCCACTATGTGGGAATACACTGGGTATGTTGTTGTTGTTGTTGAAATAGCAAGTATATTAACCAGAGAAGCACAAAGCTTGTGCTTGTTGCCAAAAACTGAAGAGAGCCTGACAACTATTTGGAGGCAGAATAATCCACAATTGTTTAAACCCTTTACATGAACACGAAGACCATCCTTCACCTCGTAAATCTTCGGAAATTAGAAATTCTCATCTTCCTTCACCAGATACGTCTTTGGAAATTGAAGAACCGTGTGTCAAGGAAATCATGAATTTTATGTAGTTTTGGTGCTGTTGTGCATTCTTACGACCACCTATTGTATGGGCACGGTTGGTTGATGTGTGAATTGCCTTGTAAAGAGACTTGTTTGGAAGTGTGCAGGATCATAAATAAAATGCCATATGAAGAGACTTCTTGAAATGTACAGAACTTGTTTGAGGGCTCTAAAGATGCATAACTTAAAGAGTTACTAAACATTGTTTTTATATTCCTCTTATAGATGGTTCCATGACTGTGGAAACTTGTGTATAAATACATAGATGTATTGGTGAAACACTGTGCTTGATCTGAGTAAAAAAAATTCTTTCAAAAAATTGTAGACAACTACCTATCATCCACACTGGAACTATGTTCTTTGATCTGATTCAGAATGTTGGTGAGTGCATTCTATCCATCTTCATTGTAGCTCTATCCTGCATTTCTTCATTGTAGCTCTATCCTGCATTGGTAAAGAAATTACTGCATTGAAGATGGACTCTGGCATGTTGTTTCCCCTGTTTGCTTCTATCTAACAAAAGACTGATTCCAAAACTTCCTTGTCTCATTAAACTACCAGCACATAATACTTTTGATGAGTTGATTTCTCATTATGGTCACTCAACTAGTAGTTATTATCTCAGAGTCGAGTGACCATCTTAATACTACTACTCTAATTTCTAAGGATACCCCCATCCATTAGAGCATCCATTAGTATTCAACAGCATCTTGTAGTAAGGTATGTTTGTGTGCAATAGATCCTTTTTGTTCGGTCCTCCTCCAAATTCTCTGCTTATTGAGTATCTGAAGATACACACTATTTGTTATGTTAGGCATTGTTAGAACTCGTATCTTTAAATACCAGCTCGCGTATCTAAAGATACGCATTGCTTTCTAATTTTTTAAAGTTAGATGTGATTTTGTAGATTATGTACCGATGTTGATCTAATTCTGTAATTTTTTCTAAGAAAAAAAAGTGTCTCATAAATTAGGGCAACATGAACAATTATTTTATATAAAAAATTACACATGATAGAGGTATGGATTGCGTACATCTTACCTTCAGACCCCACTAGGTGGGAATACACTGGGTTTGTTGTTGTTGTTGTTGTACACATGATAGATAAAATAATTTCTTAATTACATGGTATGGTTAAAGTTTTAAAAAAGAGAAAAGACATTATTTCTCCTGAACTTGTCCGCTCAATTTACTTTAGCACTTAAACTTAAACTTTCATTTATTTACCCCCTTAATATTTTTAAAGTGTATTAATTTATCCCTCAAATTGACGTGGAATTTCTTTTAAAAAACAAAAAATGTGTGAATATTATTCTTTTTTAAAAAATTATATATATATATATATATATATATATATATATATATATATATATATATATATATATATATATATAATGAAAAGAAATAAAAAAAAATTCTATCTTCTTCTACCCCCACCATAACTTTTCCTCCCCAAATCCGCCACCACCAGCCCCTCTCATCCTTCAACCACCAGTTTCACCACCACCAGCCGCCCTCCCCTCTAACCCCTATCCTCGTCCCAGCTCCACCCTAATTTCTCTTCTCTAAACACGCTACCCCCCCCACTCCTCCTTCAACTACCAATTTCACCATCACCAGCCGGTCACCCCCCTCCCCCCAAACCCCCAATTTCTTCTCCTTCAATTATCAAATCCTTCGCCCTCACTTTCAAATTCTTCTCCTTCAACCCCTTGACTTAAGATCATTAAAAAAGAATGAAATTGGATTTCCAAAATTAAAAGTTATCTTTGTGGATTTGAAAATTTGAAATAAAATTAGAATTGAAAAAAATTCATTAGCGGCGGTGTTAATGGTGGTGGTGGTGTTAATGATGGCGGTGGTGTTAATTTTGTGCGTATATTTTTTTGTGGGTTTTTTCAATCGTTTTGCCGGAATATGTCGGAATGAAGGATTTTGAATTGGGACGTGGTGATGCTACTGCGTTGTTGTTTCTTGTTAGTTTGTTATATGCTTATGCTTATGCTACTGCGTTTTTGATCGATTTTTGGGACAGCTTGGGAGGGTTCGAATTTGGGGTTGCGAAGACTTTCGGGGTTTGTTTTGATGAGGTGGGCAATGACGGATGAGTTTGGGGTGAAGAAATTGAAGATTTGATTGGTAAAGATGGAGTTTTCCGGCGAAAATTTGTCGAAAAATTTATATGTATATAGATTTGATCGGTAACGATGAAGTTTTCCGACAGAAATTCATCGAAAAATCTAAGATCCATGGCTATTTTTTTATTTAAAAAGTGATATATATATATATTGTGACGTGGCAGTGATGTGACGTTGATGTATGGGCGAGTGTAATGCACTCTCCAGCGTGAGAGTGGTATTATATCGTTAGGGGTGAAATTAATACACTTTAAAGATGTTAAGGGGGGGGGGGGGGGTTAAATAAACGGAAGTTAAGTTTAAGTGCTAAAGTAAGTTGAACGGACAAGTTCAAGAGGGAAATAATGTCTTTTCTCTTTAAAAAATTACCCTACATAGTTATTTGTTAATTATAAAATTATTTTTTGTGTGGGTCTCTATATACGAATATAATATGCAATGAATATAGCAAATAATATTCTCTCTCTCTCTCACACACACTCACTCACTCATGTAATTAATTTTTCATAACCTCTCTCTTAGCTAATCGGCTAATTTTGCGGCATTAACTTATGCATGCTTCTTGAACATATCTCAAAGAAAACTTCTCCCAAATCAGTCGATTTTTTATCTTCCACTAAACAACCGTTGCAGGTTTGTATTGAAGATTTTTTGAAGTAATTTCTCATTTCTAAACATCCAAACATCTCTGGGGATATGCATCAAAGATTTTGCGGTAATCTTTAATTTTTTCGGTTATATAGATTTTTTTTTTAGGTATTCTCTAAATGAGCCGCTAAGTTTTTTTTTTTTAATTTCATTTATTTTTATAGAATATAATGCATAAATTAAAAAGTGAATTGTATATTAATGTCAATTTCACAGAAAAAATCTTGATGAATTATTTCATAGTTGGGTATTTGATCCAACTTTAGTGAATTTGATAATTATACATAGGTGATTTAATTGTATTCAATTACGTAGATTTTTGTGTGTGGATATGCGTTGTATATTTTTATATACATATGAATGTATTGGATATATGTTTTTTATGTATACTAATTTAGTGTACATGCTTTGCACGTGTGACTCATGTTAATGTATTTGAGTTACAAAATAAATACCAAAATAGTTTAAGTTCCTAAAATTATTCAAGTTTTTGATATTTAAGTACACATCTCTTTTAAGAAATTATGGACAAAATTATTACTTAGAACTTCAAAATAAACTGAAAATTTGCTATTCTAACTTTCAAGTTTCTATCCAATATTTAGGTTCAAATATAAAAACGAATATTAACATTAAAGTACTTTCTAAAATTTAAATTTTAAGATTTTAATATCTCACCTGAATCACTTTAGAAAAATATTGAAATTTATCAACCTTTCTTGATGAGAAGTACTACTATTAATTATTCAAGAGTCAAGGTAGAAGAGAATTTGAGGTTACAGTAAGTTTAAATAATCACTTTGACCTCTTTTGTTGCTTTTGATTTGAATGATTTAGACATTAACTTATTATGAACGTCTGTTTTTTCTACTCAAAAATATCCCAATGAAGATAATAAACTTTAAGTAACAATACTTCAAAATAAATTGTAAAATTGTTATTTTAATTTTTAAGTTCCTATCCAATATTTAGGTCCAAATATAAAAATTAACATTAACATCTTTTAAAATTCAAATTTCAAGGATTTAATTTCTCATCTAAGAGTGTGTATCGGTCAGTTCGGTTTGATTTTATGTGTTATTGGTTCGGTTTATTGGTTTTCGATTTTTAAATATGTAAAACCATTAACCAACCAATAAGATATTTTCGTATCGATTTTCGGTTTATTGATTTTGGTCCTTAATGGTTCAATTTTCTGTTTAACCAATAAGAAAATACTCATAAAATAGAAATAGTAACAACTAACGTAAAAAAAAAATGAAATCTTAGTTACCACCAAAATCCTACTCAATGCATTTTAGTTTACAAGAATCTTCAAACTTAAACTGAATGTTAGTTTAGAAAAAAACTGAATGCTAATTGTTGGAAGCTACTAAATATTTCAAGCTTTCCAATACGATAATACCCGTGCTTTATATTGTGCCTTTGTTGCACTGAATAGGTTAATACTTTGTGAATCACTGAATTGTAAAAATAAGTAGTGTATAATATATATATATATATATATATATATATATATATATATATATATATATATATATATATATATATATATATATATATATATATATATATATATATATATATATATATATATATATATATATATATAAAACAGTAACTTAGTGTATCCTTATTGGGTTATCGGTTAAACCGATAACCCAATAAGCTAAAACCGAAATCGAATTGTTTACCCAATAATTTTTTTTATAAAATCAATAAAAAATCATTAACCCAATAACATTTTTATCTGTCGATTCAGTTTTTGCACACCCCTAATTTCACCTTAATCACTTAAGGAAAATATATATTGTAAATTTGTCAAATTTTTTTGAACAAAAAATCACTACTATTAATTTTTCTAAAAGTCAAGCTAGAAGACAAATTGAGGTTAAAATAAATTTATATGATGATTTTGGCCTCATTTGTCTGCTTTTAATCTTAGACAATAATTTATTAAGTACGTCTATTTTTTATTACTAAAGGATCTTGTAATGAATTTAAAAGAGTCTAATAATTTAGATCTATAACACATATGATACAATAAAATTTAAGTAACAATCAAAACAAACATTGTATTCTAACTAAAAACACAATACAATATAATAGATAACAACCATTCAAACAGAACCAACCACTCAGTGTTAAATAATCTAAGCTAATCATCAATTTGGAGTCGAGTTTATGGAAAAGTGATAGTAATTTATTATCAATTCAAATACACAATTGACAACATTACGATAAAGCGAGCTGCACCCAAATTGAACCAAAGAAATAAAAATATTAAGAAGAAAAAATAACTATCTTTATTCACATAATTTAATCACCACACAAAGCAACTCCTTTTATAGAAGAAATATCATAAATCAAAAAATAAAATTGATTTTAGACTCCTATGTAATTTGTATTAGAATACTATCGATTGTAAAGGAGAAAAAAAGACTCCTATAATATAATAAAAAGGACTCTTACCTTATTTATCAAAAATATTTAAAAAAATATAACTAGTTTTGCCAAAACTAAGTGTTTGTTTTGCCAAAAGAGACAATATTTTAGGACTCCCACCATATGTATAATTCTTACATTGTCAAAAATGGTGAAAGCTTATTTTCGTACGTTTTTGTTTTGCCAAAAATATGACAACGTTTGTTAGAACTCCCATTATATGTCTAGTTTATAAAAATAATGGGAAATTTTTAGTTTCTAAATAGGGAAAAGGGTTAAAAATACCCCTCCACTTTGAAAAATTAGTCAACTTTACCTTCAGTTATACTTTGGGTCATATATATCCCCGCAGTTACAAAAGTTTATATGTGTGCCCTTCAACTAACAGAATGGCCCAAATAAGACTAATTGACCCGTTTTTAAAAAAGAAAACAAACCCGACCTGGCCCATCAAAAGAACCCAAGCATTATACACAGAGTACGCGGTTTTCTCACATACCTGATTTCAAAATTATGGCTTTTCTCCCTCACTTTTGTAAGTTGAATTTTCCCAATAAAATTATTATTCTTTCACTAATCATCCCCAATGAAGTGTAGTTGTGATCGATTGTTAATCTTTACTAATTTCCTTAGGAATAGAAAATGTCACTAAATTGTTACTCTTTTTCGATGAAGTGCTGGTTGTGTTGTCGTGGTCGTTTTGTTTTGGTGAATTAATAGTCAAAAACTAATAAAAGACAAACAACCAAAGAAGGGCAATCAATCAATGAAGAGGCAAAAAATATTAATTGATGGAGAAGATGTAGAGCCAAGCCCTCCCAGATTTCCAAATGATGCTATAGTTGAGGACTTGCCCTTGACATCTCCACAGGCTAGTCAGGACAGTGCATCAACTCAACATCAATCCTTTTTTGGCAAGTCCTTTGGTCAGTCCATCTTTGGTTCATCTCCAAGTTATCCGGAGTTTGAGTATCGGTCTTGAAGTTGAAGAAGATATACCTTAAAAGCCAAGAGGTGTTTCAGAATTCAAGTCTAGAATCTTACAAAGACAAAACAACCAAAACCAACCTGATTAAGACAGATCAAGTTTCTTTATGATGTATAGGTTCGACAAAATCAAGTGACTTGTATGCACCAAAAGGGCTCTTATGAAATGGTAATGCATCTATTACCGGGAGACAGTTGCAACAATTAAGAGTGGATAAACTTAAGACGGAAAAGGGTAATGGCAAGGCACAACAGTGAAAATTTGGTAGTGGCATGTTTTGTATTAAGACAATGGATGGTGACAATATATGTTCTATCTTTTTGTAAGAATTGTTGAACTTGTATTTTTGTTGCAACTTTTTGGGATTATAAGATGGCATCCCTAATGTAATGAACAAATTTGTGGTTCAGTTTTGATACAAGTATGATCATGATCATGACACTTTTGAGTATTTTTGAAGACTAGTTACTAAAGGGCTCTTTTGTCATTTCTCTATTATTTGTAATGTTGTATAAATAGAACCTTGTAGGGTTTATTTTCTTATTTTATGCTTGATATTAAAGATACTACTCTTGTAAGAGAGAGTTCTCAAAACTGAAATTAGGGCATAGCATAAGGGTCGATTCTCTTGTGTGTTGCAAAGCTTGAGACTTTGGTGCTTTGAGAGGTGGATGCCGCTCTTGTGTCATTGTAAGAGTTAGGTATTTGTTGTATGAAGTGTTAAAGGTCCAAGAGTGAATATGATCTTGGGTTGTTAAGACTACATCAACACTTGTCTAACTATCTATCTTTGTTTCTTGTCCTAATCTTATAGTTTGTGTTGTTGTTGTTCAAGACGTTTGGTTATTGTGGTTGTAACATTGTTGTTCTTCATTTTTATTGTCATAATATAGTTTGGTTTACTGCTGAAAATTAGGTGTTAAACACTTCATTACATAGTGTTCTTGAATCCGAGAGGGGTCACCAAAAGAGGTCCATAGTTCCTTGTACTAGTGGACTGTTTTGGTGTTTGTTTTCTTGTGTTCTTGGGCTGTCTTGTATCAAGTTTTTATATATTTTAATTCTTGTTTATTGCTATAGCTTGTGTCTTTTTCTATTTTTGCTCAGTTTGTGGATCTGTTTATTGGTCGTATTTTTCTCCTTTTCTGAATAGAAAATGCAGGTCAACACCAGAGAATTGTCTAATATCCCTGAGAATCGATCAAATTGATATAGATAGTGCAAAAGATATAGAAAAGTGAGAGTTTATATAACTTCTAACCCTTGGGTACAAAAATGATGTCCAAAGTTTACAGAGCAAAGTGCTCAACACAATATGATGGTTACGAGCTTGTAACTAATTAACATGGGCTAATATTATGTAGCCACTTGACATGGCATGTTTTACTATTTTTCACTAATTAGTTAGTCCTTTAACAATTAAATAGTACTCCTTTGCTGGACTTGACTGTGGAACAAATAAAAGGGTCCTTGTGTTGGTACTTGGCTGCTTGATATCATATCCAATGAAAAAAGTTTCAAGTAGCAGAACATTTGTAATGCCCCCCATAGAATAGTAAAAAAAATTAGCAGCAGCCCGATGCACAAAGCATTGCATGTTAGAAGGGTCACACCCCAAAGGGTGTGATGTACACCGTTTACCCTAATGCAAGCATTAGTGGTTGCGGATCAAACCCGTGACATATACATCACATGGAGAAAACTTTAATAAAGAAGCATATCACTTGTCAATTTATTTTTTTACTACAGAAGCATGCCAACCTGATTCCAGTTACCATTATTTTCTAGAGCATAATACAGAAGCAGAAGATATTGGTCAACTTCTATACAATATACCCACTATTGCTCCTCGTACAAAATAATTATTTTGTGGCGCCCGAGGGGTAGAGTAACTTTCTTCAGAACAAACATCTTGATTTTGTTTCTGACAACATTTATGGTGGGATAAGTTATCACATATATATGGTGGAGTAACTAATATCGGGATAGCTAATTTTGAGATTAATTATTCTGAGATAACTTCTCTCTAATTCTTGATAATTTTCTTTGAGATGTTGAATATATTTTTATCGTGTTTATTCAGGGGGTGTCATAAAGCTTCGTAGCATTGACCAATTGTGGCGGTCTTGTTGATGGGTGCCAAGGCAAAATTTATGATCGAGTCTATGTGCAACAATCTTGAGTATTCTTTTTGGGTTTAATCTAGGACACATTGCACTACTACTAAGTTTGCACCATGTATTTCTATATCTGTGTGCTCTTTTTACACGTAGCATATGACATTGGGATAATAGACCTGTTCTTGTTTATCTGCCGGACGCAGAGGTTTTAGTTAGAGCATTGGCTTTTAGCTTCTACTTTGTCTTATGTTTGTGTAGATATATGATGTATTCTGCTCCTATATTATGTGCTCGTTGTAAAAAGGAGTTGGAGGAACTGCCTTTTCAGTTTAATGACAAAGTAGTTTTGATTTAATGAGGCAACAAAACTTGAGGCAACAACCTCTGCTGCTAGGCTTAGTGTTGTTGCATAGGCTCTTAGGTTCTCATATTTTGATATTTTCGATGAGCTCTTTGTTTTCTTGCAAGTGCCATCTCTATAGTTTCATTAGCTCAAGTAACTGGCTGAGTCATTTTCTTAGAAGAGAATTTTGGAAAAAATTTGAATAATCGTTTATTACGTGCACTATCTGATGCATATTTTCTTTTGGCATCCGACATATTTTGAATCCCAACACTTTTGTTCTTGACATCATGTTGGGAAGGACCAAAAGACACTTCTCCAAAATTGAATTCATCCACCTTAAAACATCTACTGTTCTTATGCAATTTTTAGTTTCTTCTCCAAAATACAACTGAAACGTTTTTCTGTTTCATCCCTACCTTTGCACGTAGTCTTTTTTAGGGGTTCTTTGAATTTTTCAATCAAGATAATATTTATAGGAACTGAAAACTTTGAACTGTTATACTTATCTTGAGTTATTATAGTGTTGGTAAAGTCAATCTCATTAAGTATCATATTTTTCTCATTTTAGAGCCCTACATGCTTATTCTGAATCCTGCCAAATTATAATTATTTGTCATGATCAACAAGAGCATAAGTTTGGATTAGATAGAATATGATATATCGTATGTTCTAAATTATTCAATGAAGTGACTTCAACAAGCATAAGCTATTAGATTTTGATAAAACATAAGAACATGGATTGCAATGAACCAGAAGACATGTATGTTTCTACCAATAAAAACAACTACCAAGCGTGAAACAAATGTTCTATTTTCTTAATCATTTTTCTCTTTTTCATTTATTTAAAGTAAACTATTCTTATCTTGGCAAGTTGAAAGGTTATTTCTGATAGACCCTTAACTAAAAACAATGCACAGAAAACTATCTAAGCTGTTGATATAAAGTTATTCCGGGATAAACTCACATATAAAGTGTATACTTCTTTGCAATTATACATATTAAAGCAACTGTCAAAGTTCAGCTATTAAGCAAGAACCACCATAAGAGAATAAAATTGATATAACCTAAAAAAAGGATTGAGCCACAAATTATAACTTGAAACAACAGTCTCAACTCTCAAGTACCACAAATGACTAACATAATTTGCAAATGCTATAACAATCTCCAGTTGGTAGTTCAAAAAGTTAACTAAAGAAACCAGCAGAGATCTAAAAGCATCTTTTCAAACTAACAATTTATTAACCTGAGACGAGATATCACAAAAAACTAACCAACCAAATAACCACAATGAAATCGTTAGAGAGTTGTTAACAAACATATCCTCTTACCTTAAGGCTTTTAGGCACTCCAATGGTTAGTTGTCCGTGATGCAAGTAGTAATGAGTTACATCATACATAAAATAGCTCAATAAAGCACCTCCAAACAAACCAGGAGCAGCAGTGGGAGTTGCCAGAAATTTGACCAAGTTCCACAATACAATTACAAAGTACAGTATCAAAAGTTGTGGAAAAATCAAATAGTTATTGTTCTTCAGCGTACTCGCACGATTCAACATTAAGTATAATCGTGATCAATGTCACTTGCGAAAAGCAAATAATAAGAACTAATGATTTTCAACTTGCAACATTTTGAACATAAACTACCAACTTCAATATAGTTACATTGTACAAGGAATCATCACAAATTACACAAATTGGCACCCTTTATAATACAAAAACTCCCACCAGGGATTCCAAGATTTTATACAGGCGACCTCAAGTCCTATTTTATTGTAAACAAAAATAATACACCTAAACAAAGAAAAATCTATTTATCAACATCGACGAAAAAGTGCAATAAACAAAACAATCCTAGCACTATGAACCCTTGATAACAAGGAAGACTCTAATTTCATCTACCTGCCTATGGCTTAATTTACAAAGGGCAACTCTAAACCCCGACTGCTTTATTAAGCTGAACAAGTGCGCTTGCAACCTGTTTAATCCAATCTTGCTTTGTCTAAAGCTTGTCCATTCTGTCGAAGATCCCCAGGGCCTCAAATCGTCATCTCTACCAGAAGATATCTGAAAAAACTTCTTCCAGAATTAGATGGAGTATTCGAAATGAGATTTTTGACTAGTAATTCACCAAATCAAAATGACAACGACAACGCAACGAACACTTCATCGAAAAAGAGTAACAATTTAGTGACATTTTCTATTCCTAAGGAAATTAGTAAAGATTAACAATCGACCACAACTATACTTCATTGGGGATGATTAGTGAAAGAATAATAATTTTGTTGGAAAAATTCAACTTACAAAAGTGAGGGAGAAAGGTTCTAATTTTGAAATCAAGTATGTGAGAAAACCGCGTAGTGTGTGTATAATGCTTGAGTTCTTTTGATGGGTCGGGTTTGATTTTTTTTAAAAACTGGTCAATTAGTCTCATTTGGGCCATTCTGTTAGTTGAAGGGCACACATATAAACTTTTGTAATGGCGGGGTATATATGACCCCAAAGTATGATTGAGGGTAAAGTTGACCAATTTTTCAAAGTAGAAGGGTATTTTTGACCCTTTTTCCTTCTAAATATAATAAGAAAAATAATAAATGACAATTTTGTCTAAGAAAATGTTTTTTAATGAAGACAAAAAGTTCAAATCCTTTTTCAAAAAGTCTTCATATCTTTAATGTATTATAGATATAGATGTAGCTAACTTTAAAAATTATGTATAGTAGTATACATCATTACCATTTACGATGGAATATTTAAATTTAATCACCTCTCGTTTGATGAAACTGATACGCATCTTTATCATCTCTTGGCTCAAAAAACATACACAATATCTTCCAATTTGCCTCCATTGTTTAACAAGCTTTTTCTAAGTTGGGTGTCTTATTATTATCTTATAGATAATGTTGGACGATTTAATATGCTATTTAGAAGTATTACAATAAATAAAAAAAGATTTATAGAAGGAAAATCTTACTCAACCTTACCTATGTTTTCAAGTTTCCAAACATGCTCTTTTTTCTTCTACATCTCAAATCATGTTTGTGCTTGAGATCATAATAAAAAGGTTTTATTTTTTTTCTTTAAAAAAAGTTGCTACTTCACAAAATTTACTGTTCGTTAAGATGTTCAAAATTAGGATAATGAGTTAGGTCTAAAAGAAAATTCTCTTAAATTAGTGTATGTATTAAATTAAATTTAAGAGGAAAAAAAATCACATTGCAATAGTGAACATGATAAAATGATATATTATGTTATATATGAATTTTAAAAGAGTTTGAATCATACATATAAATTTCAGAATTTTATATATAAACAATCCGAAACAGTACTCTTAAGTGTGAAAAGTTGATTCAAGCTTATCAGCTACTAAGTTTCTCAAATTTTTAAAATTTATATTCATAGACAGTAATAAGTAAAGAAAATATTAGTTCTCTTATGCAAGAAGGGGTGGATCTACGTGGTTGCCAAGGGTTCGCAGCAAAAAATTATTTTGTATATATAAGGTATAAAATCTATATTTAGGTATATATATTAATTTTGAACCACCTAAAACAAAGATGTTAAATAGCTCAGTGGTCTTATCTCCAATTCTAGGGGTGCTTACTTCACCCACTTCACGAGTTTGATCCCCGCCAAGGATGTGCTTGGATATTTTCTTTTTTAAAAAATCTGTCCTGTGGCTGTACAATTGCTGCTACTTAAAGAAATATACGCTGCTGCTGCTATATATATAAAAATAAATTAAACTAAGTTAAAAAACAAAATCAATAAACAACTTAAAATCCTTTTTTTCTTTTCGAATCCTCTGAAGAAAATTCCTGGATCCGCCACTGTATGCAAGATATCCACAACAAAAAATCTAAAGCAACCCACCCAACAACAGATTTTCATAATCTGCAACCTGCCCTACTCCACAAAATCTTTCTTCACCTATACAAGAACCTACTCCACAAAATCTTTCTTCATCTATACAAGAATGAAGAAGAATCAATCAATAATAATATATATGGATTTATTGATATATTGATTGAATGTCTAATAACTTTACAAAAATAATAAATATATTGATAAGTGAGAAGTGGGAAGTAGAAAAAGAACAATAGTATTCTTGAAGCATTAAGCCTAGAATAATTAAGTTTTCTTTCGACCATGGATGCATCTCAATTGAAAAATTACCTTGAAGACACTTTTTTCATGATTGGAACAACTAATAATAAGTTATGCATTTTCTACTCAATTATTTATCTCTCGATCATGAGATCCTCTGCCACAATGCCATGAGAAGCGGATTATAAAGGCTCTCTGCATGCATAGTCTGATCTAATTAATTTACAATCAAATAAGGTAAAAAATACATTAACATCAAAACAACCAAAACAACTTACAATTAAAAAAAAAAAAAAAGCACTACTACAGCGGAGCAAATTTACTGCAAGTGAAATTAATGAAGCACTTATTACAATCACATCCAAATACGTAATCAAGTTATCAATAAAACTTGACAAAGCAAAAGAAAAAATAGTTGGATGATTTTGTTTTTCTTTAGAAAAGTACCCTATTAATATACCGAAATCGAGCATCAAGATTAGAATACTCAACATCTACTTTGTAAAGGGAAACCACTGTAGCGTATTATCAGAAAAATACCCTTATTGATCATCTTGAGGAATGATGTGTATCTTCCGAGCCACTTTCTTCTTCGAATTTCTCTCAAGACTCCTTACTCCAAATTGAAAAGTACCATGAGAACATAAAGATCTTTTTTCATGTCTTCTCTAGAAAGTTGTGAGTTAAAAGATTTCATGTACATAAAGAAACAAGATGAAAGCAAGTATCCTGGACTAGGTTAACTTCTAACGTGAGAAAATAAGAGGACATATCACGAGGCATTTAAATTGTTATATTTAATTTAATTAAGAAAAGAATTTGTACAAAATAGAATTGTAAACCGGTAGAAATCCAAAATTTTAGGACTTGTTTAGCCGATTTCTTCTGAAAGAATATTTTTTAATTAGAAAAAATAAGTGAAAGACAATTTTATCTATTGCGAAGACTCGTAATAAAGGGCAAAAAAATTCAAATCACTTTTCTAAGTTTTTCACACTTTTAATATATTATAAATTATAGATTATAGATATAAATATAGATTATTGATAGATTATAGATATAGACAGAGATTATAGATATGTATATTTTTGTATAACAATATATGTATACAAGTTTGTTTTGTATAACAATATATATATATACTGATTATCAAATATATATATATATATGTCCAACTCAATTCAATAGACAATAGTACTAGTCATCCCAAAGAATCTCTTGGACCTTGGTAATATATTCGTAAAAAGTAACAAAAAGAATACTAAATAGGGCTTCTATTAAATATAATCTTTGAAGTTTAAACGTACATTTGTACATCTCCAACTTTAATATGGTATTACCAAATACCGCACCGAATCGAAGTTTAATTTACCGATTACCGAACTACGGAACTGATGTTTATAAGTATGGTATGTGATATCTATGTTCAAATATCAATTGCCGAATTACCGAACCCAAACTTTGAAAATACCAAACGCCCACTCCTATACATATGTACATGCATATGTATGTATTGGTTCGTATATACATTATGCATGTGTATACATATGTTCTATATCTGTGTATATGTACATATGTATAACTGTATATATGTACATACATATGTATATAAGTATAATTATTTCTACATATATACACACTGATGTTTATACATTGTGTATCACATATTAGAATGAGTATCATCGCATTAGGATCCTAATGTACAAATGTTTAATTATTTAATTGACACCTAAAATAGACGGTATTCATTTTTGGCACCTCAACCAGCGTCTAAGTGTGTTATATTGGCACATTTTTTTACAATCAACAAAAATATGTGATGTGTGTGCACTACACGCGCTATGACGTGTAAAGTAGCCAATAATAACAGGATATTTGACAATTTTTATTAAAATAATTTTTAATTAATTAATTTAAATTAACAAGTTGTAAATTAAATAATTAGTTAAATTTAACTTAAATTAAATTGATGATGCCCCCACCCCACCCCGTACCCCAACCACCCCAAATCTGCAGCACACACCCCCACCTCCCCAGCCCACACCCGTCACTCCCCACTACCTCCTCAATTGTCTTCTCTAATCTCTCAATCCCCAAACTACCTGTTGAACCCCCCGCCACAACACCTACTGTAACAGCCCCCCTCCTTCTCCTCCCTCGAATATCGTCTTCTTCAGCATTGACTTTTGCACAATTTCATTAATTAATGGAAGAAAATGAAGAGTAAAAAATGAAAGCTGAAGAATTTTTCACAAAATGAAAACGATGACCTAGGAGAAAGATGAAGGAATTAATTTTATTTTCATTAATCAATTGGGTGATGTTCATTTTCAAAAATGGAAGCTGAAGAATTTTGGAAAGCCATGGGAGAAAAAATGGTGGAAGGAGGAGAAAGAAAGATGAATTATGAAAAAATGGAAGCTGAAGGAATTAATTTCATTCTCATAAATCAATTGATTGATGTTCATTTTCAAAAATGGAAGCTGAAGAATTATGGAAAGCCATGGGAGAAAGAATGGTGGAAAAAGGAGAAAGAAAGATAAAAATACGAAAATATCCCTCAAATGCACTCAAAATTCGTGTAGCATGCGTGCAATGATGACTCAGCAAAAAGTGTTAAAATGACACACTTGGATGCTAGTTGAGATGTCAAAAATGAACACCATCTACTTTAGATGTCAAAGTAAAAATTGCTGAAACTTTAGATACTTGTCAATGGGTTCCGCATTTAGTTAAACTTTAATTGTTAAAGTATAATTGATTTTTATACATTTGTACTAAAAGAAAGCCAATTATGGAAGAAGAGTCACCAATAATTTTTGTTTTATAGAACGAGAATAATGGGGAAGTTGGATATAATAATAAATATTAATTACTCTCCCTTTCCTTATAATTAATACTAATCATATTATATAAATAAGTTCAAAATATATTTGATCACTAATCAATGTCTATAAAATATAATTAGTAAAACTTAGATCATGAAATTAGTTAGAAGAAGTCTAAGTTGTCTATAAGTGAAATTTTGCCTATTTTATATCCTAGTGGGTTTACTATGAGTGATTTCAGTTTGGGTTGGAGGCCTAGTAACTTTGTGCTGATTAGCCTAGCTTTAAAGGGTTCTCACTGTCATTTAATTATGCGAGTTGTCTTTCAAATAAAATGTTCTTTAATTGTATTTTGTAAAAATTCTTTAAGGGTGTATAAAACATAACTTGTGATATATTATGATGAAAAAATTAAAGAGCATCACAAATAGGGGCGAAGCGCAAATGATCCTCCCGCAATTCAGATATAAATTCATGTATAAGATATGTCGTGAAATTTTATGTGCTTTACTTTCGGATCACGATATATTCATGTCTTTCCAAAAAATAATCTAGACCTTGCATGTCTTCAATCTTGCCAACTTGGAATGTTAGTAATCAAGTCGATTAGCTTTTTGAATATTTATTTTTAGGATAAATTACACAAATTCCATACTATATTATCTAATATCTCGTACTTTTTAAAAATTTACATAAAATCTCATTTTTCAACTTTACTCTTGATACATTTCAACTCCACCATTAACCCATTCAAAATTTCCTTCCCTAAAATATCTTCCTAATTATCAACAATTAAATCATCTTCCTTCCTGATTTTTTCTCTTTCATTAATGCTTAAATCATCTTCCCTCCTGATTTTTCTCCTCCATTAATGCATGCAACTTTTTTTTTTCTTCTCCTAAAATCTCTCTCTCTTTTTTTTTTAAAAAAATCTATTGATACATATATAAATTTATTTAGTTATTCATACATGTTTATTTTTTTAATGATGATTCACAGGAATGATAAATATGATATCATTATATGGGTATTATGAAAATTCATACGATATATACATTTTGTATGATTTTAACGGGTGATACATATGATATTAATGGGTGATACATATTGTATTATGGTGTTTCATATATTAGATACAATTATTTATTTTAATTATTGGGTGATTCATATGTTATTAATGAAAAGTAATGGTGTAGTCAGTGTAGGAAACAAAAGTATTAATATTTTAAAAAAATACTAAAAGCAGAATTGAAATATAGTTAAAATTAAATCTAAAAAAAAATAGACTAAAATTAAAGACGAAAAAAGAGAAAAAAGATCAAAAATATATATCTTTTATAATTAAAGACGAAAAGAGAAACATAATTAAAACACCTAAATTAAATCTAAAAAAAGATAAAAATTAAATATTTTTCCTTAAATAAAAGAATATAATGAATAAAAGAGAATTTATTATTTCCTTAAATAAATATATTGTTAGTTTCAAATGTATCATTTTTTTATATGTATCACCATATAACATATGTATCATCATTTTAAAAAATCAGGATAAAATATAAATAATAAAATAATCAAAATTTTATGTAATATCACTTAAAAATTCAGAAATTTGAGTAAGTTACCCTTATTTTTATTGATGAAGGTCCGATTCTTCCAATAAAATGTATGGACTGATTGGATTATATATGGTGCATGATTATGTAAAATGTAAACTATGTCAGTCTCGACATCTTCTTTTGACAACTTTTAAAATGTGTGAAATTGCTTATCTGCTTCTATTTTGGAGACAGAATAATCCACAATTATTTAATCCTTTTTATATATTCGAAAAGACCATGCTTCTCAACACTATTTTTTGATGTAAGAAAAAGAAAAACTTTATTGTACAGTGCTTGCATAGGACAAATCTTAATTAAGAAAATTCCTCTTGAACCACTGTCACTCTCAAGTAATAAACAATACATTTTAATTTATTATTATTATGAGCTTAATATTTATTTAATTAAAAAGTTGTGATAATAGTAGGCTTTTCACATATTTGTGGTGGCTGATAAGAGTGGTGTCTTAAATGAAGAGATGTGAAGAAGATCTTAGGCCTCATCTTCTTCATCTTCACACTCAAATCTAAACTTTTTCTTTTAATTTGAACCAAGAGGAAACAAACAAACAGAAGTACATGGATAATAAGACGACAAATAAATTAATCAAACAAAATACGACAAGACAAGAATAAAATCAATCATATGAAACATCAAATTTATGTAAAAAACACTTCGATGTGAAGAATAAAAAATTACGGGACCAAAACCTCTACTATAATCACCAAGAGTTATTATGATGTCCTCCAAATTGGCAATCAGACAAGTTCCAAATAACGTGAAGTTCAAGAGGAGGTGAATTGAAAAACTTTTTTTGAGTCGACTTATCAATCGTGACAGTCAACTCATTTGCAAGTAGATATACTGAACGAAATAGATTAGAATTCAAATACGTAAACAAACAAATAAATAAGTAAGATAATAACACAGAGATTTATATTAATTCGAAACACTAATGTGGTGCCTACTTCCAGTCCCCTTGGGTTATAAGGGTTTCCTTAGAGCTTTCAAAGTAGAGTTGGAGTACAGATGTAGTGAACAAGTTCTGAATCTTATTTTGCTATTCAGATCTTGTGACACAGCCTCAACTGGTATGACTAAGTTGATTCGATCTTTCTCTTTTGTAACAATTGTAAACTTGAAAGATACAAAGCTTTATTGAGACTAAGATTGAGACACACTAAGAATTTTCTGTGAAGTTGTGTGTTGTCTTTGGTCTTCAGTCTTCTATTTTATAGCTATCAGTTGATTCAACTTCTTTTCTCTATAAGGAAAACTCAAGGGATTTCTTCTTAATCAAGGATTTGAATTAATTTCATGTTGAGGAATTACACCATATGGTACGTCCATTTCAGATATGTCCTTACTTGTGATGCAATCTTCTTTTCTCGAATATAGGCTCACAACCATACATGTCTATATCAGATATGTACATGTAGAGGGTGTGATCTTCCTTTCTTTTGCCCTTCCGTGTGAGATGTTATTTTGATAGATTATCAATTACCTTACTTGTACTTTGGGATCTAATGAGATCCTTGATTGATGTGATTTCAAATTCGGCGCCTGCTCTTTGTAGATAGGGATTGACTTTCTTGTAAGTGTGGATCACCCGAGATACTCCTCCATATATGGCTCCTATAAAATCCTCCATGATGTGATTGTATCTTCAGTGTATCCTGTATATATTTACTTATTAGTTTGTCGTTATTAAAATAAATTGTGTAAATATGGAGCTAACAATCTCCCTCTTTTTGATAATGACAAATAATAAACATCAGTTGATTTCCCTGTTCTTGTAGTCAACTTGCTCCCCGTCACTTTTCTGACTCCTTACCTTTGTTGTCATTGACTTTTGAATTTATGTAGTAGACTTGCTCCCCCTGACTTGGAGGCTTATCTGATGTTTCATTTTCTCCCCCTTTTGACATAATCAAAAAGAACAAAGCCCAAAAGAAAACAACACGCAATCAAGCAAAAAAAAAAGAAATAGGCACACAGTAGATAAGTAGTCAATGTATTGTGCGAAAAGTAAAAACATATGGTAGGACGAGTTAAAATATTGGTTATAACCCAAAAAAGGGATAGGACTCCATTTGAATAGAAGTCGTCATCTCAATGCTTGGCCAGAAAGTAGGTAAGAGTATTGCGCATGTTGTGACAGAAACACTCATAGGATTTTTTAGAATTTTTGGAGAAGCTGAAATAGGAACTCTAGATTGATATGGAAAGCTCATTATTAGAGGAGTTGGTATCGGACTTGATGGATTCCACGCGTGCAAACATTTTGTTGAATAGCTTGACACTTTCTTGCTTGAATTCATCAATAGCCAGCCACACTTTACCTACATCAGTATTGGCGTCCTTACCCAATTGCAACAGTCTGGAAGTTGACTCCTAAAGAAGCACCAACCTTTCCTTAATTTCTTTGAGCCGATCCTTAAGCTCCTCTAATTCCTTCAGTATAGGAAGCACAAGGTTAGACACAGACATGCTTACCTTAGCAAGATCTGATTTTGATTTTGTAGAATCCTTCTTGCACCATTCATTGTCCAACAAGACATAGTCCATGCTGGTAAAGGTCTTGGAGTCATAGGTTGCTGAGACTTCCACAATAGGGTATGCAGATAGATCAATAGAGTAATAAAAGAGGATTGTGGTGATTAATAGTCCATAAGACAGACTGGTGGAGGCATGAGCATCTGCAACACTTTCAAGCATATAGTCTCAAAACCAAACAACATAATTTATTTTGTACTTCTTCATCATGCAGTACAGGCCAAATACATCACGACATGTCATGTTGCTAAGAGAGACCTTTCGAGGAATAAATATGGTGGCAATAATACAATATATGATCCGATACTTAAAGCAGAGAGACGAGGTACGAAAGGAGGATAAATTCATGTTTGGGTTAGACACAACATTTTTTGCTTCCTTGAAGCTAAACTCAAAATTCTCAGGTCGTGTACCACTCATGAAGGGAATTTACCCTGGAGAACTTATTGTCGAAGTCCTTTTCAAATAAAAAGTCATCTAAAATAGTTCTTGTTCCTAGCACAAGAGTTTCTAATTCACCGCTATCTTGAGAAATATGAGGATTCGCATAGAACATATGAACAGAGTCCTTATAAACTTTCATTCCACATAGACGAACACCAAAGATAAATCTTGAAATTTAAAGAAGGAACTTACATTGCAATGAGATTCCTTCAACTGAGAGAGATTGACTATTCGATCGGGCACAACAAAATGATTTTTGAAGGCGACAAACTTCTTCCTTTGCGAGCAAGTTCAAAATTTGTGCATGTCGTCTCGGTGGAAGAGATTTTAGAGGGGACAAATGAGATGTCTTGATAGACTAATTTGGGATTGGGGCTAAGCGTTTTTAGGAGTAGATAAGTGCAAGGAATGTAGGAGGCATACTTAGAGGAGCCAGAAAGAAGAACATGATCATGATTGTCAGAGTGGCAATCTGAAGATGTTTTAGTGAGATTAGCCCTTAATCGGGTTCTAGTCATTTGGGAGAGAAAGACTTGGAAATAGTTTTAAAAAATAGAGATAGAGATGAAAGAGTGAAAAGATAAAAGGGGTGAGGTGAATTAAGGCGACTGGTGAAGTGAAAGGATGGCAGACTTGTTGGGAAAAGAAAAGGGTAAAGTGGTAGTAATTAAGGAGAGAGAAAAAAAGAGGCATGAAAGGATGGTTAAAGAGCGATGATGATGCCGAGTTAGAAAAGAAATTTACCAAAAATAAAAATTAATAAAAAAAAATGGTACAATCAGATGTCATTAATTGATACAAGAATAACAAGAAAAGGCAAAAAACATACACCAAAACAGTCCACAAGTTCTAGGAACCGAGGACCCCTTTGATGACCACACTCGAATTCACAAACAAGAACAACAATACATGAGATAAGGGTATGTTTCAACACCTAAACAACTACCCAAACTAGATTTAACAACAACAATATGAAGACAATCTGAACAACAACAATGTGGTAATAATAACACACCTCACGGGTTACATTAACAAGAACAAAAAACAATGATTACAACAAAACAAAGAATAGATAGATAGACTACATGAAGATGTAATCTTAAGAACCCAAGAGCCTATTCCACTCTTGGACCCTTAACACTACACACAAAAATTCATCTATCTCTTACATTGGCACAAGAGGGACCTCAATCTTCCAAGCATCCAACGTTTCCAAGCTTGAATCCAACACAAGTGATTCCACACTCAAGTTGAAACCTAGATACAATTTCAGCCAATGAGGGCCTTTCTCTCAAGAGAAATGTTTCTAAGTGTTTCACTTTCATATTCATCAAAATCTAACTAATTAAACCCTAAAGTGTTCTTTATATAGCTATTACAAAATAGAAGCTAAAATGTCCAAAATGCCCTTTAAGAACTAGACGCCCTTTAAGTGTATTTAGGGGCTACCATGTTGTGTTCTAAGGCTCCTCTTTACACTTCAAGTGTGAGATTAAGGTCTTTTTGGTGTGTTTTAAGTCCTTCACTCGCACACTCTAAGTCTCGGGCTCATCACACTCTCGCATGCGTCCATCTTCATGGTCGTACTTGTATCATCCTCCCCTCCATAAAAAAGGATTCGACCTCGAATCCATGCCTTACAAAATCAAAGAGAGAAAAACAACCACACTTCCTCATGACATGAGGGTTAGGGTTGGAAAAAATAAACAATAATGGCATGTACCTAAAACACTCAAAACAGTCCACACCAAAAAAGAAACCAAGGACCTTTTGAGTGTATGTCTTGACATGCCAAGGCAGTTCATATTTGATATATAACCAAGAGTCCTTACTGTTAAACATTATGAATCCATCGACAAATTCACCAAGGACTTGGCTGATAAACATAAAAAATAAATGCATCTAAGCCGAGAGTAAATCTTTCCCACCCTAAGATGGCACCGGGATCAAATGGGAAGAGAGGCCATTGACATGAGTCTAGATAACACTCTCATTTCCCGTAGCCTTTACCACAACTACACGACCTACTCTCTACATTGGCATACATATCATCACAAGCAAAGAGAGAGTAAAAAAGGGTGGCACTCAAGTTTACTTATACTATGGTGTCCTCGGGAAATCCACAGAAAGAAGAATAAGAAGTCATTTTTTAGACTACACAATCCTTGCCCGTGAGAGTACTCTCATCTTCCAAAAAGAGATTTCCACCTTGAGGAGTAATGTTGTCACACCATAGTGGGTTGGCATATAGGCTATAGCCTCAAAGACAAGATATGCTATCAACTTCACTCACACCACTAGGTTCCTTAGGAGTGATTAAACTATCTTCAAACAAGACATTGTACCTAAAAAGAGAAAGATCTACCCCGCAGACAGGTTTGGGATAAGCAAGATCACTCTCTATAAGTTCACTATCAAGTTTCAAAGATGTTTCACATACATGATCATCCCGATGAGCCAAACAAACACTAGCATCTACACCACAAGACAAGCTCACAGGTTCACTCCTATTTCCTTGACCAGCATCTTTAAATTCTTCACTCACTTGAGATTAATTAATCATATCATACATATTCTCAAATGGTGGGCAAGTTTTATACGCAAGTTGGTCAATACAACTTTCATACGATGATGTGCTTTCATTCAACACAATAGCTTTAATACTAGGTGGACATAAATTGATCTTACTAGAAGAGTCGATTTGGTCATCTATAGGATCAACTAGTGTATTCACTCACACAACATGTACATCATCCTCAAGTGGTAAGGAATAAATATACTCATATGTAGGTAAACTAATACTCACACTCAACGGCTTATTAGCCACACGATCATCATTCACATGCACCAAAGTGTAAGAGTTAGCTATTTTACCTTGACGTTTATGAATATGTTCGTCTTTACCTAGGTGTGAAAGTCCTTCACAAACTTGGGCAGCAACTTCTTTCGGGAATCTTTCATCACAAGGTGTTTGGACAATTAGATTTTGAGGGAAGAGTTTGGGTAACAATTGGCGTATAATTTCAACGTGCCATTTCATATCTTCAAGATTGTCATCGATGAGATCAAACGTGGCATTAAAATTATGAGAAGCCATGGTACCTAACAAAATAAAACAACTAGTTAGTTCAAAAAGAGACTCACCACACTCTCACTCTTGGTTTTACAAGTGTTGAAAGTCAGTTTGTACTTCACGAGTGATTGAGGGTCGAGTCTACTCTTGCCCGGAATAGATTTTCATTTGAGTTTACTCAAAGAAAATTTATTTACAGACTTGAACCAATAAGATACAACGAATTAACAAAAGAGAAAAGCACACAACAAACACTTAACACGAATGAACGAACACAAAGACTGACTAACAATCTAGTAGATGAGTACTAGTTTGCCAATAAGTATTGAAACCAATAAAATTGAAACTAAGGAATAACAAACTGAAACTACGGAATCTGAAATTTGGGCAAAAATTTGATGTGTGAACAGCAACTTGATGACGTGGCAGCCACGTATTGGTTGCGGTATTTCTAACGAATTGTTGTTCACAAATGTTCATGTCTTGGTCAAAAATTTAATTTGGATTGGTGGAATTTTGTTTTACGAGGGAAAAAAATAAGTCTTGGAGCCTTTTTCAAGTTTTAATACTTGACTTTTTCTTGTACTTCTCCTTAAAACATGGATCCTTAAATCATGAAAAAGTGTTGGAAAGTGGTTGAGACTTGATTGATAGGTGTTGGTTGGTTGTAGTGTCTTTCAAGACTAACAAATAATACACCTTTTTCTTAACATTTTGGATTAAGCATTCACTTTATATTCAACAATATATGAAGGTGGTGATGAACATCAAGAACAAAAACAACAACACCAAGAACTACAACAATAATATCCAAGATTTTTCACACGGCCAACCCCACAACAACAATGTCTCACACGGCCAAGACTACAACACTTCAACAAAATATTCTTAGGCCACCAATTTATAATAACATTCACTTCCAAGCTTAAAAACAACAACTTTAACGTCCGCAACAATCAATAATGTCACCAATACATGGCCAAAGGTAAAGCCACAACAACAATGCCAACACAATAGTCCAAGTTATGTTCACAATAACAAGATCAATATTTCAAGCTCAAATTTAGATTTAGACTCAAGAGTGTTAGAGATGAAGAAAACTAACACTAGAAACAACAAAACAAGTAAAAATCTCGGCCAAGACACAACAATAACACAATTTCGTCCAAGAACACAAACACAGACAGATTTGTTTCTTTTTAATTTTTTTTTCTAACAAGCAAGCCCAAGATTGATCTTGTAAGAACAAGATCAAGCCATGCTTTGATACTAAATGATACAAGAATAATACTGAAAGGCACAAAATATACACCAAAATAGTCCACAAGTTCTAGGAACCGAGGACCCCTTTGATGACCACACTCGAATTCACAAACAAGAACAACAATACACGAGATAAGGGTGTGTTTCAACACCTAAACAGTCACCCAAACTAGATTTAACAACAATAGTATGAATACAAGATGAATAACAACAATGTGGTAACAATAACATATCTCACGGGTTACAGTAACAAGAACAAGAAATAGCGATTACAACAAAACAAAGGATAGATAGATAGACTAAATGAAGATGTAATCTTAAGAACCCAAGACCCTATTCCACTCTTGAACCCTTAACACTACACACAATATTTTACCTATCTCTTACTTTGGCATAAGAGGGACCTTGATCTCCCAAGCATCCATCATTTCCAAGCTTGAATCCAACACGAGTGATTCCATACTCAAGTTGAAACCTAGTTACAATTTTGGCCAATGAGGGCCTTTCTCTCAAGAGAAATGTTTCTAAGTGTTACACTTTCATATTCATCAAAATCTAACTAATTAAACCCTAAAGTGTTCTTTATATAGCTATTACAAAATAGAAGCTAAAATATCCAAAATGCCCTTTAAGAACTAGGAACTCTTCAAGTGTAGTTAGGGGCTGCCTCGTTGTGTTCCAAGGCTCCCCTTTACACTTCAAGTATAAGATTAGGGTTGGTTTGGTGTGTTTTAATTCCTTCACTCGCACACTCCAAGTCTCGGGCTCATCACACTCTCACATGAGTCCATCTTCGTGGCCGTACTTGTATCATTAATGTAGGTAATATCAAGCTTTTTACTTAAGGAGCAAAATCTTTCTTCTAACAAGGGTTTTGTAAAAATATCAGCCAATTGATTTTTAGAATCAACAAATTTTAGAGAAAAATCTCCATTTTCTACATGATCTTGAATAAAATGATGCTTAATGTCTATATGCTTTGCTCTAGAATTATGCACAATATATTTTGATAAACTAATTGCACTGGTGTTGTAACACATTATAGGCACATATTCAAAAGACAAACTAAAATCAAGTAATTGATAATAATCCATAAAATTTGGGTACTACAACTTCCAACGGCTATGTATTCAGCTTTAGTAGTTGATAGAGCAACTGAAGTTTGTTTCTTGCTATGCCATGAAATTTGGGCATCACAAAAATCTGGCATATTCCACTAGTGTTTTTTCTATCACTCTTAACACCTACAAAAGTAGTGATGAAACCCTTTGTTGTTGTTTCGCACAGTAAGAGACCAGGTCCCTCAGAATCAATCACAAGCAATCAAATAATAAAGTGCAAGAAAACTAAAGACAATACAAAAAGAGTAAAAGACACAAGAATTTTTACGTGGAAACCCAGGATGGCAAAAACCATGGCTTGCCCTCATAAGCACCAATGAAATCCACTATAATTACCTCTTAATTATAGTCTAGATCTTATCCTAACTTTAGGCTCCTTGCGCTAGCAGCAACTCTACTACCAGCTCATCTTGATAACTCTACTAGGGACTTTCTCTACACTTCTAATCAGTTTCAAGCTTAGGCATCTATACCTAAGCAGCACTCTCAACGAGAAAACAATATAGTACTCTTATATCTTTAAGTAATTCTTTTACAAATTAACACTCAAACTCACTCTTTAAGCAAAGTACAAAGTTAAGAACATGAGCAATGCTTAAGCAATCTTGAAACGGAGTTCTTGCTACCTCACTTTTCTCTGTTTAGAAATGGCAAAACCTGGTTGTTGAAGAGGCATCTCTTTCTTTTTATAGTTGTGTAATGATTAGGGATGGAATATCATTGGACAAGTTATCCAAGTCGGTAAAAAATAGCATCTACAAGTTTGTTACATAAGTGGACAAAATTGTGTAGATACCGTGTGTCAGCTGTACAGTACTTTGCACATCCAAGGATCTGGTCCCTTACAGTTTGTTTAGTTGTTCATCATCAAAACTACATATAGCAATCAACATTTGAATATCCAATTAAACCAAAATGTGAGGAACGAGGGTACCATAGTCTAATATTTTGTGTCTTGATGAGGTATTGAATAATTCTTTTGATGACAGTCAAATGGGACTCTTTGGGAGCCGACTAGAACCTTCCACACTTATACACGCTGAACATAATATCTGGTCGACTTGCGGTCAAGTAAAGGAGCGATCCAATCATTCCTTTGTATGTCTTTTAATCAACATCTTTTCCAGATGTGTCTGAGTCAAGATTTGTGGAGGGACTCATTGGAGTTCCATAAGCCTTTCCGTTTTCCATACCAGAGTTTTTGAGGAGTTCCTTGGTATATTTGTATTGACTTATAAATGTACCTATGGAGGTTTTCTTGATTTGTAATCCTAAAAAAATGTGAGTTCTCCCATGAGACTCATTTTAAATTCTTCAATCATCAGATTTGCAAAATTTCACACAAGGAAACGTTAGGGCTACCAAAGATAATATCATCAAAATAAATTTGCACAATGAGTATATTAGAGTCTAGTTTCTAAGTGAAAAGAGTAGTGTCAGTTTTACCTCTTTGAAAATTATTGTTTAACGGGAAAGTACTCAATCTCTCGTACCAAGTTTTCAGAGTTTGTTTAAGATCGTAGAGTGCTTGTGATAGTTTGAAAACATGGTTTGGATAGGATAGATTTTTTAATTTGGAGGTTTTTTTTACATAAACTACTCATGAATAAACCTATTTATAAAAGGACTCTTAACGTCCATTTGATATAATTTAAGGATTTGAAGGCAGCAAAAGCTAATAAAATTTTAATCGACTCAAACCTCGCTACAGGATCAAAGGTTTCATCTTAATCAATACCTTTATATTGGTAATATAATTGAGCTACAAGTCTGGCCTTATTCCTGAAAACCTTACCTTCTTCGTTCAATTTGTTCTTATAGACCCATCTGGTTCCAACGACTGAGCAGTTCTTGGATCTTTCAACTAGGTTCCAGACTTGATTTCGTTCAAACTATTCTAATTTTTCCTTCATGGCCTCAATTAAATACTCGTCTTTGAGGGCCTCATCAACTTTATTAGTTTCAATTTGAGATACAAGAGCAACAGACGCCTGTTTTCTTAATGAAGTTCTTGTCTACATCTTGTCATCTGGGTTTCCAATGGTAAATTTATTTGGAAAGCTTGCATTGTGTTTCCATTTTCTTAGAAAATTTATTTTCATTATTTCATCAGTGGGGGTTGACTCTGGATGGACTATAGTCGACTCAACGATTGATGGTTTAGGAGTTATATTTACTTTGGCTCCTTGTTGTAGATCTTTTACCTGCTCTACATCAAAACTCAAGCTCATAGGAGAGTGATTAGTTTTATCAAATATAAAATACATAGATTCTTCAACACATAAAGTCTGTTTATTATAAGCTCTGTAAAGGCGACTGGTGGGAGAATATACAATAAAAATACCTTCATCACTTTGTAGATTCAAACTTCTCTAAGTTTTTCTTATCATTGTTGTGGATAAAGTATTTACATCTAAAAGGATGAAAATAATTGATATTAGGCTTTTTCCATCTCCATAACTCATAGGGAGTTTTCTTTAGAATTAGTCTGATAAGACATCTGTTGATAATATGGCATACTGTGCTTACTGTCTTTGCCCAAAAATGATATGATAGATTATTTTTCAGGAGCATGGTTCTTACGGTCTTTTGAAGAGATCTGTTCTTTCGTTCCACCACACCATTTTGTTAGGGAGATCGAAAAGAAGAAAAGCTCTATAAGTATTCATTTTGAGCACATTTTTTTGAAAGCTTTGTTTTTGAATTCTCGACCATGATCACTATGAACATAAGTTATAAAATGCCCTGCTTCTCTTTGTACTCTTCTACAAAATATCTCAAAATTAGTAAATGTTTTATGCTTGTGAGCAAAAAATATTATCCAAGTAAAATGGAAATAATCATCAACAATAACAAATACTAATCTTTTTTCACCAATACTTGCGGTCTTGGTAGGGCCAAACAAATCCATGTGGATAGTTTGAAGAGGTTTGGTTGTAGTGACAATATCTTTGACTTCAAATGATGTCTAAGTCTGTTTACTAAGTTGACAAGCATCAAAGATATGATCCTTCTCAAACTGTAGCTTTGGCACACCTTTCACCAGTTCAAGTCTAGAGAGTTCTTCAATAGCATGCCCAATTTTTTTGTTCCACAATCATGTCTCATTGATTTACATAGTGAGACAAATTAGAGTAGAAAAATCAGGATTATTAAGAATGTAAATATTATTAACACATTCACTGATAAGAGAAATTCTTCTCTTTTTAAGTTTGATGGAGCAATGCTCAGCTTTGAAGGATAGTCTAAATCCTGCATCACATAGTTGACTGATACTTAGCAGGTTGTGTTTAAGTCCGTCCATGAGATATACTCTAATAATTTTGCAGGAGGAGTATAGCTTCACTATACTGATTCCAATGACGTCACCTTTGGCGTTATCACCAAATATGACTGATCCTTCATCTATTTTCTTTAGAGAATAAAAATTTTCTTTCTTTTCGGACATGTGTCTGGAATATCCATTGTCGATGACCCACATTCTTTCCTATAGCTTTTGAGAATATGTTCCTCACTTGGTTCATTTTTGCCATGAAGCACATGTTGACCGTTTTTGTCTCTTCTTCAGTTTCATCTCCATCACTCCATGCCCCAAAATTTTTGTTTTTTGGATGATCTTCTTCTCAATTCTATACAATTCTATTTAATGTGTCCCGACTTCCCACAGTAATAACAACGATCATCATTCCTTGTGAATTAATTGTTCTTTAATTCTTGTGGTCTTTGTTGCCTTTGTTTTAAGATTTGCCTCTGCCTTTGTTTTAAGATTTGCCTTACTCCGCAATTTATGAGGGTCATTCCTTCATTGTTGTCTTCTTATAAGGATTCCTCTTCTCTGGCTATTACGACATTGAAGACCATTGGTTTTTCCTTTCTTCCTTGTTGTACATGTTAATATGATTTTGTTCATAGGTAATGAGGTTACCTCTTAATTTATCGTAGGTCATATTGTGAAGATCCCCATCTTCTAGAATGGAGGATTTAGTTTTCTATGCTTTTGGGAGACTTCTTACAAGCTTTTGGACTTGTAGACTTTATGGATAAATCATTCCCAAGGACTTTAATTTGCATAAAATTTTACTGAAACGAGCAAACATCGATTCCATGCTTTCATTCTCTTCCATTTTGAAGATCTCGTACTCATTGACCAGAGCACTTATTCTCTCCTTTTTGACTTTGGTGGTTTCTTCGAAGGTTACTTCTAATTTTTTCCATATTTTCTTTGCGTGTTCACAAGTTGATATCTAGTTATATTCTGCTCTACTAACTACATAATAGAGTAAACTTATAGCCCTTGCTTTAGTTTAAATTACCTCTTGTTGTTCCTTGGTGACTTTGAAGTTTTCAAAGCCATCCACTTTAACACAACTTGATTCTTTGTCTTTCTATTTTGTTTGATTCCTGGAATGGGCTTTGGTCCCTTTTTAATGACAACTCAGGCTTGGAAGTCATTTGACTGAATGAAAATTTTGAATTTGTTCTTCCAATGAGATTAGTGTTGTCCATTGAAGTATGTTTGTCTTTTGAATGAATAACCATCTTGAAGGAGAGCTCCTGGAATCTGTTAGCTTGCCATTGAATCTTAGCTCACATATGGTTAAGCAACATTGTTAGTGACACCTACGGAGGGGGGTGAATTGAAAATTTTTTCTTGAGTTGACTGACCAATCATGTTGACTCACCTGCAAGTAGATCTACTGAATGAAATAAATTAGACTTCAAAGCCATAAGCAAACAAATATATAAGTAAGATAATAACAAAGAGATTTATACTGGTTCAGAACACCAATATGGTACCTACTTCCAGTCCCTTTGGGTTACACGGGTTTCCATAGAGTTTTCAAATTAGAGTAGGGAATACAGATGTAGTGAACAAGTTTTGAATCTTATTTTGCTATTCAGATCTTGTGACACAGCCTCAACTAGTATGATTAAGTTAACTCGATCTTTCTCTTTTGTAACAATTGTAAACTTTAAATATACAATGCTTTATTGAGACTAAGATTAAGACACACTAAGAGTTTCTTGTGAAGTTCCGTGTTGTCTTTGGTCTTCAGTCTGCTATTTTATAGCCATCAGTTGATTTAGCTTCTTTGCTCTATAAGAAAAATCCAAGGGATTTCTTTTCAATCAAGGATTTGAATTGTTTCCTTGATTGAAGAATTACACCATATGGTACGTCCATATCAAATATGTCCGTAAGTGTAATGCAATAAAACATAGGCTCACAATCATATATGTCCATATAGAGGGTGTGATCTTCCTCCTTTTGCCCTTTCGTATGAGATGTTTTTGTGATTGATTATCAATAATATTTCTTGTACTTTGGGATCAAATGATATCTTTAATTGACGTGATTTCAAATTTGACGCCTGCTCCTTGTAAATAGGGATCAACTTCCTTGTAAGTGTGGATCACCCGAGATACTCCTCCATATATGGCTCTTGGAATGTCTTCAATGTGACTATATCTTGAGTGTATCCTGTATATATTTATTTATTAGTTTGTAATTATTAAAATATATTATGTAAATATGGGGCTGATATAGCGAGCAATAATACATAAACCACAACATCAAAACTAGAGAAATAAAGGAGGAAAAGCATAAAAGATGCAGCTATTGTGGATGAAAGCAAAACTGAAGCTGCAAAACACCAAATCCAACTCTGTTATTTCCTAATCAAAGATTGAGATGAAGGGAACAAGCTGTCCAAAAATTATATCAATCAGACAAGAAATAAAATGGGAATTGCAATTTGATGTTGGCTATTTAGGACTGACATTTGGGTAAAAATCTGCTCTATTTTTCTCTCTATGTCTGCTGAAAAACTCTTTTGTGGATGGTGAAATAAGACCAAAAAAATTCTATATATAACCTATAGTAATGGGCCTATGGACAAAAGTAGCTTGGTCCAAATTGGACTTTATTTATCTACATAGGAAGAAAAAAAGACTCATAACCCAACGGAATAATCTAGGACGGTTTCTGTAGGCTAAATTGAACTCGTTACTTTTAGCTCCAAGGTAAACTGTGCTTAATTTTTTCCTGTCAGTTCAAACCTAGTATTTACGATACAAAATTAAGATAGATATATATGTGTGTGAAAGTACAAAAAAAAAAGATAATTTAAATATTAATTTTGAATCCTTAATTTTAAAGGTAGAAGGAGTTCTTGCAAACAAAAATAGAAGTTAAAATCATTGAGTTTAAATTTTGAATTCGTCTCTGATTTGGCTCAAACAATACATAATTATAAACAAAGATATTTGAAATATACGCACATAATAAGATCAGATTGATTCTGAATGCACTGACTCTAGATTTTAAGTTCACTTTACTGTCAATTAATTAGTACTCTTACATATAGCTAATTAATATTACAATGAATTAGGTGGTTTATTATTGCAACACAACTTCCTGGAAGAATTTATAATGATATAAGAATTATTGGAACACCAAGTTAAAGAAGAAATTATTAAACAATGCAAAAATCATAAAGGGAAAAGCTAAAAACAAGAATCAACAAGATTAGCAAGAGATAAAATGATCATCTCCAATATGGTTTCTGATGCTCACAACAATATTATAAATACAAACTCTAGTTAGCCTTATGAGCTTCCTACTTTGCAACCAGTTATACCATGCTCAAATCAAGAGACTCATGTCAATAACAACCACGCATCGATCAGAAAGTTGCTGATTAAGCTTGGAGAAAAATTCTCAGATGATGATAATGATGGAGTAACAGATCCTCAATATGATACTCCTATGTATAATTCTTATTTAATGCATCTAATATGTTACAGTTCTATCAATTTGATGGGTTCTAGTCCAATGGAAGTCATAAATATGACAAATTAGTACAACATGAACGGGAAAGCATTCTATTAGGCTGACACTGAGACTGATACTAAGAGACAAAAGCTAGAGGTGAGAATGGGATCAGATACTTCAGTAGTCCTGGCCGTAAATGATGGATGCAATTTTGAACATGTGATGTAAAGTACTACCAATTCACAAAATTTAGATGGTCTTTAAATGTGATATGAGGATATGTTTAGTAAGAAACATGTCACTAATTTAGGAGGCCAGAAGCTTGGATTGGGAAGATATGAATAATTTGGTGTTTCCAATTCCTCCACTAGCTAGTTGTTTCAAACAATGAAGGTCATCAACAATTGAAATTTATTTGATGCAAAAGGGTTCACTTAATGAGTTAAGTAAACTGGGGATGAATAATATTTTTGTAAATTTCATTTGATATTGTAAATTTCTTGTAGAATAGAAGTTGGATGATTGTGTTTTAGCTTTTGGAAACATTGCGATGTATCAATTTTTTTGGCAACAAATGTAAAAATTACCATTAAAACAAACAAGAACTTACAAACTAAAGGCACCCAATCTCATAACCCCTTTCTAGGGAGGTTTCTATGATCAATAGGCCCCCGAGAACTCGAACACTCTACTTACAAAAATTTCTGCCAAAAAACTCTACTTTTAATATCTCTCTTTGTATGTTGAAGATGCTCTATTCTATCTATAATCTCACTAGTAATTTGCCTTACTATATCTGTGCTTTGTAGTTGTACACCTCTAATCTGTCTCCAATTCGAGCTTTCCAAACATAATACATAATTGAACCTTATAGAGATGCAACTACTTATTTCTTAAACATCCTCTAGTGCTTTTTGTTGACAAGTATCAAAGTATTTTTCAAGTCTGCAGCTGGCAAATTAATATTTGACCACCATTTTACTCCAACTCTCACCGATTTAGCGAAATTACAATTAATAAATAGGTGTCTGCTAGTTTCCACACATGATTGTTGACATATGCATCAATGAACATCATCTAAATGCTTATGCTGATACTCCAATCTAGCCTTTGTAAGAAATCTATCATGCATTGCAATCCACATAATAGATCTTTGGTAATGATACACTATTCCATACTAATTCAGCTTCATCCAACTTAGCATGCTCTCTAACTAATGAAGATAGACCTTAGTAATTGAATATTTACTATTAGCTATCCGAATGAACTGATGTTGTGTGTACCAGTATGATATTGTATCTTTTAAAGAGTTTAATTTCCTCCAGTATCAGCTACTATCAGGTACTAATCTATGATTCCAGATAGTATCTCCTTAAAATAGAGTTCATCTACCCATTTTAGCCACAATGATTCGTTGTTCAAAGCAAGTTGATATAGTAACTTCCCTATTAATGCCAAGTTCCACCATTCACACCGTTTAATGTTTAAACCACCCTATTTTTTGGGTATATATACTTTCTCATAAGATATCAATGGAGTTCTTCTCTTTTTCTCCATACCCCCCACAAATAATCTCTACAATGCTTGTCAACCTCTTTCACAACTCTTTGAGGCAGAATAAACATTGAACCCTAAAAATTATAGATGGAAAATAGGACAACCATCACTACCTGCAGTCTTCCATCATATGAGAGTTATTTAGCATAAGTAGCCTTGATCCTACTAGTGATCTTTTCCACGAGCACATAACATTCAGTCTTGTTTCACCTTTTTGAAGAAAAAGGTAGCCCTAAATATCTAATTGAAAAGGAGCCTAAAGAGGAACCTGTAACATCCATTAATTGTTGCTTCATATGTTCATTCATCCCTGCTAAAAACAATCTATACTTCTCTGTGTTTGAAATAAGACCAGAGATTGTACTAAAATGAGCAAGTGCTTCTTGAATTCTGATAACAGATTTTCTATCCCCCTTGCAAAAAATCATTAGATCATCAACAATATAAGGTGTATCAATCCAAGTCCTTGGCACATAGGATGGAACTAAAAATCAGGTAACTAACTCATGTTGTTCAACAATCTACACAAATATTCCATTACCAATACAAAGAGTAATGGAGAGATAGGATCGATCACCTTGCCTCAACCCCTCTTTACCTTCAAAAAATACCATATCCTTCACCATTAAGCTTGATAGTGAATTTAAGTGTAGAAACACAGGTCATAAGTAGTTCAGTGAACATAGTTGAATTTAGGTGTAGAAACACAGGTCATAAGTAGTTCAGTGAACTTAGTTGCAAACCTTTCAAGTACTTCCTTCAGAAAACTCCAACTCACCATATCATATACTTTTCTTAGGTCAATCTTCATTAAGAACCTAGGAGAGGTTTTTTTCCTACTTTAGTGTCTCAACAAATCATGATACATTAGTATGTTGTAAGTCATAGATCTTTCTTGAACAAAGGTTTCTTGGTAATCTGCCACTAAGTAGTTCACTTCTTTCTTTAATATAGAACATAGTAGTTTAGAGATTCACTTATAAATAACATTACAACATGCAATTGGTCTAAACTGACTAGCCAGTTCAGGGTATTCGACCTTTGGAATGAGAGCAATAATTATAACATTCAACTGTTCAAGCAACTGACCATTCTGGAAAAATTCAAGAACTACAACAGTAATATCATTCCCAACTACATCCCATGAATCTTTAAGAAACCACTCCCATAGCCATCTGTACCAGGTTTTTAGAGCTTATCTATTTTAAACATTTCATCTTTGACATCACCTTTTGTCAATGGTATTAATAGTTTCAATTAATGATCCACCTCAAGTAAAGGCCCACTTCGCAGTATAAAATATTTACCTTTCACTCTTGTGCCTGATTTTTGTCCCAGCAACTCCTGATAATAAGCCATAAAAATCTATGCAATTCTATCTAGATCAGTATGCCAATTTTTTTTTGCATCTCTAAGTTGAGTGGTTGCTTTGTTAAACCTTTAATGTTTGATTACTAAAAAGAAATATCTAGAATTATCATCACCAAGCCTTAACCAAGACACCTTACTGTGCTGTTGAAGTTGCAGTTTGGCCAAATAAGAAAGCTGCTTAAACTGTGATTAAAATTCTTTCTCATACCTTTAAAACTCCATGCTAAGTGGTGTTGGTTGTAGTTGTCTCTAAGCCTGAGCCAACTTTTCTCTACTCAGGTCTACCTCCTTAACTAGGTTGTTAAGTGGTTGTACATACATCCTTTTTAGATATCTCTTTAAATGCTTCAATTTTGCCACTACCTGTAACATTGTGCAGCCATGAGTTATTTAGTTCCATCCAGTTTTGACCACTTCTTTGAATTGTGGATTCTACCCCCAAGCATTATAGTACAAGAAAGATCTTTGTTTCTTCTTCCTGTCCTCAGATAACATCACCTTAATAGGGCAGTGATAACTTATACCCTTTGGCAAAATAATTGATTTACTAGTAGACATATGATTTAACCACTCCACATTTATCAAAGTCAAATCAATTCTAGAATACATTCTCTCCACACTCCCTTTTTCACTCTAGGTGTATTGAATCCCTTGATGTTGAAGTTCTAGAAGGCCACAATTCTCTACACAAGTAGAAAAGTCTACAATCTTTGTTCAGAAAATAGGATTACCTCCAGCCTGTCTTCTAAATACAGTATAGAATTAAAATCCCCTAGTACTAACAATGGTGTTGTATTAGAGTAGTGTATGGTCTGCAAAGTTGACAACAAGTCCCTCATTTTCTTTTTTACATTAAAAGCATAAACATAAGTCAAAATAAATGCTAGCTTCTGAGGTATAGATTCAACCTCACAGGTAATAGTCTGAGCTGACAGGTGTACAGGTATCACCTGATTATATTCTGGTCTCCAAAATATCATAATTCTACTATTATAATGATGATCTAGATTGTGAATACTATGCCAACCTCCGAAAAAATTTTCAGCAACCTGAGAAGCTTTGTTCCTCTATATTTTTGTTTCTAGTAGGCCAACAAGACTAATATTTTCAACATTACAAAGGAGTTGAACCTTCTTTTGCTTATTAGGCTCGTTCAGGCCACGTACATTCCAGCTTAGGATACTAGTCATTCTCAACAATGGGAATGGAGTTGCTCTCCTCATTTACTACGTTACCTAATGTTGTGTACCTGTTTTGGCTGGCACTCTTCCTTGGAGTGATCCAAAACTCAGTTCCTATTTACTTTTGATGGGTTACTCCTGTCTTTTGAATCTGACTCGGCCCCTCTCTTGGCTGCACAACCCCAGAGTTTTGTACTCTTATTGGACTGACCTACTGCATTACTTCTCCTGTTACACCTGTTTTGCAGCAATTTATTCAGGTTTCACTATATTTGTCTCACCACTAGTACTGGCTTTCTCTTTAGTTTTCTTCTTCTTCCTGCAAACATCCTCTGAGTGTCCATATTTTTTTACAGTATGTGCACAGAGTCAGCCTCCACTCATAGGTCACCTTTTGCTCTATTAACTTTCCCTTTTCATTTTTGAATGAGATCATCTCTGGCAGCATTGCATCCATGCCAACCTCCACCATAAGTCGTACAAAATTTAGATCAGTTTTCTTCTCTGTATTCTAATCAACCATTAGCGTCTTCCCAACTAAAATTTCAAGTTTTCTTAGTCTTTTAGGACTCCAATGCTTAAAGTGTAGTTTGGAAAATTTAATCCAGATGGGAACAATATGTAACTCCTCCTAGAGAAATCTATGTTCGGATTCCACGCCTTAACTATGAAGGGTTTACTATCAAAATAATAGATTCCCACTTGAATAACCTCATTTTTCCCTACTTCTGTATCAAACTCACAAGGATAATTCCATTTTTCGACATCACAATCCTATTCAGTCCATGCTTGGCCCAAATTCTCTGTATGAACCCTTTTATAACTTCAAACAGAGGGTGAAAACCCAACACATAACACACAATGGAATTTCTCTAGTATTCCACCTTTGTACTTATGTCCTTGATACCAATTTCAGCGAACGATGCGTCACCTTATTTGGTCAGAGATATGTATTCAAGCTTAAACTCAACATTAACCACCATCCCAATATTAAAATTATCCCAAATTGATTTCGTCATAATTGGAGCTTCCATCTCTTCCACTTCATCTGCCCAAGACAACTTGCTAGTACCAACAGAGTTCAATTTGGTAGTAGAATTTGAACTTGCAATCTCCTCCTAATATTTTTGCACCTCCTGTTGTTGCTGATTTTCCCCAGCCTTAATCACCTTCAATTTGCCGCCAGTTGACTTAGAATTCATCGGTGATTCTTCAATTGCAGTTTTCCCCTTCAAATTTGGCAGCGGAGTTACTGTTTCATTGATTTGGGTCCTAATCTAAGTGGATCTAGTGTTATTCCTTCCTTGCTAAGTTGCAGTGCGACTAGCTTGCGCTTCTCATGCCATTATTGCCTTCAAAGATGAAACTCGAGCTCTCTTTTCCATGGTGGGCGCATGTTAAGCTAACATGCAGCGAGAGAGATAAAAAAAGTCCTTATAGCTAGATCATGGTAAAACTTTAATCAAATGGAATTAAATGACACGTATAAGGTATCACGAATGAAATAAAAATATGAAATGAATAAACTATTAAAGTTTACATAAGAGTTTAAAATTTTAGAATCTCAAGCTCGAGAATGTCAAGCCAAAATTTCAAATTAGGGAAGTTCGGGGGTTAAAGTGTGCCTGATTCATTTGCAGTTTCCTCTTTGAAAAATGCCCAATCAACTGAAGCTTGCTTGCACATATAATATACATGTCTAATAAAACAATGTTTGTTTCTAATTCAGTCCAGAAGTTTGAAGTTGATTCTGAAGCGGTTAAGTTTGTTAGAAATTATGTACTTCGACTATAAATAGCTCTATTGTCGCTCCCCAAATCGGCTATTTGTGCATGGCCCCGTGAGTAGATCTCTTAAAACATAACCTTTATTAATTATTACAATAATAGTTTGTCTAATCTCATGTTTTAAAATCACTACTAATTTCTTATACATTGCAAACGATCTTAATTTCTACAAATAGAGCACAACTTTAGCTAATGAAAACTTTGCTGACATCATTAACCAAAGTTCACTTAATTTCAATAATCCAATCCCTCTTGTCCTCAATAATACCTTTTTGAATTGCTGCTAATCTCGAGTTTAATTGCTCACTTATTGATTCTGAGCTTACCTTATAGTCAATCCTGCAAATTCACATCACAAATCCTAATTAGATAGATAATTTAACTAATAGAGGCAATTTAAAGATGAATTAAATATGAAGCAAGGTCATAAAAGTGCAAGATTAGAATTTGTTGAACATGTCCTAGAACTCGGACAAGAGCCAGAGGATCGAAGGGGTTCATCAAAATATCTTTTATCAAAAAATTATATTTATTATATTATAAAAAAAATTGTGAAAATTCTACCTCCGACATGTTGAACACCGAACATCTCAGGATCAAACACCGACACTTGATAAAATTACTAAATCGAGACCTCAAGAAAATAAACAAGAAAAGATGTTATAGAGAAAAAAGAGAAGTAAGCAATAGATAAGCTTGTATTGCTTGGTACATCTTACACAATGAACTTAAAGCCTATTTATAGGCAAATGACTACACAATTATATGGACATTTTCTACGTGTGCCATATATTTACACCACACATTTATTTTATTATTATATCAACTACCACTTGCACGTTGGGCACCATTATTTGTTGGGTTTGTATTTTTAACACTCCCTCTCAAACCCAACTTCCATCTTAGTCTTCATTCCTAGTTGATAAGAGAAGCTATCGAGCTAGTTGCCGCTCAAGCCTTTTGTGAACAGGTCTGCAACTTGATCTTCTTTTTTGACCTGCACCATTTGTATTTCTTCTTTAAGAACCTTTTCACGGATAAAATGGTAATTCACCTCCACGTGTTTGGTCCTTGCGTGGAGCACCGGATTCTCCGCTAAACGTATTGCCGATTGGTTATCGCAATACAAATGAATTGCATACTCCACTGGTTGATGCAAATCTTTCAAAAGTTGGGTAAGCCAAGTACTTTCCTGAGTTGCCATTGCCGTTGCTCGGTACTCTGCTTCTGTTGTTGACAACGAGACAGTTGGTTGTCATTTGCTACACCAAGAAATTTCTCCAAATCCAAGCATAAGCATATACCCTATTGTTGAACGTCGGGTATCATGAACACCAGTATAGTCAGCATCAGAGTAGGTAGCTAATTTTCAATCTCCGCCTTTCTTGTACATAATGCCATAGCTAAGCGTACCCTTGACATATCTCAAAATCTTTCAAACTGCTTCCAAGTGAGGCTTCTTCAGATTTTGTATGTATCGACTCATCACCCCAACTGCAAATGAAATGTCGAGTCTCGTAAGTGTTAAGTAGATCAAACTTCCAACCAATTGTCGATACATAGTAGCAACTTCCAAGTCCTTCCCTTTATGAGCACACATTTTGACATTCTGATCAATTGGAGTTGAAATCGGCTTGCAGTTAGTTATTCCAAAATTTTCAACAAATCTTTGGAATACTTTTGCTGGTGTAGAAAAATTTCCTCTTCAATACGATCAACCTCTAAGCCAAGGAAATGCTTGAGTTGACCCAATTCTTTCATCTGGAATAGAACAGATAATTTCTCCTTTGTTCGAAGAATTTCATCTTCAAAATCACCCATGATGATCAAATCATCGACATATACTAGTACTATAGCTAGTTTTCCTCCATTTGCTTTGACAAATAAACTAGGATCTGCAGGTGCCACTGAGTAACCACTATGCGTAAGAAATTTAGCAATCTTACCATACCAAGCTCTCGGTGCTTGTTTCAACCCATAAGGCGCCTTCCGAAGATTACAAACATATTCAGGATGGTCTTGACTCCAAAAACCCATCGGCTGGTCTATGTAAATCTCCCAATCTAACTCTCCATGAAGAAATGCGTTCTTCACATCCATCTGCCACAGGTTCCAATCCTTACTAGCTGCTAAAGCTAGTAGGATACGCACGGTTGTGAGCTTCGCCACCAGGCTAAACATTTCATCATAATCTAGCCCATATTATTGAGAGAATCCTCGAGCTACCAGTCGAGCTTTGTGCCACTCAATCGATCCATTTGTACGATGTTTTATCTTGTAAACCCACTTGCACGAGATAGGCTTCACATCTCTTGACTTTGGTACAAGATCCCAAGTGTGATTTTGTTCAAGAGCAGCAATCTCCTCTTTCATTGCTTTGGTCCATTATGGCTTTTGAGATGCTTCTTCAAATATCTCCAGCTCTTTTGAATCGACCTTCTCCAATATAGCAATATTAGCATATTTTGGATTCGGCTTCGGAACTCTTGTTGATCTTCTAAGTGGAGTTGGTGCTTCCACTTCATGAGGTTCACCATCTTCGCTTGGATGATGGTATACACCGGTTTGCCATGGATTCTGAGTTGCACCTTCTTCGATATATCCACTATCATTAACGACATCAGTTTCACCTAGACTTATCTGAATTTGTGAAGACTGTAATTCATCTTTCAGAGTATCTGAGTCTGGCAATGTCTTCTTATCTGAGGACCACCATGAAGAAGCTTCATCAAATACTACATTTCAAGATGTGTAGCATTTGCCCGTTGTAGGATCATAATATCTCCACCATTTTCTCTGACTATTGTAACCAATAAAGATACACCTTACAGCTTTCTTGTCCATTTTGCTACGTAAGTGATCAGGCACAAATACATAGCATACACATCCGAAAACTTGAAAATAACTAACTGTAGGCTTCATGTTCCATAGCTTTTCAAAGGGTGAAAGGAAATGTAACTTTTGTTGAGAAAGCCTATTGATTACATCGGCCGCAGTTCTCATCGCTTCTGCCCAAAAACGTCCCGGTACGTTCCTTGCATGAAGCATGCTTTGACTTATTTCTGCCAGGTGCCTATTCTTCCTTTCTGCAACACCATTTTGTTGTAGAGTGTTCGCACATGTGAATTGATGGCGTATTTGACACTCCTGAAGAAAGTCAGAAAACTCATCTGCAGTATATTCTCCCCCATTATTGGTGCGTAGACATCCAATGCCTTTGTTGACCTCTATTTCTGAAACCTTTTTAAATTCTTTGAATTTTGAAAGATTCTTCGATTTTTCCTTCATAAAATAAACCCACACATATCTGGAAAAATCATCGATGAAGGTTACCATGTACTTCATCCCACCAATGGAGGCTTGTTTAACAAGTCCAAACACATTTGAGTCGATTAACTCTAATGGTTTCTTTGCTTTAAATTTGGACTCTTCATACGGGAATTGATGAGCCTTCCCATAGTGACAGCCTGCACAGATTGTGTTTGTTTTCACCTCAAGTTCAGGAAGTCCTTTTAGCATTGACTTCTTCATCATCACATCTAGCTTGGAATAGCTAACGTAACTCAGCCGCATAGCTAAATCCCCCTCTTCAGCAGCAAAGGATGCCTCCGCATCCCATTCTTCTTCACTGTTGGAGGTAACGACATTACCTTCCACAGATTTTTTCTTCGACCGATAGGTCTTTGCTATGTGCCCCTTTTTCCCACATTTGTAACACTTCCCTTCAAATCTTTTCTTGTTTTCATAATTCTTCGAGCCTCCCCCTTCACGAGTGCTTCCTTCGCCTTGATGACCCTTTGATTCGTCATCATTTTTCTTGGATCCATAATTCTTTCGCTGTTTGAAATTCCGCTTGCCTTTATTGGCGTAGAGTGCCTCTTCTTCATTCTTTAGTGAGACTTCTCCCATTTGTTTAGCTAATGCTTCTTGACCAGCTAACAAATTCTCAAAATCTACAAGTGATGGCTGATTTTGCCATCTCTGTACTGCAGCAACAAAGCTTCTGTATTCTGGCTTCAGACCATGGATGATAATTCGTTTTATCCTAGTCTCGTTAATACGAGCCTCTGGTTCCAGTTCGGAAATCTCTCGATACAGTGACTGCACTTTGTGGAAATATTATGCAATAGTCATATTTCCTTGAGTCACCGACAATAACTCGCTTTCAAGAGGTTGGAGCTTAGAGTCGTTCTTCTTCGAGAACAGATTGGCGAACGTATCCCAAGCTTCATTTGGGGTCTTTGCATCTCGGATTTTCTCTAGCAAATCCTTCTCAGCAGTTGTTTTCAATGCAAATATTGCTTTCCCTACTTTTATTTTCCATTTTCTCAACGTGCCGTTTGCATCCTCTACTTCTGGCTGTGTTACTTCGGTTCCGTTGACAACCTCCCATAGGTCTTGCCCTTGCATATACGACATTATGCAAGTTGACCATGTGTTGTAATTGTTGTTGTGGAGCTTCTCCATTCCGCCGACAACATGTAGGTCTGTCATCGTGCCGTCTGAATACTATCAAGGTTGAACACGAACAATACTGAACACGGACAAGCACCGAGCAAGCTAGGAACCTTCGAACAAACACCAACCGAGCGAGGAACCTTCGAACAAACTCCAACAGAGTGAGGAACACTATGTATTAATAGTGTCTCGTACAGAGGTTAGTAAACGAGCGGAAAAATTTCCTTCCTGCGAAAGATCAGACAATGCTGCAATCACGGGATAATTCAAGAAAAATTATCACTCCTCCAACCAAGTTCTGATACCAATTGTTGAACACTGAACATCTCAGGATCGAACACCGACACTTGAAAAAATTACTAAACCTAGACCTCAAGAAAATAAACAAGAAAAGATGCTATAGAGAAAGAAGAGAAGTAAGCAATAGATAAGCTTGTATTGCTTGGTACATCTTATACAATGAACTCAAAGCCTATTTATAGGCAAATGACTACACAATTATATGGACACACATTTGCTACGTGTACCATATATTTACACCACACATTTATTTTATTATTATATCAACTACCACTTGCACGTTGGCCACCATTATTTGTTGGATTTGTATTTTTAACACGACACTGTCTAAATTTGAAAATATATAAGTCAAGAAGTTTACTTTATAGATAGCTACTCAATTTTTAGTTTATGTGTGCTGAAGTCACTAAATTATTTTTTTAACAAAAAGATCATTCGAGTTTACATAAGTATCAGAAAAGTTACTAGACTACTTTATATAATAAAAAGGTGACGATTACGAGTCTAAACTATCCGGCTATTTAGTTTACAAAATATGTGCAAAATGTATTAGTAGTGTATAAGTTATATGTATATAATATATATACATTTACATAATATATAGACTAATAATGTATATCTCATGTATATTTCAACCATATAGATAAACTAATCGACGAAGGATATATATTCACAAATTACCGTTTGTTCTTGTAAGTAATACTTCCTATAGGAGCAACACCAAGTGCAGTTCCTGTGCAGAATACTTCATCAGCATTAATTAATTCCTCTGCTTCAACCAAACGTTCTTCAACCTGGATCAAAATGTAATTAACAAGATGAAGAATTCAAGATTCAACATACATATGTTACATACATCGATCTAAATAGCATAATTTTTAAGCTACGAGGTGTCAATTAACACCTTTCAGAAAAGGTAGCTCCACCACTATATACAGATAACTAACTGGACATAATAAGTGGAACCTGTTACTGAAATATAAAACAAACAGCCTATTATAACATATTAATCAAAGACTCAATACATAAACGTATCTTTTAACTCGGCCTCAATCGATATTTATGTTCTTCATTTTTGAGTGCGCACAAGTAGACACTTAAACTATCATAACGTTGAACAAGTAAACACACACGTCCTATATGAAAAATCACGTGAGATGTACGCATCCTACATGTCAAATAGCGTGAGATTTGTCATGTAGGACGTGTGTATTTTACTTGTTCAATTTTATGATAATTTAGGTGTCCACTTGTGCATATCAAAAATTGACGAACATAACTGTCAAATGAGTTCAAATTAAAAGATACATTTATGTATTATGCCTAAATTAAATTTATATTGTGAATATTATACCCGCTATGAATTGTATAAATAGTTGAATCTTTTCTCTATTAGTTAATCAAAATTGCATATCACAAACAAGGTTATAATATATACCTGGTATCCAAGATCATGTGCAATGTCAATTATACTTTTCCTTGTGATACCTTCAAGAATAGTTCCACTGGCAACTGGTGTTGAAATGATTTTTCCCTATTGAATATATTAAATATTTTAAATGGAGGAGCAAAAATATCACATTTCAAAAAAATAAAAAAGTTAAGAGTATGGATTAATTTTTTACCTTTACAAGAAAAATGTTAGCAGCAGAGGCCTCCTCAATATATTTGTTATGTACTGAATCAAGGTATAATACATCTGAATATCCTCTCTCCTTTGCTTTCTTTATAGCTTGCATCACCTACATGATCAATAATTTTGGACTTTTAACACTATTAAAAAAACTTAGAAATTAATGACGGGTAAATTTTGTAGTTAAAATAGCAAAACTTGTTAATTCTATTTAGCGATGAATTATCATAACATTTTTGTTGACGAAGTTCTTAGCTAAATATATTGAAGTTCTTTTTTTAGAGTAAGATCCAAAGAGTAACAGTTGATACACTTTACATGAATATACTAACAGTTTGAAGTCAAAAATGTTATTTGTTGATGTTGCATTTTAATATTATTTTTTAATATTATTATAATGCAATTATTTTTGGGTCATTAACAGCAACCAAACGTTAAAGAGTTTTATTCATATTAACTTTGTCCGTTGCTGTTTCATCTTTGCTTTTTATTCAATAACATTTGCTGTAACTTCTCATAAGATTAATTGGCATATAATGCCCTGAAGATGGTGGAAGTTACTGCTAAAGGCATGGACGTGCATGGCTGTATTTTTTATTTTATTTTTATCTTCCTAACTCCCACTTCATTGTGGTGTATGAGCCTTTACATTAATTAGTGGTGGTAGAATGAAGACATAAGTTTCTTGTAACCACTCACTCTTTATTCCTCCATTATCCTATTCTTTATGTTGTTGTAACTCTTGTAACCTAAAAGTCATTGATATTCTATCGACAAAATGACCTTCTGCACCCCTCTACTATGTCAGTTTTGTAAGTTGCACACTTCTACTTACATGTTTGTCATCAAGAACCTTAAACCCATCAAAAATCAACATTTCGCACCCTTTGACCATTGACCTTACCTATGTGCAAAGGTCACAAAGAGAGTGTAACCATTCGCCTATGGGTGCGAGTAGAAGTCAATTTTTGACCAATTTTATATTAAAATATTAAAGAAAAAATAATATTAAAATTTTAAAAAAAATTAAAAAGGGTCCTTTTTTTTTCCTCCATCTTTTTAAATTTAAAAATATTTTTAAAAATTTAAAAATAATTTTAAAATTTTTAAAAAATTTACAAATATTTTTAAAATTTAAAACAAAAATAAAAAAGGATCCTTTTTTTTTCATCCATCTTTTTAAATTTAAAAATATTTTTAAAAATTTAAAAATAATTTTAAAATTTTTAAAAAATTTACAAATATTTTTAAAATTTAAAACAAAAATAAAAAAGGGTCCTTTTTTTTTTCCTCCATCTTTTTAAATTTAAAAATATTTTTAAAAATTTAAAAATAATTTTAAAATTTATAAAAAATTTACAAATATTTTTAAAATTTAAAACAAAAATAAAAAAGGATCCTTTTTTCCCCTCCATCTTTTTAAATTTAAAAATATTTTTAAAATAATTTAAAATTAATTTTAAAATATTTTTAAAAAATAAAAAATCATTTTAAAAATATTTTTAAAAAATTTAGAAAAAAATATTTTTTCCCTCCCCACCTCACCCCTGCCCGTCCCCACCCCCACACCTCCAGCCCCTCTTTTTTTTTTTTTTTCCTTTATCCTTTTTAATTTAAAAATAATAAATTTAAAAAAAAATTCCCAGCCCCACCCCAGCCCATCCCCACCCCACCCAGCTCCACCCACCCCTCTCCCCTAGCCCTCCACCCCACCCTAGACCTTCCCCGCCCCATCCAGCCCCACGTAACCCCTCCCCCTTCCCCAGCCCCCACCCCACCCAGCCCCATGCAACCCCTTCCCCAGCCCTCCACCTCATCCAAACCCCCTTCCTCCAGCCCCCACCCCACCCAACCCCTCCCCCAGGCCCCCACCCCACCCCACCCACCTAGCCCCACACAACCCCCTCCCCCAGCTCTCACCCCACTCAGCCCCTCCCCCATCCCCCCACCCCACCGCAGCCCCTCCCTCCATAATTAATTAAAATTAAATATTTTAAATATGTAAATCATATTTAAATTAATTAATTATTTAAGTAAAATTTATTTAAATTAGGTAAGAATTTTAAATTTGATAAATTAATTAATTTAAAATTTAATTAATTAAATAAATAAATTAGTTAAGAATTTTAATTAATTAATTTTTTACTTATTTAAATTTAAAATTTAAATTAATTTTAATGTAATACTTTTTTTTTATTTTTTTATTTTAAAAATAATTATTCAAATTTTTCAAATTTTAAAAGCATGATTATTCAAATTTTTCTACAATTTATAAATTTTTCTTATTCAATTAAATTAATTTTAATATTTAATTTGTTATGTAGCATTTTAAAAATGACTTGGAATTTAATGTAATACTTTTTCTATTTTTTTAAATGATGTGGCAGGCATTGGTGACGTGACAGCTGACATGGGAGAGAGTGTGTTACACTCACCAAAAAAGGGTTTAAAATGTTGTTTTTTAGTAGGTTCAGTGGTCCAGATGACAAACATGTAAGTTGAAGTGTCCAACTTACAAAACCGACATAGTATAGGGGTCCAGAAGGTCATTTTGCCTATTTTATCTTTACTATCCTATTTACTTCTTCTTATTTATTGCATGGAAGATTTCCTCTCCTATAAATAGAGGTGGTCTTGCATGGTTTTGGTACACGCACAAGATAATAGAGAGTTCACAAAGAATATAGTAAAAAAAAGAGTTCATTAGTTGAAGAGAGTTGTTCTTTTTGTGGAGCTTTGAATTCAACTCTTGTCCAGAGTTGTTGAGTTGTTCTTTGTGAGAAAGATTGTTGTATCCTGAAGGGGACAAGTCAAGAAGATTACTGCTGGAACGGTGAAATAATTTGGTACAGTGGACTTGAATCTCCTTAAAGAGAGTGAGATATCCACGCCTCAGCCGAAGAAAAAGAAGACATTCTTTTCTTTTTTCAACACTTGTAATTTTATTGTAATTTCACCAACATTTATTTTATTTGAAGAAAGTACTTCAATGTTTGCCCAAGCTTTTAAGGAAAAAAAAAATAATCCCCGTAAGCTTTCAAGGAGCAAGTGTTTTGAAGTAGAAATAGAAACTATTATTAAAAGCTGATAAAATGGCTATCCTCATGTATTTTTTGAAATCTTGGCGAAACAAAAAATATTGATCAAATAATAATAAAATATTTTTTAAGTTAATTAGTCCAAATACAAGCTACTAATATTATTTAAAGGGGATCTTTCAAAAATAGCCATATTTTGCTGAAAAACTCACCTTTCATAGCCATATTTTATATAATTACCATTTATAACCGCTGTATTCAATTTACGCCCGCTGTATTCAATTTTGTCAATAGTTTATATTCATATAAAATATAAATGCAGTACCATTTAGCTGCTGTATTCGATTCACAGCTGCTGTATTCACTTTTACTCAATGTTCTGTGTTCATAAAAACATAAATACACTACATATTTAGTTTTGCCAAAACACTACCATTTTTTTTCTTTTTTTTTCGTGTTTTCCTCGTTTTTTCTTCTTTTTTTTTCTAATTTTTCTATTTTTCGTTTTTATATATTTTTTTCTCTCTTCTATCTCTCTTTCTTTTTTTTTTCTTTTTCTTTTCTTTTTTGTACTTATTTTCTTTATCATTTTTTTGTTCTATTTTATATTTTTTGTATTTTTAAAAAATATAACTACTCGAGCACAAGTCATTGATGATAACGTAAATACCATAATTGTTTATCTATTTGTAGTCATGCCGTCATTTAATTTTTGTATTCATTGATACAACTGTATTTGTATTTTAAAGTTCGTGCTTATATTTGTATTTTGTAGTTCGCGTTTATATTTGTATTTTATAGTTCACACTTATATTTGTATTTGTTAGTTCGCACCATCATTTATATTTTATATAATTCGCACTTGTATTTTAAAGAACTGTTTTGTACGTATTTGTATTTTATAATTGATTGTATATTATATTTGATTATATTTATATTATGATTTTATTGTGTTTGTATATTTAGATTATATTTGTACTTGTATTCTATTTTCGTCGATGTCTTTTTATTTTTAAAGAATTATTTTGTATTTGTACGTTGATTGCATATTGTATTTAGCCGTGATTATGTACAATTTATCATTTGTGTTTGTATACAAACAAGTAAATGCATTAATTATATTTTCTTGATTCTAAAATATATAAATATGCAATATATCATTTGATACAAATGTACTGTTTTGTACTTGTATGTCAAAATTATTATTCGTATTTGTAAATAAATAAATATCACTTGATACAAATACAATTACAAACAAATGAAACCAATGATTTTAAAAATATAAATACATATTGTATTTTTATAAAAATAATTGAATTATATTTATTTGTATCAATAAATACAACTTGTATAAATAAATACAAACAAGTATTCGTAAAAAGAAAATCAATCGTTCCTTTTCAATAATTAAAAAATACAAATGATAGTTCACACTTGTATCTATATGTTATAGTTCGCATTTGTATTTGTATTTTATAGTTTTCACTTGTATTTGTATGTTATAATTCCCCTTGTATTTATATTTTATAGTTCACACTTTTATTTGTGTTTGCTAGTTCGCACAAATGAGAAGAAGAAAAAAAATAAAAAGAAAAAATGTGAGAAAAAGAAGAAAAAATAAAAAAAACAAAAAAGGGAAAAAACTAAAAAGAAAAAGAAGAAAAAGAAAAAATGAAAAAAGACAACTAAAAAGAAAAAATTGAAAAAAGAAAGAAGAAAGAGAAAAGAAAAAAAGGAAAAGAAAAAATGAAGAAAAAAAAAAGAGTAATAGAAAATAGATTAAAAAAACAAAAAAGGAGAAAAAATAAAAAGGAAAAAAGAAAAAGAAAAAACACAAAAGGAAAAAACAAATAAAAAAGAAAAAATTAAAACATATTTCACACTTGTATTTGAATTTGCTCGTTCGCACAAATAAAAAGAAGGAGAAAAAAAAATGTTGGAAAAAGGAGAAAAACTACAAAAAAGAAGAAGCAAAATAATAGAAAATAGAGAAAAAAAACAAAAAAAGGAAAAAAAATAAAAAGTAAAAGAAGAAAAAGGAAAAAAAAGATAAAATTAAAAAAAGACAACAAAAAAGAAAAAATTAAAAAAAGAAAGAAGAAACTGAAAACAAAAAAAGGAAAAAAAAATGAAGAAAAAAAAAGAGTAATAGAAAATAGAACAAAAAAAACAAAAAAAAGGGGAAAAAAGAAAAGGAAAAAAAATGAAAAAGAAAAAATTAAAACATATTTCACACTTGTATTTGTGTTTGTTAGTTCGCACAAATGAAAAGAAGAAAAAAAATAAAAAGAAAAAAAAGAAGGAAAAATGTGAGAAAAAGAAGAAGAAAAAAGGAGAGTAATAGAAAATAGAGAAAAAAACAAAAAGAAGAAGAAAAAAATGGAAAGGAAATGAAGAAAAAGAAAAAAAAAGACAACAAAAAAGAAAAAATTGAAAAAAAGAAAGAAGAAAGAGAAAACAAAAAAAGGAAAAGAAAAAATGAAGAAAAAAAAAGAGTAATAGAAAATAGACAAAAAAACACAAAAAAGGGAGAAAAGGTAAAAAATAAAAAGCAAAAAAATACAAAAGAAAAAAGAAAACGAAAAAGAAAAAATTGAAAAAAGAAAAGAAAGAGAAAACGAAAAAAGAAAAAAAGAAAAAACAAAGGAAAAAAATGAAAAAGAAAAAAAAAGGAAAGTAATAGATAATAGAGAAAAAAAATATATGAGAGACTATGAATTGTAATTATGAAAAATTCATAGGCAAGAGGAGGCTATTAATTGTAATTAATTGAAACTGGGCTAAATAAGATAATTAAGAGTCAATATTGGCTAAGTTATGTAATTATCCCTTATTTAAAAGAAGAATTTTTCATTCAAAAAGTAGTTATGTTGAAACGTATTTTCTGAAATAAATTTTTAAAAATAAAATAGGCTACAAGAGTTTAACTTATATATACTAACACTTTAAAAAAAAAATTCTAATAAAATAATTTCTTTTTTTATATTATCAATGTATATATATTTGTACGGGCATTTACCGGGGCATAATTAGTAATGGCTTTGACTCCACCAGCTCCTCCTTGTGTGGCTCGATGAAGTTCTTCCTCAACATATAATGTTACTGGTTGTGTCCCATTCTATATATCAAAATCCAGACACACACACAAAAAAAACACTTTTAAGTGATATTATTGAGGAAATTGAGTTATAATTATATCAAGAAATAAAATTGTTAATGCAACATACCCTTAAATAGTTACCAACAGGGCAAGCATAGACAAGAAATGTGGACTCTGGTGCTGGAGCAACTCCAAGTATAGGTCCATTTCCTATAAGCAGTGGCCTAATATAAAGTGACCCTTTTCCAGCAGGAGGAATCTGTTTTTAATTATAACACATATCGTAAAAAAAAAAAAAAGATATGAAGAAGGTAGAGAGATTCAATAAATAATAATAATAATAATAATAAATACACACATTTTTATTGTTCTCGCTTATCCGACATATCAGCACATGTTATGTTGGAGCCATCCTTTATTCAAATGGTATCAACTAGGGGTGTTCATGCGTCGGTTTGGATCGCTTATTGGTTAAAATCATAATCAAAATCAATTTAGTCGGTTTTTGAATTTCTAAAACTAAATCAAACCATAAAAAGAAAATAACCGTCGGTTTGGTTCGGTTTTTTGATTTTTTGATTTTTTCGATTATTGACTAGCCTACTCCAACCATCTCTAAAATAAACTCCTTTTTTCAACCCATAGAAAAGAGTATCACATTGAACAATTTCTCATGAAATATTTGTACAATGATGGACAAATGACACTATAAACTCTTAAAAATCATAACAAACACATTAAACAAGACCAACATTATTGAGATGAAAAACACCAGCTTTGTATTGTAGGCACTAAGACTATCCAACAACATACAAACACATACATGTACATTGTAAAACAGAGCTTTGTATTCTATTGCAGTATACTGCAAGAAGAGACAGAGTTGGGCAAACTTGAGTTATCTGTTTACTTTATAGACTAGCTAAGTGAGCTAATCATATAGGGAAACGATTGAATAAACAAGGAGATATAAAACTACCATTTGAACCAGGGACTATGGTAACTCGTATTGTGAAAGTTGAAGTAGAAAAAGTGAGGTAGGGACCGTAGTAGGGTTAACTTATTAGTAATAGTAGGTAGAGTTGGGCTTGAGTTTGGGGCTTTGGGCAATTGGGCTAAAGTATTGGTTGGGCTAGACGTGGATTAAAATTTACTTTTAGATTAAATTTAATAAAATATTTATATTTTATTCATCAATTATATATAAATAATTATAACATATATATATATATAAAATTTATCGGTTCGATTTGGTTATTTACACGATTTTTTTTTAAGTAAAATCATAAATAAGCCAAATAGTATCGATTTTTAAAAATTTAAAATCAAGCCTAACTAAACTAAATCAAACGACGATTTTTTTAATCGATTTGGTTCAATTTACGATTCGATTTAATTTTTAACCAAACCCATGAACACCCTAGTATCAACCATCACTCCTTTACTAGAAAAGTAGTATATATATATACTATTTTTCTATTATACTATTTTTCTAGTAAAGAAGTGTCGATTGATACACTTCGAATAAAGAGGGACTCCCACATGCGTTAATATGGTGTATATGACAAAAAAATGTGTATAAAGTGATGAAAATGTTGCAGAGAAAAAATATTTATCATTTATGAATTCTAAATTCTAAAAAAAAGGTAATATATTGAGTTCTAAAAAATTAAAGGCTGTTACACATATTAAGTAGATTTTAAACACAAATAAAGAATCTAATAAAAATTAACTGTTAGATTCTATCGAACTCATAAACAGACTTATAGATCTGTTCTGATCGAACTCATATAAGATAAGTCATTTTTCTGTCTCCTTTATGGAAATCATTTTCTAATTAGAGATATTACTTTTAACGATTCAAGAAAATCAAACACTGTAAAAATTGTAGCAAAAAAATATTTTTCTATCGTACCAAACACGCTTTAATAAAATATATTTTTTCAAAAAATAAATTAAGAGTCACGTACCCAACGTTTATTGGCGAGAGCAGTTAGCTTGACAGCATCAACGAATTGTTGAATAGAAGGAGAAGGCATGCACATTCTTTCAGCACCAATTGCCATTCTAATTGCATTTTCTTGTGGACGAAAAATAAATATTCTTCCATCATCTACTCTATAAGCTTTTGTACCTTCAATTAAACCCTGTTTCATATTTTAATTAATCACATTAATTTATCAAATAAAATAATAGTAATACATATAATCGATATCAACTTATTTAATTGCTCGATATAGAAGAAAATGTAGTTTGGTAAGTATTATCAATAAAGCCTTGTCTTATCTTTTTTCTAGCATATATCATTGTCACTAGTCAGAAATAAATAACTCTATTGTCACTCTATTTTTTTTTTGTTGTTGGGTTGGGACAAGGACATAAATGAGTGTTAGAATTAGAAAATTTCAGAAACAGCTAATATTATGGCAAAATTAAGCCCCTCCTCCTTAGCTACACTTTTTATAGGTTACAATTTGTAGCTATATTTTAATTCGTTTTTCAAATGTATCAAATATATTTTTTTTCACAAAAATAAGCTGTGAATATCAATACAGATAGATACAGATATTTTCTTCAATCTCTCCACCATTTTGTTCGCCTCTTTCCCTATCTTTGAGATATACCCTTTGCAAGCAGGCTATAAATATTACTTGCGCATATTGGACTCACAAATTATTGCATTATACTTCATGTGTTTCTTTACTAGTTTCTTGAATTAAAAGTATTTTTTATTACTTTTTCATTTTAGTATCTTAAGAAACATATATTTTTTCTAAAAAATATTATCCTTATATATTATTAAGCAAGTATATAGGGTTCAAGTAGTTAAAATTTAAATTTTTAAAATATAATTGATATAAATAATTTATAAACTAAATCCTTGATAAATATTTTTTAAGAAAAAGTGTCAAGTCAATTAAAAAAACTAGTAAAATGGTGCGTATTAAATATAACTATAGTTAATCAATCATAAAATATTTAATATGTGCCATTTTATATTTGCTCACGATATTGTCGACTGCGATTATATTAAGAAAATCTGGCCATATTATAATCTTATCTCTAGTTTGATTTTTATAACAATATTGTCTACCTCACTTGGATCTTGAAGGAATAAAATTAGGGAAAAGGACAAAAATAATACCTAAAACTAGAATAATTTTATATAATTAATACCTAAATTTAAAAATTCAGTAAATAGCCATTAAGGGATGGCTGCACCCTTATTTATAGTTTGGGTTTTTTTTTTTGTTTTGTTTCAATATTATACGACATTGATTGCACACTCCAAATTTTATTAGGATTAGGAATTGGTCCAATCGTGAGATTGCGACTCCATTTAGGAATGTGTTAATAATGTCAAATTTGCATGCTTTTTTGACTTGGATTTAGAATTGATACTTCTCCATCCATATTAACCGGTTATTCAATATTTCATCCTTCCAGTTTATGTAACATATTTTGATTGAGTACGAAATTTAAAAAATACAAAAAGATATTTAATAAAGATAAAATTAAAATAATATCTTTAAATATTTATTAATAAAAAAAATTACATTCTTTTAAAATATATCCAAATGATTATATTATTTTTATACACATTCTATACAATTTTTAACTACAATTATTATTTAGATACATATTTTATACGACTCTATATAATTTTTACTTGCATTCTAAAAATGTATCAATCTAGTATAAGAGAGTATCAATTGGGTATAGGGACCGCATGTACTTGCATAGAATTTCCTTTTTTTTTTTCTAAAAAAGTGTATCAATATAGTATAAAAATGTATCAATGTGGTATTAAAGTGTATCACTTGAGTATAGAGACTACATGTGCCCAATTGGACTAAATGACTAAAAAAAAAAATTACTTTAGCCGACTGCCTACAGCATGTTCACCTTTTCAAATGTGGACCATTTTTTAAAAAAATGATCATACCATGTCCTTTTCCCATAAAATTATTCAACTTGTCCACATATCGCAAAAGTCACCATCTTTTATAACACAAAAAAATTACTAGACCTTACCTAAGTAGTATAAGCAAATTGATCAAATACTTTTTTGATTATAATAAAAAATTACTTAAAGAAGTAAGTCTAAGTATCATATACAATGTCTATTTCATTTTTCCCTAATGACTTTTGCTATAGTTATTCAAAATTGAGTGACTATTCATTAAATAAAAAGTGTTGTACTAACTTAGGTAATATTTAGATAAAGTTGAGTAATTTTAATGTAGCGAAAATAAAAATTGAATGTTTATCTGTGAAATTAATCCGAAGAAAACGTGAATAATAATAATAATAATAATAATAATAATAATAATAATAATAATAATAATAATAATAATAATAATAATAATAATAATAAAAATAAGATGAAAAAGTTAAAATAGTACCTGTCCATAGTTCAAGACACCAGCAGAGGGACTCAATTCAATATTTCCATAGGTATTAAGTTTGCCTTTTTCAAAATTTCCATTTCCAGAACTTCTTGCCATAAACATATAATCAGTTTGGATCAACTTGAATCCAAGATTATCCCAATCAAAAATATCACTTGGTTCATAATCCCTGAAATTATAATAACAATAATATTATACTCAATATAATTCTATAAGCGGATCGGGGAGAGTAGGATGGACGTGAGTTTTATTTCTATCTTTGTGGTGTAGAAAAGTTATTTTCGATAGATCCGACAACTCAAAAGAGAAAAAAAAATTGAAGCAAATTTGCAAGAAAAATATGACAGAATCATACTAACAATGTAATATATACAATGTTGCCCATGAGGTCATTTTCATTTATAAAAACATAAAAGGTTTTTTGTTGTTAAACAAAAATATTCAGATAATTAACATTTCAGGCGTTTCTTTTATAAATCTTTGGAATTGCAATACTGTCAGAAAAATTTTTTGGAAAAGATTTTATTTGAAATTGAAAATTTAAATTAATAACTGACTTCAAAGTATTTAAAGTGAAATAATAATTTTCACTCACAAAACTTCAATTTTCAAGGAAATATATATTCAAATTTTCATTAATGTTTTCAACTATATATAAGAAAATTTAGCTCAAACAAACATTTTTGAAAGCTCAAAAGTTCCAAAACATCAAATAAACATTAAAGGTTGATTTGGTACAAGCAATATGATAGATGAAGTTATCAATCAAGATATTTTATGAAATTAATAATTCCACCGTATATATTATATATAAAATAATGTATTTCATGATTCCATCGCTATAATAGAAATATGTGATAATTTTATGCTGAAACTAATTAATACTCTTAATTTGACGAAAGATAAAATAGCCTTATACTTTATTTCGAGATTATTATCTTTTTATCCCTAATGTCACATGATGCTAAAAAGAACTTGCAGTTGTTTGGTCTTAAATGTGACTCACCCATAAGTAGAAGGTTGTACAGAACTTACAGCAGGGGCAGTGAAGTATCTTGGTCCTACCTACAACCACAAATAGCATATTTAATTTTTATAGTGATACATCATACAAATATCATAGCATATTTAACATAGTATTAAAAGAGGAAAGTGTAAACATTTAGACTCAAGGGTCATAAGAACTACTTTGCCCCTACCCAGATGTGGGCATATTAATTTGGAAGACAAATATGCTTCGATTTCAATTTATGTGATATAATTTATAATAATAAAGAACTTAAGAAACAATAATTTTAAAATTTGCAGTTTTAATTTGTGTGATATAAAATTTGAAAACTTAAGAGTCTTTTGGTACACCGTATAGAATTAGGTATATTTATTTATCTCATGGACTATTTTATTCATCCTCCATATTGAATAATAATTTCATTATTTTAATACAAATAGTAGGATAAAATAATCTCAAAATTAGCTAATACCTCTTATCAAGCATAAAATAAAGTTTATCTCAAACTTTATTTTCAAATTATTTTCCTTATTAGATGTACCAAACTACCCATACTTTTAAACATGTCATATTCATGTATTTATGTGGCATAAAAAGTGTAAAGTGTAAAGTTAATTCTTTCTATATTTCCAAGTATGTCATTCTTGTATGTAAAAAGAAAAATATGTCAAACAAATTAGAAAAAAGTGAGTAATACTCACCTGTTTCAATTTAAGTATCTTAGTTTAACGAGACACAAAGCTTATGAAAATGAGAAAGATTTTTTAATCTTGTGATCTTCAACTTAAGATCACAAAATTCAAAATGTCACTTACTTTCTTAAACTTAATTCACGTGTTTAAGAAAATTAAAACACATAAAAGAAAACACATAAAAGAAAACGAAGAAGGCATTATGATCTTACAAGAATAACTCTCAAAAGGATTATTGGAAAAGTAAATCCTGGCTATGGCCAATAAATGCATGCAATATTGATATATCATATGGAGAAGTTTTCATAGGAATCCTTTTGGAAGCGATATGAGCTAATAAACGTTTTAAGGAAGATGGAGAATACACCGACCTTCTGTAGAGAAGAAAGTAGAGCTCTGTGAAAGCATATAGCCCTTGGGAGCATGTTGCACAAAGTCCAAAGCAAAAGATTGTGTTAAAATGCTAATGATAGTTGAATAATGAGAGAGGACTTGAACAACAAAGCACTAATTATATATGATCCTAAACTTGACATCAAATTATAATTTTAATCTTAAATTTTGATAGTGCACAAATAAGGCCTTTAACTATTTAAAACCTGAACAAATATGACCTCCGATTTTGCAATCTCATGCGTGAGTCTCACTCACGCCTACGTGGAAAGGCAATTAAATATCACGGTGCCACGTCGTTAAAAGGACTGACTTGGAGAGAGGTCATATTTGTGCAGTTTTGAATAGTTAAAGGTCATATTTGTGCACTGTCAAAGTTTTGCTTTTTGTGTTAAAACGACGTCGTTTTTTATTATTATTATTATTATTGTTGTTGTTGTTGTTGTTGTTGTTATTGTTATTATTATTATTATTATTATTATTATTATTATTATTATTATAATAATAATAATAATAATAATAATTTTTTTATTTATTTATTTCTATAGTAGCAGCACCTAACTTTTTTTTTTAATTTTAAAAAATTATTATTATTATTATTATAGGAGCAGCACCTAGCTTTTTTTTTTTAATTAAAAAAAACAGTCACTAGCAGGGATCAAACCCGCACAGTTGGTTCAAGGAAGCGCCCAAGAAGAACAAATAACACCACTGGGCTATCTAAGTGCCTTGTTTCATGTGGTTCAACGTTAATATACGTACATAAATATACATTTTCTATCTTATATATATACAACGTAATTTTTTTATCGAGGGGGTTCGGGTGAACCCCATGACAACCACGTAGGTCCACCCCTCGTTAATTTAATAACGTTTTAATAACATTAATTTAATAACATTTTAATTACGTTAATTTGATAACGTTGATTTAATATACTACTACTACTATCCTTAATAACATTAATTTAATAACGTTTTATTAAAACTATAATTTTTTTATTATTAGTATAGTTTCATATTTAATTTAATATTTAAATAAATAATATTTAGATATATTATATAACTTAAATTCGTCCCCTACTTTGTAATATATATACATACCAGCTCGATTTTTTCATATGAGGCTAACCCGACTAATTAATAAATCTTCAATATTGCTCTTTTTGCGCAATGACAAAAGAAATTAGATGCCATTTTCATCTTTGAGCCAAAAATAATAAAAAAATAATAGTGAAGAGTCATTTAAAGGTCATATTTGTGCAGTTTTGAATAGTTAAAGGTCATATTTGTGCACTGTCAAAGTTTAAGGTCATATTTATGTATTATGCTCTTAGATTTTAAGCTGGACGCGCCCAATTTTGCGTGTTGAACACGCGTTTTGCCACATAGGATTGGAGGTCATATTTGTGCAGTTTTGAATAGTTAAAGGTCATATTTGTGCACTGTCAAAGTTTAAGGTCAAAGTTATAATTTGGTGTCAAGTTTAGGGTCATTTTTATGTATTAACTCTTATTATTTCCCTCATTTCAGTTTATGTAATGATGTTTGATTCAACAAATAGTTTAAGAAAAAAGAATGATTTTTAAAAATTTATGATTTAAAATAAATTGTTGATAAAAGTGTGACCATAAATGGATGTATTTTAAAGATAATAGTAGTAGTTTCTAAATATAGTAAAAAAAGGGTACGATGTAATTTTGATGATTGACAAATTGACAAAGTGATATGAAACATGTCAGTCAAGCTGGTTCAAAGACACACTTTCTTATTTAGCTGAAACTTGTAGCAAAATCATCGATGATTAAAGACAATGGTGGAAGAAATCAAGAACCAGATGAGTGGTTAATTCCAATAAAATCAAGGAAATAAGCATGTGCTAATTTGAAGAAGTTAAATTTGATTCAAACACTTGATGATAAAGGAAAATAAGCTAAGTTGAAAAAAGAGTCCTATGGAAAGAAGGAGTTTCACTTCTGAGCATATCCTGAGCAGTCTTATGTGTAGAATGAGAAAGATTCTGCAGATTTAAGAAGTCTACGCAAGATAGGAAATATACTAGTTGATGGACTCTTTAATAAAGTTTTTGATGACTGACACATGAATAGACCATGTTACTAGAGCTGGTCCAAGCATAGAAAGACAGGTTTCAGGTTTCACTGAAAGATGCAAACAAAGATTGCTTAAAGTCAGGAATGAATGAGCGAGCCTAATTCTGATATACTGAAGTTACTGATCACGTGAGAAATTGAAGAAGTTCTGGTTAAATAAAATACTTGAAGATAAGTTGATTTAAAGAGTTGGAGTTTGACTACAACACTAAGGAGACAAGAGTTAGAATTGAAGAAGAAGTCTCACTTGAAGTAAAACTCTATGCAATGAGAGTTCTGACTAAAGGAGGAGTTTGAAATAAAGAATGACTCTTTGGAGAGCTGTGCCTAAATAGAAGATGTATCAGTCAGAGTAACGCGCGCACTTACAGAGAGAGAAAAGGCTAAATACGATCAAATTGAGAAAGTTAATAATTGAGAAAATTCTTACTGAAGATTTAAGTACTGCCAGTACAAAGGAACAAGTTGACGAACCTGTTTCACAGGATTAAGCTTTACAGTTCATGAGTCATTTTAAATGTATTGTTCTTATTGAGTTGTAATTTTTGCTTTCCTAGATTGATTGTTTAGGAACAATATTGAGCTGAGTCAACTTCAAGTTTGGGATAACTCGAAGTGGGTTCAACGGTCAAGGGTGATTGTTGAGTTATAAGAATTAGAGTTTATAATTCTAGTTATTGAGATATAGAAATTAGAGTTTATAATTCTAGTTATTGAGGTATAAGAGTTAGAGTTTATAATTCCTAGTTGTTGGTTACAAGAGTTTTGTAATCAATCGTTGTTGAGGCTCAGAGTTATTTAGTGAATTTGGGGTTAAATCCTATAGAGGTACAGGTCGTGATTTTTTACACCTTTTTGAGCTGGGTGTTTTCCACGTAAAAATCATTGTGTTTCTTACTTCTTGTTTTACTGCTTTCTTGGAACACGTCAGGCAACCCGTTCCATCCATAGACAACTCTTATGTTAAAGTTACTGATCAATAGGACATGTACTCTAACAGTCATATTTACCTTTTTCTTATTGAAACAGATTTAATATTATTCTCTATTATATTATCGGTTCATTTATGTGTTATACTATTGACTCAAAATTGGCGATTTTGGGTGTGGTGAAAGAATAAAGGTTGATTTATTGAGTTGACATGTTATGTAGTTAAAATGGACACGGTTAAGAGAGGAATGATAAATTTATGTCAATAATATGATGTTAAGAGACATATATGTATTGATAAAATATATATCAGAGGACAATATTTCATATTTTTCTCATATAAATTAAAAATATGTCATTTATTTTTAAACTAATTGCAAAAAAAAATGGTTATCACATAAATTGACATGAATTGAATATTTTTTTCCTATTTGTTTGAATTTTTTTTTATCAGTACCCACCCCAACCATAGTTAGGTAAAAATAATAACCATTCATGCATGTGTTCACAAACAAAGTAAATGAATGCAAGTTTTGGAGTATTTTTGTGTTGGCCAAACCCATCGGTGACCCCCTAAACTTGGCACAATCTTTCACTTAGACACCTCAAGTGGACGTTGTTCATTTTTGACACCTTAAGTAGCCATAAAGTGTGTCACTTTGACAACTTTTGCTGACTCACCAAAGAGAGTGTATCACACTCGCTTTGGGGCGCGTTTCAGGGTATATGATATGTAAATGAACCAATTATAAAAGGACATTTGTCATTTTTATATAATTAATTTAAATAAATAAAATATTAATAACCTCACCCCACCCCATATCATCTTCCTAAACACCTCACCCCACCCTATATCATCTTCCTCAACCCACCTCACCCCCAAATCGTTGTTGCCACCCCCACCCCCAAAATCGTATTCTCCCACCCTCCCCACCCCCCAAATCGTTGCCACCACCCCCATCCCATCCATTGATTTTTCACCATGTTTTTTTCTTTTTCTTAATGCAATTGATTGCTAAAGTTATCCGTAGCAAGCAAACTGGACAACCAAAGGTTTATGGCTTTATTGAGTTTGTTAGTCATGCTGCCGCAGAAAGAAATCTGCAGGCATATAATGGTACCTTGATGCCTAATATTGAGCAAAATTTCAAACTTAACTGGGCTTCTCTTGGTTCTAGTGAAAAACGTGTTGATACTCCTGAATATACAATATTTGTTGGTGACTTGGCAATCGATGTCTCTGATTATATGCTTCAAGAGACATTTAGGGCTAACTACCCATCTGTGAAGAGTGTCAAGGTTGTAACAGATAAGCTCACGGGGAAGTTTCTTCAATTATCACTTTCCATTGATTGGAGATCACATCTTAGAGAGAGAATTTAGTGGTAATTCATAAAATTAATAATAACGATGGCGATTTCAATGATGATGGGTTTGATAATGGTGGTTCTATGATGGTAATAGAGGATTGCTGGAGGCTCGTAAATTTGATGATGTTGGTGGTGACTTTGATAGTAATTGATAAAATTGATGATGATAGTTTAAATGGTAATTGCTTCGGTGGTTGAATTTAGTGATTGTGATGCTATGGTGGTAATGAAAATTTGATAATGGGTATGGAAGAAAATGAAAGAAAAATGTATGAATAGAAAAAGGAAAAAAAAAACATTGGGGGTGGGGGTGGTAGGGTCGGGCGTTTGTGGATTGAAGAAGACAATATAGAAGGGGTGAGTGGGTGGGGTAGGGGAGGGTAGGGTGGAGGCAAGCGATTTAGGGGTTGGGTTGGGTTGAGGAAGATGATATGGGTTGGGGTGGGGTGGTTAGGAAGATGATATAAGGTGGGGGTGGGGTTATTAATATTTTTTATTTACATTAATTATATAATTTTTTTTTTTATAAAAATGACAAATGTCTTTTTATAATTGGTTCCTTTCCATATGTTTTAATCTTTCTTTTCAATAAAAAAGTAATTATAGGTGTATATAGTGATGTGGCAATTTAAATGAGTTGGCACAAATTGATTGACCATTTTTTCCATGTTGGCAGCGAGTGAGATACACTCACCGATGTTGATGTCGAAAGGTGCCAAAGTGACACACTTTATGACTATTTGAAGTGTCTAAAGTAAAAAATGTTCACTTGAGGTGCCTAAGTGAAAAATCGTGCCAAGTTTAGGGGGCTACCAATGAGTTTGGCCTTTTGTGTTAGGCACCTTCCTATTTTCTTGCTTCTTTTAGCACACACAAAAGGTAATATTATATCCGTCTCAAAGTATCTATCATGATTTTTGAAAATAGTTATTTTAAATCATATTTGTCCTTTTTAAAGTTCAGGAGAAAATTAATTACGTATGATTTTTTCATTTCACCCTTAGCAGTTACTGGTACTTTGATGTAGTAACTACTTTGATGTTGTGATTGTTAAAAACCATTCCTAGTTAATGGGTTTTAAGGGTATAATAGTTAGAATTCCTTCCTGATTAATATATTTTAAAAAGCGTAAAAAAAGTCATGACAAATAATTTGAGATAAATCAATATTATTCTGTAAATTCTTAACATATTTCCAAAAAAAAATTAAAAAAAAAATTGAGTCACATGGTCACATGACTATTAATATTATATCATTTATTCCACTCACATGGTCTTTTTTTTTTTAGTTACATACCCCACCCCCACCCCCACCCCCACCCCCACCCCCACGCCCACCCCCACCCCCGTCCCCTCTATTTTACGTTGTGTGTGAAGAATTCTATATCAAGAGAGTCCAAGATAAAGGAGCTTGGAAATAATCACATGGCCATTATGGTGTGTGTGAAGACCTGCTATTTTGTTAATTTTTGGTAAATACCAACTATTTTTGTTAATAACAAGATTTGGTGACAAATAGAAAATCTCAAAAGATATTGATTTTTATTTTTAATAAATATAGCATTTAGATCAACTTGTGCATACTTAATAACTAATATTCTTCTTTTGGGGCTAAAAAGAATAAATAAAATGCGATCTTTTATAAAGACTATGTTATCCCTGGAGAAAAACTTTAGTCTAGATTCAAAAATAAAGATGAAATATAAGATGTGTGTTTTGTTATATCGATAACCCTAGAGCCTCCGACAACACATCCAAAACAACGGCGTCATTTCGATTCTAAGCTTTTATTAATTAGTCATAGTAGATCCTTAACCGACATATTTATTTTTTAAAAAAATTAAGGTCCTTGGTAACAAAATATAAATTAGATTAATTATTCTTATTTCTATTTACTTTATTCATGTCAACAACAAAAAGATATAGCTTAGTTGTGCTAAAATATTCATAGCAATTGGGAAAGAAGACAAATAATGGTGGGGACTTTAGCATAATTAATAAAAAAAACAAGTGGACAGTCACTATAGTTGTTCGGGAGACAATTAGGTGTCGTTTGATAGAGTGTATTGAAATGTTAATGCATGTAGTAGTTTAATGTGTATTAGTAGTACCTTATTTGGTATATCTTTATACCTTATGTATAACTAATGCAAACATTAGTTATACACTCTATTGTGTATTGAGATGTGTATTACTAATACCTTAAAATCCATAGCATTAGTAATGCAATGGGTCTAATGCATGCATTAACATGCTTAAAGACCCTATTACCCCTTAAAATTTTTTTGCATCCTTTCCAACATATATATTGAGGGTATTATGTAAAATTTTTTTTTTTATATAGAAATTATGTAGTTCATGTTTTTTTTAATACATCGAACCAAACACTGCATAAGAAAAATATAAGCATAACTAATGCAAGCATAACTAACACAAGCATTACTAATACAAGCATTACAAATACACCATATTTTGCATTATTCTTATACACTCTACCAAACGACCTTAGGGTGTGTTAACAGGGGTGCAGTTGGTTTGGGTTTTCAAAATATCAAATTAAAATATTTGTGTCAGATTTTAAATCTATATACCAAATTAAATTAATAAAATTTGAGTTTTTCAATCTTAGTTTTTTGGGGGGTTTTCGATTTTCACAATTGTTTTAGATTTTTTTAACACAAAATATGAAATGATTTATGATTATAAAATATTTAATAAAAAATAATAATAAAATTGTATAAAATAAATATTGCATATCAATAGGTTATAATAAAAATAATCACAATTTAAAAATATTAAGTCATGTAAAATAAGTCTAGTAAGTATTAATTACATAATTAAAATAGAAAAATAAATTTAGGTTATGTATTTATGCAAAACTAAAGAAAAGATATCCAATATTATTATCATTTCTAGTGTTTTAATTGAATACACTGGGTATGTTGTTGTTGTTGTAGCATTAGTATAGATTTGGGTTTTATTTGAGCTACTAATATCTATGGACTATAAAATGTCACGACCCAAAATGAGGGTCATGATGACACTTGTTGCGGCGTACCTTGACAAGTAAGTGTATCACCCAAACTGATACGAATAGAGAAAAAGATAGAAATACCTAAGGTAAGGCTTCTAGAATGAAGCCGAACCATATAAATAATCATAACAATGCGGAAAAAGCTTATCCAAAACACCAATCATGCCCAAAACCAGGTGTCAATTGTGTAAGAACTACTAATACAATCCAAGAGTCAAATACATCGAAAAAATAACCACAAAGGAATAATAACTGTCTCCGAACACTAATAAAGACATAACTAGTATAGAAAGATATAGGTGAACTTCGGACACATGAATGTCCAACCGCTACCTTGGAAGCTCCAACAACTGTCCGAATCAAGTAAGCTGAGGCGCACTCGAGCAAGGACCTGCACCAAAAGGGCGCAGTAGGAATGAGTACAGTCCACTTGTACTCAGTAGGTATCATAGGTCGACTAAGCAAAGTAGTAAATAAGGCATACAAAATATACACTAAGGCTACGTCACCTGTAATTAGAAAATGTCCCACAAAGGTAGCCCGCACCACTTGTCCTAACAGTTCTAATATATCTCACATATATTGCAAAAACATATCAAGATATAGAACACAAGTATAGATTATGTCACATATAAAATAGAGCAAGAGAGAACATGAAGATACAAGATCATCAAATACAAGTAAAGAAAGGTAAGACAAATACATAGATGACAAGTCAATAAGGCAATACAACACAACATAAATAGAATAAAGTAAGTGCAATGTATATGATAATGATGATGATGATGATGATGATGCACGAGGTTGTCGCACAACCTCCGGGATCGTCTCATAATCCCCGTATACACCTACGGAGCCAAAGCTTCCCGACGTAGGACCCATGGGGGGGTCGTCAACCCATATACAATCCACATATCTCATATCTCCTTTCCGGCACATCCCCCGAAAAGAGTTTTATAAGGTGTTACAATATTTTTAAAAAGGTGTTGCCAGTGTTTCTCAAATGTTGCCACGGTGGTACCAATGTTTCATGAATAAGTATGATATGAAGATGTAATGCTCACAATCAATCACAATAAGTATTTCCACAACCAACCACATGATATATTTCCACAACCAACCACAATGATACATTTCCATAACCTCATGAGCCAATATTCACTCGTTATTTTCATTTCATCCATGAATTTTCACATGTCTCATATGCCAGTAAAGTATGAATATAATCACAATACACCCATGACACCACATTAAACAATACAATACGATTACTCACATGTATTCAAGGCTATCATTGTCACATAGGACCCCACACGGTCAAACATATCACGTAATATTTCAATTTCGACAATCACATCACATGTAGGCCCCCACACGGGCACAACACGTAGATAGACATTTTTCATGATTAGTTCCCACCCTTAACATACATTTTGTACCATCATTTACTACCCAGCCCACTCTGAAGAGTTAAGTCATAACCTACCTTGAAAGTCGAAACCGATCCGCTACACTTGAATCCGTGATCTTAATTTTCACGAACAATCTCAAAATCTTCTAAAAATATCAAATATGAAATCTATGCATCAAAACAAAACCAACGACACCCATATTGACTACTTTTGGTTCGGGGTCAAGACGGACCCCCAAAATAGGTTTTCAAAAAAAGAAGGGCAAAATTGAAACTTTACTTCAAAAATACGTTCTCCATATTTTTAAGAACCTACAGCTGAAAACCCAAGTTAAATCGAGCGAAAAATAGGGTTCAAATCGAAGAAAAACCATTTTTGAGCTTTACCGAGTAAAATCTTTGAAATCCGGGTTAAAATCAAGAATCAGAGTTGTTCTGAAGGTTAAATTGATGAAAAACTAATAATTATAAGATAAAAATATTATTCAAGTGAAAAGGGTAAAATTTGGGTTTAAAATCATGCCCTAAAATTTTTGGGGTTTTGAGAAATTAAGGAAGAACACTGGGCTTCTTGTTGTTGTTGTTGTGAGAAATTAAGGAAGAAATTACTAAGAAAATGGTGAATTCTTACCTTAAATTCGTAATATAATCAAGAAATAGGTGTTAATCTATCTTCCTAAGCTCTCATAAACTTCACTTTTAAGCTCCCAAAATATTTAGGGTTTAACTCTCAAGAGACAAAGATGAAAAATGAGCAAAATGGACAAAAAAATGTGAAAAAGCTGCTATATATATTGCAGATTTTTCTGCATAACTATGCAGTTTTTATTCTAACTCGAAATGGACTTCAATGGGGTGCTCGGAATTCATTTGGAGTTCGATTTATGCAAACGAACTATGCAACCATACTAAATTCGAAGTTCCGGATGCGATGGCGATACCAAATTTTCCATAAAAAGTCATTTTCACAAAATTGACCTCCGAAACTCGAAATCACAATTTTCCAAACCGAGGGTCGAAATGAGATTTAAAAGCTATAAAATCATAACAAACATGCTAACATACTAAAATCGACACTCCGGATCTACTGGAGAAGTCGGATTTTCCATCCGAGGTCGTTTAGATCAAATGTGGGTCCTACACCCATATTTCAAATGTAACACCCCATACTTAATTATGTGCATTAGCCATGGTTATATGTGTCGGAGTATATGTATTGATCCTAAGTTAGGTATATATGAGTTTGAGTATGAGTATTGATTATTTTGAGATGGTTTCAAGTGTATAGTTTGATTATATGTGTATGAGAATCGACTTTATTTATACCGGAATTTTTCCGTCGATGGTTCCATACGAAGTTTATTGAATAAGCTTTTCAAAGATATAAAGATTTCCAAAAACGGATAGGTTTCGGATATAATCGAGCACGTTCGAAACTATAAAACGGCGGCCGGGATAATTGTGAACAGTAAATGTGCAGGACATTCAAACTATTGAGGCCTGCCAGTTTTTTGGGTCAACTTTGAATGATCATAACTCCCTCAATATAATGAACTGGGAGAGCTACCACCTATCAAAATAAAGATACTTGAGTCTTATTTCCAATGCAATTGGTTTCAGCCAAATCCAACATCTGAGTAAAGAGTTATACTCGTTTTACTTCAGCCTCTCAAAATAGTTTTTTAGGGTCAACTTCAAACGATCATAAATCCTTGTACAGGACGAACTGGGTGGCCTACTTTATATGAAATGAAATCCCTTTGAATTATCTTTCCAACAATACCAATTTCACCCAAATCCGATATCGGAGCAAAGAGTTATGGCCAATTTACTTTAGCCTGTCAAAACAGTCCACCATGGACAGATTCGGACTTACTTAAAATTTTAAGGGCAATATGGTCATTTTCCATCATCTCATGGACGAAAATTGGTCTTTATATACATACACTTAGCCTCATATCCATCATTTTTATCCAAATTATTGAAGAATAAGGAAACCCTAGCCTAAGTTCAACTCCAATTATCTTGTGATTCAACCGTAGAAAATCCAAATTGATTCCGTAGTTGTGTTCACCGTCTCAAGGGCTTCGAGAGGCACCCCTTATTTGGGCCAACAGGACTTCAAAATCAAAAGGGTCATTTTATGGTAAGGATGTAAATTATGTTGGTGTTATTTATATGGATATGTATATATATATGCATGTGAGCATAAGAAGTATGTTATTTGATTGTTGTTGAAAGATGATTGGAAATGATGTTGGATCATTCTTGTGCATGGTTGGATTACGTTGAATTGTGAAAGGATTTGGTGTGATGATGTGGTATTGAAATGATGATTATATATATATATACACATAAACCTATTGTTCAAGTTGGTTTTTGGAATGTTTTGCAAATATTGGTTGTATGGAATTATGGAAGAGAATTGTGGTGTTGGGTTGCTAATACTAGATGCCAAACATTTCATTGTAGATAAGTGATTTGAAAAGGCGGGAAGTTGTGTTGAATTGGTATCTAAATCTACGACGAGGTATGTAAAGAATACTCTAACGATGTTCTTTGGCATGGAAACACCAATGTTCCATCAAGTAAGATTCCGAGGTTGTCCAAAAACATGTATTGTTCTACATTACCAACGAAGTTGTTTCCATTCTATAAAGTGTCAAAATGTTTCATTGATATACCAAAAGGCTCCTATTTCATTGTTGTGATATTGGTGATTCTAAAACACATTGTTGATGTACCAATGAGTCCTTATTACATCGTTATTGTATAGAAGGTCTATTACTTGCTTCCTATTGATGTATGGTTGTTCCAAAGGTACTATATTGGCATGAACACTAATGTAATAATCTCAAAAGATTTTGAACTAAGTTATTGGAAAGATTTCTTATGTGTGTTACTTGATATACATGTGGGTGGTATCCCAGGGGCATAAGCCTAGCATGAGTCGATCCCTATTTATGTGTTTATGGGTGGTATCCCAGGGGCATAAGCCTAGCATGGGTCAATCCCAATTGATATGTACTGGAGGCAGCCTAATGGTCACAGTACGGTACAGTATTGATTATTGTAAGGTGGTTGGAGGTTTGGGAGGAGGAGGTAATGGCGAATGATAATTGTAAAGAATGAAATGAACGAATATATACCGTTCCACAAATGTGTTTGATTCCAAGAACCCAGTTCAGATTAATGATAATGTACATGATCCTAAAAATGTTTATGAAGTGTGGTTCACTTCTATTATGATTTATTCACATGTGTATGATTTTCTTGATCCCCCATATCACATATGATTATCTACAGCTTTACATACTCAGTACATATTTCGTACTGACGTCCCTCACGGGGGACCTGCTTTTCATGCTGCAGGCACAGGTACTTCAGCTCATTTACAGCATAGATAGGAGCCGGGTCGTACAACTATTTTTGGTGAGCTCCAGTTTGCTTCGGAGCTTTCCGAGTCGGTTCCTTATGTTTTGTTATTGTACAGGAGTCATGTGTGGGCGGGGGTTTGTCCCGACCCTAGTTATGTCATGTATATATGTCCTAGAGGCTTTGTAGTCATAAGGAAGGGTCAAGTCATGGGAGTTTATATAGTGATGTTATATTTGTATATGTGGTGGCCCCGACGGCCAAGTATTATATATATACATATATATTTGTGCGTGTTGTGCTGATACAGGGAATTAGACCCTTCTATATGTAACGAAGTGCTGCCCAAATTTTTGGTGAATGTAAGTGAAGGTAAAGGTATTTGAACGGGTTCTCCCGAGCCTTCTCGGCTTTGGGTGCCAGTCCGGCCTAATGGGATTTTGGGGCGTGACAAAAGTGGTATCAGAGAGGTTCGTCCTAGTGAGTCTACAAAGTCGTGTCTACGTAGAGTCTTGTTTATCGGTGTGTTGTGCACCAGATCTATAAACAGGAGGCTATGGACATTTAGGAATTGTTTCTTTTCTTCATGTCTTAGATCGTGTGATAGAGCTTATATTGTATATGAAGTCATAGTTGACCACTGAATCAGTTTGTTTCTCTTATTATAGTAATGATGCCGGTTACCAGAAGCAAGAATACTGGTAAGCAAGTAGATGTGGCTGCCGGAGAGGGGACTAGTAAGTCACCCACTATACCAGCTAATCAAAGTGAGGCTCCAGCTGAGCATGCATCAGAAACTTCCCCCAGTCCGGAAGAAATAAGGGGGAGGAGAACTATATCCCCAGAGCCACCTATTAATGCTGTTGATCAAGATCTTAGAAATGCAGTATAACTTTTGACTCGTATAATTGCTGGTCAAGTCCAAGGGCAAGATATTCCTACCGTGGGTTCTAGCGGTACTGATAGGGCGGCTAGTCTTCGGATGCAAGATTTTCTTAAGATGGATCCGCCTACTTTTACCGGATCCGATCTTAACGAAGATCCACAGGACTTTATTGATCAGATCCAAAGTGCCCTAGAGGTGATGCATGTATCGGGCAGAAAGACAGTGGAGTTAGCCGCGTATAGATTCAAAGGTGAGGCTATATATTGGTATGAAGACTGGAAACGATCAAGGGGCATTGATGCACCCCCAGCTACTTGGAAAGAGTTCAAAGAGGCATTTATTGATCATTATCTTCCATATGAGACTCGTCAGGCCCGTGCGGATCAGTTCTTAAATCTTCGGCAGGGTAATACAAGTGTGAGGGAGTATAGTCTTCAATTTAATTCCTTGTCCAGATATGCTCCTAATGTTATAGCTACTATGGATGACAGAGTTTATCGGTATGTTAATGGATTGGATTCGTATTTGGTTAGGGATTGTACTATTGCTGCACTGAATAAAGACATGGATATAGCTAGGATCCAAGCATTTGCACAGAAAATGGAAGATCAGAGGCAAAGAAGAAGAACACAGGAATTTAAAAGCGGATCTTCTAAGAGGGCCAGATCTACAGGGCAGTTTATGGCGCCACAGGGAGGTTTTAGACCTCAATTTTCTGTTAGACCACCTAGGCCATTATTTTCTTATTCTGCAGCTAGTGCTCCACCACAGCATCAGGGGTTCAGAGGCAGTCAATTTGGGCAAAGAAGTGAGGGTCATAGTTCACGATCTGTGGGTTATCATGGGCAAGGGAATATGAGCCAATCGAGACCTTCTCGAGAGCCATGCAATAAATGTGGAAGGCATCATATGGGAGTATGTCGAATGGGAACAAATGTTTATTATTGGTGTGGTATGACGGGGCATATGATGAGAGAATGCCCACAAAGGGGCGCAGGTGGCATAACACGACCTTCGGGATCAGCTGTTGCATCATCGTCACCGGTATCTTATTCTGGTAGGGGTGCACGACCTGCGGGTCACGCTAGCAATGAAAAAAGAGTCGCTAGTTCCAGCGGGACTCAGAATCACACTTATGCTTTAGCGGATCGACAGAATCTAGAGGCTTCCCCAGATGTGGTTACGGGTACGTTGTCCATATTTTCATTTGATGTATATGCTCTAATTGATCCCGGTTCTACATTATCATATGTTACTCCTTTGGTTGCTAGAAAGTTCAAAAGGACCCCCAAATTGTTAGATAAACCATTGGAAGTGTCTACCCCGGTTGGGGAATCTATTATTGCTAGAAGAGTTTATAAAGATTGTGTAGTAACTGTGTGTGGTCGAGACAGGATGGCCAATCTTGTGGAACTAGAAATGGTAGATTTTGATGTTATAATGGGTATGGATTGGTTGGCGTCTTGTTATGCCAAAATTGACTGTTGTACGAAAAAGATGTATTTACATTTTCCTGATGAAGCAGTTATTGAATGGCAAGGTAAGATTGGCGCACCAAGAGGTAGATTTATTTCTTATTTCAAAGCGAGAAAAATGATTTCCAAGGGCTACATATGTCATTTAGTTAGAGTAAAGGATACAGAATCGGAATCACCAGATCTTCACACTGTACCAGTGGTAAATGAATATCCTGATGTATTCCCTGAGGATCTTCCAGGCTTACCTCCTGAACGAGAAGTAGAGTTTGGTATCGATGTAATATCAGTCACCCAACCAATCTCCATTCCTCCATATAGAATAGCCCCAGCAGAATTGCGAGAATTGAAAGAGCAATTGAAAGATTTGCTAGAGAAGGGATCCATAAGGCCTAGTATGTCCCCCTGGGGAGCACCAGTGTTATTTGTGCGCAAAAAGGATGGCTCGCTGAGGATGTGTATTGATTATCAGCAATTGAATAAGGTGACTATTAAGAATAAATATCCTCTCCCAAGAATTGATGATTTATTTGATCAGTTACAGGGCGCCAAGTGCTTTTCTAAGATTGATTTGAGGTCAGGTTACCACCAAGTGAGGGTCAAAGAAAAAGATATACCCAAAACAGCTTTCCGAACAAGGTATGGTCATTATGAGTTTCTAGTTATGTCATTTGGGCTAGCAAATGCACCTGCAGCTTTTATGGATTTGGTGAATAGGGTGTTTAAGCCATTCCTGGATGTATTTGTGATAGTTTTTATAGATGATATTCTAGTTTATTCTAGATCAGAAGAGGACCATGCCAATCACTTACGACAGACATTGCAGACTCTTCGTGATTGTAAGCTTTATGCAAAGTTCTCTAAATGTGAGTTTTGGTTAAAGTCGGTGGCATTTTTGGGTCATATTGTATCTAGTGAAGGGATAAAGGTTGATGCTCAAAAGATAGAAGCTGTGAAGAACTGGCCAAGGCCCACAACGCCTACGGAGATTCGTAGTTTTCTCGGGTTGGCCGATTATTATAGAAGGTTTGTTAAAGACTTTTCTTCTATTTCAGCACCCTTAACCAAGCTAACGCATAAAGCATCCAAGTTCCAATGGAATGATGCGTGTGAGGAGAGTTTCCAAGAATTGAAGAACAAGTTGATTTTTACACCCGTGTTGGTACTTCCAGAAGGCACCGAAGGGTATACAGTATATTGTGATGCTTCTAGAATTGGTTTAGGATGTGTATTGATGCAGCGTGGTAAGGTAATAGCATATGCTTCTAGACAATTGCGGCCACATGAGAAAAATTACCCCACACATGATCTTGAGCTGGCAGCGGTTATCTTTGCTTTAAAAATATGGTGCCACTATTTATATGGGGTTCATGTTGATATATATACTGATCACAAGAGCTTGCAATATATGTTTAATCAGAAAGATCTAAATTTAAGGCAGCGGAGATGGCTTGAACTATTAAAGGACTACGATGTTGATATCTTGTACCATCCAGGGAAAGCAAAAGTGGTAGCTGATGCGTTAAGTCGTAAGGCTATGATGGCGCCTATAGAAAGGCAGGGGATGGTTAAAGATCTTCATCAATTAGCTAGTCTAGGAGTTCGTCTTCTCAAAACTCCGAACGAGGAGCTTATTGTGCATAATGCCGCGGAATCCTCATTAGTAGCTGAGGTGAAAGAGAAGCGAGATGCAGATCCTATTTTATTATAGCTTAAGGAGAACTTTCAGAGTGGTGCTACCAAGGCATTTGAGCTTACGCGAGAAGGAGTACTTCAGTGCCAAAACCGATTGTGTGTGCCGGATGTAGACGGGCTAAGAAAGAAGATTATGACAGAGGCACATTTTTCAAGGTATTCCATTCTTCCTGGATCAACCAAAATGTATCAAGATTTGAAAGATATGCATTGGTGGAATGACATGAAGAAGAGCATTGCAGAATTTATAACTGAATGTCCAAATTGTCAAAGAGTTAAAGTTGAGCACCAAAAACCCGGAGGCTATATGCAATGCATAGATCTTCCAATTTGGAAGTGGGACATGATCAACATAGATTTTGTTACAGGTTTGCCTCGTACAGCTCAGAAATTTGATTCTATATGGGTGATTGTGGATAGGCTTACTAAATCCGCACATTTCTTACCCGTTAAGACCACTTACACAGTTGAAGAATATTCGAAGCTGTATGTTAAAGAAATAGTCCGATTGCATGGAGTGCCAACTTCTATTATATCGGATTGGGGAACTCAATTTACTGCAAACTTTTGGAAGTCTTTCCAACGGAGTTTGGGAACACAAGTGAATCTGAGTACAACTTTTCACCCTCAGACGGATGGACAAGCAGAGCGCACCATTCAAACACTTGAAGTTATGCTACGAGCATGTGTTATAGATTTTAAAGGCAGCTGGGATGATCATTTACCTCTTATTGAGTTTGCCTACAATAATAGCTATCATTCAAGTATCAAAATGGCACCATATGAAGCTTTATATGGGAGGAAGTGTAGATCACCAATAGGATGGTTCAAAGCGGGTGAAACTCTTATGTTCGGACCGGATCTTGTGTATCAAGCCATAGAAAAAGTTAAGGTGATTCAGCAACGGTTGAAAACAGCTCAAAGTGGACACAAGTCATATGCGGATAGTAGAAGAAGGGAGCTAGAGTTTTCGTTAGGCGATTGGGTATTTTTGAAGGTATCGTCAATGAAAGGGGTGATGAGATTTGGCAAGAAAGGAAAGTTGAGTCCACGATATATAGGCCCATATAAGATTATTCGAAGATGTGGACAAGTTGCTTATGAATTAGAGCTACCCCAGGAACTCTCATCAGTGCATCCAGTATTTCATGTATCGATGCTTCGAAAGTGCATCGGAGATCCGTCCCTTATTACTTCTACTGAAGATGTGCAAGTAACAGAAGATCTTACCTATGAGGAGATGCCTATTGCTATATTAGATCGTCAAGTTAAGAAGATGAGAAATAAATAAGTAGCATCGGTGAAAGTACTTTGGAGAAATCAACAAAGGGAAGAGATTACATGGGAAGCGGAGGAAGCAATGAAATCGAAATACCCTTATTTGTTCAAAGGTGAAAAAGAAGTGCAAGGAGTGTAACTGGGACACTAACAAGTGAGTTTTTACATATGCATAATATCTATATGATGACGTGAATATCAATTATGAATTCGAACTTGTTTCGGCTAAATAATTACATTTACATTCGAGGACGAATGTCCTTAAGGGGGAAAGGATGTAACACCCCATACTTAATTATGTGCATTAGCCATGTTTATATGTGTCGGAGTATATGTATTGATCCTAAGTTAGGTATATATGAGTTTGAGTATGATTATTGATTATTTTGAGATGGTTTCAAGTGTATAGTTTGATTATATGTGTATGGGAATCAACTTTATTTATACCGGAATTTTTCCGTCGATGGTTCCATACGAAGTTTATTGAATAAGATTTCCAACGATATAAATACTTTCAAAAACGGATAGGTTTCGGATATAATCGAGCACGTTCGAAACTATAAAACGGCGGCCGGGATAATTGTGAACAGTAAATGTGCAGGAAATTCAAACTACTGAGGCCTGCCAGTTTTTTGGGTCAACTTTGAATGATCATAACTCCCTCAATATAATGAACTGGGAGAGCTACCACCTATCAAAATAAAGATACTTGAGTCTTATTTCCAATGCAATTGGTTTTAGCCAAATCCAACATCTGAGTAAGGAGTTATACTCGTTTTACTTCAGCCTCTCAAAATAGTTTTTTAGGGTCAACTTCAAAAGATCATAACTCCTTGTACAGGACAAACTGGGTGGCCTACTTTATATGAAATGAAATCCCTTTGAATTATCTTTCCAACAATACTAATTTCACCCAAATCCGATATTGGAGCAAAGAGTTATGGCCGATTTACTTTAGCCTGTCAAAACAGTCCACCATGGACAGATTTGGACTTACTTAAAATTTTAAGGGCAATATGGTCATTTTCCATCATCTCATGGACGAAAATTGGTCTTTATATACATACACTTAGCCTCATATCCATCATTTTTATCTAAATTATTGAAGAATAAGGAAACCCTAGCCTAAGTTCAACTCCAATTATCTTGTGATTCAACCGTAGAAAATCCAAATTGATTCCGTAGTTGTGTTCACCGTCTCAAGGGCTTCGAGAAGCACCCCTTATTTGGGCCAACAGGACTTCAAAATCAAAAGGGCCATTTTATGGTAAGGATGTAAATTATGTTGGTGTTATTTATATGGATATGTATATATATATATATGCGTGTGAGCATAAGAAGTATGTTATTTGATTGTTGTTGAAAGATGATTGGAAATGATGTTGGATCATTCTTGTGCATGGTTGGATTACGTTGAATTGTGAAAGGATTTGGTGTGATGATGTGGTATTGAAATGATGATTATATATATATATATATATACACATAAACCTATTGTTCAAGTTGGTTTTTGGAATGTTTTGCAAATATTGGTTATATGGAATTATGGAAGAGAATTATGGTGTTGGGTTGCTAATACTAGATGCCAAACATTTCATTGTAGATAAGTGATTTTTAAAGACGGGAAGTTGTGTTGAATTGGTATCCGAATCTACGACGAGGTATGTAAAGCATACTCTAACGATGTTCTTTGGCATGAAAACACCAATGTTCCATCAAGTAAGATTCCGAGGTTGTCCAAAAACATGTATTGTTCTACATTACCAACGAAGTTGTTTCCATTCTATAAAGTGTCAAAATGTTTCATTGATATACCAAAAGGCTCCTATTTCATTGTTGTGATATTAATGATTCTGAAACACATTGTTGATGTACCAATGAGTCCTTATTACATCGTTATTGTATAGAAGGTCTATTACTTGCTTCCTATTGATGTATGGTTGTTCCAAAGGTACTATATTGGCATGAACGCTAATGTAATAATCTCAAAAGCTTTTGAACTAAGTTATTGGAAAGATTTCTTATGTGTGTTACTTGATATACATGTGGGTGGTATCCCAGGGGCATAAGCCTAGCATGAGTCGATCCCTATTTATGTGTTTATGGGTGGTATCCCAGGGGCATAAGCCTAGCATGGGTCGATCCCAATTGATATGTACTGGAGGCAGCCTAATGGTCACAGTACGGTACAGTATTGATTATTGTTAGGTGGTTGGAGGTTTGGGAGGAGGAGGTAATGGCGAATGATAATCGTAAAGAATGAAATGAACGAATATATACCATTCCACAAATGTGTTTGAATCCAAGAACCCAGTTCAGATTAATGATAATGTACATGATCCTAAAAGTGTTTATGAAGTGTTGTTCACTTCTATTATGATTTATTCCCATGTGTATGATTTTCTTGATCCCCCATATCACATATGATTATCTACAGCTTTACATACTCAGTACATATTTCGTACTGACGTCCCTCACGGGGGACCTGCATTTCATGCTGCAGGCACAGGTACTTCAACTCATTTACAGCATAGATAGGAGCCGGGTCGTACAACTATTGTTGGTGAGCTCCAGTTTGCTTCGGAGCTTTCCGAGTCGGTTCCTTATGTTTTGTTATTGTACAGGAGTCATGTGTGGGCGAGGGTTTGTCCCGACCCTAGTTATGTCATGTATATATGTCCTAGAGGCTTTGTAGACATAAGGAAGGGTCAAGTCATGGGATTTTATATAGTGATGTTATATTTGTATATGTGGTGGCCCCGACGGCCAAGTATTATATATATACATATATATTTGTGCGTGTTGTGCTGATACAGGGAATTAGACCCTTCTATATGTAACGAAGTGCTGCCCAAATTTTTGGTGAATGTAAGTGAAGGTAAAGGTATTTGAACGGGTTCTCCCGGGCCTTCTCGGCTTTGGGTGCCAGTCCGGCCCGATGGGATTTTGGGGCGTGACATCAAATTTTCCAACTTTTCAATTAATAGGTTGAAATGAGCTTGGGTGAACCAGGACCCGAACCAAATAAAGGTATACCTAGCCTAAAATCGATATTCCGGAGCTGCTGGCGTAGTCCAATCGATCATCCACCGCACTGATCAAAATATAACCACATAAGTCCAAAATTAGGCTCTCGAAGCCATCAAAAACCATAATATTGTATAAATGATAACAAAATGCATCAAAATTTATGTCAACCACTCCCACACCCCAGAAATACCATAATGCAACTACGGGGAGGGGTAAAATAGTCAAATCACACAAAATAAAAAATTTCACATATTTTATCAAATTTTTAGATCGTTACATCATCCTCCACTAAAAATCTAGTTTGTCCTCGAACTAAGGCAAGGAAATACCGGAATCAATGAAAAGTTGGGGATATGAACTACGCATATCAGACTCAATCTCCCAAGTAGTCACATCTACAGGTCAAAGTTGCCACTGGACCTTAACCACAAGGATCACTTTAGAGCGCAACTGCCTAAAATTCCTAGCCAAAATAGAAACTGGCTCCTCAATAAAGGATAACCGTTCATCTAACTGAACTAAATCTCAATGAATGACATGATACCCTTCAAGAATATAGTAACGAAGCATAAAAACATGAAAACTGAATAAACAATAGATAGATCAAGGGGCAAAGCCAACTTATAAGCCACATCACCAATAGTCCGAAGAATCTCAAACGGATCAATATACCTGGGGCTAAGCTTGCCCTTCTTCCCAAACCTCATCATACCCTCTATGGGTGAAACTCGAAGAAAAATATGATCACCAACACCAAAACTCAAGACACAAATTCTACAATCAGCATAACACTTCTGCCTACTTTGGGCCGCTCTAAGTCTATCCTGAATGACCCAGACCCTATCCAAAGACTCACGAAGCAAGTCCGTACCTCGAGGTTTCACCTCTGAAACATCGAACCAACCTACTGGAGAGAGACAATGCCTCAAAAAGAGCCATAACAATACTGGAATGGTAGCTATTACTATGTGCAAACTATGCTAAAGCCAAATGCTGCTCCCACTGGCCACCAAAATCCATCACGCACGCGCGGAGCATACTCCAAAACCTAGATATTCCATTCTGACTGGCCATCAGTCTGGGGTGAAATGCTGAACTAAGATCCACTCGAGTACCTAACTCATCCTAAAAAGTCTTCCAAAAGTAATATGCGATCACAGGACCTCGATCTTAAATAATAGACACCGGCACACCATGCAGACGCACAATCTCACGAATGTAGATACGGGCCAACCTCTCAGTACTAAATGAGGCCTGAACCAGAATAAAATGAGTTGACTTGGTCGATCAATCCACGATGACCCAAACATTGTCAGAACCATGAGATGTATGCGGCAAACCAGTCACAAAGTCCATAGTGATGCGTTCCCACTTTTACTCAGGAATAGGTAACCTCCGAAGTAAACCACTAAATCTCATATGCTCGGCCTTCACCTGCTGATAACATAGGCAACGAGACAGAAAATTTGCTATATCTAGCCTCATACCACCCCACCAGTAGTGTTGTCTCAAATCATGATACATCTTAGTCACACCTGGATGGATGGAATATCTGGAACAATGGGCCTTCTTCAAGATCAACCTAATTCGATCACCACTCTTAGCATACAAACTCAGCCCTCAATCCTCAAAACTTTATCTGAATTAGGTGAGGCTTCTTTAGACTCTCCACTCAACATCTTATCTTGAATCAACCTCAACCCAACATCGTCAAACTAATGAGCTCAAATCTGCTCCATCAAAGAGGGTCTAGTATCCACAAGTGCTAAAACACGCCTTGGTGTTGAAATATCAAGCCTGACCATCAGATTAGCTAAAGACTGAACCTCCAAGGACAACGACCTCTCCTGAGTCAAAAGATGCACCAAGCTACCCATGCTAGCCAACTTCTAGCTCAAGGTATCCACAACCACATTAGCCTTTCCCTAATGGTAGAGAGTAGTCAAGTCATAATCCTTAAGCAACTCAAGCCAACGATGCTGCCTCCTAAGAAGATCTCGCTGATAAAGAAGTACAAAAGGCTACGAGGATCTGAGAAGTTCTCACAATGGAATCCATACAAGTAGTGCCTCCAAAACTTCAAGGCAAACACAACTGCGCACAACTCCAAATCATAGGTAGGATAATTCCTCACATGAGGATTCAATTGACGAGATGCATAAGAAATTACCTTGCCCTCCTACATCAACACAACACCTAATTCAACACCTGAAGCATCATAAAAGATAGTAAAGCCCACACCCTCTTTAGGCAAAGCTAAAATAGGAGCTGAAGTCAACAAATCCTTGATCTTCATAAGCTCGCCTCACAAGCTTCGGACCACTGAAAAGAAATCTTCTTCTGGGTCAACTTGGTCAATGGGGCTGCAATGGATGAAAACCCTCAACAAAACGTCGATAATACTCAGCCAAGCCAATAAAACTCCAAATATCGATGGGCGAATTAGGTTTAGCCCAAATCACTAACTGCTGCAACCTTAGCTAGATCAACCATAATACCTTCCTTAGTCACCACATGACCCAAGAAAGAAAATAGACACTAACCAAAACTCACACTTAGAGAACTTAGCATACAACTTCTTATCCCTCAATCTCTAAAGCACAATCCATAAATGTTTCTCTTGCTCAACCTCACTCTTGGAATAAACCAATATATAATCTATAAATACCATAATAAAGGAGCCAATATACGGTTGAAACACTTATTCATCAACTCCATGAACGAGGCAGGGGAATTGGTCAACCTAAAAGGCATGACCAAGAACTTATAATAACCATATCGAGTCCGAAAAGCTATTTTCAGAATATCCAAAGCTCTAATCCTTAATTGGTGATAACCGAACCATAATTCAATCTTAGAAAATACCACCACGCCCTGAAGCTGATCAAATGAATCATCAATGCAAGGAAGAGGATACTTATTCTTAACCATCACCTTGTTCAACTGTCGATAATCAATACATATCTACATAGACGCATCCTTTATCTTTACATAAAAGACAAACGCACCCCAAGGTGAAACACTAGGTAGACTAATCCTTTATCCAATAACTCCTATAACTGATCCTTTAGTTTTTTCAACTCTGTTGGGGCCATCCTATAAGGAGGAATAGAAATGGGCTCAGTGCCCGACTCAACATCAATAATAAAATCAATATCTCAATTCAAAGGCATACTAGGAAAGTCTGTAGGGAACACCTCCATAAATTCACGGGCAATACGGACAGAATCCAAGAAAGGATGCGAAACAACACTTGTGTCACGAATATGGGCCAAGTAAGATAAACATCCCTTCTCAACCAATTTATGAGCCTGAACCTGAGATATAACCCTCTTAGGACTCGAATTAAGTGTACCCTTTCCAAGCTATCCTTGTCACACCAACTAAAGCTAAAGTCACAGTCCTAGAAAAACAATCTAAGACAACATGGTAAGGAGCCAAACAATTCATATCTAAAATAACATCAAAATCGACCATATCTAACACAAGCAAGTCTACCAAAGTTTTACGTCCGACAAAAGTTACAACACAAGATCGGTATACCCAATCCACCACTAAAGAATCACCTACCGAGGTAGATACACGAATAGGCATGGCAAGAGGCTCCCTAACAGAATCAAAAACCGAAGAAAAATATACGGACACATAGAAGAAAGTCAATCCAGGATCAAATAATAACATGCAGGTCTGAAACAAATAAAATGGTATCTGCGATCACAGCATCTGAAGCGTCCGCCTCAGATCTGACTGATATAGCGTAGCACTATCTATGACTACCATCTGGCTGAGTGGCCCCATAACCACCAACACGAGCTCTACCATCTCTACCTCTAGCACCTTTGGTAGAACACCTACCTCTTACAGCTGAAATAAGATTATCTCTAAACACGCGGCAAGAACAGTCCTAGGACACATGACTAATCTCATCACACACATAACAACCTCTGCGACTAGTCTCAATAGGAAAAGGTACAACTGGGCCTAAACGGCCACCCTGAACTGCTGGACTAGAAGGTCCACCATTTGAACTTTGTAATGCCATCTGTACTAGCCTACTATAGTATCCATGAGTACCTCTAAAATTTTAGCCTCGAGAGGTTTGACTTCTGAACTCACCAAAATATCACGCCTTCTTGGCGCCTCCTTGAGATGCACTAAGAATATCTTCTGTCATCTTAGCATGATCCACAATACTCTAAAAAGAAGCCCCAAACACAACTATATGAATGTAGCCAACATAAGGAAGACAACCCAACCCTTCACAAACTTTTGAATCTTCTTAAAATCGGTGGAAATGTTATCTTAGAAATATCAAGACAGGGTATGGAAGCATGCTTTATACTCAAAAATTGTCATGGAGCCCCGCTCTAAATTATCAAACTCGTCTCACATATGATCTCTCAAACTAAAAGGCATAAATCTCACCAGAAAGGCATCAACAAACTGATCCCATGACAACTCAAGGGCATTAATAAGCCTACAACCAACAAATGATATCCAATAATCTCTCGCTACATCTCTCAACTGATAAGAGGTATAAGCAACTCCATTCGCGTAGAAAGAGTGAAACACAACTCAGAATACAGGGTATGAAAGAATTTCGCACGATAAATAATAAAATGAGGGAATTTTTCTAAAGACATCCTATAGCCTCTCGAAGATAGATATGGACGTCTACGTACCGATCCGCGAGACTCTATTAGACATCCCGTTCTTACACCATTGAGACCAATGAAACTTGGCTGCTTTGATACCAATTTGTCATGAACCAAAAACGAGGGTCATGATAGCACTTGTCGCGGCGTACCTTGACAAGTAAGCCTATCACCCAAATTGATATGAATAGAGAAAAGGACAGAAATACCCAAGGTAAGTCTTCTAGAATGAAGCCGAACCATATAAATAATCATAACAATATGGAAAGAACTTATCCAAAATACCAATCATGCCCAAAACCAGGGTGTAAGAACTACTAATACAATCCAAGAGTCAAATACATCGGAAAAATAACCACAAAGGAATAATAATTGTCTCCGAACACTAATAAAGACATAACTAGTATAGAAAGATAAAGGTGAACTTCGAACGCATGAATGTCCAACCGCTACCTTGGAAGCTCCAACAACTGCCCGAATCAAGTAAGCTGAGGCGCACTCGAGCTAGGACCTGCATTGAAAGGGCACAGTAGGCATGAGTACGATCTACTTGTACTCAGTAGGTATCATAGGTCGACTAAGCAAAGTAGTAAATAAGGCATATAAAATATACACTAAGGCCACGTCACCTGTAATCAGAAAATGTCCCACAACAGTAGCCCTTACCACTTGCACTAACAATTCTAATATATCTCACATATATTGCAAAAACACATCAAGATATAGAACACAAGTATAGATTATGTCACATATAAAATAGAGCAAGAGAGAACATGTAGATACAAGATCATCAAATACAAGTAAAGAAAGGTATGATAAATACATAGATGACAAGTCAATAAGGCAATACAACACAACATAAACAGAATAAAGTAAGTGCAACGTATATGATAATGATTATGATGATGCACGAGGTTGTCGTACAACCTTCGGGATCGTCGCATAATCCCCGTATACACCTACGTAGCCAAAGATTCCCAACGTAGGATCCATGGTGGTTCATCAACCCATATACAATTCACATATCTCATATCTCTTTTCCGGCATATCCCCCAAAAAGGGTTTTATAAGGTGTTACAATATTTTTAAAAAGGTGTTGCCAGTGTTTCTCAGATATTGCCACAATGGTACCAATGTTTCATGAATGATTATGATATGAAGATGTAATGCTCACAACCAATCACAATAAGTATTTCCACAACCAACCATATGATATATTTCCACAACCAACCACAATGATACATTTCCACAACCACATGAGCCAATATTCACTCGTTATTTTCATTTCATCCATGAATTTCCACATGTCTCATATGCCATTAAAGTATGAATATAATCAAAATACACCCATGGTACCACATTAAATAATACAATACAATTACTCACATGTATTCAAGGCTATCAATGTCACATAGGACCCCACACGGTCAAACATATCACATAATATTTCAATTTCGACAATTAAATCACATGTAGGCCCCCACACGAGCACAACACGTAGATAGCCATACATTTTGTACCATCATTTACTACCCAGCCCAGTCTGAAGAGTTAAGCCATAACCTACCTCGAAAGCCGAAATCGGTCCGCTACACTTGAACTCGCGACCTTACTTTTCATAAACAATTTCAAACTCTACTAAAAACATCAAATATGAAATCTATGCATCAAAACAAAACTAACGATACCCATATTGACTACTTTTGATTCGGGATCAAAACGGATCCCCAAAATAGGTTTTTGAAAAAGAAGGGCAAAATTGAAACTTTTCTTCAAAAATATGTTTCCCATATTTTTAGGAACCTACAGCTGGAAACCCAAGTTAAATCGAGTGAAAAAATAGGGTTCAAATCGAAGAAAAACCATTTTTGAGCTTTACCGGGTAAAATCTTTGAAATCTGGGTTAAAATCAAGAATCAGAGTTGTTTTGAAGGTTAAATTGATGAAAAAGTTGTAATTATAAGATTAAAATATTATTCAAGTGAAAAGAGTAAAATTTGAGTTTAAAATCATGCCCTAAGATTTTTGGGGTTTTGAGAAATTAAGGAAGAACACTGGGCTTCTTGTTGTTGTTGTTGTGAGAAATTAAGGAAGAAATTACTAAGAAAATGGTGAATTCTTACCTTAAATCTGTAATATAATCAAGAAATAGGTGTTAATCTAGCTTCCTAAGCCCCCATAAACTTCACTTTTAAGCTCCCAAAATATTTAGGGTTTAACTCTCTAGAGACAAAGATGAAAAATGAGGAAAATGGGCAAAAAATGTGAAAAAGCCGCTATATATATTGTAGATTTTTCTGCATAACTGAGCAGTTTTTATTCTAACTTGAAATGAACTTCGACGGGGTGCTCGGGATTTAGTCACAGTTCGATTTATGTAAACGAACTATGCAACCATGCTAAATTCAAAGTTTCGGATGCGATGGCGATACCAGATTTTCCATAAAAAGTCATTTTCACAAAATTGACCCCCGAAACTCGAAATCACAATTTTCCAAACCGAGGGTCGAAATAAGATTTAAAAGCTGTAAAATTATAACAAACATGCTAACACACTAAAATCGACATTTCGGATTTGCTGGAGAAGTCGGATTTTCCATCCGAGGTCGTTTTGATCAAATATGGGTCCTACACCCATATTTCAAATTTTCCAACTTTCTGATCAATAGATCGAAATGAGTTCGGGTGAACCAAGACCCGAACCAAAAGTCTACCTAGCCTAAAATCGATATTCCGGAGCTGCTGGCACAGTCCATTCAGTCATCCATTGCACGGATCAAAATATAACCACATAAGTCCAAAATAAGGCTCTCGAAGCCATCAAAAACCATAATATTGCATAAATGATACTAAAATGCATCAAAAATCATGTCAACCACTCCCACACTCCAGAAATACCATAATGCAACTACGGGGAGGGATAAAACAGTCAAATCACACAAAATCACATATTTCACATATTTCTTCCAATTTTTAGGTTGTTACATAAAACTTATATGACAATTCAAAATTCTAAGTTTAGACTTCAAATAATAAGTTGAAAGATAAGAATAATGAAAAACTTTAAGAAATATTTATGAATTACATCACAGTAAATATTTTTATATATCACATATTTTTAAAAATTGTATAAATGTAATATTGGATTGGTTTAATTTTTTTCTTACTTAAAACTAAACCAAATCAATTATAGCTGAATTCTTTTTTCAAAACCAAACCTTGTCAAACCAAACTATTAATTGAGTACTTTTTTGTTTAACTCGATTGATGATTTTGTTCGATTTTTGGTTCGATTTTGTTTACCTCCAATGTTAGTACGAAGAAAAATATTTCACATGAAAAATATGTTTTTGAAAAGTATTTTCTAGGAACATGGGATGTGTTGGAGAATGTCATATTGTCACGATCCAAAAAAATTAGGATCGTGATGGCACCTATCACTCCCACCACGACAGATAAGCCTAAATCCTAACCCAAACACAATAACTCAAAAATATAGAAGTGGAAGGAAATATGAACAAAATAAAACTCAAATAATCTCCAAATAGCTTAATGGATAATTATAGTTAAAACATAGATATTCCTAAATTTGGTAGTCACTAATACAAGCCACTAAAAATAAAAATCAAAGAAAAGTCTGAGTATCTCAAAATACAAAAGAATGCACAAAGATAAAGGTGGAGGATATTTCAGTAGTCTCTAAAAATAATAGCAGCTACCTCAAATCTTCAAAGATGTTAACACAAAAGGAACCATAGGAGTCAATGTATAAAAGTCGGCAGATCGATACCGACACGTATGGTGCAGAAAAAATAAGTGTAAGCACAAAATCACGTGTACTCAACAAGCATCGTCGGTCGATCCTAATTCAAAGTGGTGACGAGTAACACACGTCAACCATCTAAAACAATCATATAACCTGCACTTAGGAAAATCACCCTAATCTAATTGAATAATCAAGTCTAACAATCATAAGGTATCATAACACAGTTTAAGAAATTCTTAGTACAGTGAAATCAAGTAACAGATGTTCCAGTACTTAATAAATAGTACAAAGTCAACAAATACACCTTATTCAATCTGAACCAGAAATGAATAAATGTAGTGAAATGCAATACATATGTTGTGTACATACCTACAGAGCAATAGCTTCAAGGTCAGGACCTATGGAGGACTCACAAGGTCCATGTACTGTGAGGGCGTGCACTCAAATCCCAATAAATATATTATGCAAGTGTGCACCCTGACCCCAGTAATAGATAATAATGTGCATATGTGTACTCTAATCCCAGTAATATATCATAATATGCAGGTGTTCACTCCGACCTTGTATAAAATGCAATGCATGATGTACAGGTGTGTAACTCTGATCCCAAGTCAACAATAAAGTTAAGCAAAGCATTTCATGTCTTAAGCTAGATGAGAAATCAATTTCAAAATCAACTCAACTCATCAAGTAGAGATATTCTCATTAGCCAACATTTTCAACAATTTCATTTACAATAGCAAATCAACCTATTCTTACTAGCAAATAGAAAAAGTAGCTCAAAAACAAGCAAATGACTTATTTTAACCAGAGTAAATACATAATTACCCTCCTGATGTTGGTTGAAATTTTTACAAAGACACCTAAACTATACTTTCGACCTATTACCTCACGAATCTTATCTAAATTATTGTAAATGCACCATTTTGATCAAAATTTTGACCCTGCGTGTCTACACGCACCTGAAGCGCGTGAATGGGAAAAAAATTAAACCAGAAAATTAAAATGTGTCACGTGTAATAAAACGAACCCACTTTTTAAATTTTGTATTTTAGTTTTCTTTTTTCTTCATTTTCCATCTTCTTCCTTGATTTTATCTTCTTCATTTTTTTTCTTCATTTTCCATCTTCTTCCTTCATTTCTTCTTCTTTTTCTTCTCCATTAGTCTCCATTAATTGTGTCACTTGATTTTCTCCGAAGTTAAAACTTTTAGTTTTCGTCAAATATTCATAAACCATTAATGAAGATTGATGGAGAAAAAGAAGAAGGAAGAAATTACTCCGTATTAATAAGTAATGAGATTTCAATACTATTGTCTTCTTCAACTCCTCCATTAAAGCTTCATTAATGAAGTTTTATGATTCAAGTAAATAGTGTTGAAGACGGAAAATAAATTTAATCACAAAAAAGAAACTTGATTTTACAACTTTTAAACAAATTAAGAAGATATTAAAGTCAATACATGATTTTGTATCCCACTAGTTTGATTCATTAAGGAGAATTTTTTTTTTTTTTTAAAATTTTCTAGCTTCAATGGAGAATTGGGGAAAAAGAAGAGAAAAAGAGAGTAATGGTTGTTGATGGAGAATTGGGGAAGAAGAAATGAAGATTGGTTAATGGAGAATTGAGGAAGAAGATATGAAGATTGATTAATGGAGAATTGGAGAAGAAAAAAATTAAAATTGATTAATTGATAAATAAAATTAAAAGAAAAATTTTATTAAAAAATATTAAAATAATAAAATTAAACGTATTTACACGTGGCAATACCTGATTGGTGCGTGCATTGCACTCTCTTTGGTATGACTGAAATTCAATGAAAAATAATGTATTTGCAAAGGAATAAAGAAGAATCGTGGGGTAATAGGTCGAATTCAAAGTTTAAGTGTCTTTTTGAAAATCTCGACCAACATCACGAGGTAATTATGTATTTATTCTTTTAACCACTCAAATAACACCGGTACCTGCATAGATGTTCGTCACTTCATCTACACGGGATCCCCATTCTCTATTACTCTCATTACACATAATTAACACATAAGCATTTTGAAAAGGAGTCTAGTAAAGTCTCAACTTGCTTCAAATTGAAGTCAAGCGTTAATTAACAAACTTATCTTTACGTAAAGTCTCCGAATAATCAAAATCTATTCAAATATATATATATATAATATATATATATATATATATATATATATATATATATATATATATATATATATATATATATACTAGTACGTCAAATTTCAATTAAAACGAATCATTATTCGAGCCCCAAATAAAAAATTCTCACTCTAATAATCTTAGACCTAAAGCTTGAATTTGTCAAAAACAGTGCTTGATAATCATATGTGAATTATGTAAACCAGGAGCTATTTATGGAATCATCACTGCAATTATTATATAGTAGATGGATAGGAACTAGTAACATGCCTCCACTTTATCCTTATTAATCAATATTACCTATCATTTATTAATTATCAAATCCATTAATTACCTACCTAATCTTTGAATTCTTGTTAGCCTATAGGTTACTGCCCATCATGGGTTCTGCCTAGGGCGGGCATGGTATGATATATACCGAATTATCATTTTTGATACCGTAATTTTTGATATTATGGTATTTGATATGGTATATGATATATATTTTAATTTTTTTTGGTATATGATATAGTATACGATATTTACAAATGACATACCGAAATACTTAGTATTAATATATATATATATATACAAAAAAAAAATACTTAATATTAGTATAAAAATGTTTAGACTTTGAAACTTTCGTTACTCTATCTTGATTGAAATGTCTTTTTGGTGTAATTGACTAATAAAAGAAATTGTTTGTACTTCTTTTTCAATATTTCTACATGTGTAATGCATTTTTATGATACAATTAAGACATACTGTTGAAAAGTTGAAGTAATAATGCTCTAGTATACGAGTATATATTGTCAAAGTTAAACAAACTATGGTTACTGATTACCATACCGCAAAATACCGAAACCAAACGTCAAAATACCGAACCATACCGAATTAATATGGCATGGTAATGATGTAATATTTTAAAAAACCAAATACCGAAATTACCGTACCATATCATACCATACCATACCCTACCCTACCCTACCCTACCCACCCCTAGACTTCCACCTAACTTTCACTTATATACACACCATCCAATTTTTTTCATATTATTCTTGTTACAATTAAGACACAATAACTCATTAATTAACTATTCGGCTATATTGCACCAGATTTAGCCACCAATTCCCTCTTAATCTTATTAATTCACACTACATGACCACTTGTAAGTCCTAATTACCTTACGTTATGATAAATATAGTAGTAGTTAGGTAAGACAGGACAATCAAACAAATATCCAATCTGAAGCTATTTCGGGCTCTCCCCTCTTCAAAAACTGCAACATGAAACTGCGATTTCGTGTCCCTCTTCTTGTCACTTTCTGATTGAATTTTAATTATTATTGTTAATTTTTAAACCCTTTCCACTTAAGTTTATTCTTATACATAGATATTAAGAAATAAGAAAATGTATATTTGACTCACTAACTACCAACTAAAATAATGTCTAAAATAACCCCAAAGCTTCGAATTGATCCTCAAGATTTATTCAAAACCTTGTGAAAATAAATCAAATATATAAATTGACTAAAAAATATGTTCTGAACCTATTGGAATTATTAAAGTATTAATTCCAGAGCGTCTTAATCAAAAGTTGATAGCGATCAAGCTTAACTTTATTAAAATTCAAGAACCTAATTAACGACTTAAATCATCTCTGAACACCTCAAAAATCGATACTACTCATCCCCGTAAGTCATAAGGCACATATAAACATTGCGAGGAGGGTCAAAATAAGAAAAATTCACAAAACAACTTGAAGGGTCATCACATCAGCCATCACTAAAATAAACATTCGTCCTTGAAATGAAAGAGAAAGACCTACACGGATTATCAAAGAAATAAGGATATTTGCTTCGCATGTCAGACTCAACCTCCCAAGTGGATTCAGCTACAGGACGATGTCTCTACTGCATCTTTACAGAGACTATATCCCTTGATATCAACTTTCTAACCTGTCTATCCAGAATAGTTATAGGCTCCTACTCAAATATAAGATTCTGATCCAAACTCACTGAGTCTCAGTGAATCATCAGGATGATACTTTTTTAACATAGAAACATGGATAAATGAATGCACGACTCAAAGTCCAGTGGTAGAGACAACTCATAAGCCACTGGCCCAATATATTGAAGGATCTCAAAAGGGCCAATAAACCTCTGACTAAGCTTTCCTTTCTTCTCTAACCTCATCACACTTTTCATAGGTGATACCTTTAATAATACCTGCCTACCCTGTATGAATTCAAAGTCACGAACTCTCCTGTTAACATAACTCTTCTGTCTATTCTGAGCTGTCAAGAGCCGATCCTGAATCAATCTCACTTGGTACATCGAATCTCTCAACAAATTAGTGCCCCAAGGTATAACATCAAAAAAATCAAACCACCCAACTGGGGACCTACACTTTCTACCATACAATGCCTTAAATAGAGCCATCTGAATCCTAGAATGATAGTTATTATTATAGAAAAACTCTAATTATAAGAATAAAAATTGATCCAAATAACTCCCAAAATCCATCACACAAGCACACAATATATCATCCAACACCTGAATATTCTATTTTGACTGGCCAACTATTTGTAGATGAAATGTTGTACTCATAACTAACTGAGTACCCAACTCCTGCTGCAAAGTACACTAAAAGTTTAAAGTGAATGGAGTACATCTATCTGAAATGATGGAAATTGACACTGAATGTAATCAAAATATCTAACGTATATATACTTTGGTTAATTCTCAGCATTATAGCCCATCTTCATAGGTATAAAATGGGTTGATTTGGTCAATCTGTCCACAATCACCCATATAGAATCAAACTTTTCCAAGGTCTGAGGCAACCCAACTACAAAATTCATGTGATACACTATTTTTTTTACTCGAGAATGGTCATCTTCTGAAGCAAACCATCTGATTTTCGGTGCTCATATTTCACCTGTTAGCAATTCAGACACTTAGCCACAAACTCTGCAATATCCCTCTTTATCCCATATCATCAATAATGTTGTTTTAGGTTATGATACATCTTTGTTGTGCCTGGATGGATGTAATATCGCGAATAGCAGGCCTCCTCCATAATAGATCTAATAAAATCACACACTCTAGGAACATAGATCTACCCCGTAATCCTCAAAACACCCTCCTGGTCCAACATTGCCTCCTTAGCCTCACCTCACAATACCTTATCTATGATAATACATAACTTTTCATCCTCAAATTGACGATCTCTAATCTTCTCTACCAACAGGGACCTCAACTCTACGTATGCAAGAACTCTACTTGACTCAGAGATATCAAGATGCACGAAACTATTGGTCAATATTTGAACCTCTATGGCTAATGGTCACTCCTCCACAGTCAACAATGCAAGACTACATATACTAACTGTCTTCCTACTCAAGGCATCCGCTACTACATTGGCTTTGCCCGGATGATACATGATAGTTATAGCATAATTTTTCAACAAATCCACCCATATACCCTATCTCAAATTCAAATCCTTTTGCTTGAAGATATAATAAAGGTTGCGATAATCAGGTGTACATCCCATAATGAACTCCATACAAATAGTGCCACCATAACTTCAATACGTACACAACCTCTAGTAAATCTAAATCATAGGTAAGGTAATTTCTCTTATATGGATTTAACTGCCTCGATGCATATATTATAACCTTATTTTTCTGCATCAACACTCCACCCCAGAAAATATTGAAAGCATAAAAAAACACAGTAAAGACCTTACCTTCCATAGGTAAGGTCAAGATAGGAGCTCAAGTCAATAGAGTCTTGAGTTTTTGAAAGCTCTCTTCACACTTATCTGATCACTGAAAAATCATATTCTTTTGAGCCAATCGATGCATATGAGTTGCAATGGAAGAGAAAACATGCACAAACCTCCTTTAATAGCTTTTCAACCTAATAAAACTCCAAATATCTGATGGTGAATTAGGTTGTGACCAATTTTGACCTGCCTCAACCTTGACTGGATCGATCATAATACTTTTCTTGGACTTCACGTGTCCCAAGAATGCCACAGAACTGAGCCAAAATTCACACTTTGAAAACTTGGCATATAACTTCTCATCCCTCAACCTCTAAAGTACAATTCACAAATATTTCACATGATCTACCTCGCTCTTAGAATATACCAAAATGTCATCAATGAACACAATCACAAATGAATCAAGATATGGCCAAAACTCCATTTTCATCAACTTTGTGAATATTGTTGAGGCATTAGTCAACCCAAAGTACATAAACAAGAATGCATAGTGTCCATGTCTAGTTCAAAAAGTTGTCTTAGGAATGTCTGGAGCTCGAATATTCAATTGATGATACCCCAATATCAAGTCAATCTTCGAGAACACTGAATCACCCTGGGGTTGATCAAACAAGTCATCAATACGTGGTAAAGGATGCTTATTCTTAACTGTCACATTGTTCAATTATCAATAATCAATGCACATCCTCATAGACCTATCTTTCTTCTTCACAAATAATGTCGGAGTACCTCAAGGTGATAGATATACTTGGTCGAATAAACCCCTTGCTTAATAAATCTTGATGTTGCTCTTTCAATTCGTTTAACTCAGCTGGTGTTATCCCATAAAGAGAAATAAAAATAAGCTTAGTGTCCGGCTCTAAATCAATACCAAAATCAATATCTATATCAGGAGGAACACCTAAAAGATCGATATGAAGTACATCTGTGAACTCTCTAACCACCTTTACTAACTCTAAAGAAGGTATCTCGGTACTAGTATCACGAACATAAGCCAAATATGATAGACATCCTTTCACAATTAATCGATGGGCCTGAATGAATAAAATGACATTCATAGGATGCACACTCTGAACGCCTCTCTATTCCAAACTCAAATGGTATGGCATTGTCAAAGTAACTATCTTGGCATAACAATCCAAGACATCATGATCGGTGAAATCCAATTTATACCCCAAATAACGCCAAAATCAATCATATCAAGGATAATTAAATCTATCCAGATATCATACCCCAAAGTAAAAACATCACAGGATCGGTATACTACATCCACCACTAAGGATACACGAATAGGCATAGTTATAGACTCACACACATATCAAGGCTGAAAGTAAAGTATCTAGATGCATAGGATAAAGTAGAATCGGGATCAAATAACACCAAAGTAGGTCAATGACAAACTGAGATGATACCTATAATGACTCCATTAGAAGACTCTGCCTCAGGCTTTTCCAGGAAGGCATAATAGTGAGCTCTATTATTTATTTCCTGAGTTACTCCCCTACCACCTCCCCTGCCAGCTGGTGGTGCACCTCTACTTTCTTGTGATCAGTCTCGACCCCTAGTCGGGGGCACTGCCGCTCTAGTAGGTTTTTGATGGCCCTATTATAGACCCCTCTGTCTGTATACTAGATAATCCTTCTAAATATGATTTAAACTACCATACTCAAAATAGGACCTGTGAGTCATCAATTATCGAGAATGACCTGAATATCTGGTATGGCCACCCAGGCCTAAAATCTATTGAGATAAAGCCTGTCCTGAACCATAAGAACCCCATCTTAAATGTCCACCCTCTGATGGCTGTATCACTTCCTGAGCTGATCTACCATGTTGAGGAAAAAAATCTTCTTTGAAAGAACTTCTACCTTCAGATAAGGTACTTCTAAATCAACCTGAAGTGCAAGACCTTTTGGCCCTTCGATTCCCATACTCATCAGATACATTAAATCAAACTCCTTTGCTGACTATACTACCCTCTGAAGAGAAGCCACAGACTAGGGTACAACAAACATGACCTCTTTCATCCTGAGGGTCAAACCTCTCATAAACCTTTGGACAATCTTAGTCTCGTCTGTCAAAATCATCATAGCATAACAAGACAAGGCATAAAATTGGATCTCGTACTCGGCTACAAAAATACCCTCTTTTTTCAAATGCTTAAACTAGTGCCTACACTCCTTCATCAATCTACGAAGGATGAATCTATCTAGGAAAGCCTATGAAAATATGGTCAAGTCATCAGAGGAGAACCTACTGGCGTGGAATCAATATAGGAGCGCCATAACTAATTAGGAGGGATCACGTATTTATAAAGCAGTATAATCAACCCTATGGAAGTCAACCAATCTCACACTTTGAAGTCTCTCATGGCAACTGACCAGAAACTTTTAGGCATCCTCACGTTGATCACCCTAAAATTGTGGTGGGTCCATCTTTCTAAACTTCTTAAACCCTGCTAATTCTCATCAGATATAAATGCCCTAACTCTACCAATAGCTCCTACCCCTGGTAAAGGAATATCATTATACCTCGGTGCTGTCTGAACCACTGGATCCTGATAAATCAAAATAGATTGTTAATATGGGGTCTATGCTCCCACCCTAAACTGTGAGCCCTATAGAGTACCAAATTATTTACCTCACTGAGCTATACTCTCCAAAACTCCCAGAACCTGAATTAAGGTATCCTTAAGAACTAGTGTAGCAATAAATCTTGTGGGGGCCCAAATCATCAGCTTAAACCTAAACATTATAATCACTTGCCTCAAACTCAACCTCAAGAGACCTTGCCCTATCAGGAATTTGAGCATCTCCCGAACTCTTTGCTAACCATGACCTCTACCCTTACTACGTGCACTACCCCGTCTATGTGTATTAGCATGGTCAACCAGCTCAGGGGCTGGTACAAGCTCTTAATCATCATCCTGAGATGCACGAGTGCTCATCATATGTGAGAGAACAAGACACGAGTTTTAGTAGTTCAAGTTAAATTAGTCAGTATTGCAAGATAAAAAAGTAAAAATAAATATTTTTTAAAGTCCTATAGCCTCTCGAAGATAAGTAATGAACATTTTCGCACTGATTATGAGACTCAGCTTGTATTTGTGAGACCAAAGAATCTGGAGCTCTGATACCATCTATCACAATCCAAAACTTAGGATCGTTATGGCATATGTCACTCCCACCATGGCAAGTAACCCTAAACCCAACCCAAACACAATAACTTAAAAATATAGAAGTGGAAGAAAATACGAACAAAATTAAATCCAAATAATCTCCAAATAGCTTAATGGACAATATAGTTAAAATATAGATAATTTCAGGTCTAGTAGTCACTAATACAAATCACTAAATACAAAAATCAAATAAAAGTCTGAGTATCTCAAATGCAGAAAATGCATAAAGATAAGGGTGGATGATATTTTAGTAGTATCTGAAAACAATAACAGCTACCTTGAATCTCCAAAGATATTAACACAGAAAAAAACCACAAGAGTCAATGTCCAGAGCTCGTCGGAATGGTATCTACACATAAGGTGCAGAAAAAACAAGGGTGAGTACGAAACCACCCATACTCAGCAAGCATCGGCGACCGACCTTAATTCAAAGTGATGTCGAGTAACATCACGTCAACCATCTAACAATTATACAACCCATATTACTAAAAAGCTACTCTAATATAACTGAATAATCAAGTCTAACAATCATAAGGATATCATAAAACAGTCAAGAAATCCTCAATATAGTGAAATCTGGTAACATATATTCAAATACTTAATAAATAGAACAAAGTCAACAAATACACTTTACTCAATCTGAACTAAAAATGAATGAATGCAATGCACTGCAATACATATGTTGTGTACACAACGGCCGAGCAATGACTTCAAGGTCAGGACCCATGGGGGACTCACAAGGTTCATATATTGTGCAGGCGTGCACTCTAATCTTTATAGCATGCACTTCGAACCTACATGAAATGCAATGCATGATGCAAAAGCGTGCAACTCCGATCCCAAGTTAATAATTCAGCTAAGCAAAGCATTTCATGTCTTAAGATAGATCATATATCAATTTCAACTTATAAAGTAGGAATATTCTCATTAGCTAGCATTTTCAATAATTCATTTACAATAGCAAATCAGACCATTTGTACTAGTAAATAGGAAAAATAATTCAAAAATAAGCAAATGACTTATTTTAACCCCTCAAATAACACTAGTACCCACATATATCCACATCACTTTACCTATACGGGACCCCTATTTCCATTAGTCCTATTACATATAATTAACACATAAACACTTTGAAAAAATATCTAAGAAAGTCTCAACTTGCCTCAAATCGAATCCAAGTGTCAATTAACAAATTTGTCTTTACGTAAAATCTCTGTATAATCGGAATTTGTTCAAATATATGTATTTTTCATAAGAGTATAAACTAGTACATCAAATTTCAATTAAAACAGATCGTTATTCGAGCCCCAAATAAGAAATTCTCATTCCAACTATTCTAGACCTAAAGCTTCAATTTGTCAAAATTAGTGCTTGATAATCATATGTAAATTATGTAAATCTGAAGTTATTCATGAAATTACCGCTGCAATTACTATCAGTTCATAGGTAGGAACTAGTAGCATATTTCCACTTTATTCTTATTAACCAATACTACATATCATTTATTAATTATCAAATACATTAATTAACTACCTAATCTTTGGATTCTTGCTGGCCTATAAGTTACTGCCCATCATGGGTTTTGCCTAACTTCCACTTATATACACACCTCACTGTTCAACTTTTGCTATAACATTCTTGTTACAATTAAGATACAATAACCCATTAACTAACTATCTAACTATGTTGCACCAGATTTAGCCACCAATTCCCTTTTAATTAATCTTATTAACTCACACTACATGACCACATCTAAGTCCTAATTGTTGGGTTCAAGGTGTATATATTAATGGAAAATGAAGGGAAAATGATGGAGGGAAAGAGAGACACCAAATTAGAAAGTGTACTCTCAAATTGGAAAGTTCACTAATTCTCCCACATTGGTGGGAAAAGGAAACTTTGGAGTGTTTTTAATAAGGAACAATAACTCCACATGGATAGTGAGGCAAGAACAAGGTGGTTCCTCGTGCCATCATCTTCACCGCTCGCTCGGCTTTGGCTCCGGATTTGTCAAATGACCGATCGATGAGATTTATCTTTTTCGACAAATTTTATTTGAAACTTGTGTTACAAGTGAAAAACTTAATCCAAAACTCTGATATAATTATTTTTCTCCAAGTGCGAGCGCAATTTTAACGCCATGCAAATTCATATGCAATGCATCATGAAGGGATGTGACCCTTTGAGGTAAAAGGTACACTATTTCACGTTGTAGGGCGCAGATGCAGCACTGGTACGCGACATGTGGGAGCAGACGTAGTGCAAAAGCTGCTGGAAATTACAAAATATCACCTGCGGCCGCAGATCAGGCGCAGGGCCAGCAAAGACTGGGCGTAGAGACGTGACTACTACTGAATAAGTGCCTTTCTGCTGAACCAATGCATCCTTTCTAAAAGGACACATTTAAGGCTATAAATACCTGATATACTCCTCGGGTATAGACATGATTTTTGATAGAAAAACACTCTTCTTCTGTACAAAAACTCTATGTGATCATTAAGCTATTGAGTGAGTTCGAAGAATCCAACAATTTGAGGTACTGCTATTGTTCGGATTGAAAGATATTTTATCCTGGGAGGAAGATTCCACAACCTTGGGTACGGTGAGAAAAATTATTCCTTAAGGACACTCCGTGAAGTCGGAGGACTTGGCTTTACTTTTCTATTTCATCTCATTTCTGAAAAATAGCATATCTCTTGGATAGATTATTCATAATCTAGTGTTGATGGTGTTAAGTAACTTCATAAGTGTTCTTGTATTAGACTTGAACTTGGGTTAAAGTTGTTGCATATATATACAGATTCTTGTATCCAAAAATATTGAAAATAACAATCTTAAGGAATAATCTTTCGGAATCTGTATTGCTTATTTTCTAGAGAATAAAGCTTTAAGCTTTCTACTCCGTTTGAACTTAACTAGTGATTTGAAGACATAAAATCTTCATCACAAGTTAAAGATCACTCGGTTGACGATTCAAAGTCATAAAAACTTCATCGTTAAACTAGAAACAAGAAGTGTTTAAAGTTGCTACAACTTTTTAATAAGTATTTCGATGTACTAAAGGTATTGTCTTGTGGTGATAGGAAAACAACGACTGATGGTCAATGCATGATGCTGGAACGACTATGGTGGCAACTAGTATTTCCACGACGAGTCGTACTAATGATCCGCAATCTATGGCACCGGCGGAGAAACTCAGAAAGTTTGCGGGTATTGACTTCAAGAGATGGCAGCAGAAAATATTCTTCTACCTCACAACTCTTTTTCTTTAAAGGTTCACGTTTGAGGAAGCTCCGGAGGTGCCCGAGGAAACCTCTGAATAAGAGCGCTTCGTGATTGTGGAGCCTTGGAAACACTCAGATTTCCTTTGCAGGAATTACATCTTGAGTGGTCTCCAAGATGACCTCTATAATGTGTATAGCAGAACAAAGACTGCAAAAGAGTTATGGGGAGTGCTAGAATAAAAGTACAAGACAGGGGATGCCGGAACTAAAAAGTTCTTCATTGCAAGATTTTTGGAGTATAAAATGATAGACAACAAGTCTGTTGTTTCCCAAGTGCAAGAACTACCAGTGATAATTCATGATCTCCTTGCGGAAGATATGATTTTAACAAATACTTTTGTTGAATAGTTTAAACATGTTCTTAGTATTACATAACCTTTGTTGTAGGTTTGATTGTGAATGAAGCGTTTCAAGTAGCAGCATGATGATAGGCGAATTTACGCGCCTATATCAATATATTTTGCCCATATTTTAGCCTAGTTTTGAGAACTAATTATCTATTTCATACACTTTTAGTCCCTTTTCCTGTAAATGAGCTAACAAATGTGATTAGGAAAGTTTCAGGTATAAATGATGCAAAATACAGCAATTTATGGCTTACTTGACGCAAAAGAAAGCTCACGAACGAAGTGGAAAGAAGCTGGACGCCTAAAGGACTAAATCTGCTGCATGGAAAATCTGTCCCGGGCTAAAACAGCAATTCTGAAGACTTTGGGGACTTACAGACACAAAGCTGGATTTTTGCCATAATACATTAACCTAGTGCAATTAGGTTATGTGTTTTATTATTCTATTTGGATTATAATTTTGTAACCTTACCCTAGTACATTTGGGTCAAGGATTTCATTAGTATATTAGGATTTGGTTATTTATTTCATTAGCTTAGTAGGAGTAGGATAGGAGTATTATAAATACCCTATCATGCTAGAGATTTAGAGACACATTCTTACAATTCATTCAACTCTTCACTTAATTCAACAATTAATTTTCTTCCATCCCTCTCATCTTCCACCACAAACACTTCTAATCTATTCTTCTATTCTTAAATTCCACAACAAGAGAATCGTTACTTGCTAAGGAATCACTAAAATCACACGCCAAACACCTACTATTCACGCCATCCACCATGCAAAACGTGATATCCTTCGCATTCATGGGTAACTAAACCTCTTAGTTGGGGTTATGGAAGCCGAATGAGTTACTATCTATTGCTATGAGCTTGTGAGTTCAAGACACGTATATTGCTTATATCATTATTCTCTTCATCTTAAATCTACAATCTTTGCGGTTTCAAACACATGAACACGCCATTCTAACATCTAACCTGTTCGAGAGAAAGGTTACTTGTCTAGAAAAGAAGACGCATAGACCAACGCCAGTCTAACATTTAACTTGTTCGAGAGAAAGGTTATTTGTCTGGAAAAGAGATAATGTCAAGGTAGTAGGACACCCTTTCCTATTAAAAAGCTAGTGCCGTAACTGGACTAACCTCTTGGAGAATTCGTACCGTTAGACACGCTTTAAGCTCGAGAGAGTTAAAGTGAAATAGTCCTTGTTTAGGTCGAGAGACGCTTGGATTTACCATCGACTACAATTCTCTATAAGCAATTGCATGTCAAGACTCTACACACTCATAGCCAATAGAGACGTATACCTCTGAAGGTGGACATAACCCCAACGCCTCAATTCTCATTGTTTCACAACCTACGAAATACTCTCTTTTTACTTTATTATTTTCAGCTTTTACTTTATTACTTTGGTTACTTATTACAATCCCCCCTTCTTACGAGACTTGCACCAAAAGTCTATTAATTTTGCTTACTTGTTGACCAAGCTATTCCCTGTGGGATCGACACCCAACCCAGGTTGGGTTCTATATTTGCTAACGACCGCTTTACACTCAAACGAGAGCTGTAGATTGAGCGTTATCAAAAATTGGCGCCGTTGCCGGGGAATACAAGTGTCAATCAAGTTCGTGATAATTACTAGACCCTTTGGTCAAAGATTCTCGTACTTTTACGTTTAGTTTTTGTTTTTGTTTATTGCAGGTTTTTCTTTTAGTGCATGCCCCATACTAGAAGTTCTGGTCAACCGTTATTACCAATCAATCCGGAACCGCAACGAATTAGAAGAATGGAAGCACAAGCTGAAATCGACAGGATGGCTGCTCAACACGAGCAAGCAAGATTAGCTGCTCTTGCCGCTGCTCAAGTCCAACAACAAAACATTGATAATCCTGGACGAGCAACAAATCCTGACGATGAAGATTTAGGTGATGACGAGTTACTGAACCCTAGGCGCGATGCTGAAATTATAACACCTGCCAACAGAAGAGGTCGACAAGCTCGGTACAGATATGATCGCCAACCTTTGCAACCAGCTTTCGACGATGATGATGATGATCTTGATGATGCCGGAGCCACTGGAGCTATAATTCCACCACCATTAGCGCCCGGAGCCAAGTTCAACATCACAAGCACCATGATTCAGTTATTGCAACTCAAGGGATTATTTGGTGGACTAGCAGGCGATGATCCGAATATGCATCTCATCAACTTTATTTCTACATGCAAGTCTTTTGACAATCCTGGTGTTGGTCAGAATGCTATTCGATTACGTCTATTTCCATTGTCTCTGTCTGGGGAGGCAACATTATGGTTGAATGGGCTGACTCCTGATTCTATTACAAATTGGAGGCAATTGAGAGACGCTTTCCTAGAAAGATTCTTTCCGCCATCCAAGAGGGCTCAATTGAGAGATGAAATCAGCAACTTTCGTCAGCTTCCATCCGAAGCTCTTCACGAAACATGGGAGAGGTTCAAGACAAAGCTAGCGAGATGCCCAAACCATCACATGACCAATGTCCACTTGATGGAGATCTTGTATAGAGCCCTGAATTCAGTAACTAAACCAGTGGTGGACAACGCAGCTGGAGGTTCTTTTATGGACCTCACCTTTGGTCAAGCAAGCAACATGCTAGATCGTATGACGAAACAAAGTAGAGCTTGGCATACCAGGGATTCTGAGGTAGCAAGCCCCACTTTATCTATTGGCATGTCTGCAGACCAAAGAAGAAGAGAAGAAGAACGTGATCAAGATATGGCGCACATGAAAACCCAAATGGATCTTCTTACAAAGCATCTATTAGGGAAGACTGAAAAAGTGAAAGCTATTGCGTCAAAAGGAAGAGACGAATCTGATTCAGAAGAGGAGGCCAACTACTTGAACAATCAGGGGGGTTTCCGTGGGAATGCCCAAGGAAACCAATGTCGGAACTATTATGATAAATCTGGAGGTAAAGACCAAGGTAGTTGGAAGAAAAATAACGAAAATAGTGGTTTGTACGTTCCCCCTGGTAGACGTGATGCCACCACATCTAATTCTATGGAAGACATGATGGCTAAGTTATTGAAAGGAGTGGAAGCGACGAGCGCGGGAGTTAAGGAGGTGATTGACGATTTGGCCTCCATGAAGCAATTAGTTGATTCTCATTCCACTTCTATCAAGCAAATAGAGCAGCAATTAAGCCAACTTTCAGCAGCATTCAATCAAAGAAAGGCTGGCACCTTACCGAGCGACACAGTCCAAAACCCAAGGAATGATGGGTCATGCATGGCCATCACAACGAGGAGTGGTAAGGTGCTGGAAACTTCAGCAACAGGCAAGCAAGTAGTTGACGGAACAGCAGACAAGGACGCCACACCTAGTGACGCCACTAGGGAAGACGCCGCAATATCCACTTCCAACGTCAAGGACGTGTTGCCTAGTGACGTGCAGCCTGAAAAAAATAATAAACGGAAGCAAGAGGAGAAGAAAGCCATGGAGAGAACACTTCCATACCCACCACCACCTTTTCCACAAAGATTGAAGAAGGTGGCCGATGACACTAAGTTCAGCAAATTTATGACCATGTTGAAGCAGCTGACTATTAATGTCCCATTGGTAGAGGCACTTGAACAAATGCCTGGGTATGCGAAGTTTATGAAAGATCTTTTGACTAAGAAGAGGGCAGCAAGCTATGAGCTGAAAGATGATGTGCATCATTGTAGTGCAATCGCTACCCGATCCATAGTTCAGAAGAAGGCCGACCCCGGAGCTTTCACTATTCCTTGCACCGTCGGATCTTTGGACTTTGCTAAAGCATTATGCGACTTAGGAGCCAGCATCAACTTGATGCCATTATCAATCTACAAGAAGTTGGGGTTAGGAGATCCTACACCAACTAATATGAAGCTTGTTATGGCGGATAGGTCGGTAAAACGACCGGTTGGTATTCTATGCGATGTCTTGGTGAAGGTATCTTCATTCATATTTCCAGCAGACTTTGTCATCTTGGATTGCGAAGCAGATTCAGAGGTTCCCATAATCTTGGGACGCCCTTTCCTTGCTACGGGAAGTGTGCTCATAGATTTGAGAGCTAATGAGCTTTCATTCCGAATAAATGATGAAGTGGTGCGCTTTGATGTTTGCAAATCAATGAAGCAACCCAAAGATCTAAGTGTATTTTCTGTGGCTGATGTTGTCGTTGATGACGAGGATGAGTTACTTGCTGAAGAGCAAATTCTTGATGATCCTTTGGAGGTTTTGCTCATGGAAGAAGATGATGATGATGCTGAAATTTCTGAAGATGATATTTGTGCTCTATCGGGATTAGGAGCATATCGCTATACTCCTAAGAAGCTGGATCTTGATCTCAAGAATCGACCCACACCACCAGCTAAGCCATCTATTGAAGAACCACCCACATTAGAATTAAAGGAGCTGCCTGATGATAGGCGAAATTACGCGCCTATATCAATATATTTTGCCCATATTTTAGCCTAGTTTTGAGAACAAATTATATATTTCATGCACTTTTAGTCCTTTTTCCTATAAATGAGCTTACAAACATGATTAGTAAAGTTTCAGGTATAAATGATGCAAAATTCAGCATTTTATGGCTTACTTGACGCAAAAGAAAGCTCACGAAGGAAGGAAAGGGAGTTTACACGCCTAAGGACCAAAACTGCTGCATGGAAACTCTGTCCCGGGCTAAAACAACATTTCTGAAGACTCTGGGGACCTGGACCAAAACTGCTGGATGGAAAATCTGTCCCGGGCTAAAACAGCATTTCTGAAGACTTTGGGGACTTACAGACACAAAGCTGGATTTTGACAATGATACATTAACCTAGTACAATTGGGTTATGTATTTCATTAGTTTATTTGGATTAGGAGAATGTTACATTAACCTAGTACAAATGGGTTAAGTATTTCCTTAGTTTAGTAGGATTTGGTTATTTATTTCATTAGCATAGTAGGAGTAGGATAGGAGTATTATAAATACCCTATCATGCTAGAGATTTTAATCAAGTCCTCCCTTAGTGGAGGCAACTCCTCCCTTCATTCAAGAAATTCATTCTTAAACTATTAATTTTCTTCCATCTCTCTCATCTTCCACCACAAACACTTCTAATCTATTCTTCTATTCATCTATTCCACAACAAGAGAATCGTTACTTGCTACGGAATCACCAAAACCACACGCCAAACACCTACTATTCACGCCATCCACCATGCAAAACGTGATATCCTTCGCATTCATGGGTAACTAAACCTCTTAGTTGGGGTTATGGAAGCCGAATGAGTTACTATCTATTGCTATGAGCTTGTGAGTTCAAGACACGTATATTGCTTATATCATTATTCTCTTCATCTTAAATCTACATCCTTTGCGGTTCAAACACAAGAACACGCCATTCTAACATCTAACCTGTTCGAGAGAAAGGTTACTTGTCTAGAAAAGAAGACGCATAGACCAACGCCAGTCTAACATTTAACTTGTTCGAGAGAAAGGTTATTTGTCTGGAAAAGAGATAATGTCAAGGTAGTAGGACACCCTTTCCTATTAAAAAGCTAGTGCCGTAACTGGACTAACCTCTTGGAGAATTCGTACCGCTAGACACACTTTAAGCTCGAGAGAGTTAAAGTGAAATAGTCCTTGTTTAGGTCGAGAGACGCTTGGATTTACCATCGACTACAATTCTCTATAAGCAATTGCATGTCAAGACTCTACACACTCATAGCCAATAGAGACGTATACCTCTGAAGGTGGACATAACCCCAACGCTTCAATTCTCATTGTTTACAACCAACGTGACAATCTTTCTCTTTTTACTTTATTATTTTCAGCTTTTATTTCATTACTTTGGTTACTTATTACAATCCCCCCTTCTTACGAGATTTGCACCAAAAGTCTATTAATTTTGCTTACTTGTTGACCAAGCTATTCCCTGTGGGATCGACACCCAACCCAGGTTGGGTTCTATATTTGCTATCGACCGCTTTACACTCCCACGTGAGCTGTAGATTGAGCGTTATCAAAAATTGGCGCCGTTGCCGGGGAATACTAGTGTCAATCAAGTTCGTGATAATTACTAGACCCTTTGGTCAAAGATTCTCGTACTTTTACTTTTAGTTGTTGTTTTTGTTTTTTTTTAGGTTTATTCAGTGCATCAATGGAGGCACAACGTGAAATTGAAAGGATGGCTGCTCAAGTGCATCAACAAAATATTGATAACCGTAGGCGAGCAACAAATCTTGACAATGAGGATCTGGGCGATGAAGAGCTATTAAACCCACAACATACTGCTGAGATGGCGACACCAACAAACAGAAGAGATCGTCAAGCAAGATATAGGCCCGAACGCCGATCTGTGCATATACCGTTTGATGATAATGAGGATGATCTTGATGGACCTGGTGCCACCGGAGCTATTATTCTTCCGCCATTGGCACCCGGAGCAAAGTTTAATATCACTAGCGCCATGATTCAGCTTTTGCAACTCAAGGGATTATTTGGTGGACTAGCAGGCGATGATCCGAACATGCATCTGATCAACTTTATTTCTACATGCAAGTCATTCGACAATCCTAGAGTTGGACAAAATGCAATTCGATTACGTCTATTTCCATTGTCTCTGTCTGGGGAGGCAACTATGTGGTTGAATGGGCTGACTCCTAATTCTATTACTCATTGGAGGCAATTGAAAGACGCTTTCCTAGAAAGATTCTTTCCGCCATCCAAAAAAGCACAATTGAGAGATGAAATCAGCAACTTTCGTCAGCTTCCCTCTGAAGCTCTCCACGAAACATGGGAGAGGTTCAAGACGAAGCTAATGCGATGCCCAAACCATCATATGACCAATGTCCACTTGATGGAGATATTATACAGAGCTTTGAATTCGGTGACTAAGCCAGTGGTTGATAATGCGGCAGGTGGATCATTTATGAACCTCACCTTTGTGCAGGCAAGGAATATGCTAGATCGGATGACGAAGCAAAGTAGAGCTTGGCATACCAGGGATTCTGAGGTAGCAAGCTCTACTGTATCTTTTGGCATGACTGCAGAGCAGAGGCGAACACAAGAAGATCGTGACCAAGACATGGCTCACATGAAAATGCAGATGGATCTTCTTACCAAGCACTTATTATCAGGGAAGACCGAAAAAGTGAAAGCTGTAGCGCTAAAAGGAAGAGACGAGTCTGATTCTAAAGAGGAGGCCAACTACTTGAACAATCAGAGGGGTTTCCGTGGGAATGCCCAAGGAAACCAAGGTCGGAACCATTATGATAAATCTGGAAACAAAGACCAAGGTAGTTGGAAGAAATATAATGAAAAGAGTGGTTTGTACGTTCCCCTTGGTAGACGTGATACCACCACATCTAATTCTGGGAGTATGGAAGACATGATGGCTAAGTTATTGAAAGGAGTGGAAGCAACGAGCGCAGGAGTTAAGGAGGTGATTGATGATTTGTCCTCCATGAAGCAACTAGTTGATTCTCATTCCACTTCTATCAAGCAAATAGAGCAGCAATTGAGCCAACTTTCAGCAGCATTTAATCAAAGAAAGGCTGGCACCTTACCAAGCGATACTGTGCAAAACCCAAAAAATGATGGGTCATGCATGGCCATCACTACCAGAAGTGGTAAGGTGCTGGAAACTTCAGCAAAAGGCAAGCAAGTGGTTGACGAAGTGGTACGGTTTGATATATGCAAAACAATGAAGCAGCCCAGCGATATGAATGAGTCATCTGTAGCTGATGTTCATTATGAGGATACGAAAGCATTATCTATAGAGAAACAACCTACTGTTGAGCCATTGTCTGTTGCGCCACTGAATGTTGAGCATGAGGATAATGAAGATTATGAAGAACTTATGGGTGATCTAACAGAAATAGAGTCTTATACTCCTAAGAAACCGGATTGTGATCTCAAGAATCAACCAACAGCGAAGACTCACTTTGACGAGCCACCAATGCTAGAATCGCAAGAGCTCCCCGATTATCTAAGGTATGTGTTCTTGGAAAGTAGAAATATACTTCCAGAGAGAGCAGATGATTTAAGTGAACAGCACGTAGAAGCTCTCATCTCTGCTCTGAGGAGATACAAGAGAGCTATGGGTTGGACTATTGATGATATAATTGGTGACTCTCCGGAGAAACGTATGAGCCAGCTCGAAAAAGATCGCATGCCCACAGGTAAGCCTCATTGTCGTCTAAATCCTTTCAGAAAATGATCCACCATTTACCTCAACGAAGTCTAAGTACTCGAGGTAACTATGTCGAGCCACGACAATAAATAAGGCGCTAGATGGGAGGCAACCCATCGTTTTATCGTTTTATCGTTTATCGTTTTGTCTTTCTTTCATTCTAGTACTTGTTTTTGCTTTTGATAAATGAAAATCCAAAAATAAGAGTCGTGCCACGACCAAAACTAAGGCGCTTGGTGGGAGGCAACCCATCGTACTAATCGTTTTCATTTGGTTTTGAGCAAAAATAGGTGCAAGAAAGATGCAACGAGGAGATTGATTTCAATTGACGATTTGGTCACATTGTATGGTAAAGTCGGTAAGTTAGGAATGGTGATGCATAAGGCTATGAATTGAGCCTTTCTCACGTCATAATAGTCTTCGAGGAAGGCTAGGCCTTGGTAAAAATAGGCCACGAACGATGCACAACCTATTCTATAGCCTAAGGACTCGGAATCTAGTGTGCAATACACTATGCGCCGCCTATTCCTAGGTGTGCGTTTGACTATGCGCCGCCTATGCTATGGCATTTGAGATACTGAGACCAAATGCCATACCATATGCGCCGCATATGCCTAGATATGCCATACCATGTGCGGCGCATATGTCCCATTATGCCATGGACAATGCGCCGCATATGTCATTGGTATGCCAAGAGATATGCGCCGCATATGTGGTGATTTTGTCCCCAAATCCGATTGTAAATGGGTCATAACCCGACCCATACTCTTCCTATATAAAGGGGACATAGTTTTACAACTTAACCACATTAGAAAACACCCTAAAGGCGCCACATAACCTTCCAAATCTTCTCAAAATTTTCTTCTTTTGCTCTTCTAATTCACAACACCGTCTCCACAAGCTTCAAGCAAGTAAGTACTCTCTTATTCTTCACTTATTTATCGTAAGTACTACGTTGCTATGCTTATTATAAATTGCTAAATCATATAAGATTGTTGGTGATGTTCATGTGTTCGAATTGTTGTTGCATAATCATGTGAGTGAACATATACGTAGGGAATTCTTGACTTATTTCCGACTTGAATTTGGTTTCAATAGCATTGTTATGATATTTGCTGAATTGATATGGCTATGAATAGTGCTTAAGATTGTTTTTTGGATACTTACATGTTAGACTATCCCGGCCATCGGGATAAGACTTATAGTGCCTACCGACATAAGAGGTTGTGATTGTTGTAAGAATAACTATTCCATATGGTAACCCCTATGTAGTAGTGTTGCTATAGCTACCATGAAAGTAGTCCAATGGCTGCAAGTAAGTAATGCATTGCTGATTCTCTTGTCGGAATACAATCCTAAAACGTATGTCGATGAATTCTGAGTAATCGATCACTTTCACCTCACTAGTTGGTGCCAACACCCTAAGTGTGGGGTGGTACCCCTACTATCTGTGTATAGATTGTATCCATTGAGATTGTGCTACCATTAACACTATTTCAAGTCTCAGGTACAATGGCACCTAAAGAAAGACCAGGCAAGGAAGAAGGCTACCACTTCCCAAAAGGGTAAGAAAAGAGGCCGCAAGGAGCAAGGAGAACCCTCCTCGCTGCAAACACCTCGACTCACGCTTGGAATTAAGTGGGATACTTATGCGGAACTTATGAGGATGATGACTCTTATGATGATCCCAACGCAAGGGGTATGACCCCAGACATAGAGGAGGAGTCCGACTGACCAGGTTCCTCGTATTTATTTTCCACTGAGGACAGTGTCCCGTCTAAGTGTGGGGTGGCATTGCATTCTATACTTCTCTGTTTGCACCTATGTTTGTTTGTTTACTTTGTTTATTTGAGTTCGTTTTTTTTTGTTTTTTTTTTTTTTCCGTTTGACGTTTTTTTTGTTTTTTTTAGGAGTAAAATCTTTCTAGCTTTGCATGAAATTATTTTGATAGGCAGCATGAGATTATAACAAGAGTATGTATTACAATTGTGACTATTGAGACGTTTAGGCTCTAGTTGTGACTCATTATATGATATTGTGTGATTCAATTCCTTCACTTGTTGGGTCAAGAGTCTATATTACTTCCAATCAAGTCGACCATGTGCCTTGTGTGTGTGAGATAATAGTATATTCTATGTATGTGGCTGATGCTAGAACTTGCCTGGTATGTATGCAAAGCGAAAATAAGGAATGTAAGTTTAGGATATGATTTAGGCATTTCTTTGGCAACCTATACATGTTTACCTTCAGTTTTTCCTACCCATGAAAATCATCCTAGTTAAACCCTTTTGAGCCTTTAGCCTATTTCTTTGACAACCTTGTATGTAAGCCTAATCCATTTTTTTTAAGACCGTAATTTGATCCAAATTCCTAAGTGCTTTAAAGTGAAAAAGTCATGTGACAACATAAGAGGAAATTGGTTGAGTATGATGCTTTAAATTGTAATGGTGCTTGAATGTGTTATGAAAAAGAAAGTGCTATCATAAGAGGTATGTTGTGAAAAGAAAAAGGAAAAGAAAGCTGAAAAGTGAGTTGTGCTTAAAATTGAAAAACAAAAGATGAGAACAAGGGTGGAAGAATAAAATGAAGAAAGGTTGAAAGAAAAAAGTGTCAATGATACAATGTGATGTATTAAAGTGCTTAGGAACTTAGTCACTATTTCTGGCCAAAATAGCTGATCCTACCCGTCCCTTAGCCTACATTACAACCATCAAAAGACCTACTTGATCCTAAGCTTAGCATTCTGACATTTAGTAGAGTACTACATTAAGGGCAAGCCTATGGTCATCAGTTGCTACATATGAATTCTTTGCGAGAGTGAGAGCAAGGATATGTTGATACCCATGTTTGAAAAATATGCTATACTTGTGAGTGATTATGGGTACTATATTGTGAGACACACATGGTTGATGAGCTTTGGATAGTTGTATATGATTCTCTGTACCTTAATGTTTGCATGCGATTTGATCACCATCACTAGTCTACGCTAGAGGTTAAACTGTTTCTACTTATAATCGGAAAACTACTCTTTGTTCATAATTTTTGTGCTTGTCTTGAAGAATGTTTTGTGTTGTTGCTGTAAAAACCCTAAGTTGATGCTTAGAAGGACATGATATTTTGTTCGAGGACGAACAAAGCTGCAAGTGTGGGGTGTTGATGATAGGCGAAATTACGCGCCTATATCAATATATTTTGCCCATATTTTAGCCTAGTTTTGAGAACAAATTATATATTTCATGCACTTTTAGTCCTTTTTCCTATAAATGAGCTTACAAACATGATTAGTAAAGTTTCAGGTATAAATGATGCAAAATTCAGCATTTTATGGCTTACTTGACGCAAAAGAAAGCTCACGAAGGAAGGAAAGGGAGTTTACACGCCTAAGGACCAAAACTGCTGCATGGAAACTCTGTCCCGGGCTAAAACAACATTTCTGAAGACTCTGGGGACCTGGACCAAAACTGCTGGATGGAAAATCTGTCCCGGGCTAAAACAGCATTTCTGAAGACTTTGGGGACTTACAGACACAAAGCTGGATTTTGACAATGATACATTAACCTAGTACAATTGGGTTATGTATTTCATTAGTTTATTTGGATTAGGAGAATGTTACATTAACCTAGTACAAATGGGTTAAGTATTTCCTTAGTTTAGTAGGATTTGGTTATTTATTTCATTAGCATAGTAGGAGTAGGATAGGAGTATTATAAATACCCTATCATGCTAGAGATTTTAATCAAGTCCTCCCTTAGTGGAGGCAACTCCTCCCTTCATTCAAGAAATTCATTCTTAAACTATTAATTTTCTTCCATCTCTCTCATCTTCCACCACAAACACTTCTAATCTATTCTTCTATTCATCTATTCCACAACAAGAGAATCGTTACTTGCTACGGAATCACCAAAACCACACGCCAAACACCTACTATTCACGCCATCCACCATGCAAAACGTGATATCCTTCGCATTCATGGGTAACTAAACCTCTTAGTTGGGGTTATGGAAGCCGAATGAGTTACTATCTATTGCTATGAGCTTGTGAGTTCAAGACACGTATATTGCTTATATCATTATTCTCTTCATCTTAAATCTACATCCTTTGCGGTTCAAACACAAGAACACGCCATTCTAACATCTAACCTGTTCGAGAGAAAGGTTACTTGTCTAGAAAAGAAGACGCATAGACCAACGCCAGTCTAACATTTAACTTGTTCGAGAGAAAGGTTATTTGTCTGGAAAAGAGATAATGTCAAGGTAGTAGGACACCCTTTCCTATTAAAAAGCTAGTGCCGTAACTGGACTAACCTCTTGGAGAATTCGTACCGCTAGACACACTTTAAGCTCGAGAGAGTTAAAGTGAAATAGTCCTTGTTTAGGTCGAGAGACGCTTGGATTTACCATCGACTACAATTCTCTATAAGCAATTGCATGTCAAGACTCTACACACTCATAGCCAATAGAGACGTATACCTCTGAAGGTGGACATAACCCCAACGCTTCAATTCTCATTGTTTACAACCAACGTGACAATCTTTCTCTTTTTACTTTATTATTTTCAGCTTTTATTTCATTACTTTGGTTACTTATTACAATCCCCCCTTCTTACGAGATTTGCACCAAAAGTCTATTAATTTTGCTTACTTGTTGACCAAGCTATTCCCTGTGGGATCGACACCCAACCCAGGTTGGGTTCTATATTTGCTATCGACCGCTTTACACTCCCACGTGAGCTGTAGATTGAGCGTTATCACTGCCAAGCCATTTGAAGTACGCATTCTTAGGAAGCAAAAACACTCTTCCAGTCATAGTGGCAGCCGATTTAGGTGAGCAACAAGTTGCAGCTCTTATTGCAATTTTACGCAAGTATATTAGAGCTATTGGATGGACCATTGCGGATATCCTTGGTATTCCACCTGGGATTTGTACTCATAAAATTCAGCTCCAAGAAAAGTGCACACCCACCATCGAACACCAAAGACGTCTAAACCCACCAATGCAAGAGGTGGTGAAGAAGGAGATTATCAAGTGGTTAGACGCAGGAGTTGTGTATCCTATTTTTGATAGTACATGGGTAAGCCCAGTACAATGTGTTCCCAAGAAAGGAGGCATGACGGTGGTTGCTAATGCAAAGAATGAGCTTATTCCACTCAGGCCCGTTACTGGATGGAGAGTATGTATGGACTACCGCAAGCTGAATTCTTGGACTCTCAAGGATCATTTCCCCATGCCATTTATGGACCAAATGCTAGATCGATTAGCGGGGAAAGGATGGTTTTGCTTTCTTGATGGTTATTCAGGTTACAATCAGATTTGTATTGCCCCCGAAGACCAAGAGAAGACAACGTTTACATGCCCATATGGTACCTTTGCCTTCAAACGCATGCCATTCGGGTTATGTAACGCACCAGCCACCTTTCAACGTTGTATGATGTCTATTTTCTCTGATATGGTAGAAGACACTTTGGAGGTATTTATGGACGATTTTTCAGTTGTTGGTGAGTCCTTTGACGCATGTTTGGTGAACTTGAGCATGGCATTACAAAGATGTGTAGAGTTCAACCTTGTGCTGAATTGGGAGAAGTGCCACTTCATGGTAAAAGAAGGAATTGTTCTTGGGCACAAGATCTCCGAAAGAGGAATAGAGGTTGATCGCGCCAAAATAGAGGTAATTGAGAAGCTACCACCTCAAATTTCAGTGAAAGGAGTTCGTAGTTTTCTTGGCCATGCTGGGTTTTATCGTAGATTCATCAAAGACTTCTCCAAAATTTCAAGTCCATTGTGCAAGCTACTGGAGAAAGATTCGAAGTTTGACTTTAATGATGATTGCTTGAAGGCATTCGAATGCCTTAAAGAAAAACTCATTGAAGCACCTATCATGGTAGCACCAGATTGGACGCTCCCGTTTGAAATTATGTGTGATGCTAGTGGTTTAGCCGTTGGCGCTGTTCTTGGACAGAGAAAGGAGAAATTATTTCATCCTATCTACTATGCGAGTAAGGTCCTCAATGAAGCCCAAAAGAACTACACTGTCACTGAACAAGAGCTCTTAGCGGTTGTGTATGCGTTTGAGAAGTTCCGTGCCTATCTATTGGGTACTAAAGTGATCGTTCATACAGACCATGCAGCTCTTAGATATCTAATGACAAAGAAGGATGCAAAACCAAGGCTGATTAGATGGGTATTGCTGCTGCAAGAGTTTGATTTCGAAGTCAAAGATAGAAGAGGTTGCGAGAACCAAGTGGCTGATCACCTATCTAGACTTGAGAATGAGTATGTGGCGCAACCAGAAAATCAGATTGACGATGCATTCCCTGACGAGGAGATACTAGCGACAACAATGGAGAACTTACCATGGTATGCCGACTTTGCAAATTTCGTGGTGAGTAATGTGTTACCTTCCAATTTATCTTACCACCAAAGGAGGAAGTTTATGCATGACGTTCAGCACTACTATTGGGATGAGCCTTATTTGTTTCGAAGATGCGCGGATGGCATCATTCGACGATGTATATCCCATGAAGAAGTGCCTACTATATTGGAAGCATGCCACACTTCGCAAGTTGGAGGACATCATGCGGGTAATCGAACAGCAAGAAAAGTCTTGCAAAGTGGTTATTATTGGCCTACAATATTCAGAGATGCACATGACTATGTGAGAAGGTGTGACCAATTCCAACGTCAAGGTGCTATTTCAAAACACCATGAAATGCCCATGTCCAAAATTATGGAGGTAGAACTCTTTGATGTGTGGGGTATTGATTTCATGGGACCATTCGTGAATTCGTTTGGAATGAAGTACATCTTGGTTGCTGTGGATTATGTGTCGAAATGGGTTGAAGCTGTAGCATTGGCCGATAACGAAGGAAAGCGTGTTGTAGCGTTTTTAAAGAAGAATATCTTCTCTCGCTTTGGGGTACCTCGTACTATCATAAGTGATGGAGGATCTCACTTCTGCAACAAGCTATTCAAATCTGTATTGGCCAAGTATGGAGTCAAGCAACACAAGGTAGCTACGCCTTATCATCCCCAAACTAGTGGACAAGTAGAGGTTTCCAATCGTGAGATCAAGCAAATCCTTGCCAAGACGGTCAATGCGAATCGGAAGGATTGGTCTCGAAAGCTAGATGATGCACTATGGGCATACAGGACTGCATTCAAAACACCCATTGGCATGTCACCCTATCAGCTAGTTTATGGGAAGGCTTGTCATCTACCCATCGAGCTTGAGTACAAGGCATTGTGGGCATTGAAGCACTTGAATCTGAATTGGGATGATGTGAAGAACCTGAGGTTGGAGCAGCTGAACGAACTAGATGAATTCCGTCTCCATGCATATGAAAGATCCGATTTATACAAGGAGCGGATGAAGAAGTATCATGATCAGCGGATTGTTCGACGAAACTTCCAAAAAGGTGACATGGTACTACTTTTTAACTCCAGATTCAAGCTCTTCCCAGGTAAGTTAAAATCAAAGTGGTCTGGTCCATTTAAAGTCACCCAAGTCTACTCGTCTGGAGTAGTCGAATTGGAAAACAATGAGGGTGTTATCTTCAAAGTGAATGGCCAACGTGTCAAGCCATATATCGGTCCTCTTGACTCGATAAATGACATGGCCATCACTTATCTCGACGAAGTCTAAGTACTCGAGACTACTACGTCGAGCCACGACAATAAATAAGGCGCTAGATGGGAGGCAACCCATCGTTTTATCGTTTTATCGTTTTATCGTTTCGTCGTTTTAATTTTTTTTCTTTTTGATAAATGAAAATCCAAAAATAAGAGTCGTGCCACGACCAAAACTAAGGCGCTTGGTGGGAGGCAACCCATCGTACTAATCGTTTTTATTGTGTTTTGAGCAAATATAGGTGCAAGAAGTATGCAACGAGGAGATTGATTTCACTTGACGATTTGGTCGCATTGTATGGTAAAGTCAGTAAGTTAGGAATGGTGATGCATAAGGCTATGAATTGAGCCTTTCTCACGTCATAATAGGCTTCGAGGAAGGCTAGGCCTTGGTAAAAATAGGCCACGAACGATGCACAACCTATTCTATAGCCTAAGGACTCGGAATCTAGTGTGCTATACACAATGCGCCGCCTATTCCTAGGTGTGCTTTTGACTATGCGCCGCCTATGCTATGGCATTTGAGATACTGAGACCAAATGCTATAGGATATGCGCCGCATATGTCTAGATATGCCATAGGATATGCGGCGCATATGTCCCATTATGCCATGGACAATGCGCCGCACATGTAAGTGATATGCCGAGGGATATGCGCCGCATATGTGGTGATTTTGTCCCCAAATCCGATTGGAAATGGGTCATAACCCGACCCATACTCCTCCTATATAAAGGGGACTTGTTTTTTTCACAAACACATTAGAATCAACCCTAAAGGCGCCGCATATCATCTCAAATCCTCTCAAATTTTTCTTCCTTTGTTCTTCCAATCCACAACAAACTTCTCCACACTCTTCAAGCAAGTAAGTGCTCTCTTATTCTTCATCTATTTATCGTAAGTACTACGTTGCTATGCTTATTATAAAATGCTAAATCATAAGAAATTGGTGGTGATGTTCATGTGTGTGGATAATTGTTGCAAAATCGTGTGATTGAATATATACGTATGAAATTCTTGACTTGTTTCCGACTTGAATTTTGTTTCAATGGCATTGTTATGATACTTGCTGAACATATGTGGCTATGAATATTGCTTGAGAGTGTTGTTTGGATGCTTGCATGATTAACCATCCCGGCCATCGGGATAAGGTTATAGTGACTATCGACGTAGGAGGTAGTGTTTGTTGTACGAATAGCAATTCCATGCGGTAACTCCTATGTTGTAGTGTCGCTATATGCACCATGAAAGACGTCCAAGTGGCCGCTCATAAGTGATGTAATGCTGATTTTCTTGTCGGAATACAATCCTAAAACGTATGTCGACGAAGTCTGAGTACTCGACCACTTTCACTTCACTGATTTGTGCTAACAAGATTAAGTGTGGGGTGGTACCCCTAGTGCTTGCATGTAGATTGTATAAAGTGTGATTGTGCTGCAACTAACATTATTTTTAGTCTCAGGTACAATGGCACCGAAAGCAAGGCAAGGCAAGGAGAAGGCTACCACAACCCGAAAGGATAAAAAGAGAAGCCGAAAAGACCAAGGAGAATCATCTTCAGCACACCTACCACGCAGAATGTTCGGAATCAAATGGGTTCTTGAGGAAGACGCCAAGGCATGGTACAGCAGCAACAAAGAAAAGAAATATGTGCACGTCGACTTAATCAACAAGGAGACCTTAGCAAAGAAGGAGCCGCAAATGTTGGCTAAGATAATGGCTCTGAAGCTGGATTTCATCTTCCGTGACATGGGAGAGTGCAATCTTGACTTGACAAGAGAGTTTTATGCCAACTGGTCGCCAAACACAACAGGCAACGAAGTCAAAATTCGGGGCCAAGTGTTACAGCTTACAGCGGATTGGATCAACTCGTTTCTAGGCCTACCTTCGGTCGACACTGCACCATACAAAGAGCTGTACAGCAGGCCTCCTTACAGAGCAATAAGACACACGCTTTGTGGAAGCAGATCAATGGCAAGATGGGGCAGACATAAGGAAACAGGCCGTCACAACACATTCCCCTATGCTCCACTAAATAGGGAAGCAAGAATCTGGATGCGCATTGTCAACTCATGCCTTATTCCTGGGACGCAATACACAAAGATATCGAGAGATAGAGTGTGTTTGGTTTATGCGTTGATGACGAATGTCCCTATCAACTTTGGGGCAATCATTCGAGAGAAAAGCCAGACTCCACAGCAGGTCCCATTTCACATTCGGCAATTTATTGACAGCAATGTTGCGGAAGGAGGATATAGAAGAGGAACCAGCTGACCACAAACTCCCACATACCCCAAAGAAGGTTGACCTCACCAAGGTCAAAGATGCTGAAACAACGCATGGAGTCAACCTTACCACTGCGGAGAGACACGCTCGTGACGAGAGTTTCTTCCGTCATCTCTATGGCATGACACGATTCACTATGATGAGTGGTGGACGTATTCCAACTGTTGAAGAGCTCCAACAGCTGGACCACGACTACCCAATGAACAGACATGCCCGGGAGATGTGTGGAGTGGGAGTATATTTCGAGGAACCTCTTAATGATGACGTGCCAACTGATGATGATAGACGCTTGCCTGATTCTGATGCTGAGGAGAACTCTGACGATGACTCTTATGATGATTCAGACGAAGGGGGTATGACCCCCGACATTGAGGAAGAGTCCGACTAATCAGGTTCTTCGACTTTATTTTCCACTGAGGGCAGTGTCTAGTCTAAGTGTGGGGTGTCGGCAGAATCTGCATGCTATGTTTGTATGTTTGCTTGTTTATTTTGTTTTGAGTCCAAATTTTTATTTTTTTTTGTGATTTTTTTCGTGTGACGTTTTTTTAGGAGTAAAATCTTTCTAGTTTCGCATGAAATTATTTTGATAGGCAGCATGAGATTATAACAAGAGTATGTATTACAATTGTGACTATTGAGACGTTTAGGCTCTAGTTGTGACTCATTATGTGATATTGTGTGATTTAATTCCTTCACTTGTTGGGTCGAGAGTCTATATTACTTCCAATCAAGTCGACCATGTGCCTTGTGTGTGTGAGATTAATAGTGTCTTCTATGTATGTGGCTGATGCTAGAACTTGCCTGGTATGTATGCAAAGCGAAAATAAGGAATGTAAGTTTAGGATATGATTTAGGCATTTCTTTGGCAACCTATACATGTTTACCTTCAGTTTTTCCTACCCATGAAAATCATCCTAGTTAAACCCTTTTGAGCCTTTAGCCTATTTCTTTGACAACCTTGTATGTAAGCCTAATCCATTTTTTTTCAAGACCGTAATTTGATCCAAATTCCTAAGTGCTTTAAAGTGAATAAGTCATGTGACAACATAAGAGGAAATTGGGTGAGTATGATGCTTTAAATTGTAAAGGTTCTTGAATGTGTTATGAAAAAGAAAAAAATGCTATCATAAGAGGTACGTTGTGAAAAGAAAAAGGAAAAGAAAGCTGAAAAGTGAGTTGTGCTTAAAATTGAAAAACAAAAGATGAGAACAAGGGTGGAAGAATAAAATAAAGAAAGGTTGAAAGAAAAAAGTGTCATAGATACAAAGTGATGTATTAAAGTGCTTAGGAACCTAGTCACTATTCTTGGCCAAAATAGTCCTACCCGTCCCTTAGCCTACATTACAACCATCTAAAGACCTACTTGATCCTAATCTTAACATTCCGACATTTAGTAGAGTACTACATTAAAGGCAAGCTTATGGTCACTAGTTGCTACATATGAATTCTTTGTGAGAGTGAGTGCAAGGATATTTTGATACCCATGTTTGAAAATATGCTATACTTGTGAGTGATTATGGGTACTATATTGTGAGACACACATGGTTGATGAGTCTTGGATAGTTGTATATGATTCTATGCACCTTAACGTTTGCATGCGAGTTAATCACCATCACGAGTCTATGCTTGAGGTTAAATTGTTTCTACTTATAATCGGAAAGCTACTCTTCGTTGATAATTGTTGTGCTTGTCTTGAAGAATGTTTTGTGTTGTTTCTGTAAAAACCTTAAGTCGATGCTTAGAAGGACATGATATGTTGTTCGAGGACGAACAAAGCTCTAAGTGTGGGGTGTTGATGATAGGCGAATTTACGCGCCTATATCAATATATTTTGCCCATATTTTAGCCTAGTTTTGAGAACTAATTATCTATTTCATACACTTTTAGTCCTTTTTCCTGTAAATGAGCTAACAAATGTGATTAGGAAAGTTTCAGGTATAAATGATGCAAAATACAGCAATTTATGGCTTACTTGACGCAAAAGAAAGCTCACGAACGAAGTGGAAAGAAGCTGGACGCCTAAAGGACTAAATCTGCTGCATGGAAAATCTGTCCCGGGCTAAAACAGCAATTCTGAAGACTTTGGGGACTTACAGACACAAAGCTGGATTTTTGCCATAATACATTAACCTAGTGCAATTAGGTTATGTGTTTTATTATTCTATTTGGATTATAATTTTGTAACCTTACCCTAGTACATTTGGGTCAAGGATTTCATTAGTATATTAGGATTTGGTTATTTATTTCATTAGCTTAGTAGGAGTAGGATAGGAGTATTATAAATACCCTATCATGCTAGAGATTTAGAGACACATTCTTACAATTCATTCAACTCTTCACTTAATTCAACAATTAATTTTCTTCCATCCCTCTCATCTTCCACCACAAACACTTCTAATCTATTCTTCTATTCTTAAATTCCACAACAAGAGAATCGTTACTTGCTAAGGAATCACTAAAATCACACGCCAAACACCTACTATTCACGCCATCCACCATGCAAAACGTGATATCCTTCGCATTCATGGGTAACTAAACCTCTTAGTTGGGGTTATGGAAGCCGAATGAGTTACTATCTATTGCTATGAGCTTGTGAGTTCAAGACACGTATATTGCTTATATCATTATTCTCTTCATCTTAAATCTACAATCTTTGCGGTTTCAAACACATGAACACGCCATTCTAACATCTAACCTGTTCGAGAGAAAGGTTACTTGTCTAGAAAAGAAGATGCATAGACCAACGCCAGTCTAACATTTAACTTGTTCGAGAGAAAGGTTATTTGTCTGGAAAAGAGATAATGTCAAGGTAGTAGGACACCCTTTCCTATTAAAAAGCTAGTGCCGTAACTGGACTAACCTCTTGGAGAATTCGTACCGTTAGACACGCTTTAAGCTCGAGAGAGTTAAAGTGAAATAGTCCTTGTTTAGGTCGAGAGACGCTTGGATTTACCATCGACTACAATTCTCTATAAGCAATTGCATGTCAAGACTCTACACACTCATAGCCAATAGAGACGTATACCTCTGAAGGTGGACATAACCCCAACGCCTCAATTCTCATTGTTTCACAACCTACGAAATACTCTCTTTTTACTTTATTATTTTCAGCTTTTACTTTATTACTTTGGTTACTTATTACAATCCCCCCTTCTTACGAGACTTGCACCAAAAGTCTATTAATTTTGCTTACTTGTTGACCAAGCTATTCCCTGTGGGATCGACACCCAACCCATGTTGGGTTCTATATTTGCTAACGACCGCTTTACACTCAAACGAGAGCTGTAGATTGAGCGTTATCACAGCAATAATAGAGAAGCTAACACCTATGTGGAAAGACTTCAAGAAATATTTGAAACACAAACATAAAGAGATGTCAGTCGAAGACCTGATTGTACGACTACGCATTGAAGAAGATAATAAGACTATGGAAAAAAGGCCAAGAGGCAATTCTACAATGAATGGAGAAAACATTGTAGAAGATGACCAAAACAATTTTAAAAAGCGAAAGAAAGTTGGAAATAAAAGTAATCAACCCAATAAGAAATTCAAGGGAAAGTGCTTCAATTGTGGCAAGATTAGCCACAAGTCTACGGATTGTCGTGCCTCAAAGAAAGAAAAGAAGAAAGACCAAGCAAATCTGGCTGAGTTTAAGAAAGAAATGGATGATTTGTGTCCTATGCTTTCCGAATACAACTTGGTGGGAAATCCTCGCAAATGGTGGATAGATTCTGGTGCTATCCGCCATGTTTGTTCTAATAAGGAGTTGTTTTTAACGTTCACTCCGTCTCAAGTAGAAGAAAGATATACATGACAAACTCCGCTACTGTAAAAGTAGAAGGAACAGAAAAAGTGTGCTTGAAGATGACTTTTGGTAAAGTGTTGACACTTAACAATGTCTCGTATGTTCTAGAGTTACGAAAGAACTTGATTTCTATTTCACTTCTAGACAAAAACGGATTCAAATGTGTATTAGTTTCCGAAAAAATTATACTTAGTAAAGGAGAGGTGTATGTAGAAAAATGATACCTCAATGAGGGCCTATTCAAAATGAATGTAATGAATGTTGAAATCAATAAAAGTTTAATTTATTCTTACTTACTTGAGTCTTACGATTTGTGGCATGAATGATTAGGCAATGCTAATTACAAAACATTAAGAAAACTGATTAACTTAGAAGTTTTGCCAAACTTTGAGTGTAATAAATCAAAGTGTCAAACTTATGTGGAATCAAAGTATGCTAAGCATTCGTATAAGTTCGTTGAAAGAAATTTTAATCCCTTAGACTTAATCCACACTGACATTTGTGATATGAAGTCAACACTATCACGTGGTGGGAAAAAGTATTTCATAACTTTTATTGACGATTGCACTAGATATTGTTATGCATACTTGCTTAATAGTAAGGATGAAGAAATAAATGCGTTTAGGCAATACAAAACTGAAGTTGAAATCAGTTAGAGAAAAAAATCAAAGATATAAGAAGTGATAGGAGAGGTGAATGTGAATCTCCCTTCGCCGAAATATGTGTAGAGAATAGAATTGTCCATCAAACTACGACCCTGTATTCACCTCAATCTAATGGAATTGCAGAAAGAAAAAACTGAGCTTTGAAAGAAATAATGAATGCCTTACTTATAAGTTCAGGTTTACTGCAAAGCTTGTGGGTGAGGCTATCCTTACAGCCAACTGAATACTCAATAGAGTTCCCTATAGTAAGACACAATCAAATCCATATGAAAAATGAAAAGAAAGGAAACTTAACTTGAAATACTTCAAAGTGTGGGGGTGTCTAGCGAAGGTCCAAGTTTCTATACCAAAAAGGGTTAAGATAGGACCTAAGATGGTGGACTGCGTGTTCATAGGATATGCTAAAAGTAGTAAAGCATGTCAGTTTTTGGATCATAAATCCAAACATTCGGATATTCATGAAAATACTATAATTGAATCAGATGACATTGAATTCTTTGAAAATATTTATCCGTATAAAACTAGACATAAACAGTCTAGTGTGGGGTCTAAACGACCTCGAGATGAACCAAGTGAGAATATACATAATGATGATAATCCAAGACGTAGTACACGTCAATGAATGTCAACTTCGTTTGGATTGGATTTTGTATCATTTCTCTTAAAAAATAAGCCTCAAATATTTAAGGAAGCGATGGCATCTTCGGACTCATCCTTTTGGAAAGAGGCAATCGATAGTGAGATTGATTCAATCTTAAGCAACCATACATGGGAGTTGGTTGATCTTCCTCCAGGAAACAAACTTTTAGGTTCTAAATGGATCTTCAAAAGAAAAGTGAAAACGGATGGTACTACTGACAAATACAAGGTGAGACTTATAGTAAAAGGGTTCAAACAGAAAAAAAGCCTTGATTAATTTGATACATACTCTCCAGTAACAAGGATAACGTCGATTCGAATGTTAATTGCCTTGGAGGCCGAATATGGTCTTGAAATCCATCAAATGGATATGAAAACTGAGTTCCTAAATGAAGAATTGGAGGAAGAAATTTACATGGAATAGCCTAAGGATTTTGTGGTTCCAGAAAAATAAAATAAGGTGTGTACACTTGTTAAGTCACTTTATGGACTAAAACAATCACCTAAACAATGACATACAAAGTTTGAGCAAACCATGTTGGCAAACGGGTTCAAGATTAATGAATGTGATAAATATGTTTATATTAAAGACACTCCAAATCACCAAGTCATTGTTTGCTTATATGTGGATGATATGTTGATCATCGGTAGAGACATTTCTGACATAAATGCAATGAAACGAATGCTCGAGAGCAAGTTCGATATGAAAGATCTTGGAGTTGCGGATGTGATCTTAGGAATAAGAATCCATAAAACTCCACAATGGTTAGCATTGTCATAGTCTCATTTCATCAAAAAGGTACTTGACAAATTTAAGAATATGGAATTTGGTATTGCCAAGACTCCATTGGATGTGAGCTTTGCACTTCAAAAGAATGAAGGTGAAAGTGACTCACAATCGGAGTATGCAAGAGTATTGGGATGTTTAATGTATATAATGAACTATACACGATCAAGCATAGTATGCGCTATAAGTAAGTTGAGTCGGTACACGAGTAATCCCAACAAAATCCATTGGATGGAAATGAAAAGAGTTTTGGGGTATCTTAAATACACTCAAGACTATGCTTTGCATTATAATAAATATCCCATGGTACTTGAAAGATATAGTGATGCAAATTGGATCACTGGATCGAACGAAGTGAAATCCACAAGTGGATATGTATTAACTATCGGTGAAGGGGCGGTCTCTTGGAAATCATCCAAACAGACATGTATTGCTCGCTCTACAATGGAATTTGAATTTATCGCATTGGATAAAGCCGGTGAAGAAGCAGAATGACTCCAAAATTTCTTGAAAGATATTCCTTATTGTCCCAAACCAATGACACCAGTATGTATACATTGTGATAGCCAAGCGGCAATAGGTAGGGCAGAGAGCATGATGTACAACGGTAAATCTCGTCACATAAGACGGAGACATAATACTGTTAGAGAACTTCTCTCTAGTGAAATTATCACTGTTGATTATGTGAAGTCAAAGGATAATATGTCGGATCCACTTACAAAAGGCCTATCTGGAGAAGGAGTTGAGAGGACATCCAAGGGAATGAGTTTACGGTCTAGGAGAAGTCAGCATGGCGGTAACTCTACCTAGCAGACTGGAGATTCTAAGAGCTAGGTTCAAAGAGATCAAACAAAGTTTTGTCTGACAGGTTCAACATTGTCAATTACCCAATCCATTCTCATGATGTAGACAGTGTGTAGTAAACAAGGATAAGAATTAAAGTGAAAAATCTTTTAATGATTATCTAAATTTGACAGATTTGACCAAATAGTTTAGTCTACAGGATTGAACATTTAGAAATCACCTATATGAGGGAGAAGTGGAAGCCGCTTCAAGGAGAATATTAGTAACGACCTATTCTCTAAGCTCTCATGAAACTGGGACATGTTCATGGCTGAAAAGAACAAAATTGTGAAAACCATAAACAGTAAAAGGCTAGTTGTGTGACATGTGTTGTCTAGGTGTACATCAAAGCTCGACGGTTCAAAAATATCAAATCTACCGATTGACCGAGTGCATCCAATGCATATTTACTACGGAAAGTTCAAAGGGAAACTTACTTATCCAGATGCAATCGGTCTTTGCTAAATGATCACATACTTGTCCATATCTTTCTTCAAAAAATAGTCATTCCCCATTCATATGGGGGATTTTTGGGTTCAAGGTGTATATATGAATGAAAAATGGAGGGAAATAGAGACACCAAATTAAAAAGTGTATTCTGAAATTGGAAAGTTCATTAATTCTCCCACATAAGCGGGAGAAGGGAACTTTGGAGTGTTTTTAATAAGGAACACTAACTCCACATAGATAGTGAGGCAAGAATAAGGTGGTGCCTCACGCCGTCGCCATCGTAGCTCACTCGGCTTCGGCTTCGACTTCGGATTAGAATTTGGCTTTGGATTTGAAAAATGATCAATAAGATCTATCTTTTTAGACGAATTTTATTTGAAACTTGTGTTACAAATGAAAAACTTAATCCAAAAATCTGATATAATTATTTTTCTATAAGTGCGGGCGCAATTTTGATGCCATGCAAATGCATACGCAACGCATCACGAAGGGATGCGACCCTTCGAGGTAAAAGGCACACTGTTTCGCACTATAGGGTGACCTGTGGGCGCAGATGCAGCACAGGTACGCGACTTGTGGGCACAGACGTAGCGCAGAAGCTGCTGGAAATTGCGAAATGTCACCTGCGGCTGCAGATCAGGCGCAGGTCCAGCACAAACTGGGGACAGGGACATGACTGCTACTGAATAGATGCCTTTCTGCTGAACCAATGCATCCTTTCTGAAAGGACACATTTATGGCTATAAATACCTAATGTATTCCTCAGGAATAGACATGAGTTTTGATAGCAAAAACACTCTTCTTCTATACAAAAACTCTGTGATCATTAAGTTGTTGAGTGAGTTCGAAGAATTCAACAATGTGAGGTACCGCTATTGTTCAGATTGAAAGCCATTTTATCCTGGGAGAAAGATTCCACAACCTCGGATACAGTGAGGGGAATTATTCCTTAAGGACACTCCGTGAAGTCGGAGGACTTGACTTTACGTTTCTATTTCATCTCATTTATGAAAAATAACATATCTCTTGGATAGATTATTCATAATCTTGTGTTGAGGGTGTTAAGGAACTTCATAAGAAGTTGTTGTTGCATATATATACAAATTCTTGTACCCGAAAAATATTGAAAATAACAATAATCACCTTACGTTATGATAGATATAGTAGTATTTAAGTGGCAGTAAAGATTCAATCAAACAAATATTCAATCTGAAGCTATTTCGGACTCTCCCCTCTTCAAAACATGCAACGTGAAACTGCGATTTTGTGCCCCTCTTCTTGCCACTTTCTGATTAAATTATAATTATTATTATTAATTTTAAATTCTTCCCACTTAAGTTTATTCTTATATATAGATCTCAAGAAATAAGAAAATGTATATTTGGCCCGTTAACCATCAATTAAAATAATGTCTAAAATAATTTCAAAACTTCAAATAGTTCCTCAAAATTTGTTCAGAACCTCGTGCAAACAAATCAAATATATAAATTGACAGAAAAAAACATTTCGACCCTATTGAAATTATCAAAGGACTAATCCCAAGTCGTCTTGATAAAAAATTGACCGTGATCAAACTTAACTTTATTAAAATTCAACAACCTAATTAATGACTCGAATCACCTTCGAACACCTTAAGAATAGGCACTATCCATCTCCAAAAGTCATAAATTACGTCTAAATACGCTGGGAGGGTCAGCATAAAAAAAATTCACAAAATAACTTGAAGGATCATCACACATTTGTAGAATTTGTTTTCTCCATTTGACTAGAAAAGTTATTTCTTCATTTTTAAGAAACTTATTTTTCTAGAAAAAATATTTTTCAAAAATTTCCATCAATCAAACATTAAATACAAAAAAATTACCAACACACCATTAATGTGAAGGTTTCAACTTTTCTGTTTGATACCTGACAGGCGGCACTCTATCTGAGAATCGAATTAGAAAATTTAATGTCAGATCCAAATTGTATCAACCAAGAAAGCTACTGGGATCAAGAAACCAAATAATATAATTAACCTCATATCATTATACTAGCTAAATTAATTGATTATATATTAAATAATAATAATATTTTTAATACATATACATGATTTAAGCTAAATAAAATTGCGTAGTCTGAATGAACCTAACTTGAACAATAAGTCCTCATGTACACAGACGTATTAGTAATCTTTTCGTCCTAAATCATCTTTTTTATTTCAAATGTATGCGCTTTGTGCGAAAGGTCAGAGAGTCGCAGTCGAACTTGATAATTTCATAAATTGTGGTCTTATGAAGGCTAAACTTTAGATATTTTTACTGATATTTAGTATGACTTATAAAGGTAAAGATACAAAATTCTTCTGAGGTGTATGCAAACATTGGCTTAACTTTCAGCTCATGTATGTCTGAATCTTTCATGCATATTTGCACCTTAGTCATACAAGACTGAAATATATGTAAAACAAGCTAAAATTTCATTCATATATGTCTGAAAGAAAACGTAATAATTAATTCAAAAAAAATTCAATACACGATTCAACACTCAAATCTACTTTAAGCAAGCTCAAATTTGAAATATTAGTTTCATATATCATTAAAATAAAAACAAAACACAATCTTCAATTTATCGAAAACAAAATAAATATAACAAACTCATTTAATATTTCTTAAATTTTACATATAAAAATGAACTAAAATTTTATGCACGTAAGTCTCAAAGTTTTTGCTTAAAAAAATATATATATTTTTTTAATCTCAACCCTCAGATCTACTCTAAAAAAGCTCAAATTTAAAACATGGGTTCAAGTATTATAAAGAACAAACTCCAGGCATCAATTTATCAATATAGCAACAAATCTGGCAAACCCATTTAACACCTTTTAAATTTTTTATATAGGTGTACATTCAATTATACAAGATTGAAATACATATTAAAATTGACTAAAATTTTAGTCTTATGTGTCTAAATGCAAACGAAGAAAAAAACAAAAAAGAAGTATATTATTTTGCCTAAAATTTGTCAAATATTACATAGTCGTGCAAAAAAAAAAAAAAATGGAACAACATGGACAACTCAAATAGGACACCCTATGAAATTTTTACGAAAAGCTCTCCAAAAGTATATTTTAAAAAAAATCAATGTTTGCAGAAAAAAAAATTTAAAACAATAAATTTAAAAGTACATGTTAAAATTTCAATCAAACACTAATTTAACTCAAAGTACTTTGTAAGTTGATTACTCAAAAATAAATTATTTATCATTAAAATAACTTAATTTTAAAAATTTGCTCAAACTGGATCTAAGTAGGATGGAAGAGTTGTCATGTTCTTGACTGAAATCTCAGTTAAACAAGCAGGTAAGGGATACTGATTGATTATTTATTTAATTTGTCTCCACCTTCTCAATAATTCTATGAACAAAACAAATAATACTTTCAATAATTTAATTGATTTTTTATTTGGGTTTTGACCTTTTGTTTATGATTGGATAAACAATAGAGGGTGCAAGTTAAATTATTTCTGCCGTGCAACGAGACAAATAAAAAATAAATTAGAATAATAGAGTATTTGTCTTTTTTACTTATTAATTCTTTTGCTAGTGAGTAGTAACTCCATGATTAGTTATTAATAACAATAGTACAAGTTGACGCACTGTTATTTATTGACTATCACATGGCCAACTTAATAAACCAGAAAAAAAAAGTGGTAGTTTTTTTAAAAGAAATTATATTGATTGATGAATATATATATCACGTAATTTTATTTTATGCTAATCGTAAAAAGCAAAAAGAAAAAATGATCAAATTTATATTTTTAAATTTATAAAAGGATTACGTATAATTTTCTGTCATATTTTGAAAGTAAAAATTACTCCCACCATTAGTAAAGTTATTAAAAATGCCCCTTCAATTATGAACCTTTTCATCATGACCAACAACATCTAATCCTCGTGGTACAATATTAGAGTTAGATCGACAGTGGACGCTTCATGACATATATGCCCACTTCACCACCCTCCCTCAAAACCTATTACTCTCCTTCCATTTCGTCTTCCACGTAAATCAATAGTTCTAGTCGAATTTGCAACTCTAAATCCTATCTAAACTCAGATTTAAACTTAGATATATTTTTTTAAAAAATAAAAAATCAATTGCTTCTCAAATCTTTATGCCCGCATTAGAGATCGGTGTACAATCCAGATCTTTAGTTTCAAATTACATAGCAAATAATTGTTTGTATTGAGCTAATAATATGACATGAAGGAAATATTTATGTATTATGTTTCAGACTATATAGTTAAATAAAAGGTCAAATCCATCGACATACCCTCAAATTTGTCCCTAAAATTCACTTAGGCCCCTAAACTAAGGCATGTACCTATTAAACCCCTAAAACCCCCCCCAATTTGATTCCAATTAGGCATTTTTTTGTCAATCAGACAAAAGCTCAAGTGTGTGCAACACACACGCTGACATGACAAAAATGACGAATTAAAAAGCGACACTTGGCATTGAATTTAAAACTAATTAAAAAATATTTCATAATTAATTAAATTACAATTAAAAAGAAATTATAATTTTTTTTTTTTAAAAAAAAATAAACACGCCCCTGCCCCATCCCCTCTCGCCTCTTCCTCATTTTCTACCGAAAAACTTCCATTTTTTCCGATAGTGCAAAAAAAGTATGGGTCCATTCCCCTTTCGATATGCAAACGCGCACACACCCTACCCTTCTTCTCCTTCGTTGTTTGAGGCTTTCCGGTCACTGTCAAGCTTTGGTTTTGAGCAAAATCAACTTGCTATTTTTGTTTCATTATTTTTTATTCTTGATTTCTTCAATCAATAATTTTCATAATTCAGTAGCTGAAAGCAACTTCCATGGAAGCCCTATTCCAAGAATAACTTTTTCATTCTCCTGATGCTTTCTTTTTTAGGCATCCTTCAATTCCAATGGATCCAAGAAATGATTTTGTACAAAATGGTACTAGAACAATATTCAATAATCTTCCTAGTTTTAATGAAGATTACCCTCATGCCCTTCCAAATCATGTTGTTGGTGAGGGAAATTTTTCTCCTGCAATGTATAAATTCCTAAGTCAGATGCTTATGGAAGAGGATGATCTGGAGTATATTCCATGACTGTGTGGCTTCCAAGCTACTGAGAAATATTTTTCAGTGAAGAATTTATCTGGTGTCTCTAATGACTCTTTGTTGACCTCCTTTCATCCTTCGTTTAGAAATGGTCAATTTTAAGAAGCTGTTGAAGTCTTCCAAAGTGAAAGCAGCAACAATTCATCGACCAACTCGATGAAAAAAAATGAGGGGAGGAGGGTTGTGATGAAGATGACGGGAAGGGGTGGGGTGGGGGGTTGACGAGATGAAGACGACGATGAAATTGGGGGGTTGGGTGCTGTCACACCCCTTTTTTCAACTCCCAAAAAGATTATCGATTTTAAGTTTTGAAAGGGTTTTTATTATTAAAGTGACAAAAAATTAAAATTTTGCTTCGAAAAAGGATTATTTACGTTTTTTATTCACAGTCGCCACTTGGCATAATCGGGTGTGCCAAATCACCTTTGGAAATCTTTTTTTCAAAACGGTTTTGACTCTAAAACTGATTCGCGAATAAAGATTCCGGCTAAGAAATTCAGTTGATCGAGGGGAAGGTGTTAGCCATCCCTCGGTCCCGTGGTTTGACCACGGTCGCTTGGTGGAGCATATCGGCTAATTTGACATTACAAGTGTATAAACCACACAAAAACATACAAACCAATCGATCAAACAAACAAAACAAACAAATCCAAATTTATAGTGTTCAATTCAATTATTACAATCCGTAAATAGAAAAATGCAAAAAATATAAATCCTAATCTGAACTAATCCTGAATTATGCTCCGACGTTTTACCCGATGCCTTGGGTCTTTATCAAGGACGTCCTTCGAGTATAAAATACTTCGGGGCATTCCCCGGATAAAATAATACAAGTACTTCGGGGCATTCCCTGGCCAAATGATACAAGTGATCCCAAAGCGATAAAGTCAAAAACCATTCAATCACACAGTTCAAATATCCCATCAATCCACAATCCCTAAATTTACCTACCCGACATATGTTTGCCTATCCCACTCGACCTAATATGATACTATCAAGTTCGATGTCGATGAATCAAAACCACAATAATCACTTTATCAACTTTTAACTTTCGCCCCAAAACAACCAATTTTAATTCTCAAATGAGATATCACTTCATCATATAATCCATAATCCACAATCAAGGGAGTCAAATAATGAATCAAAACAACCAACAATTCACAACATCACAAATCAACCAATACGATATTTAATTCAATGCACCAGATATCATTAACAATGAAATAAAAGAGGTGAAAGAGTAGAATTGGACCTCATTTGAAGCTTTCGAATTCAATGTTATTCGAATAAAAGAAAGTCTGCACCCAAAAACCTCAATCCGAACCTCAACCATGACCAAATTCGACTCTTTATAGAGAACTAATAGCCGGACAGCTTCAAAACTAGTGGGAATAAAACTTTAATACGGAGGTGAAATCACCCCAAAACCCAATATCGACCATGAACCACAAAATAGGCAAACCCAAAACCCCAACAATACAGCAGAAAACCAAAACCCAACGTAGCTCGAGCTCCAGTGAGCTCCGACGACAGTATAAAATGATGGTTCAAGCGAATTTCAGTTCTTTTGGGCCAGACTTGTTTGAAAATCAAAAGAAACCAGGAGATTTCAGGGGTTTTGAGACTGGGTCAGATCTGTTCAGCATTTCGAAGCTAATTCCGGCAAAAAATTCCACCAGAAACTTGAAGACCCTATCGGGAAAACTTGAAGCTCGGCCGGAACAGTGACTAGACCTACAAAATCTGTTCCCGAATAACCTCAACTTGACCCCATTTTCTCCTCAGTTTCAGATCTCGACCTCGATCAATTCTCTTTCTCGAATATCTCAATCAGTTCTCTCTCTCGTCTCCCTCCTCTATATATCTCTCTTTCGCGTGGGTGTATGCAGCAGCAGAAAAAAAGAGAAAAGAAAATCGAGTCTTTCTCCTCTCAAAATGGCACGCGTGTGTTTGATTGAAAGAATTTGTGTTGCGTGCGAATAACGTCCGTATTCTGTGTGTGTATATGGCCGTGTTCTTGTGAGAGTGATGAATGGTACCCTTTTTGTCAAATTCAAAGTATATTATTATTGCCTTTTTTTAGTCTAAAGAAAAAAGGAAATAAGTTAATGAATTTGTTGCTATTGGCACATGGGTTTGTGCAGGTTAGTGGGTGAATTAGGTAGGGGTAGGGGTAAGGGTAGGTTGTTAGGATGAGGGTGTGTGGTACAGTGAGCTAAAAAATGAATAAAAGTGAACTTAGGAAGGACAAAATTAGGTGTCTACAGCATGCCCCCTTTGAATGTAAACATGAAATATTTTCAGACAAAGAAGTAGACAACGAGACAAAATTTTGTCCCAATCATTATTCAAAAATAATGAAATAGAAGGAAGGAGGAAAACCAAGTCTTGACTTTGGACATCATACTCATCCTTAGTTATGAGGGAATCAAGTCACAGGTATCTACAAAGGAAGGAGAAGGACTATACCGAGTTGGAGAGTCGAGTAAGGTCCCGTCGAGGTTCCATCCGCAGCTCTGTTATTACATTAAAAATGAAAATTATAAGTTAAATCATAATTGAAATTACAAGAATCCTATCTATACAGCTTCTTTTGGACTCTTGACTTGAGTTTTGTCACCCTATTCTTCAGGCGGGCTCCTGACCTGTAATTTTTTCAACTTGTTGTTTGGCTTTCAATTTCTTCAAATCGTTGTTTGACTTTCAACTTATTTTCCCTGCTCTTCAGGTAGGATCCTGACTTTTGGTTTCATCAACTTCCGATTTCATCACCCTGTTCTTCAAGAGGACTTTTGACCTTCAATTTTATCACCCTGTTCTTCAGGCGAGCTCCGGACTTTCAATTTCATCACCCCATTCTTCTGGCTGGCTCCTTACTTTCAATTTCATCACCCTATTCTTCAGGCGGGCTCCTGACTTTCAATTTCATCACTTTGTTCTTCAGGCAGGCTCCTAACTTTTAATTTTATCACCTTATTCTTCAGGTAGGCTCCTGAAACCAAAATCAAAGCAAAAACGAAAATTATCCCAAATGAAGATTATGATAAACAAAGATTTCATTCATTCATATTTGTTAAAAGTAATGTCCATTTTCCAGGAGGGTCCTGAACATAAAGTAAAATTCTATTTTTCAGAAGGGTCCTAACAGAAAGTAAAGTCCCATTTTTCAGGAGGGTCCTGAACAGAAAGTAAAATCTTATTTTTCAGGAGGGTCCTGAATAGAAAGTAAAATCCCATTTTTCAGGAGGGTCCTGGACAGAAAGTAAAATCCCATTTTTCAGGAGGGTCCTGAGCAGAAAGTAAATTCTTATTTTTCAGGAGGGTCCTGAGCAGAAAGTAAATTCCCCTTTTTTAGGAGGGTCCTGAACATAAAGTAAATTTCCATTTTCCAGGAGGGTCCTGAACATAAAGTAAATTCTCATTTTTCAAGAGGGTCCTGAACAGAAAGTAAAATCCTATTTTCCAGGAGGGCCCTGAACATAAAGTAAATTTCCATTTTTCAGGAGGGTCCTGAACATAAAGTAAAATCCCATTTTTCAGAAGGGTCCTGAACATAAAGTAAATTCTCATTTTTCAGGAGGGTCCTGAACAGAAAGTATAATTTCATTTTCTAGGAGGGTTTTGAACAGAAAGTGAAATCTCATTTTCTAGGAGGGTCCTGAATAGAAAGTAAATCCCATTTTTTAGGAGGGTCCTGAACAGAAAGTAAAATCCCATTTTTCAGGAGGGTCCTGAACAGAAAGTAAAGTCTCATTTTTCAAGAGGGTCCTGAACAGAAAGTAAAGTCCAATTTTTTAGGAAGGTCTTGAACAGAAAGTAAAGTCTCATTTTCCAGGAGAGTCCTGAATAAAAAATAAAATCCATTTTCCAGGAGGGTCCTGAACAGAAAGTAAAATCCCACGGATGTGTTTTTCCAATGGTAGCGGAATTAAGTGAAGCGAATTTTCCCCTGTTTCAACAAAGAAAATTTGTTAGTTACAAACTTAGTGGTGGCTTGCAGCACTTGGCTTCCGAGATATCTGCTCCAGCACTCGTTCCTTTCATCTTTGTTTCAGATTGCTTACACTTGCCCCTGTCTTGTCGCATCATTGACCCAAACTAGATCGAGGGTAATAACATTGACTCAAGCACCGAGTTTCTATTCTGCTATGCCTCTGAGATGCACCTTTTTACATCTGATACTCCCATGAATCCAGCAATCTATTGGTTGATAAACTACCTTTGCCTTGCTTTGAATTATGATTGTGTTTCTCTCATGTGCTGGTTTTGGCTTTCCTCATACAATTGGGAAGACTGATAGCAAGTTTTGAAGTCCTTTCTCACGTGTTTTGACACAGAATAGACTCAAAAATGTAAAGAAATGAAGGTGAATTTCTTTTGATAAAAGACATAAAAGGACAAAAACATAAATGTGTAAATGAAATAAAAAGGGCAATGTCCCTCAGAAAACCTCTCTGACTATGGCAACCAGCTCCAATGACTATGACATGCATTTTGAATTGAGTTGCCTGATCTTCCTATCCAAACTTTCCATTTGCTATTAAGTTCATTCCTTTGCCTCTGAATTGCTTCTTAAAGCCCGTTGGACTCGTACAATTCCTTTAATTGATGACATCTTGAAAGATTTTCGCCAACAAGCCTTTTTTTTCACTTTTATCAAACTCGCCATCGTCTTATGGTGCCCGTAGGGGTTTTCACCAATAAGACTCTGTCATTTTTATTTCTCTTAACCCACCATCGTCTTATGGTGCCCGTGAGGGTTTTCACCAATAAGACTCTTTTTTTTAATTTCTTTCCTGATTCCTTATGCTGAGGAAGACAAGTAGTTTCCAAAATGCATCGTCATATCCATTACATGCTTATCCTTAAAATTCTCAAAGATTGATCTGAAGGTCTTTCTTTGGTTGTAGCTTGGCTTTTGGATAGGGTTAGAAAGAAAGAATAGCATGAGACTCAAACGACACTTAAAGTGGGGTAGGACTTACAACTTTTTGAATCAACTCAAATAATGAGGATTAACTCATGCCCCAATTTTTGACTGGACAATTCTAAATTATTTATTTGGTTGGACCGAGCCCCGTATAGGGCAGCCTTAGTATCTCACTCCTGAAATAGGAGAATAAGGTCGCACGTAGTTCCATCAACTTGTTCTTTGTTTTGGTTTGACTTGTTTTTTTTGATTGATTTTTTTTTCATGTTTTTTTTGTTAACACTTTATTTTTGACTCTGTTTTGATTTCAAAAGAGGGGTATGAAAGAAAAATAAAACTAAGCTCAAACGGGGTAAACAAAGGATGACACAATGTTTGGATAGCAGAATAAAATGCCTTCATTATATCAATCTTCAAAAAATGCTAGTACTAAACATGCAATAGAACCAACAAGGAATAAAATATCATACACAATATCTTTTGACTGCATCTGTATTGATAGCCATTTCTGCCATTTTGCCTTCAATATCTGTCAAATATAAGGCTCCATTGGGCAACACTTTCTTCACAATAAAGAAACCTTGCCAATTTAGGGAGAACTTGCCTTTCGCTTTGATCTGATGAGGAAGGATACGCCTCAATACTAACTGACCAACTTTAAAATGTCTGGGTTGTACCTTTTTGTTATACGCTCGAGCTATTCTCTTCTGATACAATTGGCCACGACATACCGATGTCAGTCTTTTTTCATCAATCAAGCTCAACTGTTTCAATCGGGTTTTGACCCACTCATCATCATCAATCTCTGCTTCAACAATGACTCGAAGAGAGGGAATTTTAACTTCTATGGGAATGACTACTTCTGTACCGTACACCAATAAATATGGGGTTGCCCCTATTGAAGTGCGAACAGTAGTGTGATAATTTAGTAGTGCAAACGACAACTTTTCATGTCATTGCCTGGACCCTTGTTCCATTTTACACAGTATCTTCTTGATATTCTTATTAGCGGCTTCCACAGCACCATTTTCTTTTGGATGATATGGAGTGGAATTTTGATGTACGATCTTAAAACGTTGACATACTTCTTGCATCAAATGACTATTGAGATTGGCAGCATTGTCTGTAATGATCATATTTGGAATTCCAAACCTACAAATGATGTTGGCATGAACAAAATCTACTACCGCCTTCTTTGTTACTGACTGGAAAGTTACTGCATCCACCCACTTTGTGAAATAATCAATAGCCACCAAAATGAATCTATGTCCATTTGATGCCTTTGGTTCAATCGGTCCAATCACGTCCATTCCCTAAGCTACAAATGGCCATGGAGAAGCCATTGCGTGTAACTCAGCAGGGGAAGAATGTATCAGATCACCATATACTTGGCATTGATGACACTTTTGAACAAATCGAATAGAATCCCTCTTCATAGTAAGCCAGTAATAATCTGCTCGAAGAATCTTCTTTGACAAGACATAACCGTTCATATGTGGCCCACATACTCTAGAGTATATTTCAACCATGATTGTTGAGGCTTCTTTTTCATCCACACACCTCAAAAGTACCAGATCTGGGGTTCTCTTGTATAAGATTCCCCCACTTAAGAAAAATCCACTAGCCAAACGCCTAATAGTCCTTTTTTGATCATTGGTGGCATGTGTTGGGTAGTCTCCTGACTGAATGTATCAGATGATATCAAAGAACCAAGGTTCCCTATCAAGCTCTTCTTCAACCGCATTATAATAAGCATGTTGATCATGACTCTGTATATGCACTGGGTCGATGTAGGTTTTATCAGGATGCTGGACCATTGAAGACAGAGTGGCTAAAGCATTAGTAATCTCATTGTGAATTCTCAGAATATGCCTAAACTTTACTGACATAAACCGTTGACATTGCTCTTGCAAGCATTATCGATACGGTATGAGCTTTAAATCTTGCGTCTCCCAATTGCCTTGAATCTGATGGACGAGCAAATCTGAATCTCCCAATACTAATAGTTCCTGGACTCCCATATCAAAAGCTAACCTCAAACCTAAAATGCAAGCTTCATATTCCGCCATGTTATTCGTACAATAAAATCAAAGTTGCATTGTTACCGGGAAATATTACCCCAATTCAGAGATAAGAACTGCACCTATTCCGACTCCTTTCATGTTGACAGCTCTGTCAAAGAATAGCTTCCAACCTAGATCAGTATCTATAATGTTTTGATCAACACACAGTACCTCTTCATCAGGAAAATAAATTTTTAATGGCTCGTACTCTTCATCAATAGGATTCTCAGTAAGATGATCTGCCAATGCTTGGGCTTTCACGACAGTTTGAGTCACATATACAAGGTTGAACTCAGTTAGAAATATTTTCCACTTTGCTAATCGACTGGTCGCCATAGGCCTCTGAAAGATATACTTCAAAGGATACATGCCGGAGATGAGATAAGTAGTGTAGGACAAAAGATAATGCTTCAACTCCTGTGCTACCCAAGTCACGACATAACACGTCCTTTCAAGAAGAGTGTACCTGGCCTCACATGCTGTGAACTTCTTGCTAAGATAATAAATAGCCTGCTTCTTTTTTCCCGTGATATCATATTGACCCAACATGCAACCGAATGAATTGTCCAAAACCAATAAGTACAAAATCAACGGCCTTCTAGGCTCGGGTGGCACTAGTACTGGTGGGTTTGAAAGATATCTTTTGATTTTATTGAATGCTTCCTAATATTCTACAGTCTATTCAACAACAGCACTCTTCTTTAGCAACTTGAAAATGGGCTCACAAGTGGTTGTGAGTTGAGCAATAAACCTATTAATGTAGTTCACTCTACCAAGCAAACTCATCACCTCCGTTCTATTCTTGGGCGGCGGCAGATCCTAAATGGCTTTGTTCTATGAAGGATCCAATTCAATACCCCGACGGCTGACTACAAACCCCAATAACTTTCCAGATGGAACTCCAAATACATATTTAGCCGGATTGAGCTTGAGATTATACCCGCGAAGCCTCTCAAAGAACTTCCTTAAATCTTTAACATGGTCAGCCTGACTCTTTGATTTAATAATCACATCATATACATAGACTTCAACCTCCTTATGCATCATATCATGAAATATGGTGGTCATAGCTCTCATGATGTTGCTCCAGCATTCTTTAAACCAAATGGCATCACTCGATAACAATAAGTCTCCCATGGTGTGATAAAAGACATCTTTTCCACGTCTTCATCATCCATAATGATCTGGTGGTATCCGACATAGCAATCCAAAAAAAATGCTACCTCATGTTTAGCGCAGTTGTCCAGCAAAATATGGATGTTGGGTAGCAGAAAATCATCCTTCGTACTTGCTCTGTTCAAATCACAGTAATCAACATATACTTGAATTTTGTCGTCTTTCTTTGGGACAGGAATAACATTGGATAACCACGTAGGATAACGAGTCACTCGAATGACTTTGGCTTCAAGTTGTTTCATGTTTTCCTCTTTGATTTTGATACTTACATCAGTTTTAAACTTTCTCAACTTCTGTTTTACAGGGGGGAAGGTAGGATTAGTTGGCAATTTATGAGTCACTAATTCAGTGCTTAAACCAGGCATATCATCATAAAATCATGGAAAAGCATCCTTATAATCAATTAATGCTTGAATCATTCCATCTTTTACCTTTGGCAAAACATGTACGCTGATTTTAGTTTCCCTAACATTTTCTTGATTTCCTAGATTAATTGGCTCAGTTTCATTCAAATTAGGATTCGACTTGTCTTCAAACTGTTCCAACTCTGTGCTTATTTTTTCTAGTGCATCTTCTTCATCATATTCCCCCTCTTGCTTTATTATATCTTGATTAGTTTAGATTTTAAGATCAGGCGGAAAATTCCGCATGCATGTCATGTTATTAGAGTCGGCATAAAGAGAACTGTATAAAGAAAAGACAAAATAAAATACATTAGACACAAAATAAAAAGGACATTGCATTTCATTAAAAGGGAAAGATAGAAGGGTTTAAACACAAATAACAGAATATAAACAAGCTAAATTTCGAGTTACAACCCTGGAATAACTCAAAAAACAGAAAGAAAAACAAAACGAACTACCAAAACTCTCTCCTGATAGGGAGAGGAGTGACTTTCCAATTATTGAGACGGATAGTTGGGCCCATGAACTGCACATCTGCCTTACTGGTACCTTCTTCTACTTTAACCATGTCAACTTCAATGAACAGGTTCTGGAAGTCATCAACCAATTCAGCTTTCAATTCTACAGGCTTCGTGACACCGCTCTTGACAAATGGCTCACTGAGCAGCGGCGTTGGGTGGGGGAATGACCATGCTTTCTTTTTCCTTTCCTTGGCCTTCTTCAAATCTTCAACCGTAGGTTCAAAACCTAGACCAAAAGTGCCCATGCTCTCCTATGGACATATGGGATGAACTATACCATGAAGAAATATTCCCAAACCCCTTCCTGGCTCAAATCCATATTTTAACATTTCATTTATCATCATGAAAGAAGCGGGAGAAAATTATGGCCCTGGCATAACCTACCCTTCAAAGATACGATACATCGATATTGTATTAAAAGTTTGATAAACAAATGTCTCCTCTACATTGTTCGCTTTAATAAGAGACTAGGGATAATCTTTGTAGGCGGACAAATCCCCTTCACCATGAATAACCACTTCTTGCCTGTCATGCGCAAACTTGATCATTTGGTGCAACGTAGATACAACCGCCTTGGCCTTGTGGATCTACAATCTTTCCAACAACAGATTGTAAGAGGAGTCGATATTCAATACTTGAAACTCTATGGAGAATTCAACAGGCCCTATAATCAACATCAGTTCTATTTCACCAATGAAGCTTAATTTTGCTCCATCGAAAGCCCTGACACATACATTGTTGGGCCTGATCCTCTCAACACCAATGTTCAACTTTTGCAAGGTGGAAATAGGGCAAATATTTATGCCAGAACCTTCATCAATCATAACATGAGTGACGTAGAAATCTTCACACTTCACGATAATGTAAAGACCCCAATTATGCCCCGTACTTTCAACTGGTAATTCATTATCAGAGAAGCTGATTCGATTTACTTTAAAGATTTTTCTGACCATTTTCTCAAGATGATTTACCGTAATCTCCCTAGGAATGTATGCTTTGCTCAATACCTTCAGTATAATGTCACGATGTTCCTTAGAATGCAAAAACAAAGATAAGAGGGAAATTTGATCAGGGGTCTTCTTCAACTGATCTATTATTGAATACTCTGACAATTTTATCTTTTTTAAAAATTCTTTGGCTTTTTCTTTGATGATAGGCTTTTTGATATACGAAGGCCCACTCACCACTGGCTTGGGCTTCCTCAAACCTTCAGGCACGAAGCATCTTCCTGACCGAGTCAGACCCCCTATCTTATCTACTTCTTCCTCGACTTTCTTTCCCTAATAAGTCATCACAGTCCATTTATAGTTCCAGGGGACCTTTTTCATATCAACTATCAGAGGTTGGGTCACTAGTTTGATGATAATAGGCGCTGCAAGTGCTCCTTTCACTGTCAAGATAGGCTTACCCGGAGCTCCTACCACCATCAACTTAGGTTTTTCCTGACTTAAACCAACATCTTTTCTAGTGCCTTGTACCATGATCACGGGTTTCTTTGTGCTCTCTTGGACTTTATCTTCTCTTATTCCTTCCTGTCTTAATGATATTGCTTTCAACGAATCTACTGCATTCACCGATTTATTCTCGTTGGTTTGAATTCTGACAATAGGCTTATAAAACATAGATGATTCTTTTCCATCATATATTAACTTTAACATATTGGTTTCAGCATGGGTTGGCAATAGATTCTAGTTAATATTTGCAACTTTTGAGGCCTGGACCAAAATCTGATTTGCGTTGATTAAATCTTAGATAGCTCTTTTTAAAACCAGCATTTCTCGTTATCGTGGCCTGGCATGTCAGAACAATATGCACACCTTAAGGAATAATCAATATTCCTCAGAGGTGGATTTGAGAGCCTTTCTTGGATTGGGCTTAAGACCTTCATCTTTCTCAACCTATCAAACAAGCTAGCATGTGACTCCCCAAGAGGTGTGAATTGATTTTTGACTGCCTTCTCTTTCTCATACTCGGTCCAAGGTTAGAAATCGGGTCTGGAGGGGTTTTGGTAATTTGGTGGGGCTGATGGACGATTTTGTGGAGCTTGCACGTGCCATTACGGGTAAGAAGAGGTTTGGGCATATGGATGCGCGCTATATACTGGGTATGGGGGTGGTGGAATAGAATATAATGGGTTTTACACAGGGTAGTAATGGTGGGGAGGAATATATGGAGCTTAGGTGTAGGCTTGGGCTTAGGATTGGGGATAAGGGCGAGGTGGTCTTTTTGGATAGGAATGAGTTCCAGCTATAACGGTTGCCACGTCCTCTTTTTTCTTCTTACCTTCGAACACTCCAGAACCACCTTGAATCGCTTGGGTGGTGGTTTAAAATGCGGAAAAACTCACTATCTGGCCGGTCTTGATTCCATCCTCTATCATCTCTCCTATTTTGAGGACTTCAATAAAAGACCTTCCCATTGTCAGAAGTAAATGTTGAAAATAGGTCTCATCCTGTGCCTGAATGAAGACCTCTACCAGCTTAATCTCCTTCATTGGAGGCTTTACCTTGGCGGCCTATTCATGATATCTTATCGCGTATTCCTTAAAGCCTTTAGTATTTTTCTTCTTTATGTTGACCAAGTATTTTTCGTCAGGAATCAGGTTGACGTTATATTAAAAATGTTTCACAAACTCAGTAGCTAAGTCATCCCAGCTGTTTCATTTGTCAATATCCTGATTGACAAACTATTTTGAAGCCAGATCGAAAAGACTGTCACCAAAGAAAGCCATGATCAACTCTTCTCTTCCTCCTACAACCCTCAATTAGTTGCAATAACGTCTCAAGTATGCCATGGGATCACCGTGCCCAGCATACTTCTCAAATTTGGGCATTTTAAAACCAAGGGAAAGGTTAACGTCAGGGAACATACAAAGATCTTTATAGGAAACACTCTTATAACCTCCGATTCCCTGCAAATTTCTCATGGCCTGTTCCAAACTTTTCAGCTTCCGCGCCATGACTTCTTGTTCCTCTATTGCAACAGGCTTCTCCGTATCAAATGGAAATGCAGGTGGCTAAGTGTACCCATACGGTTCTTTCATCCTCAAAGTAGGTTCTGGGGCATAATACTGATCATCCGAAACCTTCAATACTGGCTTACTAGCAGACCGAGGGAGTACCATCGTCAGACGCACAACATAAGTGGGGGCTTCAGGTGGTGGAGGAGCCACGAACACAGGCGCTGCAGGTGGTGCCGAATGAGAAGCGGGCCTTGGTTGGGGAACTGCTAAGGGCACACTAGGGGTGCCAGGATAATATTGATGTGGAGTAAATCTTGGCGCATGCACAGGTGACTCAGAGGGAGCAGAGAATTGTGCCTGAGAGAGTGGTGGCAATAAGAGATATTTCCAATATCTTCGGGGAGTGGAGGAGGAGGCATTCCGCTAGCCCACACCCAATGAAAATGTATCAATTGTTGCCTGAGCCTTACTACCTCATCATTGTGTTTTGAACTTTCTTCCCTGGGATCCTGATCCGGGTCAATGAGCGAATTTTCAATCTCCTTGCCAGCCATGCCAAGCTTTGGTTTTGATCTAGTGAAGTATAGGTGACTAGCCAGAGTGATACAATACCAACCACTTTTATCTGAAAGAACATGCTCATCAAAGACAACACCCATTAGGATTAGGTCACACAACAAGCATGGGAATCACATTTGCAAAGATTGTATTAGATTTATGCATATTTATACCAGCCTTTGAGGGTAGCAAGGTCATTTTAACATCATCCCAATCTTTCTTGTATGCCCAATTGCTTCTTTCCTCCAACCACACCTCTTTTTTTCTTTTTGCCCTCACTTCTCTCTTCTTTTCATCAGTCTTTTTTCTTTCACCTTATTCTCTCGTCACTCTTTCTTTTTTTTTGTTTTCTTTTTTTTGCTTCTCTCGTTATTTACCTTCTTTTTTATCATTTTTATGGCTTTTGCTTTTCTTTAAAAGAGGAAAAATAATGAAGAACAAAGAATCAAAATGATTAGATCGAACCCACAAGTAGGTTACCTATGTATCATGTTGTACATGAATCAGATCTTGCGTAGTTCAGGAAGCGCATGCATAAACATCACAAAGTTGAAGATTTTTGATTGATTTTTTTTTACGAAGAACAGACAAAAGAAAATAACACCGCAACATCACTACATTTCATAAAAAAGACAACTAAAACAAACTTCGAATTTAAGACAACTTTGAAACTAATTAACAAATCTGAAACAACACTCTAGACCCACAGGACAACATACATAACTTTCCTAATAAAGACTCCAATGTTAAAACAAATGTGACACCGACTTAACAAAGACACAACAATATAAATGACAAAAACAAAGGACTCAAAAATAAAAGAAATGAAGTGCTCCTTCAAACTGTTGCACTGCGTGATGGCCCTGGGGGAGATGGACCTATCTGTGGAGTTCTCGCTCTCCCATTCAAACTTTGTAGCATATCCTGTAATGTATCTTTAATGCTTGGGAAAAATCTCCTGGCACGTATTCCTGCCTCTTGAGGGGTACACCTGAAAATACTTCTCTGATACCCTTCCATAGTTGTAAGCAAACCTAATAATTGAACCCTTAATGACTCCACTTTGGCCCCCAAACTTTCATCCTGACAATCATCAATTATGCATTCTTCCTGTATTCTTTCTCTAAGTTGTGCTAGCAATGGTCTACTGACACCTCAAGGAATATATTGTGGTCAGATTCTATATCTCAGAGTGTATCCTAGATTATCTAAACCTGCTTTGAGAGAATCTACACACATTTTCGTTGCATTAAGCCAGAATTGCTCATATCTGATTCCCCCTTTTGCTATATTCTTAAAATACTCGACATCCTTTTGAAGATCCATTATTGGTGGAATATCTTAAAGTCTACCCAATTGATGCATTACCTACTTGGGGTTAAGGTCTAGTGCATTTGAGCCCAATTAGAACAAGAAAAGGTTGCATGCGACATCCATACAAGATTAACTTTGGATTGAACCAACGATAAGTCCAAAGGATATTGTCATGAGTTCTTGCTTCAAGAAATTCGACCCAAGCATTGACTCCTATAGGCAATGAGAACTTATTAAAACGCATTCTTTATTCGATGACGTTCACTCGTTTATTTAAACAACGATCAATCACATTCGGTCTGACCAAAGAAGAAGTGTGCAAATGTTCCACCATCCATAATTATAATATCAAATTGCTTCCTTCGAAAAATCCCAGCCCCCCTCTTTCCTCGATCAAAGCCTTATATAGTTCTACCAAAATCATAGGTACGATAGTAACTCTATCCTTTTTCTTGAACAAGGCCATCACTACTGATTGTAAATGGGTGTTGATATGCCTTTCATCTAATGGGAACACTAAAGTACCTAACAACGCCAAACAGAAAACCTCAAGATGTCGTTTTTCCCAATTCTTCTTGGTAGTACAAAATTCATCCCAAAAGTGATAAAAACCATCTGGAGACCCGAATCTAGCGAACAAATAATCTAAGGAAATCCAAGATTATTTCAGGGACCCTAGGTGTTCATTAGCCTTCAAACCGCAAAGCTCGAGAAATCTCTTCCTAGAATGATTCCGAGCTAGGATTAACTTCTTACCGATATATGGCAAATGAAATAGACCAGATATTTCTGCCAGGGTTGGCATAATTTCACAACCTCCGAACCTAAACACCAAACTGTCTGAATCCCAGAAGGTCGATGCAGCCTCTATCAGATCTGGTCGGGGTGTGATATTCAAAAGCGATGTAAGATTGCCTAACAATTTTGCTATCTCATACCTTTCAGAGTAGTTAAGCATACCCCTCCATTTGATTAACTTTTTGGACACCTTGGAAACCATCAAGACTCTAGACCCTGTGGACGGCTCCACCTATAACAATACACAGAGTTATGACTCACGATTTCATAAGGGCAAGAGAATTCCCGACCCTCGAGATTCTGACACAAAGAAGTATCACGTAACACAGCCGACCTAGAACTCAAAATCACCAAATGGAAACGCTAAAAAGACTCAACCTAGATAGCTATGACCGCTAACAAATACTTGACTAAGCAGAAAATGGACCTTAACTAGGACTAGGACAACAATCAAACTTAAAAGATTACCGAACCTACTGAGGGCTGCCTATGTATCCCGTCCCGAGAGACGAGAATAAGGTATGCATAGTTCATCCAGATTGGACAAATAAAGATTAGACAAATGAGTGAACCCTAACCTAAGAGACATGACCATAAATGACGGCAAACAATGTTAAAAAATCTTTTTGGGTTTTCCAAATTGATACTTCACATAAAACTGGCACCAACAACAGTGAAAGAAAAATCTTTTTGATATTTTTGTTATATGAAATGTACAAAACTTCTATCATTTTTTTCATTTAAAAAAAACTCCTAATAAAAATCTTTTTGATTGAATTTTTTAATTTTGAATGTTTACTAAAGCAGAAAAAGGAAAATCTTATTGATGTTTTTTTTTTGACAAATGAGTGCAAAAGTAAAAAAAATCTTTTTGAATTTTGAAAAACAAAAGCCATAAAGAACTCTAAAACTATGACACTCTCTTTTTCTTTTCGATCTCACTTTTTCTTTCTTTTTCCTCTCTTTTTTCTTTCTTTTTTTTTTTTAAAATGTTTTGTCTACACACTTTACTTCTAACACATGCTTTTCCCAAATCAGTCTGTCGAATGACCATGTTACTCTCAGAGATGCAAACATTTAGCACGTAGAGATGCTTTAGAGGTGAGTCTCCTACAAAGGGCCACACGGGTCCCACTAGATCTCGATATTATACAGATAAGCATGACCTAAAGGCTGACCTACGCTGGGGTTCACTAACAAGGTTGTTCAGGGGAGCGTATGGTCGATAGTGGCTACGACAGCTCTCCACCCACTCCATACGTCTGACGGCTCCCCCTCCTAAAATAAGGGTGACTCAACTAGAGTTCGTGTACACGATGTGCACTCCAAGATTTGTTACAGAAAGAATTGACTCGGGTTATGCAAATAATGCCAGATATAAAGCTGTAACACATAAAGAAAAATTGTTAAACAAAGAGCACGTAGGCACTCAACAATGGTAAACAATAACACAAAACAACACAAACAAAATGTCTATACACCTATAGTGTCAAATTAAGCCGATACAACTCCAAGAAAAATAAGATCGAATAATTTAAAATTCCCCAGCAGAATCGCCAGAGCTGTCACACCCCTTTTTTCAACTCCCCAAAAGATTATCGATTTTAAGTTTTGAAAGGGTTTTTATTATTAAAGTGACAAAAAATTGAAAATTTGCTTCGATAAAGGATTATTTACATTTTTTATTCAGAGTCACCACTTGGCATAATCGAGTGTGCCAAGTCACCTTTGAAAATCCTTTTTTCAAGACGGTTTTGTCTCTAAAATTGATCCGCGAATAAAGATTCCGGCTAAAGAATTCTGTTGACCGAGGGAATGGTGTTAGGCACCCCTCGGTCCCGTGGTTTGATCACCACGGTCGTTTGGTGGAGCATATAGGCTAATTTGACATTACAAGTGTATAAACCACTCAAAAACAGACAAACCAATCGATCAAACAAACAAAATAAACAAATCCAAATTTATAGTGTCCAGTCCAATTATTACAATCCGAAAATAGAAAAATGCAAAAAATATAAGTCCTATTCTGAACTAATCCTAAATTATGCTCCGATGTTTTACCCGATGCCTTGGGCCTTTATCAAGGACGTCCTCCGAGTACAAAATACTTCAGTGCATTCCCCAGATAAAATAATACAAGTACTTTGGGGCATTTCACGGCCAAATGATACAAGTGATCCTAAAGCGATAAAGCCAAAAACCATTCAATCACACAGTTCAAATATCCCATCAATCCACAATCCCTAAATTTGCCTACCTGACATATGTTAGCCTATCCCACTCGACTTACCATGATACTATCAAGTTTGATGTCGATGAATCAAAACCACAATAATCACTTTATCAACTTTTAACTTTCTCCCTAAAACAACCAATTTTAATTCTCAAATGAGATATCACTTCATCACATAATCCATAATCCACAATCAAGGGACTCAACCAACGAATCAAAACAACCAATAATTCACATCATCACATATCAACCAACACGATATTCAATTCAATGCACCAGATATCATCAATAATGAAATAAAAGAGGTGGAAGAGTAGAATTGGACCTCATTTGAATCTTTCAAGTTCAATGTTATTCGAATAAAAGAAATTATGGACCCGAAAACCTTGAACCTACCGAACCTCAACCACGACCAAATTCGACTCTGTATAGAGAACTAATAGCCAGACAGCTTCAAAACCAGTGGGAATAAAACTTTAATATGGAGTCGAAATCACCCCAAAACCTAATATCGACCATGAACCAAAAAATAGGCAAACCCAAAACCCCAATAATACGACAGAAAACCAAAACCCAACGTAGCTCGAGCTCTGGTGAGCTCCGAAGATAGTATAAAATGACGGTTCAAGCGAATTTCAGTACTTTCGGGCCTGACTTGCTTGAAAATCAAAAGAAACCAGGAGATTTCAAGGGTTTCGAGACAGGGTCAGATCTGTTCAGCGTTCCAAAGCTAATTCCAATGAAAAATTCCACTGGAAACTTGAAGACCCTACTGGAAAAACTTGAAGCTCGGCCAGAATAGTGACCAAACCCACATAATCCATTCCCGAATAACCTCAACTCGACCCTATTTTCTTCTCAATTTCAGATCTCGACCTTGAATCAGTTCTCTCTCTCGAATATCTCAATCTGTTCTCTCTCTCGTATCCCTCCTCTATATCACTCTCTTTCATGTGGGTGTACGCAGCAACAGAAAAAAAAGGGAAAACAAAATTGAGTCATTCTCCTCTCAAAATGGTGCGTGTGTGTTTGATTAAAAGAATTTGTGTTGCGTGTGAATGACGTGTGTATTCTCTGTGTGTGTATATGGCCGTGTTCTTGTGAGAGTGATGAATGGTCCCTTTTTTGTCAAATTCGAAGTGTATTGTTATTGTCTTTTTTTTAGTCCAAAGAAAAAAAGAAAAAATTCAATGAAGTTGTTGCTATTGGCACGTGGGTTTGTGTAGGTTAGTGGGTGAATTAGGTAGGGTTAAGGGTATTGGTAGGTTGTTAGGATGAGGGTGTGTGGTACGGTGAGCTAAAAAATAAATAAAATTGGATTTAGGAGGGACAAAATTAGGTGTCTATAGGTGCATTTCTTTTTTTTAGTAATTAAAAATTATATTAATAAAATAATTTAAATATAAATTTTTTAATTAATATTTTTTGGGGACCTCTGTGCCACTTGGCACATTTCTATTCGTAATTTGATTAAAAAAACACCTCACGCACTTTCCGAGAATGCACTGCACGCGCAGTGTCATGTGGGCAAAAAATGCCTAATTAGAACCAAATTAGGGGGGTTTAGGAGTTTAATAGGTACAGGCCTTAGTTTAGGGGCCTAAGTGAATTTTAGGGACAAGTTTGAGGGTCTATCGATGGGTTTGGCCTAAATAAAAGGACATATTTACGTATTATATCAAAATAAGACGAAGGTAAACATAAATTATTTTTAAGAGAAAATAGAAGGTTAAAATCCTTTTTCTCTTAAAAATAAGAGAAAATACTCTATTACCACCTTGAACTATACGTGAAAAGATTGAGACACACCCGAACTTTAGAAGGGTCCTATTACCTCTTGGATTAATTAAAATCATATTTTTGATAATCTTAGTGCTGACATGGCACATACGTGGCACAACACACTGAAGGGTCCACGTAGGCACACATGTGTGCCACATAAGCACTAAGGTTGTCAAAAATACGATTTTAATTAGTCCACGGGAGTAATGGAACCCTCCTAAAGTTTGGGTGTGTCTCAACCTTTTCGCATATAGTTCAAGGTGGTAATAGAGTATTTTCCCAAATATACAAGTCCTTCACAGTATCAGACATACAATCAAACCATTAAAAAGTAGCAATAAATGCTTACGATAAAACTTAGCTAGCTTTTATCATAGAAGTATATATTTTTGGTGAGTTACTTAAGTGAAGATGTGGATTAAGTTTTACCATATATTTGGTTATAGTATTTGAAAAATAAATTTTAGAGAAAAGACATGTTTTTCCCCCTGAACTTGTCCTCCAAACTCACTTTAGCACTTAAACTTAACTTCCGTTTATTTACCCCCCTTAACATCTTTAAAGTGTATTAATTTTACCCTTCAAGTTGACGTGGAATTTAAAAAAAAAAAGAAAAAAAAGCACGTTTTTCTCTTAAAAAACTGATATGGTCCCACTTTTTTTAATTTTATATATATATAAAGAGAGAAACCCACCCCTGACCTCTCACCCCACCCAATCTTCATCTTCTTCATAAGCCCTACCCTCTCACCCCTCACCCCACCCCATTTTCTTGTATTTCTTCTTACACCCTACCCCAATTCCCTTTCTCCTACTTCTAACTCTCCATCTCCACTTCTATTATCTTCATTAATTTCTTCAAGAAAGAAAAAAATGTGTGTGAAAAGTTATGAATTTTAATGTGTTAGAAAATAGTTTTCGAAAAGGAAGTCTTTCAATACATGATTGTTGAACTAAATTACTTATGTGAATTTTCAAGAAATCTGTTGTTGGATTTATTAGATTGCCTTTTGTATCCACCATTATTGAACTTTGAAAAAGCTTGAAGACAAAAAAAAAGTGTCGAATTCATGGTTAATGTTCAAATTGATTTTTGAGATTTTCTGATGATGATGTGAAGTTGTAATTGAATTTTGAGTTTGATTGGTATGAATTTTGCTAGTTTAATTTTGTATCCGCCATTTTTGAAGCTTGAAAAAGCTTGAAGACAAAAAAAAAATGAATTCGTCGAATTCAAGATGAGATTGATGTTGAAATTGATTATTAAAGTTTTCTGATGATGTTGTAAAGTTGTACCTAAAATTTGAGTTTGATTGGTATGAATTTTACTAGTTTAATTTTGTATCCACCATTATTGAACCTTTAAAAAGCTTGAAGACAAAAAAATGAGTTTGTTGAATTCATGGTTGATTTCAAATTGATTATTGAGATTTTCTAATGATGTTGTGAAGTTGTAGTTGAAATTTGAGTTTGATTGGTATGAATTTAGCTAGTTTATGTTGAAATTTGAGACCCAAAAATGAAGAACCCATACATAGGCAATGTTGAAGATGACAGATGACGGCGGGGTGGGTGGGGGTGGGCGGGTGGGTGGGAATGTATGGGAAAAAATATTTTTTAATATATATATATGAAGTTATTTTTAAAAAATACTTTTCTTGCGTGGTTACGACGTGGCAGTGATGGGGCGCTGATTTGTCAGCGTGTGTGCACACTCTCCATTGTGAGAGTGGTATTCAGTTTCAAAGGGTGAAATTAATACACTTTAAAGATGTTAAGGGGGTTAAATAAACGAAAGCTAAGTTTAAGTGCTAAAGTGAGTTTGGAGGACAAGTTCAAGGAGGAAAACATGTCTTTTCTCTAAATTTTACTTTTAAAAGTTCCCAAAAAAATAAAATTTGGCCCAAATACTAATTTTTATCTAGTATTTGTATCAGATTTTTTACAAAAAAACTATTTAAAAAATCTATGATCAGACGGGTCTTAGATTTATGCATGTTGTGTTTTCAGTTTGAAACCAATAGGTTGGCTATTTAATTTGTGACTTAAATCACTTAATTTCTTCGGCTCTTATGGAAGGATCATTGTCGAAATCTACAAAGTAGAATCATTCGCGAACTTATTTAAATACTGGGTGAGTCATGCAGTTGGAGTCCTTCGTATTGGAATTTGTCCTGAATTTATTATTTTACTTGATTTTCACTATCATAGTTAGAATTACTTTTCTTGGTAGAAAGAATTTTCTTGCTAGAAAAGATCTCTTTCATATTTGATTCATTCTTTGTTAGAGGAGAAATTTTAGATTTTTATATATAGAAGATCCTTCTTCTAATATCATTACATCATAATATCTACAATGTAATCTTTTAAAGAATGTTGTTTAGGGAGATTATTCTCCAAATAATTTTTTATAGTTTTGAATTAGTTTATAATATGTAGGTCAAGTGTCCAAATCATATCAATAATATGTTATTTAGTATGTTTTTCTTGTTAATAGGCTTCCGCATGACACCCTTTCGATTTCAAACTCAACACTTCGGCCCTCTGTTCATCTCTTTTTTATTTTGGCGCAGGCATGCTCACTAGGACCGGCTGGTAGTAGATAATTATTAGGTGGTTGCCTAAGGCCTCCTATTTGGGGGGGGGGGGGGCATTTTTCTAACTTGATAGTGTGAAAAAAAGAATTATAAAAAACTTATTTTAAGATGGTGAATAGCTAAAAAATAGGATTTGATAAAAAATAGTAAAACTTAAAAGCAGAAGTTTCTTGTTACTGTAACTTTTAACGGATAGGTATTTATTATGAGTTAATACATAAAAATGACCCTAAACTTGACACCAAATTATAACTTTGACCTTAAACTTTGATAGTGCATAAATAAGACCTTTAACTATTCAAAACTTGAACAAATATGACCTCCGATTTTTCAGCCACATGCGTGAGTCTCACTCGCGCCTACGTGGAAAGGTAATCCAATCACATGGTGCCACGTTGTTAAAAGGGCTGACTTGGAGAGAGGTCATATTTGTGCAGTTTTGAATAGTTAAAGGTTATATTTGTGCACTGTCAAAGTTTTTCTTTTTGTGTTAAAACGACGTCGTTTTTATTATTATTATTATTATTATTTATTTATTTCTATAGTAGCAGCACCTAACTTTTTTTTTAATTTTAAAAAATTATTATTATTATTATTTTTCTATTTATTTCTATAGCAGTAACACCTAGCTTTTTTTAATTAAAAAAAAAATAGCCACTAGCAGGGATCGAACCCACACAGTAAGCTGAAGGAAGCGCCCAAGAAGAGCAAATAACACCACTGGGCTATCTAAGTGTCTTGTTTCATCTGGTTCAACATTAATATACGTATATAAATATACATTTTCTATCTTATATATATACAACGTAATTTTTTTACCGAGGAGGTTCGGGTGAATCCCATGGCAACCATGTAGGTCCGCCCCTTGTTAATTTAATAACATTTTAATTACGTTAATTTGATAACGTTAATTTAATATACTACTACTGTTATCCTTAATAACATTAATTTAATAACATTTTATTAAAATTATAATTTTTTTATTATTAGTATAGTTTCATCTTTAATTTAAAATTTAAATAAATAATATTTAGATATATTATATAACTTAAATTCGTCCTCTGCTTTATAATATATATACATACCCGCTCGATTTTTTCGTATGAGGCTAACCCACCTAATTAATAAATCTTCAATATTGCTTTTTTTCCGCAATGACAAAAGAAATTAGATGTCATTTTCATTTTTGAGCCGAAAATAATAAAAAAATAATAGTGAAGAGTCATTTAAAGGTCATATTTGTACAGTTTTGAATAGTTAAAGGTCATATTTGTGCACTGTCAAAGTTTAGGTCATATTTATGTATTATGCCCTTAGATTTTAAACTGGACGCGCCCAATTTTGCCTGTTGAACACGCGTTTTGCCACGTAGGATTGGAGGTCATATTTGTCCAGTTTTGAATAGTTAAAGGTCATATTTGTGCACTGTCAAAGTTTAGGTCATATTTATGTATTATGCCCTTAGATTTTAAGCTGGACGCGCCCAATTTTGCCTGTTGAACACGCGTTTTGCCACGTAGGATTGGAGGTCATATTTGTCCAGTTTTGAATAGTTAAAGGTCATATTTGTGCACTGTCAAAGTTTAAGGTCAAAGTTATAATTTGGTGTCAAGTTTAGGGTCATTTTCATGTATTAATTCTCTTTCTACATTTCCCATAAAAAAAATGTTTCCTTTCTCAAATTATCTTTCTTTTATTCTTTTAAATTACCCTTTTTTTAACCCACTTTTCCACATTATTTCTCTTTCTCACTTACTCTTCTCTCTTCCCAGTTTTTCTCTATTTTCTTTATTGTCTTTTTCAAGTTCAAAGACATAAAGAGCTCATACCAAAATTTAAAAATTATTGATAATACAATTACATTATTATTAATTTACTTCGAAGAGAATACAGTTCATATGTCAAATTTGAAAAAGACATTTTGAACCAGGTAAACGATAGTTGGGATCATCGATCAAGTCTTCATATTTCTTGAATCGGGTAATATCATTCTAACTTTTTATATTATTGTTGTATTTTATATTTGACATTTTTTTATTTAATTGTACGGATTGTTTTTATACTACTTGTTAGAATTTAATATGTCAACAAGTCTTATTTAGATAAAAACGTTGGCTATATTAAGATCTTATAGTACGGGTAATTGTTTTCAAAACTAAAAATGATAAAATCTTATTTAAGATCAACAATGTCTCAAGAAAGATTAAGTGGATTGGCTATATTATCAATTGGAAAAGAATTATTAGAAGAAATTGATTATAGGAAAATTATTAACAATTTTGCATCTCAAAAAGGTAGAAAAATAGATTTTAGATAAAAACGTATATAATTTTTATTGTTGTTGAGTTTAAGGCCTCTCATTTAACTTTCACCTTAGGCCATCAATGTGGTTGAGCCGCCCCTGATGCTCACGTGCTTGTTGGGAGATTAATGAATTTTGATGCAGAAAGCTTCAAGAAAAATAATTATTCTTGTCACGATAGAGGTCGCATCGCGTATTTTTCTATTCTCTCCAGTATTCGTTTTACCTTATGCTCCATCAATGCTAACTATGCCAACAGTACCTGGTTATAACAACAAATGAGGAAATAGTGGGAGTAAAGTTGAAGCAGAGTGCATTGATAGTTATAACCACTAACTTTTACCAATTATCCTTATTTGGGATTATTTATTTAGTAGATAAATTTATATTTATTTCACTTGCAACTTATTGACCTTTTAGATTATAGATCAAGAATTGTTGCTAGGAAGGTAAAAATAGCGTCTAGACTCAAAACACATAAACTTGTGTATTAAGAGGAGTAGCTTAGATGCTTAAGGTAATTTATATTGTCACGCTCAGTAAAAAATTATTTAGTTATTAAAAAAAAATTTTGAACCTTTTAGACAAAGGTTTAAAGATTACTCTTTTTTTTAATCATAATTGAAAATCTTATGCAAAAATATTATACTGCCTTGTAAAACTTTGTAAGTTAATGTAAATGTTAGATGAAATCTAATAATTTATTTATATGTTGAATAATATATGAGTAAATATTAGATCTGAATCCAACATTGTCAGAACAGAAACAATAACTTTTCAAAGCTATATTAGCACAGTTATAAAATCAAAATGATGGTCTAAAAAAGTGACATCTGTGTAAATTAGCAAATTATGATTTTGTCCAAGATATGCTATTGGGCCCCTTTTAACCTGGCCTTTTCCACTTTTGGAATTTGGGCTTATAAATGTGGATTAGAGAATCTTTTTAAATAGAGTAACTTATACAAATTTCAAATTTTTAATGAGTTATAATATTTTTATCATAATTTTATTAAATTATAATATATTTCAAACTTAGTGTTTGTGATGCATATCTTTAGCCTTGATATATATGTATTGTGATACATTTGTAACTAAGTGGTTAGTTAAATAAGGAAATAACTGATTTTCAATTATTACAGGGAGTAAATCACGCATAAATCATGACGTACCATATCCACTTTCAAATGAATCTCTGAAATACCCAAAACCAGTCAACTTTCAATTTTTTCTCCCTTTGTCCCATAATTTAAACATGTTTTGTTATTATTGGGAGTGTTCACAAACTGATCTTAAATTTTTATGTGATGGACTAGCTTTCCATATGTATCTCCGGTAAAATTACTCAATACCCATTCAAAATTCAATCTCACACAAAATAAATAGTTTGCATATGTCAAACATATGTTAAATGTATCAAACATTTATAAATGAATCAAAAATATGAATCACTACCAAAATGTATCTGTCATATATATATAAGCAATATTCTGACAATAAATGTATCACACATATGTATCACTATTTATAGTACAAAAATGTATTGAGAAATTAGCAACAATATATATGTATCAAGCGCATTAATCAAAAATATATGTATGAACGTCGAATTCGATATCTAATTCTACGGACCATTGCAGTGGGCATCGTCATTGTCATGATTCCGCCGAAAACTATGAGATTTTTAAACTTCTACAACATGAAGATTCTTCAAAAGAATATGAATGTTTGTCAATATGAAGCACACAGTAAAGCTTTCAAAATTTTAAGAAAAAAAAGATTAATACATATAGGAAAAAATTGGACCAAATTGTAAATTGCAAATGATAAAATCTGATGGAATTTATTTTAATTTTTTTTTTTAGATATTTAAGAGATTTATTCCATTATTTATTCTCCTAAAATGAATATAAATATGTTACTTCCTTATTTAATATGTATCAAGAGAAAAAGGAGAAATATGAAATTGTTATGAACATGTTACTATATATAGTGAATGTCTACTTTACCATATATAGTGAATGTCTATTTATGAAAAAAGTTAAAAATAACAAGATTAGTTTTTTTCTTATAAATAAAGGGGTTTTCTTTCATTGTAATTGACCCTCAAGAACCTCTCAAGAAAATAATAATCAGTCTTTCTTCTTTCTCTATTCTTCTTCTTCTCTACTTTATATTTCATATCACGTTATCAGCACGAGACTCTGTCAAACAAGGTGAGATTATAAATCTAAAAGTAATTTCAAGGTTAGTAATTTCTTATGCTATTTGTCTTTTGCTACTAATGATATAATTATTGTTGGATTTGAGGAAAAATAATTAGTTTGGAACCACTTATGCTTTTAATTTGTTCATGAAGAACAATATTGTTAAAAGATATGATCATGAATTTAAGTCTCATCTCATTAAGAGGGTAAGACATTGGGTTAAAAGTTTCAATGCACCATGATGATAAGATGTTGGGTTCAAATCCCGTCGAGTTATACCCTAAGACGCCTTTATATGGATAAGACATTGAGTTTGAATATCAATACACCATATTAATGATATTATAATGGTTAAGTCAAAATAATGGATGTTTGATGAAAAGTCATGAAACATATCCCATTGATATGCTCTATTCCATGAAGTGAGTATGGTAGCAATATATGATATATCTGAAAGTTGATAACTTGCTCCATTCTTGAAAGAAATGTGGTAGCAGCGCATAATATGTCTGAAAAAAGATAAGTGATTGAATGCACGAATATAAGCGTGGGGGAACAATATGATAATAATCATCTAGTGATAATATTTTCACACGCTTATTATGATTATAAGATATGTTAGAGAAAAAATCTCTACGTTATATGCATACCTTGATTGCTCTTGAATTAGCAATATTTTGAAAGAGGTTATAAGCTATCATAATTTGATATGCTTAAGACATAATTATATTCCATTCCTGGAAATAAAAATTCTGATTGTTATAAGCACATATTCATTCCTTGGGGTGACTGTGATAATATTTAGAAAAATTTATCAATACAAATGTGCACTTAATTGTGATGGTACCACAACTCACCTCCGAAAAAAGTAGAATAATTGAGAAGAAATATTCTGTAATTTGCTCAGAAGTAGTAAATATGATATTTATTCTTGTAAAGTAAATCTGAAATTTACTAAAGCAAAAAGCACATGTCATGGTAAACTTGGAGTTTACTCGTGTAAAAATTCATACGTTGACATGAATGATTGTGACATTTCGAAGATGTGTATATTGAGTATTAGACATATATTAAAGAATTATAAGATTCTTCAAACATTATTCATGTTGTTTGTTCTCATGATAAGTTGGTTGGATCAATCAATGTTGGTATTGAATTCCTTAAACCTGAAAAGTATAAAAGGTGAATATGGGCCCGCTTACTCGTCCTGTGATCTATTGAGATGCATCGATATTATACGATCACATGTGAGTTTATTGTCAACCTGCAGTTTGACATTCATAAAGTTGCTTGCTTAAAATAAATTGAGTTAAGAGCATAATTTTCAAATTCTGTAATCAAGGCAATTCATCTTGATAATGCTAGTTAAGTTTATGTTAAATGCCTTTGATAAATAGCTGAACCATTGCTAATGAGAACAAAGCTTCATGTGTTGGTTTAAAATATTATATATTATATACAAAAGTACTTGTATGCATCAAATCAATAAATTATAATTAATTCCCCCTCAAAGTTGGTTCTGAGTCAAGAACCACACGTAGTCCATCTAACAGTTTTGATGTGTGGTATATGATTAATGAATATACCATAATGCTCAAAAATGAATTATCTAAAGTAAGTTGAGATTTATGTTAGTTTTTCTAACATAAGGGGAAGATTATAAGCAGCTATGAAATATGTTAGGAATTATCTTCAGATCCTCATTCAAAAAATAATTCAAGTCAAATGGAGAAAGCAACTTATATTTAAGCTGCAAGTGCTCCTATTTTGTGTTTCTAAAGGACACATTCTATGCATGCGTAAAGCATGATAGACCAATCAGTTTCAAATGAAATAATCCTTGAAAAAATAAGGATCAAATAATCATAATAAGAAGTCATGTGCTCTTGAAGAGCCTACGACATAACACTTCATGAAACCTTATAAAACGTTCAGATATCTGAAAATAATGAAGTGATGAGATCTCAAAATGTTATTTCACATTGTGAACCGATACGAAATAATACATCATCAATGAATGATATCTTTGATACAATATTGGCGCAATATTGTGAAAGATTACGAGGATCTAAATTCTAAGTTTATTTAAGCATGCTGATGCTGAAACATTTATCAAGTGACGTGAAAAGATGCATCTTAGTAAGCATAAAACTTATTTGATTTGTAGTCCAGTCACTTGAAGATGTCATACTTGAAATTTTGAATATTGTCACTTGATAAAATTTATATGAAAACTCTTTAAGGATTTAAATTGTTTGAAGCATATAAAATCTAAGAATGTTGAAACTGTCAGATATCACCTTCTTCATGATAGATTTGTTAAGGACTATTTTATTTGAAAATATCAAGGGGAAAAAAATATGATTGGTGAGATTTCTTCTGGTAATAATTTGAAAAATAGTGCTCAACTTTAATTGGGATATGATAATCCATATCGACAAATAATTTTAGATGTTGCTGGTCCCAACTTTAATCATGGTTCGAGTTGGCAACCTTACAACAATATTGAATCCGAGTTATCTCATCCGTATGAACCCTCAATTGAGGAGGAACATGATACTTCGATGGAGAAGGAGCCTAATTTAGAGTCAAAATTTTTTTATGATTTATTGCAAGTTGTTGATGTCAAATTGTATCCCAGTTCTTCCCTCTCTCAACTTACAGTAATCTTTCGATTGTTAAATATTAAAATGGAGAATACTATGTCATAGAGGGGTTTTAACCAAATAACGCAATTATTTAAAGAGGCTTTACTTGAAGATAACCTATTGTTTGATAATTATTATCAGACTAAGATGCTAGTGCGTAGCTTGGGTTTACCCATTGAAAAGATTGACTGTTGTGAATTGGGATGTATGATGTATTGGGATGATGATGAACATCTTACCTCTTGTAAATTTTACGGTGAAGAGAGGATAAGCGTCGTGTTGGATCTCGTAAGAGAAAATTAATTCCTTACAAGTTCCTTACAAGAGAATGTATTATTTTTCTTTGATTACTAGATTGAAGAGATTATATGCATCTCATACTACAGTTGCTGACATAAGATGGCATCATGAACATATAAAAGATGATGGGGTAATGCGTCATCCATCAGACTCATGAAGCTTGGAAGAACTTCAAAGAAACTCATTATTTTTTGTCGTTGAGCCAAGAAATTTAAGGTTGGGGTTATGTACTGATGGTTTTCAGACAATTAGTCAGTCTAGGAGGAAATATTCTTTGTGGCCAGTAATTGCCACTCCATACGATTTACCTCTAGGAATATACATGAAAGAGGCTTATATATTCTTAACTGTTATTGTTTCAGGGTCAAATAATCCCAAACATAAAATTGATATTTATATGCAGCCTCTAATAAAGGAATTGACCTTATTATGGGAGACGGGTGTAGAATCATTTGATATCTCCAAAAAATAAAACTTACAATTGAGGACAGCTTTGATGTGGACAATCAGTGACTTTTCAGCATATTCTATGTTATCAGGATGGAGTACTATAGGTAAGTTTGCTTGTCCTTATTGTATGGATGAAACACAATTCTTTAAATTACAACATGATTGAAAAACATCGTGATTTGACTATCACAGAATGTTCCTTGACCAACATTATTCATTTAGGAGAGTTCGTAAAAATTTTCTTAAAGATCGGACTGTTAAAAGATCACCACCACCCTACTAAACCAGAGAATAAATATTGAATTAAACTTGTGATTTGGGGATAAGAAAAGTAACAAAGTTAGATCCAGAAGAAGTTAATCAGATAATATGTACTCCCTCTGTTCCATTTTATGTGTCGTCATTTGACCAGGCACGGAGTTTAAAAAAAAGAAAAGACTTGGTAAAGTTTATCAAATTATTCTTTATCAAAAAATGTGCCAATATCTTTTTTTAAATTAAGTGGGACCAATAAGGGTAAAAGGGTAATTGTATCTTTAAAAAGTTGCCTAATAAGGAAAGACGACACTTATTTTGGGACGAACTAAAAAGAAAATGATGACACATAATTTGAGATGGAGGGAGTAGTTCTTATTGATGAAAAAAGCAAAGCATCTTTTGAAATTTGCCTTATTGGAGTTCTAACATGACTCGACATAACCTCGATGTCATGCATATTGAGAATTTTTTTTTTGATAATGTATTTAATACAGTCCTCAATATTAATAAGAAAATCAAAGACAATCCATAACCTCGTCTAGATATGGTCAATTACTGTGATCATCCTCAGTTGGCAAAGAATGTCACACCCCTTTTTTTTCACTCTCAAAAAGATTGATTTTAGTTTCGAAAGGGTTTTATTGTTAAGTGACAAAAAATAAAAATTCTGCTCCGAAAAGAATTTTTTTTATAATTGAATTCAGATTCGCCACTTGGCATAATCCGGTGTACAAAGTCACCTTTGGAAAATTCTTTTCGAAATGATTTGACTCTTTAAAACTGGTTTGCCAACAAAGATTCTGGCTAAGGAATTCTATTGACCGAGGGAAAGGTGTTAGTCACCCCTCGATCCCGTGGTTTGACCACGGTCACTTGGCGGAGCGTATAGGCTAATTTGACATTATGAATAAATAAACCACACAAAATATGCAAAACAATCAATCAAGCAAACAAGGTAAAACAGTCCAAAATTTAGAGTTCAATCCGAATTATACAGTCCAAAAATAGAAAAATACGAAAATATAAATCCTATTCTAAACTAAACCTAGACTAAGCTCCAATGCCCTACCCGATGCCTCGGGCCTTCATCACAAACCTCCTTTGCGTACATGATACATCGGGGCATTCCCCGATGAATAGATACAAGTACCTCGGGGCATTCCCCGGCTAAATGAGTCCAATTGAATTAAATGCGATAAAACAAAACCATTCCAACACATTAAAACATGCCATCAATCCACCATGCCTAAATTTGTCGACCCAAGCCTATTATTTGCCTATCCATTCTCGACTTAAGACATAAATCTATCACGTGTCATATCAATAATAAATCAAAATTAATCCAAATCTATCCCTTTTGTCAGTTTTCAATTTCTACCGTCAACTTCCTTTTTATCAATCGCACTATCAAAATTACTTAAATTCGTCCCGTACATATCATAAAAATTGCATCGTCAAGCGCATAATCACGAAATCAACAACAAAACAATCCGACAGAACATGATCACACCCACATAATCACAAGAAACTCAACAAATCAAGATAGAAAATGGTTTAAAGAAATGGACCTCGAAGAAACTTTCTTGTATGATAATAGAGAAATCCGAGAACCAAAACCCTCAATGGAGATTCCCAACGATGAACAAAGCTCCAAATCACAGATATTCAATCCACCCGATCCCAAAACCCTCAAAGCACGATATTGGAAACAAACCCAGAAACTAGATGAACCCAAAACGCCCTAAAAAATCCAATGAAAAACTGAACATCGATGGAAACTGAGCTCTTGTGAACTGATAGCGATATAAACGACTAAAACAGTCTAATCCAACTAGATCTCATCCAGAAATCGAGAAAAGACAAAGATATTCTAGCGTATTTGGGACTGAATTGGTTGATTTGACAAGGAAAACCAATTCCGGTGTAAGTGTCGTCGGAAAAAGCACGAAAAAGACTCGGGTTTTCTCCATTTTTGCTATTTTGTCATCAGATTTCTGTAAAACGCCAACCCTCCATCGTCTTCTCTTTACTGCGTGTGCGCGTGCGTATATTTCTCGGTGAGATAGTGTGTGCGTGCGAGATTTGTGAAGATTTTGAGAGAGGTGAGTGTGTGCGTACCAGATTTATGAAAATTTTAAGAGAGGTGAGTGTGTGTTCTTGGTGCCTGCATGGTATATGTGCAATGGTGTGTATTAAAAATATGAAAGATTGTCTATTGGCAGTATGTATTATGTGAAGATGGTAATTCCAGAGGTTCGTGTATCTGTTCCTAAAAATAAAAGATTATGGTGTGAATATATATGTAAAAAATTTTTGCGATGAATGGAAAAGAAAAGAAAGATGTCCTCGATTTTTTCTGTTGCACCCCCTCCTATTTTTGTTGTGATGTAGTGTTGTTCTTTTCTTTGTGGAAAAGAAATGTGGGGGAGGGGTGGTTACGTGGGGTAGGGGTAGGTGAGTTGGTTAGGATAAAGTTTGTTAGGGTAAGGGTTGTTATTTTGTTAGGGAGTTTTGTTATTTTATGTTTTTGTATTTTGTGGAGGGATAATTACACGGGGTACGGCACGTGGTAAGACGGGGATAAAAATGTGTAACTTGGGTCTTCGAGAGGGACAAAATTAGGTGTCTACATCATGCCCCCTTTGAATGTAAACACGGAGTGTTTTCAGACAAAGAAGTAGACAATGAGACCAAATTTTGACCCGACCATTATTCAAGGAAAGAAACAGAAGAAAGAAGAGCAACTGGGTGAAGTTTTTGACTTAGGACATCCTACCTACCCAAGTTATGAAGGAATCATTTGACACATATCTCAAAGGGTTGGAAGGAGAGGAACTATGCCGTGTTGGAGAGTCAAGTGAGGTTCCATCGAGGTTTCGGTCCGCGGCTCTATCATTACATCAAAAATAAAAATTACATGTTAAAACATAAATGAAATTACAAAATCCTATCTATGCAACTTCCTTTGGACTCTTGACTTGAGTTTCATCACCCTATTCTTCAGGCGGGCTCCTGAATTGCAATTCCTTCAAATTGTTGCTTGCCTTTCAATTTCTTCACCCTGTTCTCCAGGTGGGTTCCTGACTTGCTATTTCATCAACTTGCTGCTATGATTTCAACTTCTCCATCCTGTTCTACAGGCGGGCTCCTGACTTGTTATTTTTCAATCTATTTAACTTTTAATTTCTTCACCTTGTTGCTTGGTTTTCCATTTATTTGCCCTGTGCTTCGGGCAGGCTCCTAAAATCACATCAAAACTGGAAAGAAAATTATCCCAAACAAAAATTGTTATAAAGAGAAATTTCGTTTTCCAGAAAAGTAAAGTTTCAAAAATAAGAATTAAATTTTTCCCCAGTTTATCATCGGAAGACTTTTGGAAAAGTCACATCATACCTACTTGCATGTTGCGATGATGAATCAAGACTCTGACCAAGAAATGCATCTCTTGAGAGTAAAATTGAATAACCAAGGCTAGGAAGTGTGTCTCCTAAGAATTAAAGTGAGGGATTCTAATTAGAAAGTGCGTCTTCTAGAGATACAAGTTTAAGTTAAAAAGTGTGTCACCTAACAAATGAAAACTAGCAAGGAAGTGCATCTCCTAAGGATTAAGTGCAATAACTCGACTGGAAAGTACATCTACAGAGAATCAAAACTTAAATTAGGAAGTGCGTTACCCAAAAATCAAAGTTCGAATTACCCAATCAAGGAAGTCCATCTCCTTACCAATGTTGCTTAAATGATCAAAACAAGGAAGTGCATCTCCTTACCAATACCGCTTGAATTACCAAAATAAGAAAGTGCGTCTCCTTACCAATGCTGCTTGAATTACTCAAACAAGGAAGTGCGTCTCCTCACAAGTGTTTCTTGAATTAACCAAATAAGGAAGTGCATCTCCTTACAAATATTTCATGAATTAACCAAACAAGGAAGTGCTTCTCCTTTGGAAGTGCATCTCTTTATGATAGCGCTTGAATTACCAAAATAAGGAAGTGTGTCTCCTTAAAAATATCACTTGAATTTTTCAAACAAGGAAGTGTGTCTCCTTACAAATGTTGCTTGAATTGCCCAAACAAGGAAGTGCGTCTCCTTACAAATGTTGCTTGAATTACCAAACAAAGAAGTGCGTCTCCTTTGGAAGTGCGTCTCCTTATGATAGCGCTTGATTTACCAAACAAGGAAGTGTGTCTCCTTATGATAGCGCTTGAATTAAGAAAGTGCATCTCCTTAAAAATGTTGCTCAAATTTCCCAAAACAGGAAGTGCATCTCCTTACAAATGTTGCTTGAATTGTCCAAACAAGGGAGTGCGTCTCCTTACAAATTTTGCTTGAATTACCCAAACAAGGAAGCGCGTCTCCTTATAAATACCGCTTGAATTTCCCAAAAAAGGAAGTGCGTCTCCTTACAAATGTTGCTTAAATTACCAAACAAAGAAGTGCGTATCCTTTGGAAGTGCGTTTCATTTGGAAGTGTGTCTCCTTATGATAGCGCTTGAATTACCAAACAAGGAAGTGTGTCTCCTTTGGAAGTGTGTCTCCTTATGATAGCGCTTGAATTACCCAACAAGGAAGTGCATCTCCTTACAAATGTCACTTGAATTACCCAACAAGGAAGTGCATCTCCTTACAAATGTTGCTTGAATTAACTAACAAAGAAGTGTGTCTCCTGTATTTGCGGAAGTGAGGCATTTCAAATTTTGATGTTTAGGCTTTGAAATCCTAGATTCGAAGGTGACATATGTTCCTATTTCATACAAAGAAAACTTGTTAGTTTAAAAACATGGTGGCTGGTTTGTGGCTTTGGCTTTCGTGGAAATCGCTCTTGCCCCAGTCACATTTAATCTTTCTTTCAACCATCATCATGTGTCACTGTCTTGCTGCATCATTGACCCGAACTCAGATTATTAAGCGTGACTCTGAAACAAATACTATATCTATGCTTTGTCATGTTTCTCAGATAAACCCTTTGAACCTTGGTATTTCCATGAGTTCCCAGACTTGTCGGCTGACAAAACTTTCTACATGCCTAGTTTTGGCTCGCAATCATGTCTTTTGCATGTGCTGGCCCTTTTGTCTTGCTTTGTGCAATTGAAGAAGCTGGTAGCCAGTTTTGAAATTTTTTCTCACTTATTTTGACATGGACTTTACTCAAAGATAACAGAAAAATGACAATGACTTTTATTTGAACAATTGACTCAAGAAAACAAAATAAAAATAAAGAGAAGAAAGAAAAGACAATGAGTGTCCCCATTTGAAACAAAGAAATGAAAAAATTATCTAAAAATGACAGTCAACTCTAATGATTATGTCATGCATTTTGGATTAAGCTACCTGATCTTTCCATCCAAACTTTCTACCAATTGTTGTTGAGTTAATGGCCTTGAAACTAAGTTGCTCTCTTAGTCCAATTGCATTCAAACCTTATTCGGCTAGTGACGCCTTAAAGGATCTTTTCCTCTGCTCACCATTGCCTTATGGTATCTGTGATGGCTTTTCACCATTGAGACTCTTTTATTTTCATCTCTCTCAACTCACAGTCGTCTTATGGTGCCCGTGAGAGTTTTCACCAATAAGACTCTCTCATTTTTATCTCTCTCAACTTACCATCGCCTTATGGTGCCCGTGAGGGTTTTCACCAATAAGATTCTCTCATTTTTATTTCTCTCTTGATTCCTTGTGCTGAGGAAGACAAGTAGTTCCCAAATACATCATCATATCCCTTGCATGCTTTGCCTTAACATCCTCAAAAATTGATCTGAAGGTCTTTCTTTGGTCGTAACTTGGATTTTGGATAGGGTTGGAAAGAAAGGACGACATAAGGCCCAAACGACACTTAAAGTGGGTTAGGACTTACAACTTTTGGAATCGACTCAAACAATGTGGATTAACTCATGCCCTAGTTTCTTTTGACTGGGTGACGCTAAATTGTTTATTTGGTTGGACCGAGCCCTTAGTAGGACAGCCTACGTATCTCACCTCCGAGAGAGGAGAATCAGGTCATGCGTAGTTCTGGCAGCTTGTTCTTTCTTTTGATCAGATTTTTTTTTGCTGATTCTTTTTCTCTTTAAGACCTTTTTTGACCCTATTTTTCTTGACACTCTTCTCTTTTCTTTCTTTTTGGACATATTTTTTCTCTTTTTTTTTGAACTTTTTCTGTCTCTATTGTTTTGCTCGACACTTTTCTTTTGAGCTTTGCTGACTATATTGATTCCAAAAGAGGGGTATGAAATAATATATGACTGAATCTCAAATGGGGTAAACAAAGGATGACACGATGTTTGGATAGCAGAATGAAATGTCTTCATTATATCAATCCTTGAAAATGCAAGTACATATCATGCAATATGAAAGTGGGAGATAAAGATCATGTGTGACACTTTAACAATACTAACTTAAACTGAACGTGTGTCACTTCTTCTTCTATACTTTTCCGGCATACAACTCTACCTTTGTTATGCATCCCTCACATCGAGTGATTTGACCTAATTGGGACCTGCCTTTCGATCGATAACCAAGTTGTTCTTGTGATTCTCAAAATAATTGCCTTAACCTATTACTAAATATCTCAGCACTCTATCTATTTTCTCATATGCTCTCTTTTTCTAACTTTAACCCTCTGATTCAAAGTTCATGCTTAAACTGGATTTTAAGATCTGGCTAAAAAATTCACTAGCCTGACATATCACCAGGGTCAACATAAAATGTACTATGTAAAGAAAATAAACAAACAACACATATTTAAAACACAAAGAAAAATGGGACACTTCATTTAGTTGAAACAAAAGATAGAAGGGTTTGAACATAAACAACAAAAGGACAAAACAAAATAGATCCCGAACTAAAACCCTGAAATAATTCGGATAGCAGAAAATAAAACAAAACAAACTACCAGACCCTTCCTAGTAAGGAGAGGGGTGACTTCTCAATTGCTCCGCTTGACATCTTAGCCACTGGTTTGCATATCAACATGACTAGAGCTTTCCTCACTGTCAATGTTCTGTACAATGATTGATTTATCTTGAATCATCTTTTTAATTTCTCTTTTCAAAGTACGACAATCTTCAATATTGTGACCCTGAACATCAGAATGGTATGTGCATCGTACACTAGGATCAAAACTTCTTAAATGTGAGTTAGGAGTATACCCAAGGAGAGGAGTGATCATGTTCTGCTGTACCAATCTCTGGAATAAACTTGCATACGACTCTCCAATTGGTGTGAAGTTATCCCTCGACTTCTGTCTCATTTCATTATTTGGCATAAATTGAAAACTAGACCTAGAAGGGCTTCGGTATGTATGTGGAGCTGGAGGATAACTCGATAGAGTTGGCGCGCGCCAGTGTGGGTAAGATGGGGGTTGAACATATGGTTGCGCATTATACAATTGATATGGAGATGGGGGAATGAAATATAATGGATTTTGGGAAAGATTCTATGGAACTTGGCCATAAACTTGGGTTTGAGCCGTGGGTAACGATGATATGGTCCTCTTACCCTTGTCTATTGTCCAACTATAATGGCAGATGCATCTTCCTCATTCTTCTTTCCTCTAACACTTCTCGAACCTTTTTGAATTGTTTGAGTAGTCTCTTTCAATGTTGCAAAACTCACAATGCGACCGACCTTAATTCCATCCTCTATCATCTCCCCCATTTTAAGGACCTTAATGAACGGCTTGCCTAATGCAGGTAACAAGTGTTGATAATATGTTTCATCCCGCGCTTGAATAAACACCTCTACTATTTTGCTTTCTTTCATTGGCGGTTTTACTCTAGCAGCTTGTTCGCGCTATCTGATCGCATACTCCCTGAAACTCTCAGTATTCTTCTTTGTTATACTAGGTAGGGATTTTTCATCAGGGATCAACTCCTCATTGTATTGAAATTGTTTCACAAATTCGTTAGCTAGGTCATCCCAACTAATCCGTTTGTCAATGTCTTGGTCAACAAACCATTCCTAAGCTAGACCTGAAAGACTCTCACTGAAATATGCCATGAGTAATTCTTCCTTCCCTCCAGCACCCCTTAGCTGGTTGCAATAGCATCTCAAATGTGCTACAGGATCGCCATGTCCATCATACTTCTCAAACTTCAATATTTTAAAACCAAGAGGAAGATGTACACCAGGAAACATGCACAGATCTTTATATGAGACACTTTTATACCCCCCAAGTCCTTGCAAGTTTTTCATAGTCAGTTCCAAACTTCTCAATTTTCTGGCTATTTCCTCTTGTTCTTCTGTCATAACAGGCTTCTCAGTGTTAGGAGGAAATTTAGGCGGTTGAGGGCAGTCGTAAGGTCCAGTCGACTTAAATATAGGCTCGAATACATAATGTTGATCACTAAAAATATTCAATGTAGGCTCTCTTGTAAAGTAGAGAGGCACAACTTGTGGATGAACATCAAAAGTAGGAGGTGGGGGTGGCGCCGCAAAAATATGAACAACAGCTGGAGCCGAGTATGTGGTAGTCTTGGATTGGGGAGTGAGGAAATAAACATTGGAAGTGGTTGAATATTGTTGCCCCGGAGTTGATCCTGATGCATGTTGTGGCATATCAACAAAAATGGGAAATTGTGCATGTGACACGGGAGGCAAGCTAGAAAGATATTTCAGATTATCAGTGGGAACTGGAGGAGGAGGCAACCCATTAGCCCAATCTCGATGCATTTCTATTATTTGCCGCCTTAATTTCTGAATCTCTTCATTATCTCCTAAATTCTCATTCCCCGAACTTCCTATCTGATTAGTGACAACTAACTCGGTATCCTTGTTGGCCATAAATTCCTCTGTGACTTGGAGCAATATGGAGGACCAGCCAAAATGCCACAAACTAACCACCTTAAACTAACTGGACAAGAGATAGCAAATGGTTAGAGTTAAACATTTTTTCGAAACCTCTTTTTTTCTTGAAAAGATCACCGAACCCAAGAAGGGCGCCTACGTATCTCACTCTCGAAAGAGGAGAATCAGGTGTGCTTAGTTCATGAAGTCTTGCCAAAATGGCCGATTAAACTCTTTTTCTTTCTTTTTTCTTTTTCTTGAAACTTTAAAAAGAAAAGAAAAATAAAAAATTGTCAAAAGAATTGACGAAAATCTTTTTGCATTTTTTACTTTTAAAATACTTATACAAAAGGAAACCTATGATTACCAAAGAAAAATCTTTTGAGGTTTTCAATTTTGAATTTCATATGAAAATGAAACTTGAAACTAATAAAGGAAAATCTTTTTGTAGTTTTCTCTTGAAGATGTATATGAAACACCTACGCTAAATAAAGAGTGAAAAAAATCTTTTTTTGAATTTTTTGGAATAAGATCAACCAAAAATAAAACCTACGACTATTAAGGATTTTTTTTTTGTATTTTTATTTTCAAGACATGTATGAAACACCTACTCTAGATGAAAAGTGAAGAAATTTTTTTTTGGATTTTTTAAATAAGATCCCCGAACCTATAATAGGCTGCCTACGTATCTCACTCCTGAGAGAGGAGAATCAGGGGTGCGTAGTTCATCCAGATTGGACAATTAATGATAAAATAATGGATTGCACTCTGACTTGAGACACGACCAAAGACATGCAATGAACAACATAACAATTTTTTTTTTTTGAGTTTTCAATTTGACACTTCACATAAAAAATAACACCAACAACTATGAAAGAAAATCTTTTTGGTATTGTCGTTATGTAAAATGTACAAAACTTCTACCACCTTTTTTTTTTGAATTTTTCTTTTATAAAACAAAATCCTAAAAAAAATCTTTTTGGAGTTTACGAATTGTGAATGCTTGCTAAATGAAACAAAAGGAAAATCTTTTTGATGTTTTATTTTTTATTATTATTATTATTTTATTTTTTTGAAAAATGAGTGCAAAAAGTAAAAAAAAATCTTGCTTTTTTTTTAATTTTTAAATCGTGGAAAACAAAAGTCATAAAGACCTAAAAACTACGAAACTCTTTTTTGATTCACCTTTTCTCTTTTTTTTTAAAACACTTTCTTGTCTACACACTTTACTTCTAACACATGTTTTCCCCAAATTGATTCGTCAAATGACCATGTTACCCTCAAAGATGCAACATTTAGCACGTAGGGATGCTTTAAAGGTGATTCTCCTACAAAGGACCGTGTGGGCCCCGCTAGATCTCAATATAATGCACATAAGAATGACCTAAAGGCTGACCTACGTTGTGGTTTACTAACAAGGCCTTTCGGGGGAGCATATGGTCGATAGTGGCAGCTTTGCTTTCCACCTACTCCATACATCCAACGGCTCCCCCCCTAAAATAAAGGTGACTCAACTAGATTTCGTGCGCACGACGTGCGCTCCAAGACTTATTGCGGAAAGAATGACTCGGGTATGCATATGATGTCAGATATAAAAGCGGTAACACATAGGATAAATACTGTAAACAAAGAGCACGAAAATACACAAAAGTGAAAACACAAACAAAATCACAAACAATGCTTATACACTCGTAATGCCAAACAAAGCCGATACGACTCCAAAAAAGCTCGAATTCTGAAATTATCCCCAGCAAAGTCGCCAGAGCTGTCACACCCCTTTTTTTCACTCTTAAAAAGATTGATTTTAGTTTCAAAAGGATTTTATTGTTAAGTGACAAAAAATGAAAATTCTATTTCGAAAAAGATTTTTTTTATAATTAAATTCAGAGTCGCCACTTGGCATAATCCAGTGTGCCAAGTCACCTTTGGAAAATTCTTTTCAAAATGGTTTGACTCTTTAAAACTGGTTTGCCAACAGAGATTCCGTCTAAGGAATTCTGTTGACCGAGGGGAAGATGTTAGGCACCCCTCGATCCCGTGGTTTGACCACGGTCGCTTTGCGGAGCGTAGAGGCTAATTTGACATTATGAATATATAAACCACACAAAATATGCAAAACAATCAAGCAAGCAAACAAGGTAAAACAATCCAAAATTTTGAGTTTAATTCAAATTATACAGTCCAAAAATAGAAAAATACGAAAATATAAATCCTATTCTAAACTAAACATAGACTAAGCTCCAATGCCCTACCCAATGCCTCGGGCCTTCATCACGAACCTCCTTTGCGTACATGATACATCGGGGCATTCCCCGGTGAATAGATACAAGTACCTCGGGGCATTCCCCGGCCAAATAAGTCCAATTGAATTAAATGTGATAAAACAAAACAATTCCAACACATATTTCAAACATGCCATCAATCCACCATGCCTCAATTTGCCGACCCAAGCCTATCATTTGCCTATCCATTCTCGACTTAAGACATAAATCTTTCACGTGTCATATCAATAAAAAATCAAAATTAATCCAAGTCTATCCCTTTTGTCAATTTTCAATTTCTACCATCAACTTCCTTTTTATCAATCGCACTATCAAAATTACTCAAATTCGTCCCGTACATATCATAAAAATTGCATCGTCAAGCGCATAATCACGAAATCAACAACAAAACGATCCGACAGAACATGATCACACCCACATAATCATAAGCAACTCAACAAATCAAGATAGAAAATGGGTTAAAGAAGTGGACCTCAAAGAAATGTTCTTGTATGATAATAGAGAAATCCGAGAACCAAAACCCTCAACGGAGATCCCCAACGACGAACAAAGCTCCAAATCACAGATATTCAATCCACCAGATCTCGAAACCCTCAAAGCACGATATTGGAAACAAAACCAGAAACTAGACGAACTCGAAACACCCTAAAAAATCCAATGAAAAATTGAACATCGACGGAAACTGAGCTTTTGTGAGCTGATAGCGACAGAAACGACTAAAACAGTCTGAATCCGGCTAGATCTTGTCAAGAAATTGAGGAAAGACAAAGAGATTCTAGCGTATTTGGGACTGAATTGGTTGATTTGACAAGGAAAATCAATTCCGGCGTAAGTGTCATCGGGAAAAGGACGAAAAGGACTCGAGTTTTCTCCATTTTCACTATTTTGTCATCAGATTTCTATAAAACGCCAACCCTCCATCGTCTTCTCTTTACTACGTGTGCGTGTGCGTATATTTCTCGGTGAGAGAGTGTGTGCATAAGAGATTTATGAAGATTTCGAGAGAGATGAGTGTGTGCGTGCCAGATTTGTGAAAATTTTAAGAGAGGTGAGTGTGTGTTCTTGGTGCCTGTATGGTATATGTGCGATGGTGTGTATGAAAAATATAGAAGATTGTCTATTGGCGGTGTGTATTATGTGAAGATGATAATTTCAGAGGTTCGTGTATCTGTTCCCAAAAATAAAAGATGATGTTGTGAATATATATGTAAAGTTTTTTTGCGATGAATGGAAAAGAAAAGAAAGATGTCCTCGGTTTTTTCTGTCGCATCCCCTCCTATTTTTGTTGTGATGTAGTGTTGTTCTTTTCTTTGTGGAAAAGAAATGTGGGGGAGGGATGATTATGTGGGGTAGGGATAGGTGAGTTGGTTAGGATAAAGTTTGTTAGGGCAAGGGTTGTTATTTTGTTAGGGAGTTTTGTTATTTTTTTTTTTTGTATTTTGTGGAGGGATAATTACACGGGGTAGGGCACGTGGTAAGACGGGGATAAAAATATGTAACTTGGGTCTTCGGGAGGGACAAAATTAGGTGTATACAAAGAATGCTTCTGAAAAATATTCCAAAGTTGTAAATACAATAGACAAGAGAAAAAGCACTATCCTATTCAATTGGGTGAAAGGCTTAAAATTTTCAGATGTGTATGTTTCAAATTTGGGTAGATGTTTAGACACAACTACAAAAAGGTTATTTGGGATGAAAAGTTATGATTTTCATGTGTTCATACAACGATTGATGCCTATTGCTTTTCGTGAACTACTTTCAAATAATGTATGACAGACACTTACAAAATTGAGCTTATTCTTTAAAGTTCTTACATCGACTACTCTATGAGTAGATGACATGGAGAGATTACAGGGAGATATTTCACAAATTTTGTGCAAGTTAGATTGTATATCTCCTCCTAGTTTCTTTGACTCAATGAAACATCTGCCTATGCACCTTTCATATGAAGCAAAAATTATTGGACCTGTACAACATCAATGAATGTATTATTTTAAAAGGTAAATGCAAAACTTTATGTTGAACTTGTGACAAGTATGTTATATGTAACTTTTCAAATATAATGGTTTATCCATTTATCTATTTAGGTATCTTGAAACTCTTAAAAATGATTGAGAATAAAGCAAGTGTTGAGGATTTCATATGTGAAGCCTACCTGATGACAGAGTCAACACTATTTTTTTCTCATTATTTTGAACCACATGTCATGAACGCAATCATAATGTGGATCTTAATGATGATGGTGATATTGTGAAATATCTTGAAGTAAATATATCAATATTTACCCATCCAAGTCGATTATAGGGAGAATAAAAAAAAAAGAAATTAAACTCTTGAAGAAATTAAGGTTGCCCAAACTTATATTTTACTAAATTGTGAAAAGGTTGAGCCATTTGTGAGGTAACAAAGGTTGATTGTATCAACTTAATTTTATAATCATTTCATATATCATGACTTGAAATTGAACTTATGTTCTTTCAATGAAGTATGTTCGTGCAATATTTGCAAGAAGAATTTTCAAATCTCTCTCACGATCAAATAAATGTGAGCTTGAAGTCAATTTTTCTATATGATTCAAGGAATATGTAAGGCTTCAAAAATTAATATCTTCTATACAATTATGCTCTTAAATTGACTTATGAAATTGAACTAAATTTTATATATTCTAAATAGGTCCGACTCAATCATATTGAAAATGAATTCCTACATAGTATTGTTCGTGGACCACTGCTAGGCGCTACATCTTATTCAGTGTATTTTGTTAATAGATACAAATTTTATATAGATTTTCATGATAGCGAAAGATCAACAATGAACAGCGAAGTTTGTATCTCAGATTCAAATTTTGGTGATTTCTATGAGAGGATAAAAGAGATTATAGAAGTGAAATACCGTGAAACACCTTTAAAGCGAACTGTACTATTCAAATGTGAATGGTTTGACCCAACTATGGATGTTGGTGTTAAAAAGCATAATCAGTATAAATTGATTGATATTAATCATCGTCGGAGATATAAAAAATATAAATCTTTTATTCTGACAGTGCAAGAAACTCAAGTGTGTTATGTGTCTTATCCTAGCAAGAAAAAAAGCAAGGACGATTGGGCAGCTGTATAGAAGGTCAAACCTCAAAATGTTGTTGAATTACCCAATGAGGAAATTAATACAGTTGTAGGTCTGAATATTGCATTTCAAGTTGAAGAAGTTCAAGTCTATGAAATAAACATGAATGTTGCCACGGATGAAAGTATACACTTACATGATCTGAATGGTTGCTTAATTAAAATAGATGAACCCATTGATGATTGTTTATTACAAGAGCATCATGAAATTCAAGAGGAAGCTACAAAAGAAGAGTATGAAACTGAGGATGAGAAAGAAGAAGATTTTGAAGAAGACACAGATAGTGATTAGTGCTTGATAAAAGATATGCTATTGTATCTTATTTTTATTTTGTGAACAGTAATTTTATCGTATTAGTATCATTTCCTTTGTCTTTACTCGTTGTTTACTGCAAACTTGTTGCTACTCCTGCTTTGTATCTAATTAAACTAAAAAAAGTTTCTACTTTAGCCATGATCATCTACTAATTTTCCTGTTGGATCTTTCATCTGTTGTTTCTTTTTTTAGTTAGTTCTGACTGAATAATCATCTATATATTTTATGTGTTATATTTAGAGTCTAGTTGTTTGACTTGTTTTTATTATACCCTTATTGTCAATTTTTGACTCTTTTATTTCTCATTCATGTTTTTAGGCTACAACTTTGCTTTCTTTTTGCTTTCTATACAAGTTTTTTGTAAAGACTTACAAATTAATGTTCAAAAGTAGATTATCTACCATCTCTGATGAGAAAGAGGATGAAAAAGAGGAAGATTTTGAAGAAGACACAGATAGTGATTAGTGCTTGATAAAAAAAATATGCTATTGTATCTTATTTTTATTTTGTGAGCAGTAATTTTATTGAACTAGTATCATTTTCTTTGTCTCTACTCATTGTTTACTGCAAACTTTTTGCTACTCCTGCTTTGTATCTAAATAAACTAAAAAAAAAGTTTCTCTTTTAGCCATGATTATCTATTGATTTCCAGTTGGATCTTTCATCTGTTGTTTCTTTTTATAGTTAGTTCTGACTGAATAATCATCTATATATTCTATGTATTATGTTTAGAGTATCCTATAGGATTCCAATGTTATATTTGCACAAAATTAGATAGGATTTAATGTACATATTTATTGCAGATACAGATTTGACTGGTTCTAAAAAAGAGAAAGATGAGTTTTTCTTTTTTGGATTAGATATGTGCCTTTACATTTTCTGCTACCTTATCTATATATATTGTCTGATTCTCTTAGGATTATTCAGTTTTCATCTTATTTCAACTTAACTAATATAATTTTTTTATAGATATGGATAGAGGTAAAGGTCGATGTCACGGAATCACAGGGCGTGTAGGCAATCCTGTAGTTAGGAGTAATCCTGATGTTGTTGCAAACATACCTATTATTCCTACTCCTACAACGGTTAGTCCTCAAGCTGGTGTTAATCCTCAAGCTGGTGAAATAGATAGCCAAGATGATAAAAATCAATTTCAACCATTGATTCCTCATAGTATACCAACGATTCAAATTTTTAGTGATGGTAGTAACCCTACAACACCGGAATCATCTTCCACTACCCCAAGTCAGATCAATATTGAAGGTACATCTGCTCAAAGAAACCAAATAGGTGAGGGTCTTAACCAATCGAATTCGTCCTTAAAAATATATGAATATAATAATTAAGTTGTAAAGAATAAATAGCAGTATCTCTGGTTGTTTTCTGAAAGTAAATCAGGTTGCTTTCTGTGGTCTTTGTCTCTGAAAATAAGAATGAAATCAACTTGTAGATTTTTTCGCTTTTTGTATATATATATATATATATATATATATATATGTATATATATATATATATATATATATATATATATATATATATATGTTTTAGTTTTTTCTGATTGATGATTTATTGGTGGTTCATGATTTGAGAGGAGTTCTTGTGCACAAAATTAAATATTTTACTGTAGGATTTCAATGTTACATATGGACATAATTAGTATTTTGAAGGATTTCAATGTTACATATTTATATGCCTTTAGATTTTCGGATACCTTATAACATATTGGTCTTGTTCTCCTGAAATTATTCAGTTTGCATCTTATTTTCACTTAACTAGTATAATTTTTTTAATAGATATGACTCGAGGTAGAGGTAGAGGTCGAGGAAACATATGGTGTGTAGGCAAGTCTGTAGCCCGCTATTACTGTAAACATGCCTATTATTTTCACTCCTACTGTTAGTCCTCAAGTTGGTGGCATTGGTCAAACTTCTGATCATGGTAGTAACCCTACAACACCTGAATCATCTACCACCGCTCCAAATCGAAGCAACCCAACAGCTGAAGGTACGTCTACTCAAACCAATCAAGTAGGTGAAAGTGTATCTGCTCGCAACACAATTGGATAAGGTAATTTCAATAGGAGCCATGTGCGGACCCTTGTTACTCTGACTTCTATAGGGTTAGTCCATATTTTTTCTATTATTATTATATATTATTTTTTATTTATGAAAGACCTCCAAATATGTCTTCATATTGAAACAGATTGCAACCTTCTAAAACATGCTCCAATAGCATACATGAGTCTTTTAAAAGTGAACTTGATCACAATGAAATTAATTAGAAAGGTGTCTCATGTGATAAAAAAAAATGGCTATTTTGGAGAATTCAAGATATACATCTCCATCATAATTGAGTTTTTAAAGTGTATTCACTTTTATAAATACAATATTAATGTGTTACTTTGAAAATTTATTATAGAAAAATTTCTAATGGGATTCTTCCATTAGTGATGCTGCAGCAAAAAACAATGAATGAGTAAGGCAGCAATTGTGTATAAAAATTTCATTGTTAAAATAAAAAAAAAAATTAGGCAAGATTTTATACATGAAGATGTCTGGAAAAACTGACAACGACTTTGGGCAGATCCTAAGTATGTTGAAAAGTTAAAAACAAATGCAAAGAATCGTCGTGGTGAAAAATAAGTCGCTGATGAAACTCACACGGGAAGATATACCTCAATTGAAGAGTACCAAAAGAGGCTTGTAAGTATATACCCCATCCGTTATCCGTTTCAAATTGAGATGGCACATTGATTAAGAAAAATAATTAATAACACGGCTAGTTTACTATAATACCCCTATTAAATGATGTTTATATTTTAATTTGAAGAAAAGACAATTAATGCAAAGGGTAAAATATGGACAAAAAATTTATCTCTTAATGATTAATGAAAAAAGATAAGTAAAATGAGAATCAAATTAGAAAATTTGAGACGAATAATTTGAGACAGAGGAAGTATTTCAAGTACTACCCTCTAATTTCTTTCAATAGGAATCTGTTAGCTGGTTTCATAGTCCCTATTAGCTCTACAGTGGTAGTAAATATGATCAACATTACAACAAGAGCAAGTATTATATTGACATTGAGTTTGAAGTAGATTTATCCTTGTGTGGTGGGTGTTTCTTCTCTCATGTATTGCGTTTTAATCTTGTGGTTGTTTCTCTCATGTGTTGACATTAAGTTTCAAGTAGATTTATCCAAACTGACATTGTGGCTGCTTCTCTCATATATTGACATTGAGTTGCTCAGTAGATTTATCCAAACTGACATTATGATTGTTGATATTGTGACAACATTTTAAAAAATTTCCTTCTATTAATTTTTTTATGAAAACAGTATGTATGCATTTTCCACAAAACTGTCCATATAAAAAAATTTCTACTGTTTTTACGAAAGCAATATGTATGAATTTCCCACATTGTGTTGTCCATGCATATCCATTTCCCACCTTGTTCTTTGTATGCAACCATGTTGATTTCTTCCCCTTCTACTAGTTGTTGATGTTGTTGTATTGAAAGTTTAAAATAGTGAGTTACACTTTAATATGTGAAATGAATGGTCCAGCAATTTTATTATTGTACAATGCTCAACACTATTTTTACAGGCTGTTGAAATGGGTCGAGATCCAACACCAAGTGAGTTATATTTGCATGTGCATACACATATTCATGATGAAAATTTTTCATTGATGAATGTTCCCGAAGCGTTCATGTAAGACTAAATCTTAATGTAGTTTACTTAATTCTTATTTTTTTAATTTAAAGTAGTTTTGGGTATCTAATCATTTTTAAGTACAATCTGTTATAATTTCACTTTTTCTATTACAGGAAAAATATGAAGAAATATTACAAAAAAAAATATTATCACAATCTGATGTTGATCAATTTGAAACATATTACCAAGCTGGTGGAGGAGAAAAGAAGCAAAAAGTATTTGGTCTTGGATCTGAAGCAAAAGCTACTACGGGCAAGGCCTTTGTGTTTCTTGTGGAAAGGTTCATGTTCAGCTTTTCATGAATCGAAACCAGCTGTAGATTTGAATGGGTTGTAAAGCGAATGATTTTCGCACTTAAAAATCAATTTATTTCTATTGTCATTAAGGATGTACAGAAGTTGATTTCTTCACAATCAGTTGTGACACCTCGTGCTGCAACTTTGGACGATCTTGATCCTTTACATTCAGATGATGATTGCAATCCTTAATCAGTGCATTGATTTTTGATGGTCTATTTTGATGAAATGTAGAAAATTGTGCAGTAACAATATATACTAGATGGGTATGGATTTTTTTAAGAATAGTTGATAGATGTTTGGTATTGTGGGTGTTTTGGACATAATTATGTGTTTAGATTTTGCTATTTATATATTTTGAGACTTCTATTAGTATTGTATTTTATATGAATTTTGGTTATTTTAAGAATTTTATAATATGCTTTTAATATGATTCAGCAGGGTATATTTAAAATAAAAAATAAACAGGTTTTGCAAGAAAATCAATGACGACAGATTTGGCGACAAATTTGATCATTGCCAAAAAAAAAAATAATTGGGACGGATTGAAAACAATTATTTTTTTCATCAAAACTAGGGCCTAAATAACAAAATTTATTGCAACGGATTGAGAAAAAATATCTTTTGTCACAAAAATTAGGGCCTAAATAACAAAATTTATTGCGAAGGACTAGTGACGAAAAATTTGATCACAAAATTATCAAAATGACGAAATACATTATGAAATTAGTAACAAAATTTATAAATATAACAACGAAAACATTCGTTGCTATAAAAGGCAACAATCTTGTTCGTCGCTATGACGTTGCAAAATTGGCAATAGATTTTATTTTTTCAATTGCTAAGAGGTTAGCAACTAGCAAAATAGCAACAACATATATTCCGTCATTGATCCATTGCTAAATCGATATAGCGACGGATGTATGTTGATTAGCAACAAATTTTGTCTATTTGCCAAACGTTGTTTTTTTTCCTAGTGATTCTTCTTCTTCTCTACTTCATATTTCATAGCAGAAATATTTTAAGAGACAAGAAATTTTATATATTTATACCTCGTAAATTATGTTTTTGCGTAATTTATCCTTTTAAATAAGCTGGTAAGGTTGAATTTTGGGGAAGTGCACAATTACTGACTTTTCATGTCACTTCATAATTTTTTTTAAAAGAAATTATCAGCTTTAGGCAAGAAATCGGACAATCAAATCTGAAGCCTGATAACTTCAAATACTCATGTCTAAAAGTGTGGTACTGTGAAAGCTAACCATCGAACCTTTTTTTCCTGATGTTTAGTAATGACTTGCAAATATAAATAAAGCTTAAACTTTTTTATTGAGGTGCACATAAAAAATAATTAAACTTGCAGTCATGTAGTTTGAATCTTTTCATCTATATTTTCACTTCAGTCACATGATATACATGTAAATATGGATTGAAATTTTAGACATGTGCTGACATAATAACAATTTATTCTTTGAAATTAAGCAATCAACACAATATTTAACACTTAAACTTGTCTGCGTTCATACATGATGGAAACAAAAATTAAAATTGGCTAAATTTCAGTCACATACATCTGAATGTGGAAGCAAAAAAAAATTATAATATCTCACCTGAAAATTGTCTAATATTGGGTACTTGTGCCAACAAAAATATAAGGTGGGTATCACACAAATAAGGAGATCAAAATAGAACATCGTGTGATACTTTTACGTTGAAATTGGACGAGTTAAAATGAAGTGTGTTAACAAATAAGCAGATTATTTACTCATCAAAAAGTTACTTAACTGAAACAGGCATGATTACCCAATCCATTCAATTTTTACTAAGTTTTAATTATTTTATTTATTTTTTATAATTTAATATCAAATAAAATTATTTTTTCTTTATTATGACTAACATATCAAAGAGAAAGAAGTATTTTTTAAAATTTTAGTAAGAATTTTCATGAGTCAATTTAAATTAAATATCAATTCAATTTTATATGAGCTAAGTTAATAAATGAACGTGTCAATAATCCGTTCAGATTTTGAGTGTATTAAGCGAGTTATGTCTTAATAAGTTGATTTTTCCACCTCTAAATTTGATTGGAGCTTACATTAGTGACTAGCAGTGGCGGAGTCACAGCCAACGAAGGGTGGTTAGATGAACATCCTTCGTCGGAAATTTTTTTCGAGTATATAGGTTAAATATAGATATTTATGGTTATATACATGTTGTTGCACACCCTTGATAAGCTAGAGAAGCATAATTTAGTGGTCAAGAGTATGCATTTCCGCATCAACAACCCGGGTTTGAACCTTGACAGGTGCAACAGTACTTTATTTTCTTTGTTTTTTAAACAGTTCTTTGCCCAAGGAAAAATATGAACATCCTTAACCAAAAGTCTGGCTCCGGCACTGATGACTAGTGAGAATGGTGTCAAAAGTATATGAACAATAGTTTGAAAAATTAGTTCAATAGAGAAAATATTATCAAATATATAATTTCAATAGTTAGAATGAATTTTCGTATTTGAGAATTGTAAAAGTTACATAGAATGATATTTCTAATAAGATGGTGTATATGTCAATCAAACTAATACTACCACCACCAAATTAAAAGATATTGTGGAATAATGGTATAGGTTTTCGAGCCAATGAAATGAAGTTTCCTTTAAGAAATACTAAAATCCTCAATAATAGACTTTTTATATTATTAATACATTCTCTTATATAATACTAGATATCGATGGCCTATGCTAGCACGAGTCCAATATATATTATATTTTAATATTAATTTATGTGATATAAATAGAACTTAGATAATTAATTATTAAAATAATTTAAATTTTTAATTATTATAATTTATAATACTTTTTCTTCTATTCAATTTAAGTGACATTGGTATAATTTCGAGAATCAGCTAAATATTTTATATTTTTAAAAAAATTTAAGTTGTTAATTATGTGATTTATAATGTTTTTCAATAATATGAATACTCTCTCCATTCCAGTTTATGTGGCACAGATTAAATTTCGACAGTTAATTAATTAATTATATATATATATATTAAATTCTTAATTATTGTGATTTACAATAATTTTTATCTCATTTACAATAATATATGTTATTTTACGTCTTTCTTTGTTACATCCCAATATATGTACACTAATATAATTTTAACAGTCAACTAAATTTTTATATTGACATAGCATTTTTTGTCTATTTTATCTTTTTTTATAAAATATTATTAAATTTTTAGTGCTTAAATAATCATAATAATTAATTAGGGGTGATATTGTAAAATCACGATTGAAGTAGCGAAATAAACATGTCTTAAATGACTTATAATAACTAATTAGAATTGATATAGCAAAATTACTATAAAAAAATACTTATGGAAAAAATTTAAGTGAGTCTCATATAAGTTGTCAAGTTAATTTAAAACATCAATAGTTAATTTAACATTTATATCTATTTTTTTACAAAAATAACAAATATTAAGATGAAAATATACGGTCTAATTTTAGTAGATACTACTTCTTAAAATTTGTCCAATTTTACTAGATATTATTTTTTAAAATCTTTAAAAATTTATTATTTGTATTTAAAAATATTATTGTACTAAGATATTTTATATTAAAACATATAGTTATGGACTATAACAATAATATATCCCGTGAATTTTCATAAAGTGGATATGGAGAGGACAAAGTGCATTCAATTCTTACCTTTAATGTCATTATGGGCTCAAATATGTTAATGCATAACTTTTTTCTAAAATAAAATGTCCTAAAATATCTATGAAAAAGTAAAAAAAAAAAATTGTATGTTAACATTTAGCCAAACTAAACCAAATAAATGAATAAGTTTGTTTTTAATCAAAATACATCACATAAATTCAAATGAAAAATCATGTATTTTTGTGCTCTTGTTGTTTCATTTTAGAATATTATCCTAATTATTTCCTTTTGTAAAAAAAAAATTAAACATGTCATAAGTCTGTATCTTTTTGGTGTTGATAAATTTTATTAATATATATTTGATAAATTTTCTTCTGATACAATAGTAAATTATGTTTATCCCTTACGAAGGTAAAATCTTATTAAGAATTTACGTTGACTTAATAAATATTTTTTAAATATTTTTACTTGATCCATGTTGATTTGACACGGATCTTAAAAATATTTATTATAAATTTATTTTACTAAATTAATTTTATTAATATGTTTTAAAATCTAAATTTGACATATAGTATTTGATATATTAACTTAATCACAAGATTAATGTTAAAAGAAAATGATAACTTTTTCTTAATTTGCTACAATAAATTTAAAAAGAATTATTTTTAATATAAGAGACAAATTAACAGTAAATATATGACATTTATTACTTTTAAAATTTGATTTTATTAATAATATAAATTATAATTTGTTTAAAATCACTTAATTATATTAAAATCATAAAAACTATTTAAACGTGATAAAAAATTGAAACCAAAATTACAATTATTTTTTTATCCCATAAAAGAAAAACATAAGGTATTTGCACTACTGTCATAAAAGTTGATCCACCATGTGGAAAGGTTACATCACATGGGATACAATTGGTATTAAGAGAAAGTTGTGTGATTGTTTTGTCATTAGACATTTATGTTTATTTTTGTAAGCTACAAGACAATTCAACAATGCACAAGATTTTATTTAAATTTACAATCATGCCCTTAGAGCAATTTATTTGGCATCAACCACACATGTTGAAGTCACTTTTCTTATATTTTATATATATAAAGAGGGAATAAGCAGTTGAAGCAGGCATGAGGTCGACATGCCTGCTTCAGCTGCTTCAACTGTGATTTTATTATATTATCCCTGATTAATTATTATAAGTCATTTATGTATTAGAAAATTAATAATATTTAATAAAAAAAATTAAAATAGATATTTATGACATGTCTGTTTCAGCTGCTTCAACCGTAATTTTACTATATCATCCCCAATGAATTATTAGACCCCTAATGGAATAAGCAGCTGAAGCAGACACGAGGTCGACATGTCTGCTTCAGCTGCTTCAACTATGATTTTACTGTATCACCCCTAATTAATTATTATAAGTCATTTATGTATTAGAAAATTAATAATATTTAATAAAAAAATAAAATAAACATTTCTGGCATGTCTGCTTCAATTGCTTCAACCGTAATTTTACTATGTCATCCCTAATTAATTATTAAACCCCTAATTAAATATTATAAGTCATTTACATATTAAAAAATTAATAATGTTTAATTAAAAAAAAATATTTATGACATGTCTGCTTCAACTGTTTCAACCGTAATTTTACTGTATCACCCTTAATTTCTACCTAATAATAAAGGGCAAAGGGCCCAATGCAATAGTGCCAAAGCAAGCATGTTGGCTTGCTACCTGCTTTGGCACTTCATCATTGATCCTTTTCCTTTTGTTTAATTTATTTGTCTTATTTTTTAATTTGTTACATATTTCAAAAAAAATATGTAAAAAATATTATAAATTACAATAATTAACTTAAAAATTTAAAAGGTATAAATTACAATTATATATTTCAACAAATATGTGATAAAATATTTGACTAACACTCGAAACTATATCAGTGCCACCTAAATTGAAATAGAAGAAAAAGTATTGTGATTAGGTCGACATGTCTGCTTATGCTGTCTGCTTCAACTGTGTTTTACTATATCACCTTTAATTAATTATTATAAGTCATTTAGATATTAAAAAATTAATAATATTTAATTAAAAAAGGTAAAATAGACAATTTTGATATGTCTGATTCAGCTGCTTCAACTGCAATTTTACTATATTACCCCTAATTAATTATTATAAGTTATTTACGTATTAGAACATTAAACATATTTAATAAAATAAATAGTTATTTATGACATATCTGTTTCAGCTGGTTCAACCATAATTTCACTATATCACCCCTAATTAATTATTATAAGACATTTAAGTATTAAAAAATTAATAATATTTAACAAAAAGGTAAAATAGACATAAAATGATAACTTAACTCTTGATGTTTTAAATTAAGCTGCCGCCTTATATGAGACTCACTTAATTTTTTTTCATAAGTATCTTTTATAGTAATTTTATTATAGCACTTATTATTAGTTATTATAAGTCATTTAAGACATGTCTGTTTCGTTGCTTCAATCGTGATTTTACTATATCGCCTCTAATTAATTATTATGGTCATCTAAGCATTAAAAAAATAATAATATTTCATAAAAAGGTAAAATAGACACAAAATGATATGTCAAATTTGGCTGACTCTCGAAATTATATTAGTGCCACAATTATTATATTAGTGTCACTTAAATTGAAATAGAAGAAAAACTATTATAAATCACAATAATTAAAAATTTAAATTATTTTAATAATTGACTATCTAAGAGACAAAAAATTAACATATATTGGGCCCATGATAGCACGGGCTGCCAGTATCTAGTACTAATAATAAAAGGGAATAAGCAGGCAGCAGGTCGAGGCGTCTGCTTATGCTGTTTGCTTCAGCTACTTCATTCGTGATTTTATTATATCATCTCTAATTAATTATTATGAGTCATTTACGTATTAGAAAATTTATTTTAATTATATTTATATTTTACTTATGTATAAGATGCAGTTGTGAAGAGCTTTCCGTCGGCCTCCTTGCCGACCAATTCAACTGTTTGCTTCGTGATTTTACTATATCACTTCTAATTAATTATTATATGTTATTTAAATTTAAAAAATTAATAATATTTAATAAAAAATAAAATAGACATTTATGATATGTATGTTTTAGCTGTTTCAATTGTAATTTTACTAAATGACCCCTAATTAATTATTGTAAGTCATCTAAGTATTAAAAAATTATTCTAAAGGCATTTAATTATTAAAAAATTAATAATATTTAATATTAAATTAACTTGACGTCTTATATGTAATTTACTTATTTATTTTTTCACAAGCATTTTTTATAATAGTTTTATTATATCACTTTTAGTTAGTTATTACAAGTTATTTAAGACATGTTTGCTTCGTTGCTTCAATCATGATTTTACTATATCACCCCTAATTAATTATTATGGTCATCTAAACATTGTGTCATTTAAATAGAAATAGAAAACAAAGTATTGTAAATCAATAATTAAAAAATTAAATTATTTAAAAAATATAATTGACTATCAGTGACACAAAAATTTGAATAAGGAAAGTAACATATATTATTTAAAAATTACATAAATATATTATAAATTATAATAGTTAACGGTTTAAAATATCTAAATAACATTACCCTGTTATATATTTTAAAAAATTACTACAAAGCACAATAATTAACAGCTTTAAAAATTTAAAGATCAATCTGTCTTCTTTAACACAACTTCATTGGTCCTATTTTTTTCATCGATTTAAATTTGCTTGTCTTGTTTTGTTTATCTGGTATATATTTCAACAAAAGTATGAAAAAACTCCTATAAATCATAATAATTAATAACTTAAAAAATTTAAAAGATATAAAATATTTTTCTAGCTCTCGAAATTATATCAGTATCATTTAAATTAAAATAAATAAAAGAGTATTATAAATTACAGTAATTAAAAACTTAAATTATTTTTAAAATATAATTGACTATCAATGCCACAAAATTTTGAACAAGGAGAGAAACATATATCATTTGAAAAGTACATAATAAGTATTATAAATTATAATATTTAACAATTTAAAATATCTAAAAAATATTAATCTGTTATATATTAAAAAATATTATAGATCACAATAATTAACAACTTAAAAAAATTAAAAGATTTTAAATATTTATTTGACTCTCAAAATTATATCAGTAACACTTAAATTGGAATAACTAAAAGTATAATTGACTAGCAATTTCACAAAAGTTTGAACAAGGAGAGTAACATGTATTATTTGAAAATTGCATAAAAAGTACTATAATTAAAATAGTTAATAGTTTAAAATATCTTTCAAAAAAATTAATCTATTATATATATTTCAAAAAAAAAGAAAAATAAATCACAATAATTAATAACTTAAAATTTTTTAAATATATAAAATATTTGGTTGACTCTCAAAATTATATCAGTGTCACTTAAATTGGAATAGAAAAGAGGTATTATAAATCTCACTAATAAAATTTTTAAAAATAATTGACTATCAATGTCACAAAAGTTTGATCAAGGAGAGTAACATGTATTATTTGAAAATTAAATAAAACTTTTATAAATTACTATAGTTAACAACTTAAAATAACTAAAGCATCTTAAAAATATAATTGATTATCTAAATTATATTTGTGTCACATAAATTGGGACTAAAAGATAATATATATTGGGTCTGTGCTGGCACGGGCCTTCGACATCTAGTTATGATATAAATTTGAATTAATTAAAGGAAAAAAGACATTGTGTAACACTTTTTAAAATAAATAGCCCAAGTTTGACATTTTTTCAAAAAGTGTTCAGTCGGGTATATTATTTTCACTTTATAGTCATTTCTAATTTGGGTCATTTTGGCCCATGTAGTTCAGATACAGTCTATATACAATGTTGATACAGTCCATATACAATACAAATACAGTTTTCAACTTGGGTCATTCGACCCTTTTAAAAATATTTCAGTTTTTTTTGTATAAATTTTTTAACTGAAAAATATTCTGCTTTTTTTTTTTTTTAGAAATAATAATTAAATATAATTATATAAAAATGGTATAATTGTTATATAGAATATGTATCTGTATAAGATATATGTATAGAAATTGTATAGTTTTATCAAATATGTATATGTATAAAATATATATAAAAAATATGTAGGAAGTGTATAAAAATTATATAATTGTTGTATAAAATATATAATAAAAATGTAATTATTGTATAAATTGTATATCGAAATTATATAATTTTCATATAGAATATTTATATGTATAAGATGTGTATATAAACTGTATAGAAGGTGTGTAAAAACGGTATAGAACAAGCCACCAAATCGAAATGACTCGAAAGTGGAATTTAAATTCCATGACCATTTTTGTGCAAATAGTTTAATTTGAAGTGTTGTTTCTATTCTTTCCCCTTAATTAAATTAGTAAATTCCAAATTTCGACTGGTTAAATAGAAAGAAAAAAAAGGAATTTTTTATTTTAGAATACCTAGAACATGTGCAAGAGCTTGATTGCGAAGTAAAAGGTTTGACTCCAGCAAAAGCAACATTGCAACAATTTTCACTCCAGCTTAATCAAATAAAATTTTAATATCGTTAATGTATAAGTTGAATCAAATTAGAAGAAATATAACTTATATACGGATAGTGTAAGATATTTTACATCATAAATGTAATTTAATGTGTTACAACAAGTTACTAAATTGTACTGGACGTTTACACTATCAATGAATATATTTGAAAAATCATTATACTTTTAACTATGAATGCATAACAATCTAGTATTTGTATAATATAAACTTTTGATCAACTCCCTTAACGTAAGGTAATAAATATTTTGACTCCGCTAATAATTTGATTTTTTAATGCATTCAGAGGTATGTATTAATTAGTTCATCATACCTTACTAATCTTAATTAGTACATTCCAAACTATATTTTACTTGCCAAAAACTCATTCAATCTCCACAATCCAATCCCTCTTGTCCTCAATAACACCTCTTTGGATCCCAATTAATCTCGAGTACAATTGCTTACATGTTAGCTCTTCCTTGTACTCAATCCTGTCAAGAAAAATAAAAAATTCAAATAAAAAAGATAATTAATTTATACTTCCTCCGTCTCAAAATATTTATCGTACATTCATTTACAATACTCCCCATTAAAAAAAGCGTTAATTAAGAGGGGTGTTTGACTATTTTATCCTTATTTATATATTAAGATATGGTAATATCTTTTGATTGTATATTATTTAATAAAAAACGATCTCTCTACTTCTGAGGTAGGTGTTGCGTACACTCTACTTTCTATATACCCCAATTTATGGGTTACATTGGGTATATTGTTGTTCATTGACTATTTACGTGTCATAATTGAGATATCCAGAGTTTTCAAAAACAATTGCTGTCAAGAGTAAAACGAGAAAATAACTAATTTGTCTTAAACTTCTAAAATAACAATATTTTAAGACATACATATTTTTAATAAAAACGATATATATTTTGAGTCGAGGAGGAGTATAATTATGTATAAATAAAATTTTAAAGAAATAGCTAACAAAAAGTGGAAAACAAGTATAATAGACAGGCCAGGCATGACACACTGTTATATTTGAATTGACTATCCTCATTACTTATAAAACATTGAAAGAGAAATATGGTACTAGTTGGTTTTAGAAATGGAAGTGTATAGTTTCAGCAAAGAATTTAACTCATATATATTTTTATTACATTAACATGAAACAAAATATAATTTGAAGTGCTCAAAGCATGAAAGCTAATTTGGAACCGAGGGAGTGCTTCTAGTTTATTCGGGATGGATCAATTAAGTAAATTATTGAACCCAATAGTTTTGGCTAATATCATGTATATATATTTAAAAACACATTAAACAAATATAAATAATAGAATTCAAACTCAATAAATTAGATGAGATTCGAGTGATTTTTGAAATCAAACTCATAAAGAACACATCTAATATTTTGCCTCTATATGGTTTACTCCCATCGTTAGTTATATTGCATTGTTTAATCGGACACAATATTTAGGAAAAAAAAAAAAAAGATGACATTTTTTAAAATTTATAATCAAGCACAAGCTAGTTATACATGATTGGAAGGGTAAATTATAACTTTTAAAATTAAATTTCTTGTAAATATAATGTCATTCTTTTTATGACACGGTAAAAACGAAAATGTATCATATAACTGAAACAGAAGAAAGCAACATAATACTAGTAAGTATTATAATAATTGGTTGTCTATAAATATTGTCCGTATACAATAACATACTCAGTGTAATTTCATAAATGAAGTCGGGATAGAGTTGTTATACTCGGTATAATTTCATAAATGGAATCTGAATAGAGTTGTGTGTACATAGACCTTACTCTCTACGATATGAAGGTAGATAGTAATTAAGTTATATATGTTCTGATATACACTTGACTCAACGTAAAATATTTCATAGCAAGTACGAAAAGGAAATGTAATAATGAAAAAGTCCTACGTTAAATCGTCGTGTATAAAATTACCTTTTGTTTTTATAAGTAATGCCACCTACTGGAGCAATGCCAACTGCAGTTCCCGTATAAAAAACTTCATCAGCATTATTCAATTTCTCTACTTCAATTAAACGTTCTTCAACCTACACCACATTGACAACAAATTCTGTTTTTTATAAAATTGATTCTTGAATATCAAGTAATTAATTACTAATGAAACAAATTAAATTAGTAATTAAATGTCTTTATTAGTTGCTTGAATAATTGTCAAAATTAAAAAATAAACCTGGTAGCCAAGATCATGTGCAATGTCCATAATACTTTTTCTTGTCACTCCTTCAAGAATAGTTCCACTTGCTGCTGGAGTATGTTATGAATTTAACCAAGATGGAGGTCCTATTTGCAAAGATGTCAAATTACATTTGAGACCCCGGGAAGATGTCTATATATAGTATAGGAATATAATATATTTGGGTTGATGTTATGAAGTTGTCTTTTATTTTCTTAGCTAAAGTTTTAGCATTCTGGAATCTCCCTTTTCTATTTTCCTTTTGTTTCTACGATGAATTCTTATTTCAATGTATGTGATTATGATTCTCCTTATCAATATGATTTCCCATCGTTACAATGGTGCTTTCATTGTCCCTCCTCTACCAAATGAGTATCATCTTCCTTTCAAACTCCACCAGCCCCATACAACAAGCAATTTCTTACTGCACCTTCATCACCGAGCCCCACTTATCCACCTGCAATTTTGAAGAAGATATACACTTTCCTCAAAATCGTGCAGGATATAGTGGTAGAGTCGCAAGAACGTAGCAAACGTATGCTTTCTTCTATTTGCCATGTGCGATCAATGTTGCAGGAAGAGATGCAATTGGACTCCACTTCCATTAATACTCTAGAGAATTCAAATACTATAAATATCACCTCTGTACCAGAGTCATCTTACGTTGATAGTAACACCGAGGTGGCTGATATGGTAAAATCCCATTTGGATTCAGAGCTCCCTGTTCTTGGTGTTGGAGATACAATACCGCAATACATTTTCTCCGACGTGCTTTCCGGTGCTTCTATTGATGCTACCGAGCTCAAATTCTCATCTCTCTCTTTCTCCGTCAAGGAACCACAAGAGTTTGACTGCAAGGTGTTCGATAGATTGCCGAAGAGGGATATTTCTACAGAGTTTTCTAGTCTTAGTGCACCTATTGGCTCGCTTCCACCTGTTTTGAGCATTAACAACTACAAGTGGGTGGATACTGGGCAGTTACGTGATTCATTCAACATGCGCCAATACAACCAAATTAATCTCTTAGGTTGTTCTCCTTTTTTGATTAATGCTTTAAGCTTCTCATCAGATGAGCCTAAATTGTTCAATAAAATTGCTGAGAGAAGTAGACGTTTTTCAATGTTGTATGACTCTGAATATATAGGTGAGGTTGAAGTTTTAATTGAATGCAGTGATAATCTTACAAGTTTTTGTAATTCCTACAAGCTACTTGGTATATCTATAGAGAACTCATTTTTGTATCCTTTTGCTTGGGCTACTCTTTCTAGTGTTGAGAGGTACACAATTGATCAATTCAGGCATGTTGAGGCCAATTGCAAGAGGAATATTAGTGTAGAGAGGTATATATTAAAGACTGCTAATAATTTTAGTGGAAATTCTAGATCTTACATTTGTCCATTGTCTTATAGTATGACACGTGCAATAATTTTATCCTTATTAATTGAGCTCTCTTCATCCGAACGTGTAGAACCAGGCTTTCCTATTCTGTTGATTTTCAACTTTGGGTGTAAGAATGGAAATTTTACAAGGCAAATTAATCTGGAATTGGTGATTTGTCATCCTGCACGAATACTTGAATGGATTGATTCTCTCAAGGGCGCGATGTCACTTTCGCCTCAACAAGAACAAGTTGAAGGAATTTTGTTGCTTGTTGGTAAGATTGAAGGGTTATCTAACTATGATTATGACTCATAGGTGGTGTATGTACCTAATGGCGAATTCTTGTCAAGCATTAGCCCAACAGATCTCAAGTATTGGGAGAGGTATACAGGACCCGACTCAGTGAAAGAGTGGAGGAAACATCTTGACATATTACTTCCAATGTTAGCACCTATAGTAACTCTGTATTCTATCTGGGTGACTTATGGAGCATATATTGTGGCCTGTTGTGTGGATAGTAAGATTATAAAAGCTACAGTGCTACATGATAAGATGGTTGTGCAAGAAATTAAATCAAACATTGTGCTATGCACCACTAAGATAAAGGAATTTTGCAATGAATATACGCCATTGGAAGCTGATTTTGTGTTGGTTGTTGGAAGGACTTGGTTGAGGTACAACCTTTTTCTTATTCCTCAGCAGCTTTTATTATTTTTATCAAGTTTTCTATTCATACCTTTGATCCTGGTATACTCAATATTCGTATTACTAATGATATCGACCTGGCCATGCATACACACTCTAGTATTTCTGCTAAATATTATTTAATTTCTATACTGGGGCGTGAGCAACTTGGTGGCCTTGTGATGGGAGAAGTAGGCACTGATGCATTTGTAAATTTTGATAAAATGGCCAAGTCCAGTGATCTAGTGTTCTTGTTATCTGAGATGGTCATGTTTGACATTCACAAATCAAATGGTCCTCTATCTGATGTAGTTAAGAAGTGCAGTTTGATGTTCTTTGAAATATCTAAGAATAGAACAGAACACAATAATTTGTATGAAGCAATTTACAAGAACATCCAATTTGGTATCCTTCTTGCAACAAATAGTTTGGCTCTTAGCTCTGTGGTTCTTGAACACTCAAAAATGGACTTAGTCGATAAGTTTACAGTTGGATTGACACATGTTTTTGGTCTATCAATGGCTTTTACATATCTTATTTTTGATGTTGTTTCTTATGTGCTTATCTATCCCTACACAACTAGTCTAGGAATTTTCACAAAGACCAAATACTCCTTCAAAAATATTACAAGAATGCAAGAGTACTTGAAGGACCCAGGCAAGTTTACTACGATTACTCTACCTCTAGTTCCTGCTACTTTTTATGACCCTTATGGTATCCAGACTTGGTGCAAACCATTTGAGACTACTGCTGCAGAAGAAAAGGAAAATCAATATTCCATGATTGGTAGTACAGATGTCTTGACCCATCACCCTCATTGCCGTGTTTCTCAGTATGAGTTTCATTTTCTCAAAGCAGAAATATTTGTGGAGAATTACTCCAGATCGTGGAATCATTTTTCATCATTTATGTGCACATGTAACTGGTGGCACATTAAACTTTCTTATCTGGAGAAAACATGGATGCAACTCTTGTGGCTTTTAAATGATGCTTTCCCTTGGATTTCTAGTAAGTTGGTTTTGAAAGTGACTATCCCTTGGGTTGATTCTTGGATTGCAGAGATCTTACATATGCTAATGCCACCAATACAAACTTCTTTAGAGGAATCTGATCCAACTATTAACAGTGATCTTAACTCAAAGCTCTATCAGGTGTTCAACGTTTTCCCTTTGGTTCTGTCATCTTCTCTTTCCAATCAACTCTTTGGTGATTATCATGTTAGATGTGGATGCATCATCTGGTTTGTAAAGCAAAAAGAAGGATCAATGTTGGAAGTTGCTTTGGATAATGAAGCTTTGGAAAATTCTTTTGGGTTGTTAACACTGACAAAGAGGAACATAACAACACCATGGTCTCCGTACAACTATACTCGAACCTTGAGGACAAGGTTCTTATTGAGGGTGGGAGAATTGTTATGAATTTAACCAAGATGGAGGTCCTATTTGCAAAGATGTCAAATTACATTTGGGACCCCGGGAAGATGTCTATATATAGTAGAGGAATATAATCTATTTGGGATGATGTTATGAAGTTGTCTTTTATTTTCTTAGCTAAAGTTTTAGCATTCTGAAATCTCCCTATTCTATTTTTCTTTTGTTTCTACGATGAACTCTTATTTCAATGTATGTGACTATGGTTCTCCTTATCAATATGATTCCTCATCGTTACAGAGTAGAAAGGATTTTTCCCTATGAATATCTAGAAGATTAGAATATATTCCCTCCGTCTCAAAATATTTATTATTTTTTGTTTCACGAGACTCGAGAGTCACTAATTTTCAAAATTAAATTAGATGAAATTAATTCAATATTTATAATCAACATGTAGATATTTGGGAATTATACGAAAAAGTACAATAAGTTTGAAAATATTAATCAAAGGTTATGTAGTTTGAATCTCGAGGAGCAAAAATTAACTGACCAGTGTGATAGATATTAGGAACATGTACCTTCACAAGGAAATGTTACATGAAGAGACTTCTTCAATGTATCTCTTATTTACAGAGTCAAGATATAATACATCTGAGAATCCTTTCTCTTTGGCCGTCACGATCCAAAAACGAGGGTTATGATGACACTTGTCGCGGCGTACCTTGACAAGTAAGCCTATCATCCAAACTGATACGAATAGAGAAAAAAAACAGAAATACCCAAGGTAAGGCTTCTAGAATGAAGCCGAACCATATAAATAATCATAACAATGCGGAAAGAACTTATCCAAAACACCAACCATGCCCAAAACCAGGTGTCAATAGTGTAAGAACTACTAATACAATCCAAGAGTCAAATACATCGGAAAAATAACCACAAAGGAATAATAACTGTCTCCGAACACTAATAAAGACATAACTAGTATAAAAAGATAGAGGTGAACTTCGAACGCATGAATGTCCAACCGCTACCTTGGAAGCTCTAACAACCGCCCGAATCAAGTAAGTTGAGGCGCACTAGAGCTAGGACCTGCACCGAAAGGGCGCAGTAGACATGAGTACGGTCCACTTTTACTCAGTAGGTATCATAGGCCGACTAAGCAAAGTAGTAAATAAGGCATACAAAATATACACTAAGGGCACATCACCTGCAATCAGAAAATGTCCCACAATGGGAGCCCACACCGCTTTCACTAACAGTTCTAATATATCTCACATATATTGCAAAAGCACATCAAGATATAGAACACAAGTATAGATTATGTCACATATAAAATAGAGTAAGAGAGAACATGTAGATACAAGATCATCAAATACAAGTAAAGAAAGGTAAGACAAATACATAGATGACAAGTCAATAAGGCAATACAACACAACATAAACACAATAAAGTAAGTGCAATGTATATGATAAGTGCAATGTATATGATAATGATGATGATGATGATGATGCACGAGGTTGTCGCACAACCTCCGGGATCATCGCACAATCCCCGTATACACCTACGGAGCCAAAGCTTCCCTACGTAGGACCCATGGGGGGTTCGTCAACCCATATATAATCCACATATCTCATATCTCATTTCTGGCACATTACTCGGAAAGAGTTTTATAAGGTGTTACAATATTTTTAAAAAGGTGTTGCCAGTGTTTCTCAGATATTGCCACGGTGGTACCAATGTTTCATGAATGAGTATGATATAAAGATGTAATGCTCAGAACTAATCACAATAAGTATTTCCACAACCAACCACATGATATATTTCCACAACCAACCACAATGATACATTTTCACAACTACATGAGGCAATATTCACTCGTTATTTTCATTTCATCCATGAATTTCTACATGTCTCATATGCCAGTAAAGTATGAATATAATCACAATACACCCATGGTACCACATTAAACAATACAATACAATTATCACATGTATTCAAGGCTATCAATGTCACATAGGACCCCACACGGTCAAACATATCACATAATATTTCAATTTCGACAATTACATCACATATAGGCCCCCACACGGGCACAACATGTAGATAGACATTTTTCATGATTAGTCCCCACCCTTAACATTCATTTTATACCATCATTTACTACCCAACCCAGTTTGAAGAGTTAAGTCATAACCTACCTCGAAAGTCAAAATCGGTCCACTACACTTGAACCCGCGACCTTACTTTTCACGAACAATTCTGAACTCTACTAAAAAATCAAATATTAAATCTACGCGTCAAAACAAAACCAACGACACCCATAATGACTACTTTTGGTTCGAGATCAAAACGGACCCCCAAAATAGGTTTTCGAAAAAGAAGGGCAAAATTGGAATTTTACTTCAAAAATATGTTCCCCATATTTTTAGGAACCTACAACTGAAAATCCAAGTTAAATCGAGTGAAAAACGGGGTTCAAATCGAAGAAAAATTATTTTTGAGATTTACCGGGTAAAATCCTTGAAATCTGGGTTAAAATCAAGAATCGGAGTTGTTTTGAAGGTTAAATTGATGAAAAACTAGTAATTATAAGATAAAAATATTATTCAAGTGAAAGGGGATGAAATTTGGGTTTAAAATCATGTCCTAAGATTTTTGGGGTTTTGAGAAATTTATCAAGAAATTTCTAAGAAAAAGGTGAATTCTTACCTTAAATCCGAAATTAAAATCAAGAAATAGGTGTTAATCTAACTTCCCAAACTCTCACAAACTTCACTTTTAAGCTCCCAAAATTTTAGGGTTTAACTCTCAAGAGACAAGATGAAAAATGAGCAAAGTGGGCCAAAAATGTGAAAAAGCTGCTATATATATTGCAGAGTTTTCTGCATAACTGAGCAGTTTTTATTCTAACTCGAGATAAACTTCGACGGGGTGCTCGGGATTCGTTTGTAGTCCGATTTATGCAAACGAACTATGCAATTACACTAAATTCGACGTTCCGGAGGAGATGGAGATACCATATTTTCCATAAAAATTCGTTTTCACAAAATTGACCCCCGAGATCCGAATCACAATTTTCCAAGCCGAGGATCGAAATGAGATTTAAAAGCCAAAAAATTATACCAAACATGCTAACACACTAAAATTGACATTTCAGATCTGTTGGCGTAGTCGGATTTTCCATACGAGTTTGTTTCAACCAAAAGTGGGTCTCACACCCAACTTTCCAATTTTTCAACTTTCCGACCAATAGGTTGAAATGAGCTCGGGTGAACCAGGACCGGAACCAAAGGTCTACCTAGTCTAAAATCGATATTCCGGATATGATGGCACAGTTCGTTCGATCATCCGTCGTACGGATCAAAATATAACCACATAAGTCCAAAATAAGGCTATCGAAGCCATCAAAAACTACAATATTGAATAAATGATACCAAAACGCATAAAAAATCATGTCAACCACTCCCACATCCCAGAAATATCATAATGCAACTACGGGGAGGGGTAAAACAATCAAATCACACAAAATCACAAATTTTACATATTTCATCAAATTTTTTTGGTCGTTACATTTGCACTCTTTATGGCTCTTAAAACTTGCATATAATGGTACAAAATTTAGGATTTTTAAAATAATTTACCCAAAATTATTGCAAATAGGCTCTGTCTCATTTTACGTGAAAGTGTTCAGAGCATGAGGGTCAAAGTACTTAACCTTTGGTGTGAATTTTAGCACTTCTTTAATAGTTTGACTCCATATAATAGTGTCACATATAATGAGACAAATGAAGTATGGAGGAACGACCATATATATTTACCGGGGCATAATTAGTAATGCTTTTGACACCTCCAACTCCACCACGCGAGGCACGATGAAGGTCTTCCTCAATGTACAAGTTCGATGGCGTTGTCCCTTCCTACACGAAAATCGCAAAATGTGTACTATAAATTGAGATATATAGTTAATGGGGGTGCACCTATTGTTTTCAGCTCGAACTATATTTATTAACTAATTTTTCTAAATATACACGACATTACTACTATTAATAAGAGTGAAGAAGCAGACAGTTCTTTGTCAACATATCTGCTTCTTCAGCTGCTTCAGCTGCTCCGTGATTTTATTATATTATCCCTAATTAATTATTTTAACTTACTTATATATAAAAAAATTAATAATACTTAATTAAAATAAGGTAAAATAGACATTTATGAAATGTTTATTTCAGCTGCTTTAATCGCAGTTTTATTATATCACCTCAAATTAATTATTATAAGTCATCTAGGTATTAAAAAATTAATAGTATTTAATAAATAATAAAATAGATATAAATGATAAATCAATTCTTGATGTTTTAAATTAATAGGACATCTTATATGAGACTTATTTAAAAAAATTCACCAGTATGTTTGCTCTATTATTTTACTATATTACCCCTAATTAATTATTGTAACATATTTACATATAATAAAATTAATAATATTTAATAAAAAATATAAAATAGACATTTATGACATGTCTACTTCAGCTGCTTCAACCGTAATTTTACTATATCACCCCTAATTAATTATTATAAGTCATTTAGGTATTAAAATTTAATAATATTTAACAAAAATAAAATTGACATTAAATGATAAATTAATTCTTGGTGTTTTAAATTAATATGACATCTTATATGAGACTCATTTAAATTTTTTTCACAAATATTTTCTCATAATAGTTTTGCTATATCACTTCTAATTAGGTATTATAAGTTATTTAGTACATATCCACTTCGCTGCTTCAATCATAAAATTTGGTTGACTCTCAAATTTATTTCAGTGCTACTTAAATTGGAATAGAAGAAAAAGTATTATAAGTCATAATAATTAAAAACTTAAATTATTTTAAGAATATAACTGAATATCAATGCCACAAAAATTTAGACAAGAAGAGTAACATATATTATTTAAAAATTACATAAAAAATTAAAATATTTAAAAACATATTAAGAATTTTATTGATTATCTAAATTATATTTGTGTCACGTAACTTTGGATAGTCTTGACATTTATAATTTGCATGTTTTATTGTTTTAATTTAGTAATTCGTTGATCCAAATGATGTTTTCAAATTTAACATGTTTTAAAAATTTAGTACTTTTTTTTATTTTAATTTATTTTTTTTATTTTGGTAAAATATTATATATTTAAAAATTATGCAAAAAAATAATTATAAGTCATAACTATTAACATCTTATAATATTTTAAAAACATATAGTAAAAAATTTGATTGACTTTTAAAATTCTAATAGTGTCATATAAGTTGAGATAAAGCAAGTAATATAAATTATTTGAAATTACATTTAAAAATACTAAAATCACAAAGATTAACAACTTAAAATATTTAAAAAAATATGTTAGTAAAAGAAATTTGATTGACTCACTAAACTCTAAAATTGGGACAAAGCGAGTAACATAAATTACTAAATTACATAAAAGATGCTATAAATCACAATGATTAGCAACTTAAATTATTTAAAAATTTATATTAATAAAAATTTGATTGACACTCCAAATGCTATTTGTGCTACATAAATTGAGATAACGTAAATAACATATGTAGGGCCCGTGCTGGCACGGGCTATGGTATCTAGTATTTATACTAATCACTAGAAGTGCAAGGCCCGTGTTAGCACGGGCCCAACAGTAGAACATGTAGATTGCAATTTTTAAGTTTAAAGATTTATCTTGGAGTAGAAAGTTTGAGCATTAGAATATTTTCATTAGTAAGATTGAGATGAGGGGATCATAATTGAAACCCTGTTTTAACCTTCTTGTTGAATTTTGCGATCATAAATATAAAGAAAGAATAGGCGTAAATCTGATGAAATAGCTTAAATCAAATATCCAGCAGGTTATTGATTTTCAATATCGCAAAGATTAAAAATCATATAAACTTACCCGATAAAGAAAATACATATCTTAGATTCGCTATTGTTTTGTTTAATTATTATTTTTAACACAAGAAAAAAGTGTTATTTTTTAATAGAGAAGGAAGAGTTGAGATTTTCTTTTCTTTATTTTATTTTTAAAACAGAGAAATGTTAATTAATATTGAGGAGCTGTAAAAAGTTGAGAAAGATGGCTACACATATTTGATAGAAAATTTGCTAATGTTAAGAAAATACGAAGTATTTGGTAGCAAATTTGTGATAGATACACGTTTTTGTACCTAAATTTACTTTATTTATATTTAAATTAGTTTGTAAAAATCTTTTGCAAATAATCTTTATACTTCTTTTCTTTAATTTCTTTAAAATATAGTAATAAAATTTACTTATGCTTTATTCTTCTCACACTTTACTATATACATTTTATCCTCTTTAAATCTCATTATGCCATTTTACCCTCTTTAAACATCACTGTACATTAAAATCACGATTGAAGCAGTTGAAGCAGAAATCAGTCAATTTTTAATTTTTTTTGTTAATTATTGTTATTTATAGGACTTTTTATTTCATTTTCAAATAATATATGTTGTTTTATATCTTCTTCTGTCCCGTCCCAATTTATGTGCCACTAATATAATTTTGATAGTCAATCAAATATTTTATGTTGACATATCATTTTGTTATTCTTATTTTTCTAATACATAAATGACTTATAATAAGGAGTGATATAGTAAAATCATCATTCGAAAAACAAAATTTAATTTAAAATATTAAGAGTTAATTTCGCATTTTATGTCTATTTTATTTTTCATTAAATATTATTTATTTTCTTAATACCTAGATTACTCATAATAATTAATTAAGAGCGATTGATTATGTTATTACTATAAAAATTAATATAATTTTATCATATCCAATAGTAATCATCAATAATTCATCGGAATAGTATATTAATTAAATACGGGATGCTATATTTGCATATGCAAAGTATGATATTATTAAACATTATTTTATAGTGCATTATATTTATCTTTCCCAATAATAAAATTTTGCTATATATTTTTCTTTTTTTCTTTTTAACTTGATACATATTGACCCAACATAAATTCTAAGAAAATATTCATTAGAAATTTATTTTATTAAATTAAATTTATTAATTTTGCACTTTAAAAATTTAAAGTTAAGTTTAAATATTAGTATTTCTATATAATAAGAATTTTTTTTTAAATTTAAATTTACTAAAATAAATAAATAAATAAAAAGATTAATTTTCTATATAAAAGTCAATTAAAATGATAAAATTTATTTACTTTAAATATTTAGTTGCAATTAATTAAGATAATTTTTTATTTTAATTATATTAAAATAATAAAATTGATTTACTTTAAATATTTAGTTGCAATTAATTAAGATAATTTTTTATTTTGTCATGATTTATGCTGCACCGATAAAATTTTGAGAGTTGAATAGAACTTTTTTTTATTTTTAAAAAAGTATTTTAACTTGTTAATTATTATAATTTATAATAATTTTTACGTAATTATCAAATAATATATTTATTCCTTGTGTCCCAGTTTATGTGGTTTTGATACAATTTTTAAGAGTCAACTAAATTTTTTATATATCTTTTAAATATTTTAAGTTGTTAATTATTATGATTTGCAGTACTTTTTCTTTTATCTCAATTTATGTGGCATTGCTAAAATAATGAGAGTCAATAAAATTTCTATATGTCTTTTAAATATTTTAAGTTATTAATTATTGTGATTTGTGGTAAAAAATTAGTTTTGAACATGATAGTCAATTAAATAAATAATTTTTTTTTACTTCCAATATGTAGTTATAGTTAATTAATATAAATTAATAGAATATATTAAATATTTAAACCATTATAATGAAACAATGAAATTATTATATATTGGAATATGATATATAATTAAATAGGAGTAGACGGGTGTTTTGATAATTACGTAAGAGGTGGTCGATACCACCTCTTCTATATAATAGAAATATGGCTTTATATAGAAATATGGCTTTCAAATGGCATAAAAGTAGTCTAATAATGGTTGAAAAAATTAACGGACCTTGAAATAATTTCCAACAGGACAAGCATAGACAAGGAAGGTGTACTCTGGTGCTGTAGCCAATCCAAGAATTGGTCCACTTCCTATAAGCAAAGGCCTTATATCAAGAGACCCTTTTCCAGGAGGAGGAATCTACACTTGGTTTTAAAAAAAAAAAAACAAATAAACAACTTGATTAAATAGTAATCCCAAATTTCATCTAAAGCACTAAAAAATTGAAATTAGCTACAAATTATGTCATAAAATAGCCGGTAACCACGACCTATGTTGCTTGGACTCTCCGGAAAAGCCAATGAGTGTGTGTCAAATCCCTCCAAAAATAATTCATTTTTGGAGAATCTGACGCGGATACAACAACTATTTTGGAGAGTTCACGCAACATAAACTACGACCTTACTTGAACAAGAAAAGTTCTAATTTCTATAGGAGGGTAGCACTGTATCCTTGAGTTCTAAGGAAATAGGAAAGTCTGATGGATGAACTATGTTCAACTCACCTGGTCTGGAGGCGAAGTCAGGGTTTGAAGCTTATAAGTTCAAGATCTTAGTCATTTTGAGTTACTAGGTTCTCAATTAATAAAATGTGCATATTAAATAAGTTTTTAATATGAATCTTTGATAATCCCCGAACATAATATGTCTGTCACTAATTCCTGTTTCTTTTTTTCGTAGCGAAGAAAATGAAGTTTGAAAGAAAGAAAGATTACAAAACGTTTGTTAGCCAGAGCAGTTTGTTTCACCGCATCAACAAATTGATCAATGGAAGGACAAGGCATGCACATTCTTTTAGCACCAATTTGCATTCTCATTGCATTTTGTTGTGGACGAAACAAAAATAAACGTCCATCATCTCTTCTATAAGCTTTTGTACCTTCAAAAATACCCTGTGTTTCAATGAAATTTTTGTCAATCAACTAAATGACGGACAATTTTTGTAGCTACACAGTAACAATCCGTAGCTAATTCCATTTAACTACTACTAAAATTTCCCACTGAAAATTGTTCAGTGGCTATTCCCACGGATATTTTGGTTGAATTAGAGAGAAAGAAGAAATTGTAGTGTTTCCCCACCATTTGCTTCCCAATGAGCTGGTTCAATGGGAAAATTCATATTTTATTACACAAACTTCTCATTGATTCAGGATGGAAAAAACCTTTGTTGCTAGTAGTGAACAAAGGAAAATCAAGAATTTTTGTTAGCGACAGATTAGTGGCGAATACCTGTCCATAGTTTAAGACACCAGCAGAGGGGCTCAATTGAATGTTGCCATAAGGATTAAGCTGGCCTTGTTTGAAATGACCATCTTCACAACTTTTTGTTAGGTACATATAATCAGTTGGGATTAAATTGAATCCAAGATTCTCCCAATCAATGTCGTTGGACTCATCATCACTACCATCAATTAAAAAAAAAAATACTAAGTAAGAAAAACATTGATTTTTTCAAAAATATCTATATGTGAAAATTTCAAAAATATCTAATGTAACATGCCTTTGATGCACAGTTTGTATAAAAGTTGCACCCTGAGCTGTAGAGTACCTAGCTCCAAACTAAAATCACAAACCAAAAATCTCTGGTCAACTCGATATACGTTTTCTTTGTTTTTGCCTTGAACTATATATGATTAATTCTTTATACTTTTATCCATCAATTGTCACGCTGAATTAGCATGTTTAGTCAACTATTTAATGCGAAAAATATGAAGACTGACCTTTGATGGTAGAGGAGAAGATTTAATTAATCTTTCAAAAAATGCAGCTCTCTGAATCATGTTTGCAGAAGAAAAATAGTAGGATGTTAATGGCACAGTAGCTGTGTAGGAAATTAAGTTGTTAGTTTGAAAAAGAAAGCAAGTCTATCTATAGAATGGAGAAGAACAGGGAAAAGGCCAAAAATGGAAACAAAAAATTGATGAAGGGAACTTGAGGGCCTTTAGGTTGGTGGGATTGCAATAATAATCCCATAATATATTTGCACGATATTTTGTTTCATGTTTCTTTATGAATATTAATTAGTCGTTTGAGAGTTTTACACAAATAGCGGGTCGAATTCACTATTTAATTTTTGAAAAAAAAATTAAATATACAAAATTAAATTGTCTATTGTAAGTTATAGCAAATCTTTTAAGTTTGTAAGTTATGGCAACTTCTATTTAAAAAAATAATAAGAAAAATAGTTTTTCTAACTAATCAAATAAAAATCAATTCAAATAAGGAAAATACAATACCAATCATATTCCAAATCTCTCTTTAACCGTTTTTTTTTTCACATTTTAATGCAGACGTTATTCTGCTTCATCTTCTTCAACAACTTTCGGGGGGATTTTTTCAACAAAAAATATAATTTTTTAATCATAATCTTTCAAAAAAATTTATTGCTTTAGAATAACAATTTCAGTATTTTATTTGAAAATCAAGTTCTTGAAAAATTGTAAATTTTAAAAACGTGTAATACAATATGGATTGTAATAATTTGCATTCAAACATGATACATCATGGAGGGAGATTGAATGTTACATGTATATCTTGTTTATCAATTATTGATATTTTGCGTTGAATTTTTTTTTAAAATATATAATATTTTATTATTGATTAATAAAAAGAAATTTAGTGAAAAAGTTATAAGTGTTTTTTAATATTTGCTTTCGACTATGTGATGTTTACATGCTAAATTTTTGGAAAAATACGGTGAAAATTTACAAAAAAAAAAACTGTTTTTTAAAATATAATAGTGTATCATTATTGGTTGTTAAATATGTTCATTCCTTCATTTTACATTCTGTAAACTATCATAGTATTATATTTATTGTTTCTACAGAGAGACGAAAAGAATTTGGTGTATAAGGTATTATGTATGATACAACTACAAATATAAAAGATTAGTAGATGCAATTGCAACTCAGTTGAGGATAGACACAACTTCGACTCAAATTGAAATAAAGTACTTAATAAGTGATAGATGTCCGTCAATAATTATACACAATGATACAGGAGTGAAGGTCTATTTGGATCAAAAAAAGATAGTTATTGATTTCTTTGTTAAGTATCTACTGTACATAACAAAGAAGGATGTATCGTTTGAAACAACAAAATGTAATGAAAGAGCTATTGTTTGTGCTAGAAACGAAACATTTAGTGCGGAGCGAAAGAATCTATTTTCAAATGATTCAGCTAGTGACATATAACTAACGTATAAAACTAAGATAAATAAAAATTGATAGCTAGTGACATATATGAGATATTAAAATTGATACATTAGGTAATACTTAGTAACACATATAAGATATTATAAAGGCTATAACTAATGTATAAAAATTGACAGTTAGTGACATATATAAGATATTATAATGGAGGTATATTAATATCGGTTTAATTGATTATGGTAAACAATATCTATGCATGCAAAATGCAGCATATATATATATATATATATGTTAATTGAACATGGAAAACATGAAATCATTATTTAAATAAAAAATTATACTATAAATATTAAAATGATAAATCATATATTAGAGTAATAAAACATACACAATAATGAACATCAATTTAATAAGATATTTTCAATATAAAATGTCCAATGATATAAACATCAATTTGCGTCAAATTTAGTCAATTCTGTAGTCTAAATCAATAGTATATGAAAAGAAACCCAAATTCATACGCAAAAGATATAAAGTTCAATGAAAAAAAAAGAGAAAAAAATTAATTTATGAAAAAGAGAGTATATTAATGGTGGAGAAAATCTTCTATCAATAAAGTAACAATGGAGAATTGTGTAAATAATGAAAAAAAAAAAAGTACTATATTTTACTGGAAAGTCAAAAAAGGTGTATCAATGAAAAAATATTTTTATCAAATTTTATTCCTTAATTTAAGAACAAATTTTATAATTTAATTGATAGAATTAAAATAAATAAATAATAAATATAATTATTGAAACTAACAACAACTCTTATCATAATTATCAAAAGATTTAATAAGGAGAGATAGATAATAAAGACTAAAAATAAGGAGATAATATGACTACTAATTATGAAAAATAATTTTTGAAAAGTTGCAATAACTTGCAATTATTTCTTTAATCCAATAATTATGAAAAAGTGTTGCTATAACTTGTAATAAACAATCTAATAAGTGTATACAAATTGACTTTCACTTATTTTTTAAGCCGATATATATAGATTATATATCAATTATACATGGTATGCATTATTTATGTGCATCATACATATATTATACATCTGACTGCTGTTTTAAATTTATATGGTTGAGTGAACAACTATTCCGCTTTGGTCTTATGTGATCTTATTTGGGTGAACATGAAATTTAAGAACAAATAATGTTTAAATATATCATAATGTTTATGCATAAAACTTAAAGTTACAATTTCATGTTCGACATAAAGTTCTCGTGTTTGATTGGTCAAAATTTTTAAAATATTTTCTTTACAAACTCGTTGAAAGTAAAGAAAAGTCTTTCATAATGAAAGTAAAAAAAAACAAATTGCATTGTTTCCATCCTAGCGTCACAACTTGAATTCCGTCCTCATAATATTGTCTTGGATATAAATAAATAGTTTTAGAATAATATTTTTTTTTTTAACTTACATACCAGATACAAGAAAATAAGTAATTCTAATTCCTTAAAAAATATTTTCTTACCGTACATATCTGAGTCTCAAAACAGATATATTCTATTGACTTGGCCTCATACCCCTCTTGTAAAATGATGGTGTACTTGCTTACCAAAAAAAGGTTATATCTCAATTCGTTAGACTTGATTGAAGTGTAAGGTCAAAATAAAAATAGTAGAAGAAATAGACGTTGCCGCCCTTTTGGAAGCTTAATAGTTGTGAGACATGTCAAGTTCTCAAAAGTTTCTTCTTTGGTCTAGTTTACATTCACAATTGACACTACTTCAGATCTACGTTTCACTATAATTATGTTTTTGAAATTAATTAACGGCCGCGATTAATAAAGTCTATTACTAATATGCATAAATCACAAACATTACTTTAAGGAAAAAATTTACAAAATCACAATTTAAGATATCTAAATTACTAAAAATCTCTTCACTTAATAAAAATTATAAATATCCCTTATTTATATTTTCTTTCTTTAAATTTTCAGATACATAACTTCCACTCTAAAAATTAAGATATATTTATTGCTCCTTAAAAATTTACCTTTGTAATGTCCCATACCATTTTAACGATAGTTGTAAAAAAAAAAGAAAAGGGAAAGAAAAGAGAAAGGTGGGCCGCCCATCTACCAAACCAAAGGAAATAAGAAAAAATAATGGCTTTAATCCATCACATGTCTTAAAATAAGGATATGATGGAAAATGTTAAAATTGGTCATCAGCTTCATGTAAGGCAACATAAGAAAAGAAAAGAAAAGAAAAGAAAAGAAAAGAAAAGGAAGCATACATCGGCAGGCTCCTTAATTATGTATCATCTTTTAATTTGATACCTCAAGTTAACTGTGTTCATTTTAAACACATAAACTAGTCATAAAGTGTGTCACTTTGACACATTTTGCCCTAATTAAAAAAAGATTCAGGCGCGTGTATTTCAATCCATACACGTCAATTTTATACGTCAATTAAAACGTGCCACGTTTGAACAACTTTTCATGCCAGCTTCATCCACTAAAAGGAGCAAAATCACACAATCCCTCACAAAATTTGTCAAATCCGATTGAAACCCGAGGAAAATTCCTTTGTAGGTCTTAGTGATTTGTTTTACTTTTTCTTTGATTCTTAGTGATTTCTAACTAATAAAGGTGTGTTTTACATGTACAATGTTTGCAATGAAGTATTGATTCATTTTCATTGATGAATTTGAAGATATTCAGTTTAAAGTTGACTAAATTGAAGAAATTGAAGGTCGGACTAAACTTTTTCTTTAAGTTTATATTTTTTCATGTTGTCTAGACTGTTTACCCCTTGAAATTATAGTGTTAGGTTGAATTTGCATTTTTAGATTTTTTTGGGGGGAGGAATTTCAATCATAAAATTAGGATTTTTTTGTCGTTTTTTTGGGAATTTCACTAATTTAGGTTGTTTTTTGAAGATTTTACTGATAAAGACAGGGTTATTTTGGTACTTTTAAGTTTAAGAGTATTTTGAGTATTTTCGTTTGTTGAGAATCTTTGGGGATCTATTAAGAAAATATAATGAACAACTATTTTTTGACCTGTTTTTATCGTGGTGGGACAATTGTAGCCGACCCTAAGCTTAGTTATAAAGGTAAGGTAGATATCTTTGTTGTTACCATTGATAAAAATTATTTCAGTCTCGTTGCATTTCTTTCTTACACCAAAGATCTCGAGTGCTCAAAAGTAAAGGGATTTTATTTTCAACATATAGATGATGGTGATTTAGTTCAAATTACTTCTGCAATCAGTTATTAAAGTTTGTGAAGGATTTAAAAGATGATGGTGAGCTTGATGTGTATGGTCTTCATGACATTGATGAAGAGCTTGAGGTTGTGGAAAATAGTGTGCCTCTTTTAGAAGGGTCACAGTGTAATGATGAAGATGATATAGATAGTGATGGTAATGAGAATAGAAGTCTTAATGAAGATTTGAATGGTGATGAATCAGATCTTCCTAGTGGTGAATTAGATTTAAATAGTGATAATATCCCTGATGAGGATTGTTCAGACATTGATGAAGAGTTGAGAACATTTAGGGCTGAAAGTAGAAGCAAAAAAAATTCAAGAAGAAAATCAAAAGAAAGAGAATAAATAACAGTAGGTGAAGCTGGTATTGATAAAAATTTTCAAGACATTGACAAAAATAAGAAAGATAGATATGTTGGTAGATTAGGAGATGGTGAGGAGTACATTGATAGTTCAGATTGTTATAGTGTTGATAGCACTGATTTGTTAGATGAGGATGTTGGTGGTGGTGTTGATTTACCAAGAAGAAGTAGTAGTAGTAAAATCAGATTTGATGATGATTGTGGTGGTGGTGTTTTTGAACTTGGTATAATTCTTAATGATCCTAAGGAATTTAAAAAATCTTTGAGGAGTATGCAGTGGAAAATAGAGTTTAGATTGTCTTAAAACCTAATGAAGCTCATAAAGTGAGGGCTAAGTGCAAATTTAAGCCAAAATACAATTGATTGTGTTATGGTGCACTTGACAGAGACTCTGATAATATTTTGTTTAAGAACTATAATTCAGTGCATAAGTACACAACATCAAATAAGAATAAAATATGTACAACTAAATTTGTTGCTAACAGATTTAAGGATGAAATAAGTAAACAATCATATTTGAATATTTAAAAAATACAAAAATTGTGCAGAGAAAAATTGAGATTATATATGATAGAACAATTTATTATAAGGAAAGATTACAGATTTTAAGAGAGTCCACGGAGATTGAAACTTGAAGTTTACAAGATTATGTGCTTATGTTGAGATGATAAAACAAATCAATCCCGACAGTTCTGTTTGACTGAGAATGGATAGAGAAACTGTCTCAGGTAAAAATCTATTTGTGTATTTCTATATGTGTCTTGGTGCATTGATAAAAGAGTGGATGGAAGGATGTAGAAGAATTATGTGATTCGATGGATGTTTCTTAAAGGATGTTTGTAATGGTGAACTTCTAGTAGCAATTGAGAAGAATAAAAATACTCAGATGTTTTCTATAGCCTGGGCTGTTGTGGACAAGAAAATCAAGTATAGTTGAATTTTTTTTTATCAACTACTTAAAGGAGGATCTACAGTTGGGTACTAGAGTAGGTCTTACTGTGATGGTTGATATGCAAAAAGTAATATTTAAAATTTTTTTAAGTGTCAATTAATTGAAAAACTTTATTTTTTTATCAAATACTTTAACTATTTTTGTTTGTATGCAAATTTTCATGTTGTTGTTTTTGAGTTGTTATCAAATACTGAAGTTAGAAGATGTGCTAGACACATATGGTATAAATAGCGTCAAGAGTGGAAGGGAGAAGCGAGCAAAAACAGTTTTGAAAATGCTCAACAAAAAGTTTTGAAATGAAGCTCAAAGAGGAACTTGATTACATGAACCAACTTGGTAGGCAAGGAAAGGATATTATTGGTGATTTGTTGCATTATTGTAACACCCCGTACTTAATTACGTGCATTAGCCATGGTTATATGTGTTGGAGTATATGTATTGATCATAACTTAGGTATATATGAGTTTAAGTATGAGTATTGATTATTTTGAGATGGTTTCAAGTGTATAGTTTGATTATATGTGTATAGGAATCGACTTTATTTATACCGAAATTTGCTCGTCGAAGTTTCTATGCGAAGTTTATCGAGTTATCTTTCCAACGATATAAAGATTTCTGAAAACAGATGAGTATTGGATATAAGCGAGCATGTTCGAAACTTGAAAATGGTGGACGCAATGAACAGTAAATGTGCAGAAATTTTCTGCACACAAAAGTACTGCAGCCAAATAGATTTTTGGGTCGACTTTAAATGATCATAACTCCTTGTACAAAATGAACTGTGTGAGCTGCTATATATCGATGAGAAGCCCCGAGAGACTTCTTTCTAATGCAATTGGTTTCACCCAAATCCATTATCGGATCAAAGAGTTATGGCTGATTTACTTTAGCCTATCAAAACAGTCTACCATGGACAGATTCGGGTTTACTTAAATTTTAAGGGCAATATGGTCATTTTTCATCACCTCATGGACGAAAATTGGTCATTATATACATATACTTAGTGTCATATCCATCATTTATCATCCAAATTATTGAAGAATAAGAAACCCTAGCCTAAGTTCAACTCCAATTATCTTGTGATTCAACCGTAGAAAATCCAAATTGATTTCGTAGTTGTGTTCACCGTCTCGAGGGCTTCGAGAAGCACCCCTTATTTGTGCCAACAGGACTTTGAAATCAAAAGGGCCATTTTATGGTAAGGATGTAAATTATGTTGGTGTTATTTATATGGATATGTATATATATATATATATATATATATATATATATATGCATGTGAGCATAAGAAGTATGTTATTTGATTGTTGTTGAAAGATGATTGGGAAATGATGTTGGATTATTCTTGTGCATGGTTGGATTATGTTGAATTGTGAAGGGATTTGGTGTGATGATATGGTATTGAAATGATGATTATATATATATATATATAAACATAAACCTATTTTTCAAGTTGGTTTTTGGAATGCTTTGCAAATATTGGTTGTATGGAATTATGGAAGAGAATTGTGGTGTTGGGTTGCTAATACTAGATGCCAAACATTTCATTGTAGATAAGTGATTTGTAAATGTGGGAAGTTGTGTTGAATTGGTATCCGAATCTACAGTGAGGTATGTAAAGCATACTCTAACGGTGTTCTTTGGCATGAAAACACCAATGTTCCATCAAGTAAGATTCCGAGGTTGTCCAAAAACATGTATTGTTCTACATTACCAACGAAGTTGTTTCCATTCTATAAAGTGTCAAAATGTTTCATTGATATACCAAAAGGCTCCTATTTCATTGTTGTGATATTGATGATTCTGAAACACATTGTTGATGTACCAATGAGTCTTTATTACATCGTTATTGTATAGAAGGTCTATTACTTGATTCCTATTGATGTATCATTGTTCCAAAGGTACTATATTGGCATGAACACTAATGTAATAATCTCAAAAGCTTTTGAACTAAGTTATTGGAAAGATCTCTTATGTGTGTTACTTGATATACGTGTGGGTGGTATCCCAGGGGCATAAGCCTAGCATGGGTCGATCCCAGTTGATATGTACTGGGGGCAGCCTAATGGTCACAGTACGGTACAGTATTGATTATTGTTAGGTGGTTGGAGGTTCGGGAAGAGGAGGTAATGACGAATGATAATTGTAAAGAATGAAATGAATGAATGTATACTGTTCCACAAATGTGTTTGAATTCAAGAACCCAATTCAGATTAATGATAATGTACATGATCCTAAAAGTGTTTATGAAGTGTGGTTCACTTCTATTATGATTTATTCACTTGCGTCTGATTTTCTTGATCCCCCATATCACATATGATTATTTACAGCTTTACATACTCAGTACATATTTCGTACTGACGTCCCTCACGGGGGATCTGCATTTCATGCTGCAGGCACAGGTGCTTCAGCTCATTCACAGCATAGATAGGAGGCAGGTCATACAACTATTGTTGGTGAGCTCTAGTTTGCTTCGGAGCTTTCCGAGTCGGTTCCTTATGTTTTGTTATTGTACAGGAGTCATGTGTGGGCAGGGGTTTGTCCCGACCCTAGTTATGTCATGTATATCCTAGAGGCTTTGTAGATATAAGGAAGGGTAAAGTCATGGAAGTTTATATAGTGATGTTATATTTGTATATGTGGTGGCCCCGACGGCGAAGTATTATATATATATATATATATATATATATATATATATATATATGTGCGTGTTGTGCTGATACAGGTAATTAGACCCTTCTATATGCAACGAAGTGCTGTCCAATTTTTTTGTGACATGTAAGTGAAAGTATAGGTATTTGAACGGGTTCTCCCGGGCCTTTTCGGCTTCGGGTGCCAGTCCGGCCCGATGGGATTTTGGGGTGTGATAATTATCCTAGGGAGTCATGGGTTAGGACATTATTTAAAGAGAATTATAAGTGTGATATTTTTGAAAATAACATGTGTGAGACCTTTAATTCATGGATCTTAGTTTCTAGACATAAATTTATCATTACCATGTTGGAGGAAATTAGGAGAAAAATCATGACTAGAACAGTGGATATGATTAAGTTTGCCAATACTTGGATATGTGATATTGCACCTATGACTAGACTTATATTGAAGGAGAATAAGGACAGAGCTAGGGCTTGCAAGGTGCTTTGGTATGCTAATGTTGGATTTGAGATTGGAGAAGGAGGGTACAAGCATACAGTGAACGTGACTAATACGACATGTAGTTGTAGAACTTGGCAGCTGAGAGATATTCTTTGCCAATGCTATTTATGCTTTGTATCATGTTAAAAAAGAGCCTGAATCTTATATGAAGCATTGGTATAAGAAGGAAACCTTCATGAAGATTTATAACAACTTTATCCAACCAATCTTCAATATAAAAATGTGGCCTGAGACAAACAATTTAAAGATTGATCCCCCTACACTTAAGAAAATGCCTGATAGACTTGCAAAAAATAGAAAAAAGACAAAGATGAACCACTAAAGAAATATGAAAAATTGTCACAAAAAGAGTGAAAATAACATGCTCCAAGTGTCATCACAAGGCTATAACATAAGATATTGCAAGGTAAAACAATGACTTTTAACTTGATTTTAGAAATTTATTTTTCATGTTTATTTTTTAATTTATTAATTATTTTGCCATGATTTAATAGATTCTTGATTCAATACACAAGTGCATAGCCAAGGATTTCAGTTTAGTGGTCAAAGTTCACAAGGAAGTTGTCTGCCTAAATGCTCAATCCAACCAGCACCTTCAACCTCAAAAAAACCAATATCATGTATCTCAAGTCAACCTGGACTAAGAAGCTTAAAAGAATCTGCAAAAACTAGCTCAAGCCAAGATGCATCTTCAACAACCATTTATGGTGATATAAGCAGACTTAGGAGCTTGAAGAAAGCTACAAAATCTACCTTTTATGGTGATACAAGGATCCCTGTTGCAGAAGGAATCAACAGTCAACTACCTTCTAGAAATAGAGAAATTGTTGGGCAGAAGAGAGGAAGAGTTACAACCACAAAAAATGTTGATAAAGGTGGATAAAAAAGATTAAAGAATGCTGAATTTAGGATCTAAAGAAGTGCAAGGAAAACCCAAATACTGAATGTAAGTTAACTCAAACGCCATTTATTTTTTTAAAAAAGAGCATATGTATACTGATTATTGATCCTTCTTTATTTTTTCAAAAAAAAAACAGCCTGGGACATCAAGCCAAAGAATCCTACAAAGTGGTACAACTTATAAGGATGCAAGTTCTACAGGGGTTGATGTTGGTTATAAGCCTAGAGGCTAGAAATGAAAAAATAAAGATGCTATCACTATCAATCAATTGCAGCATATGGAAAACAAAAAGAAGAAGTAGTAGTCAAGAAAGAATATTTTATTTTGATGGTGTGTTGTGATTATGTTTTGTAATGTATAGTAACAAACAATAAATTTATCTTGTGATTTAAATTAACAGTAAATGATTTGGTTCTTTAATTTAAATTTACTACTAATACGAAGCAGTAAATAATTTAGTTCTTTAATTTTTGAAGTCTGTTAATACAAGTTCTTTACGTAGCATTATGCAAACTCTGAGCTCAATATGGAGCATGTTTTTTGAATTTTTGATTAATGTTAATTGGAGCTTAATATGAAGCATATTTATGAATTTGTTGTTGGTGTTGCTTTGAGCTTAATATGAAGTATATTGATGAAGTTGTTGTTGGTGTTGCGTTCAGCTCAATATGGAGCATATAGAACAAGTTGTTGTTGGTGTTGTTTTAAGCTTAATGTGGAGCATATAGTAAGTTGTTGTTAATGTTGCTTTCAGCTCAATATGGAGCATATAGTAATTTGTTGTTGGTATTGTTGCTTGTATACATTGACACCTTATTTTACTGTAAATTCTATGATAAAAAATTTATAATATTTAGAGTCAAAATAAATATTTCATTTCATAAAAATATAAAAATATTACAAGACCAACATTACATCAACAAACTACACCTAACAAGGCTTAATACACATCACAAAAATACACTTAAGCTATCATGAAATCAGCAAGGGATTTAGGCCATTTTGCAACATCAAAATTAGTAGAATGACACCATCAAAATTTCAAGGTCAAACTTCAACAATTTGACTTCAATTTTCATATTTTTCACAACACCAAACTACTAGCAATGAAACCAACAATATTATATCTTCTTACTCAATTTTGTTTCTCGTCAAAAGACTTGACTCTCTTCAACAAATTCCAAATCACCCTATTTGCTTGTGAAGGGTGTCGTTCTTCATACCAATCAAAGTAATCACACTTGCCCAATTTCTAGACAATTAATTACAAAATAGATTACAAAATCAATAATTAATCAACTAATTAAGCTAAGAAGTAAAAAACATTACCTTTGAACTTTTACACGTAAAAAATCTACGATCAAAATTTTGTTGAGTCCAAAAAATTTTTAGTAAATGTTTCATGACCACATTTACAATAGCGACAATCTTTTTCAAAAAAAAGTCATGAACGACGAACTCGACATTGTCCAATTTAATTAAAAAAAGATAAGAAAAAAAATAATCTTTTGAAAATTGAAGAATAAGATGAAGAAGAGAGAAGTTTTTTATGAAAAAAATTGATAAATTAGGATTAAAATTGAATGTTGGAATAAAGAAGAAGATGAATATAATGAAGGAAAGGGGTATATTTTTGTTTGAGGGGGAGGGATATTTCTATGCCATATCAACAAAAAAAGAGCTTGGACGGGCCTTTGCAGAGTGGCCCGCACGCGTTTTACCAACAAGGCAAAAGGTGCCAAAGTAAAACACTTTACAAATAGTTTAGGTGTTTAAAATGAACATAGTTCACTTGAGGTGCCAAAGTGAAAGACGATGTGTAGTTGAGGGACCTGCCGATGTATTCTGCTAAAAGAAAATCAGACTATCTGCTAGAGAAGAAAATCAAAGGAAGAAGAAGAAAAAAAAAGGAAAAGTTTTTAGAGATTTTTATGGGTTCAAGGTAAATTTCTTAATTTGGTCCAAATTTAACTCATATAATTCTTGATTATAGATTTGGGGTTGAGAGTTTAAGAATTAAGGATTAAAATGATAGAGAAATCTTTAAATTCTCATGAACAGAGCAAGAATATTAAGCATTTAGATTGAATATTTTAATTTCAGCTTAATCAAAGAATACAATTTTAGACACCAAAGTTATTGTGGCTTAAGATATTGAGAAAAATCAACGAAATATGTTCTTATGGGTTGAAGCAAATTAAGTATAAGTTGACAAGTTGAGAGTCAATCATGAAATTTCTATAGTTGGGTAGTTTAAAGTAGTTATGTTTTAGCCTAAACCAAAAAATTAATATGAGGTTGATATGATGTGATTATAGATTCGATCGAAGGAATTCATATCAATTGTTCGTGATAAATTTAATATTACGACAAGTGTACTGTGAATAGTAACCTTACCATAATTTGTGTTTCTTAACTTGCATATTTTATACATGATTTTGATGAAATAAGAGTTTTTGAGCTTCAAAATTGCACGTGGGGCAAGTCTTTTACTTTATATGATATTGAAATGGTTATTTAGGATATGATATTGTTATTTTGAAGGTTATTTCATTTACTTGAGACAAGCATCTTGACATGTGTTTTATTTAAGTTAATGTACAATTTTGAAAATGCTTTTATATGAGTATCTACTGTTAATAAAGAAAGTATAAATGGAAGTAGACCTTGATTTGAATTCCTTAGCTAACAGTGGGTTCGTTAGACCTGGTGCACCTTGTAGTTCTTGCTAGTGGGAAGGTAGAACTAGCATACTGTTACTGATTTCCCTCGAGTAGGGACCTACTGATATGATATTTGACTCCTTTATCATGAGGGGTCACTTGTTATTTGCTATTCTTGAAGTAGAATGTCATACTGATTACATGATTCATTCTTGAAAACCTCCCAAATATATAATATTTGATACGATACAATGCTTCTTGAATTTATTACTGAACTATTAGTTCATCTTGCTTACTTGAACAAATGATATTATTTATCGTTACTGTTTTTGAAAAAAATATTTATTTTATGAGATTTTATGACTTGTTCAAAATGATTGTGGTTAAGTGTTATTACTCACTGAGCTAGCGTTTCACTCCTCGTTGTTATTTATACAGAGAATTCAAGTGACGTGGTGAGGATTTTGTTAGCTAGAAGATTCGAGTTGACATATTTCTGGTGAACCCTGCATTTTTTTGTGTGGGCAATAGTTTATTTATTTATTATGTTCTTTTCCTTGAAAACTCTTAGAGTCACTCTATATTCACTTCTTAAGAGTTTTGAATATTCTTTCATTATTTTGGACAGGTGGAGTGTTTGACATCCTCTTATTTTTGGAGATGAATTTCGTATTGTTATTTGATAGTATTGGTGCATTGTTGATGATTTTGGTGGATTATGTCATTATTAAAGGTGTGTTGGTTGTGATGTTGGGTTGTTGTGTTGTTGATTCGAGACAGAATTTTTTTTATAGGCTCAAAAATAGGGGAAACTCTGTTCAATTTTTCATAAAATTCTGATGAGGCTTGCTTTGGAGTCCTAACCTCCTTAGCGTCGGTCATGATCCCTTTTTGAATCGTGATGGCCTTAATATCTCCTGTTCACCAATTTAATATGATTAATGTCTAATCTCCTCCTCCTTCAAAGTATTTTTAGAAAACTAGCGCCTCCCTATCTCCCGTCAGAGTGTCCATCGAATAAATAAGAAACAACGATGGCGTATGTTGTCTTCGATCACTGCCAATCCTTAACCAAGCAAACACCGATTCAATAGACAGATGAGGATGAAATTTAAAGGCAATTTTTATAGTATAGATACAACAATTCTGGGATCCCTCCTCCCTTATACCCACTATGCTTTGTGAAGCTCACGTTGGTGGAGTTCCATAACTCTGTACTACAAAAATTGTAGTGATCAAAGACATTAATTATTCTCTCTTTTTCAAAGACGTAATTATTCTACACTTGTCTCTAATTCATTTTTAAAAATAATTTGTTCCAATTGAACTCTTAATTCAGAATTGTTGTATCTAAATTAATTTTACCAGATAGAAATTTTGTATTTGAATATTTTAATTTGAGATACATTTTTTATTAGTTGAAGATACATAATTTAGCTTAGTTCTATATGCATGTTCCAGGTGCATATTCTTATTTTTGTACGCCTGATATATTTTTTTGATATGTATCTCTTTCATATACATGCATATAGTTAGAAGGTTTTTGTATACATCCCTTTTAAAATATGTATCTCTGCATCCGATATATTTTTTTTATTGTGTATCTCTTATATCTTTGTATTTCAAATCTCATTTTTTATATTGATACATCATGTCTTACCATGATATGTTTTTGATCAATATTTGTATCTCTTTTTTAGGGTTTGAAATTCATTGCAATTAGTTGAAAAGGAAAAATAACACCATTAAAAAAAAAAAGAGAAAAGCTAAAGAAAAATAGTTGAATATGGAGAAGAATATTTCAAAAAACTGCATTATTAACTAGATGCCCTTTTTTTGGGATATTTAGATATTAATTAGAAGATCCGTAAATTACTTCTTAAATGAGTTAATTGCCGTTACTTTTCATAATTACAAGGAATTAGTTGTTTCTTAAGATGTAACATCAATCATGTATCTCATTTAATATTATGTATCTACAAATTAGCAATAAAATTTTTTTGAAACTTCAAAAAAAATTGAGATAGAATGTAATTATGGATAAACTAGTTGAGATTAATGCAAAACTCCCTTACTTTAAATATTTAGTTTTTGTAGGCCCATTTGGCTGTATACAAGTCACGTAACATCCTCGTATTTGACAACAACAACAATAACAACATATTCAGTATTTCCCACTGAATGGTCTGAGAAGGATAAATTGATTTGGAAGTTGAATTTTCTGGTATGTGACTTTTGTGTTATCAAACTCAAAGTTTTGTGATTTTTTTATTAAAAAATGTAGTTAAATGACATTGATGGAAACAAAAGGTTTAAGTTAGGATAACCATTTGTGAAATGTAACCCTCCCCCCCCCCCCCCCCCCCCAAAAAAAAAAAAAAAGAAAAAAACAAGGAAACAAATTCTTATAACATGACATGAAAAAGTTAATATAATTCATTTTTTCCCAGGATACACAATCATATAAGTAGTACCTTATAGTAATACCTTGGAACCAATGAATATTAGTTTATTCTTTTGTCTAATACATTAACATTATTTTAAAAACTAGTTCAACCCGCACGTGTAACGTTTGATTATTTAAAATTAAATAATTTTATCTATTGCGAAAATTTTTAATAAAGTGGAAAAGTTCAAATTAGTTTTCAAAAATCTTTCACACATTAATATAATAATGTAAACATAAACATATACATATATATTTTACCACCTCACTTTTGCGTTTGCCATATAATATCCTTTTTTCTTGTTGCCACAAGCTATGAGAGATGCATCAATTTGAATCATATTTGTGTTACGATTATTTTATATATATATAATCGTTTCATATTTTTAAAGTCAAATTTTTACAAAATCATTAATTACATTTTTATTACCTACTTAAAAATTTTAAAAATCTGGTACATCTTAAATTTTTCTTATTCTAACGATTTTATATTTATTTCTAAATTTTTAAAATCTTCTTAAAATTAAATTTAGTTGATTTAGAATTTATAAAATAATAAAAAATATTAATTGTCATTAATTTTGATGACTTTTAATAAGGAAAGATTTTATCATAAATAATTAATTTCAATCCTTAAATTAGGAAAAAATAATGAAATTCTAATGACTTCTAATAAGGAAAGGTTTTATCATAAATATATTTAATTAATTTTTAACTCTTAAATATTAGAAAAAAAATAGTGAAAAGACAATTTTCTTTAAAGCATGAACTTTTAATGAAGGGCAAAGTTCAAACAATATTTCAAGGTCCTTCACACTTTTAATATATACTAAGCTAGTGTACGTGCGTTGCACGTGTATTCAATGCTAAAAAAGAAAGTTGCATATATAAAGAACAAAAAAATAAATATTTTTGAACACTGGAAGTTTCAAATAAAGATATTGATGTTTATTTTTTAGCACTGAAAATTTCAAATAAAGATATTGATGTTTTTACTCTTGTCAATCATAATTCTTTCTATTTTTAAATGGTAAAAAAAATCAATCGGACAGATAGCTTTAAAATTTTATATTTGCAAAATCCAGAGTGTTTTCTCTTTGTTTTGTTTTCTCCTTCGATTTTCTATAGTTAATGTTTTATTCATGGGTCTTATGTTACTAAGTTAAACATTGCTAAAAAATGTAGACACCATTTTGTCAATATTTTGTAAGAAATTTGTGCTTTTATATATAATAATTATATACATTAATAAGATAGATAAAACTTTAAGTAAAATGGAAGAAACTCGTATGAATCTAAAAAGACAATAAGTTATTAAAATTTAATATTCCTAACAGAGTTCACAGTTAGTTTTTGGAGTTAATTAAGATGTGGAGCAATTATAAACAAAAAAATTATAGAAAAATTAAAGTGCTAAATATTTTTAAAAATAATTATGTATAACTATTAGCAAAATAATCAAATGACTATTTTTAAATATAAGAAAAATAATTTAATTCGTTCATTTTTTTTTAATATCAGCTCATAATTTGTAAATAATAACTATAATTATATCCAAAATATTTCTTTTACCCTTTATAGTATTTAATTAATATTAGTTAAACTAAAGTTAACTTTAGTTAGATATTTTCTAATGGACTACTAGCTAGTTTAGTTATAGTTATATCCAAAAATTTGGTTAAGATATTATAAATACATTCAAAGATATTTTTACGCATCAAAAGATCCATTTTAAGTGTTGAGTCTCCAGTTCACTTATCCTTTTCATTAAATTTCACATAAAATTTTTATCATGGATAGATTTATGGCTAAAATATTTCAGATGTTGAACGTCGAAATTATTAATTTACTTTTTCACATTCAGACTATTGTGTAAAGAGTTTTTATTTAGTGCCAAACTTCAACAACTAATGAAAATAAATAAGACAAAAGAAAATAAATAGAAAATTAAAATGGAAAATGAAACGACAATAGTGAAATTCCCCTTGACGAAGAAAGTTGATTTACGAAAATGCTAAATCAAGTCTTGTTCATGTCATGCATTAATCAACTTAATTAGTTAGACCACCAATAATTTATGGAATTCGAAATTCAGAAAAAAATAAAAAAAAATCATGGCCAAATGCTCTTAAAAAGCTTGAATTCCTTTTTATATTCTAACAAACTCTTTTCAAAAATAGTTGTTAATGTACTTTTCAACTTGTGATAAACAAAATCACCAAAGAACATAAATATATATGACAAACTTACAACAATAATAATTTAATAGTTACTCTTTCAATTTAAAGCCACCATTTTCTTAATGATTTAGCTAGAAAGCACTGGCTTTCAAAAAATCTCAAACCAATAAGTAAAAAAGAAGAAAGACATGGAAGAACAACTTATGCAAATTAAGTTTTAATAATTCATAAAGCAACTTCACAAATTGCCTAAAAACATGACATGAAACATAACAACTCAACCTTGTAACTTGGGGGTTTGGGCCACAGGTGACAAAAGAGTTTTAAAATAAGGTGTAGGTGACACAAGTCTTAATTATTAGTTGGAGGTGACAATTACTTTATTATGTATTAAGAAAGTTGGAAAAGCTTTAAAATAACCCACAAGTTTTTAAATTTATACTTTGATCCCAATGTATACCTAAAATAACGAAAAATGGAGGAAAAAAAGGCGTATTTCTCTCTCTTCTCATCCATTGTTGTTTTCTCTCTCTTAGCAATTTTTGTTGTTAATTGTTTCTGTTTCTACTGCTTTATTCATCATCTTCTGCTTCATCTTCTTCTTGTCGACCATTTGTTGTTGTTGTTGTTGTTGTTGGTACAACGTTACTGCTGCGATCTGACCAATTTCTTAGGTGAATTTTTTTTTATTACATCACTTTCCACTTTGGCATTACTTCATAGGTTACTTTGGTAAGTAAAATTATGATTTTTATTCGTATTTGTCATCTGGGTACACTTCTGTTTTTCCAACAATGGATAGAACCCCAATTATGAATCCATCACAAGTGCCCACAATTTAAACAGATCAATCATCTGGTGCATCAGATGAGTAATTTGTTGCATCAGACTATTTATCTGTTGCATCATCGTATTATCTATTGCATCAGACATATTATCTGTTGTATCAGGATGTTTATCTGTTGCACCAGACTAATTATTTGTTGCATCAGAATGTTTATCTGTTGACTAATCATCTGTTGCAATGAATGATTAATCTGTTTGAAACAACACAAATCAACCCCCACCACAAACACAACAGATAAATCTTGCTATTGCTACTGGATTCTAAATTATTCCTTTTTACGTCGAATCATCAAAATATTTATTGAGAAGATAATAGACAGAATGAAAATTAAATAAGGATTAAAACGTCCAAGATCAAACATAATTTATTTATTAAACAAATAAAAATACATTTAATAGACTAAAAGAAAAATAATAGTCTAATTATTATTATTATTATTATTATTATTATTATTATTATTATTATTATTATCAGCACCATCATTGTCAGCCGGCCAATCTTCAACCAAAAGTAGCAACAAGGCCCTCCTCAGCCTGCATATCTCATGGAGCATTCTTGATCTAACTCCTCCCAATTTCCATTGCAATTCACGAACTTGATTCCGAAGTTCATTCACGATGTCTTGCAGAAAAGTAACATCCCACACTGGGTCGGCCATAATCTTATCTTCTAGAGTGTAATATGAAAGACAAGATGCAATAAATAAATAGAGTGTGTATTTGAATGAATGATTGAGTAAGGACAGACCTATTTATAGAGGATTGAATTTGAATGAGAGGCAAAATGGCGTGACTATTCACCTCCATACATTAATTAAATTTTTGATTAAATTAAGAGATTAAATATTGTGATATAAGTCATGATTTTTCAGATTATTATTATTAATTAGTCTTTCGAAGAACCATTTTTATTGAGTTGTTGATACGGGTACGACTATGGAGGTGGGTGAGTGCAAGAGTGAATGAACCCGAGACTTGGAGTGTACACGTGAAGTGCAAAGGAAGGCCTAACTAGGCTCCAAAATCAGTCCATACAATGCACTCCAAGGGAGCCCACTTGAAGACTTTGACTAAGAGGTCATTTTGGACATTTCACACTATTCTTGTAATACACTATAAATACAACCTTCTAGGGATTCATTCATTAGATTTTGATGAATATGGATATAACATAGAAAGACAAAGTCCTCTTTCCTTGAGGCAAATCTGAAACTTGGAACTAGGTAACAACAAGAGGGTGGAATTACTTTTGTTGTTTGTTTGCTTGGAAACTTAGGTCTTGAGGTTCATGAGTCCCTCTTGGTCCAAGTAACAACTTGATGTTTCTATTTATTTATTTTAGGGTCCTTTCTCATAGTTAGGGTTCTTAGATTTGTGAATATTGTATGTCAAGTTACTATCCTTTTTGTATCTTGTTATTGTGGAATCCAAATCTAGTTGTTTTTGTTGTCATATTGTTCATCACGTTTTTGTTGTGTTTTGTGGTTGTTTTGGGTGTCAAATACACCTTTGTTTCTTATATTCTTGTTATATTTGTCGAATCTGAGTGAGGTCTCCATTTGGTCCACGATTTGTTGTGATTTGTGGACTGTTTTGGAGGGTGTATTGGACTGTTTTATGGCTGTTTCGTGTTCCTCTTGTTTGTACCATATCATTTGGTATCAAAGCATGGCTTGATATTGTTCCCATAAGATCAATCTTGGGCTTGTTAGTTGAAATTTTTTTTAAAAAAATATTGAAAACTAAAAATTCTAGAAAAAGTGCAATCTGCCCGTGTTGTGTTCTTGGCCGAGAATTGCGTTCTAGTTGTGTCTTGGCCGATATTTTTTATTTGTCTTGAGTGTTTCTAGTTTTATCTTTGTTCTTCACTAACACTTGAGTCCATATCTAAGTTTGAGCTTTGTTGTTGTTGTCGTGAATAAGTAAGACCGTGTGGTAGACATTATTGTTGAAAAACTTGACTTGGCCGTGTGTGTGGTTGTTGTTGTTGAAAGGAGTGTTGTTGTTGTAGTTCTTGGTGAATTTTTTTGTGTTCTTGAAGTTCTTCATAACCTTCATCTCTCGTTAAAATCAAAGACACAACACTAAAGAGACTTGGCCGTTTGTTGTTGTGGATTGGAGTTGGCAGTTGGAATTGTTGTTGTTCTTGAAGATTGTTGTTATTGTTCTTGGTGTGGTTTTTGTTGTTCTTGAATTTCTTCATCTTCATTCATATATTTTTAGAACATAAAGTAAGTGCTAGATCCTAAAAGGTGAAGGAAAAAGGTGTATGTACTTGTTAGTCTTGAAAGACCCCCAACCACCAAAAGACTTAATATCACTTCTCAACTACTTTTTCATAATTTAAGGATCCATGTTTTAAGGAGAAGTACAAGAAAAAGTCAAGTCTTGAAAATTGAAAAGGCTCCAAGATTTATTTTCCCTCCTAAAACAAATTCCACCAATCCAAATTAATTTTTGACCAAGAGTTGAACATTTGAGAATAACCACTTGATAAAACCGAACCAATACGTGGCCGCCATACCATCACTGCTACTGTTCACGCAATATTTCTGAGCTTAAAATTCTAAATTGCTTAGTTTCATTTTGTTGTCTCTTAGCTTCGTTTAATTGATCCTAGTACTAATTAACAAGCTAGTAAACTTCTACTAGGTTGTCACTTAGTTCTTAAATCCGTTGTTTGTGTCTATGTTTCTCTTGTGCTTTTTCTCTTTTGTGAATTCATTGTATCTTGTTGGTTCAAGTCCGTAAGCAAATTTTCTTTGAGTCAACTCAAACGAAAATCTATTCCGGACCAAGGTAGACTCCTCCCTCAATCACTCACGAAGTACAAGCCGGCTTTCAACACTTGTGAAACCAAGTGTGAGGTAAAAATTGAGGGTGAGAGTGGTGAGGCATTTTTGAGCTAACAAGTTTGTTTGTTTTGTTGTTCGTTGTTGTATTCTCTTAGGTACCATGGCAACAACCAATCTTGATGCCACGTTTGACCGCATCACCGACAATATTGAGGACATGAAATGGCATATTGAAAGGCTACGCCAATTGGTATCCACACTTATCTCAACAAATCTTAAACCGAAGGTCCAAACACCTTGCGGTGAGAGATTCCCCAAGGAAGTTTCTGCCCAAACTTGTGAAGGATTTTCACACCAAGGTAAAGATGAACCTACTCATGAACGTCAAGGTAAAATAGCTATCTCTTACACTTTGGTACATGTGGATGATGAACGTGTGACTAATAAGCCATTGAGTGTGAGTAGTAGCTTACCTATGTATGAGTATATTGATTCCTTACCACTTGTGGATGATGTACATGTTGTGCGAGTGGATACACTAGTTGATCCTATAGATGACCGAATCGACTCTTCTAGTAAGATCGATTTGTGTCCACCTAGTGTTGAAGCTATTGTATTGAATGAAAGTACATTGTCGAGTGAAATTTGTGTTGACCAACTTGTGTGTAAAACTTGCCCACCACTTGAGAATATGTGTGATGTGATTAATAAGTCTCAAGTAAGTGAAGAATTTAAACATGTTGGTCAAGAAAAAAGGAGTGAACCCATGAGCCTATATTGTTGTAAAGATTCTAATGTTTGCTTGGCTCATAGGGTTAATCATGTGTTTGGCATATCTTTGAAACTTGGTAATGATTCCTTAGAGAGTGAAAGTTCTAAATCTGTCCGCGGGTTAAATCATTCACTCTTTAGGTACAATGTCTTGTTTGAAGATAGTTTAAACACTCCTAATATACCTAGTGGTCAAAATGATGGTATAGCTTGCCTTGGAAGCTATAGCCTATATGCTAACCCACTATGGTGTGACAACATTCCTCCTAAAGATGGAAATCTCTTCTTGGAAGATGAGAGTACTCTTAAGGGTAAGGAATATGTGGTCTTGGAAACTACTTCTTCTTCTACTTTATGTGGATTTTTCGTGGACACCATAGTAGAAGTAGAATTGAATGCCACCTTTCTCTACTCTCTCTTTACTTGTGATGCTATGTATGCCAATATAGAGAGTAGGTCGTGTGGTTGTGGTAAAGACTACGGGAAACAAATGTGTTGTTTAGACCCGTGTCTATGGTCACTCTTCCCATTTGATCCCAGTGCCATCTTAGGGTGGGGAAGATTTACTCTCGGCTTAGGTGCGTTTATTTTGAGTGCTTATCATAGCCAAGTCTTTGGTGAATTTGTCGATGGCTTCATAATGTTTAACACTAAGGACTCTTGGTTATATGTCAAATATGAACCACCTTGGCATGTTGAGACTTGTTGTTGGCCGAGACTTGAACTCAAAGGGTCCTCAGTTTTTTTTTGGGGGGGGGGGTGGACTGTTTTGAGTATTTCGAGTGCATACCATTATTGTTTACTTTTTTTTGCTAATCTTAACTCTCATGCCATGAGGAAGTGTGCTTGTTTGTCTTCTCTTGATTTTGCAAGGTACGGATTCAAGGTTGAATCCTTTTCAAGAAGGGAAGGATGATACGGGTACGACCACGGAGGTGGGTGAGTGCGAGAGTGAATGAACCCGAGACTTGGAGTGTACACGTTAAGTGCAAAGGAAGGCCTAACTAGGCTCCAAAATCAGTCCATGCAATGCACTCCAAGGGAGCCCACTTGAAGACTTTGACTAACGGGTCATTTTGGACATTTTACACTATTCTTGTAATACATTATAAATACAACCTACTAGGGATTCATTCATTAGATTTTGATGAATATGAATATTGTATAACATAGAAAGACAAAGTCCTCTTTCCTTGAGGCAAATCTGAAACTTGGAACTAGGTAACAACAAGAGGGTGGAATTACTTTTGTTGTTTGTTTGCTTGGAAACTTAGGTCTTGAGGTTCATGAGTCCCTCTTGGTCCAAGTAACAACTTGATGTTTCTATTCATTTGTCTTAGGGTCCTTTCTCAATGTTAGGGGTCTTAGATTTGTGAATATTGTATGTCAAGTTACTATCCTTTTTGTATCTTGTTATTGTGGAATCCAAATATGGTTGTTTTTATTGTCATATTTTTCATCACGTTTTTGTTGTGTTTTGTGGTTGCTTTGGGTGTCAAATACACCTTTGTTTCTTATATTCTTGTTATATTTGTCGAATTCGAGTGAGGTCTCCATTTGGTCCACGATTTATTATGATTTGTGGACTGTTTTGGAGGGTGTATTAGACTGTTTTATGGTTGTTTCGTGTTCCTCTTGTTTGTCCCATATCAGTTGTGGCAACAGATTCTATATCTGTTGCATTAGATAACACATCTGTGATAATAGATATATTATCTGTTGCAACAAATATAAAATATGTTGCATCAGATAACATATCTGTTGCAACATATAATCTAACTGTTCACCTCCATTTATTAATTATATTTTTTATTAATGTGAAAAGTAATGAATTAATTAAATTAAGAAATATTGTGATAAGTCATGACTTTTCAGATTATTATTATTAATTAGTTCTTTCCAAGAACTGCTTTTATTGAGTTGTGACTCGATATAGGTTGCATCAGATAAATCATCTGTGACAGCAGATATATCATCTGTTGTAACCATAGTGAACCTGTTGCATCAGATAATTTAATTGTTGCAACATATAATCTACTTTTTTTAAAAAAAATAACTATATCATCATATCATTAATCCAAATTTGCTTACTTTTTTATTTTATAAAAAAATACCTTTTCAAATTCTTTAATAAAATAATAATTATTTTATTATATAACAAATAATTTAACAAACAAAAATGGTGAAAAGTCACGATCAGTTATTAAAATTGTGGTTATAAATTGTGTTTATTATTTATTTCCTTATTATTTATTTATGAAACATTTTTTATATTGAATAATCAGAACTCCGAGTCATTTCTTTCTTTTCACCCTCTCAATAACAACATAACCCTTTTTTATTAATAACCGTCAGGTGCAACATATGATCGATCTGTCGTAGCAGATTAACCTCTAACTGTTGATATAAATTGCTGCTCAATCCCTACCACCAACCGTCAACATGTTGAGAACAAGAAATAAATAGAATGATTATTATTAAATACTAAATAAGAATTAAAAATTGAAAGTCGACAACAAAATGAAATTAATGTTCATAGATTTTTAAATCCCTTGGGTAGATTTGATATACAAAAGGAGGAAAATAATTGCTAAAATAAAAAACATTACCTAATTATTATTACTACTATTATTATTATTGTCAATCAGACATCTTTCATTCATGCAGCAACCTTGCTCCGAAGTCAGCCAAATATCTCTTTGGAGTTCATCAATCAAATTGCCTTTGAAGTTCACACAAGGACTCGATATGAATATTCTTGTATGAATCTGGATCATCCATATTTGTAAGGAGGGACCTATTTATAAATTATTGTATCTCAGAAAGAAAAGAAAATTGCTTTAAAATAAATCTAACAGATGGGTAATCTGTTATAAAATATATTCTTTCTGTTAGATAACTTACAACATACTGACAATCTTTTTGCAACAGATGTATATATCTGTTTGATTTCTGCAACAGGTTGATCATTGTCGTAACAGATGTCTCCAATTGATTGATAATATAAACAGAAGTGTTATATGTTGCAACAAGCTAGTCATTTGTTTATTCAATTTAAGCCATAGATGGGATAGGAAGAATAAGGTGCGTGTAGATGGATCCACTATCATATGTGTGGGATTTAAGAATGTATTACTGATAAGGTTACCGGGACAACACACACAAAGTATAATGTTTTTGTGAATGCAGTTTTTAACCGATTAGGCATTGATCATTCAAAAAAGATCTTGCATTGTACCGTTAAGTTTGATGGGTTCGAAATTGATAAGGCTAGGGACCTCATGAAGATGGTGCAGATACCCTGTTACGAATTACTGACGGTTGGTGCTCGTGTTTATGCGTGTCAAGTTTTGAGAAGGGATCAATATTTATCGTCATTGTGAAGAACCAATAGCGATTGGACTTAACTTTAAGTGTGCATTGGACCCTTAGAGGGCCCTCGAAGCCTCGCACTGCATCAAACAAGAATGAAAAACAATATAGTTATTACCCTGGCCAAAATTTATATGGTTGGGTTGCTCGCTTCAGTTGATGATTATATACTAGAAGGTGCGGTAAGAGAATGCTTTCGAGGGAAAATGGGTTGTTGATGGAAGACTATATCATCTGAGAGCTGATTGAAAAAGAGACACGGGGTAGAAAGTAACTTCTAACGAATCTAGCCGATGGAATTATCTTAACAGATGCAAAATCTGAATCAAGTGCAAATATGAAAGTGTATCCGGTAATGTAATTTCGTCTGTTGTATCTCTGAAAGAAAAACATTACAGATGGACACTTTGCTAGGGAGCTACATGGTTGGGATTATCCCTAGGTAGAAAATAGGAGAAGACCAACAAAGCAGCCTTACGGGCATCGAGGGTAGAAATAATGTTCATCAAGTCTAGAAAACTTACGCCAACAACAACTGCAGTAAAAATAAGGAAACTAAGCGAAGGCGGCAATTTTTGAATTTTAAATTTCATCCAATCTTTTTGTTTGTGTTTTCGATCAGGTCCACTGCTGTTGACCTGATCGAAACTACAAACGAGATTGAAAGGCATATAGAGTATAATTACTTCCTTAGTTATATGGTTATAATTGATTGTGTTTTCTTGCCTTGACATGCTTTCAACATTCCTTGGAGAAGATCAGATGCTTGCTGTAGTATGTGAATCCCGATAATTTTTAAGCTTGCCTCCAGCTTGTTGATTCTGTATATAAGCTGATCGTTACCATCTTTGAAGTTGGTAAGGAGTTCCTCATCTCTTGTGAGCTCGATCAGGAACACTACCTTCAAAGTTGTGGCATTCTAGAAGCCCTTCAGAACACTTTCTCTTCAGAAGCTTTAAAGGATACATGGAGGGTCACTGTGTTTGAAGATGTGGTCCCAATAGTTGAACAACACATTTTTATCAAGCATTTCTCCATGCATCTTGCTCAACCAATTTGATAAATTAGTAAGCATGGATTTACGTAGCATGTAATTTAAACCGGCTCTACCAAGCCTATCAAACGTTACGTAACTCCAAGCTCATTAGCCTATCAAAACAATATGCCCGAGTTAGTGCACATAGAAAAAATTCTCCAATATAGATGACAAGATATCTGCTATGCAAAAGTCTACACCATCGCCAGACATAATTTCCTGGGAACATGTCTGGCGACGGTGTAGACTTTGCATAGCAGATATCTTGTCATATATATTAGATAAGAGCAATCAGCAGAAAGGCTAAGAGATTGAGCTCGTTCGATTTGTGCACTAACTCGGTCATATTTTTTTGATAAATTAATGAGCTTAGAGTTACGTAACATTTGATAGGATTGGTAGAACCGGTTTAGATCACACGCTACGTAACTCCATGCTTACTAATTTATCAAATTGGTTGAGCAAGATGCATGGAGCAACGCTAGATAAAAGTGTGTTGTTCAACTTTTGGGACCACATCTTCAACGTGCATCAACACATTTTGACCTAAAACAAACATAGAGACCCTCCATGTATCCTTTAAGGCTTCTGAAGAAAGTGTTCTGAAGGACTTTTAGAATGCCACAACTTTGAAGGTAGTGTTCCTGATCGAGCTCACAAGAGACGAGAAACTCTTTACCAACTTTGAAGAGGGCACGACCAGCTTGAATACAGAATCAACAAGCTGGAGGCAAGCTTGAAAATTATCGGGATTCACATACTACAACAAGCATCTGATCTTCTCCAAGGAATGTTGAAAGCATGTCAAGGCAAGAAAACACAATCAATTATAACCATATTTCTAAGGAAGCAATGATACTCTATTTGCCTTTCAATCTTGTTTGTGGTTTCGATCAGTTCAACGACAGTGGACCTGATTGGAAACACAAACAAAAAGGCATGGGATGAAATTTAAAATTCAGAAATTTGCCGCCTTCGCTTAGATTCCTTATTTTAACTGCAGTTGTTGTTGGCATAAGTTTTCTAGACTTGTTGTACATCATTTCTACCCTCGATGCCTGTGAGGCTTCTTTATTGGTCTTTTTTTTGTATGTAGGTGATAATCCCGACCACAACAGATGAAATTACATTACCAGATACACATTCATATTTGCACTTGATTCAGATCTCGTATCTGTTAAGATAATTCAACTGGATAGATTCGTTAGAAGTTACTTTCTACCCTATGTCTCTTCTTCAATTAGCTCTCAGATGATATAGTCTTCCATCAACCACCCATTTTCCTTCGAAAGCATTCTCCTACCGCACATTCTGACATAAAATCATCACCCTGAGCGAGCAACCTAGCCATATAAATTTTGGCCATGGCAATAAATATATTGGTTTTCTGTTCTTATTAGATGCAGTGCTAAGCTTCGAAGACCCTCTAAGGGTCCAATGCACACTAAAAGTTAGTCCAATCACTATTAAATCTCTTTACAGTCATACAAATATTAGATCCCTTCACAATGCTTGACAAATAAACATAAGCAACAACTGACATTAAATCTTAACAGGATATCAGAACCATATTCATGGTCCCTCAGCCTTATCAGTTCGAACCTAGCAAACTTAACTATAAAATTGCAAATATTTTATTTGAACAATCTATGACTAATCAGTAAAAACATCACTCACAAAATCAGTGCACTCTATGTGTGTTTTCACGATAACATTACCAGTAATACATGCCTCCCATATATGAAGTGGTTCCATCTACAATCAGCTTATTCCTTCGATCCCATTTTTACTGCAGCCTCTTGACATAGTCCGTCAAAAGTTGATCAACTATCAGTTCCTTATATCTACAAAGAAGAGGAAAAAAATTGATGTCACAAAAACAACATTGTCCATATGTTGCATCAGATGTGAAGTCTGATGGAACACATCAAACCAGCCTTTCTGGTGATTTTATTTGTTCCAACAGTTTCTCCATTTGTTGCAACATCAACAACAGCATAAACATCAACAAAAAGAAACAACATTTGTTCCAACAACATCATCAACAACAAAGAAGCAACATCCTTTGTGACAGAACCATCAACAACACCACAAGTTCCAATAACACCAACCCCACCACCAACATCAATAACTGCATCAACAATAATGAAACAAACAAAATACATACAAAAAAAATTATACTACCAACAAGGCTTTTAAACATCTCCTAATAGATAACTTTTTTCTCATATTGTAATAAAAATTCTCGGATTGTTTATTCAACACTTACAAGTTCCTTAAAAAAATTTAATAAATACGATATGGGTAAATAGTAATTAAATAAAAAACAGATGCAAATAACATGCAAAGAAGAAGACGATAATGAAAGAGCAATAATGAACCATACCTTAATATAAAAAAGGGGATCAAACCATAAATTTAAGTCGAGAAAAGATATGGATGGGTTTAGATCCGAAAAGATCTTTATGAGAAGAGAAGAGAAAAAAGAGAAAAAAGATTGTGACCCTAAAGAGGAGAGAGAAAAATATGAGAGTTGAATAAAATAGACTGCAGCTAAAGGAAGAGATGAGATAATTTCTATAGATGTATTATGTATGTAGACGTGGTGGTTTTCAATATTCATTAATTAATATTAAATAATTTCATTAATAATTTGAGGGGTAAGAGGAAGACTAAGACTACTGACATTGAAAAGACAAGACAAGACTGCTCAATGAACTCGCTTTTGAGATATCCAAGAAATATTTTTTACCGCCTTTAGTAGTAAGTACTACTTCTTGATATTATCTACTCGGACTAGAAGCTTCTTGCTTTAAAATTAAAAGAGATAAAAATATTTTCAAACAGATATGTCATCTTTTGCAACATATATAAATATCTGTTTAGAAATTCGAACAGCTCAGTCATCTGTTACAACAAATACAAATATCTGTTTAAGAATTTCAAAAGCTCAGTCATCTATGACAACAGATGAAAATGTTCATTTGATAATTAATAAAATCAGATATGTCATCTGTTACAACAGATATAAATATTTTTTTGAAAATTTCCAATAGCTCAGTCATCTGTCACAACAGATGCAAATATCTATTTGATAATTAAACTAAATATGTCATCTGTTGCAACAAATATGTACCTGTTTGAAAATTTTTAATAGCTTACTCGTTTGTTGCAACAGATTTCATAGCAATTGATTTAGGTGGAACTAGGGATGAATAAATGAGCTTCCAGGGTCAACTACAAATCCAGTTGAGTCTTTGTAATTGCATGGCATTGGTATTGCATTCATACCAACCCGAGTCGTCGATCGATCACTCTGAGTTGAAATAAGTTCTCATCAACTCAATTTTAGGATAGTGATAGTACCTAAGTTGTTTTAGGTGGAACTAGGGATGAATGAGTGAGCTCACATGGTCAACTACAAATTCAATCGAGTTTTTGCAATTGCATGGCGTTAGTATTGCGTTTATCCCGACCTGAGTCATTGATCGATCATTTTGAGTTGAAATGAGTTCTCATCAACTCAATGTTAGGATACTGATAGTACCTAAGTTGATTTAGGTGGAACTAGAGATGAATTAAAGAGCTCGCAGGGTCAACTACAAATTCAATTGAGTCTTTGCAATTACATGGTGTTGGTATTGTGTTCATCCCTACCCAAGTCGTCGATCGATCACTCTGAGTTTAAATGAGTTCTCATCAACTCAATGTTAGGATAGTAATAGTACCTAAGTTGATTTAGGTGGAACTAGGGATGAATGAAAGAGCTTGCAGGGTCAACTACAAATCCAATCGAATCTTTGCAATTGCATGGCACTGGTATTGCATTCATCCCGACCTGAGTCGTTGATCAATCACTCTGAGTAGAAAGGAGTTCTCATCAACGCAAGGTTTTAAAAACTATACCTTTTAAAAATTTTAAAATTAATTAAGATCAATTCGGACCAAATTAGCAATTTCAAAACTTGTCATTCTTTTCCAAGATTACAAATCAACCCATACAAATCATCCATTTGTGCAAAAAACTTTTTATTTCAAATCTTAAGTTCTCTCTCTTCTCTCTCTCTCTCTCGGGGTGTCCTCTCTCTCTCTCTCAACAATGCAAACAATACAAACAACAACTACTCAACTTATTGCTCAATCCTTCAAAATAAGTTGATTTTCTTCCCATTTACGACTACATATAGTTGTTTTTTTTGACTTCATTCCCACTTGTATCCGTTATTTTCTTTATCTTCGCATGTAACAGAGTTCGAGAAGAGTTCTACATTTATTCTTTATTCTAAAAAATAGGGCTTTTTAGTTAATGATAAAAAAGAAGACTTTTAGTTGTATTATCTTCGAGAATAGATTAACAATTTTGAGTTTTGATGCTAAAAAAGTAGGAAGCACCCGAGAAAACCCTAGTTTTTATCTTAGTATTTTGTTGACTGTCGTAGTATTATTGGATGGTGTTTGTGGTGTTGTTGGTGTTGTTGGTATTTGTGTTTTTTGGCAGTGGTGTCGGTGGTCTTGGTGTTGGTATTGGTGGCATTAGTGGTGGTGGTCCATCTATTGCAACGGGTGGAAGATCTGTTGGGAGATATTAAATAGGTCTTCAAACAGATTTCCCATCTATTCTAACTGATGGATTATCTGTTGGAGTATTTTCTTATAATGTGGTAGAGAATAATTTATTGAAATTTCTCCACCTGTTGTAACAGGTGAAATATTTGTGGGGAGATATTAAATAGGTCTTCAAACAAATTTAGGTTCCCCATCTGTTCTAGCCGATGGGTTACCCGTTGGAGTATTTTTTTTTTTGGTTATGTAGTAAGAATAATTTATTGAAATTTGTCTCACCTTTTTTAAAAAAATTATGCAGACATCAAATGCAATGTATTTTTTTTCTTTTGTTTGTAGTTAAAAGATGTCTCCCAAAAGAAAAGAAATAGAAAGTGGAGAAAGTGGATCAACTTTCGATCATCAAACAAAAAAGGCTAGAGTACAGATAGATTCGGAGAAACTTCCAGAACAATTTCAGTCAGGGCAAAATGAAGCCGAGGAAAGTGACAACTCCTCCTCAATAATGGGGTGTGAAATAATATCGAAATTCTAGCATGATTCTATCAAAACCATTAGTATTGACAAGTTTCGAGTTGCGATGCCAACGAATAACCCTAATGCAGTATTTGGTGATCTTGTACTTAAATGTCAGCTGGGGAAACCTTTTGACGAACTTAAGAGTATTATGAAGAAGGAAAACATAGATGGACCTTTTAAGAAGAGCTGCTTTACACACTTTCTTGAGCTGTCTGGGCTCCACCCTCTCTGTTTTCTAATGATCATGGTATATGGCCTTCTCAAGCGTAGGATCATATATGCGGGGGATGATGGAGGTCCGAAGGAGGGAAGAAATAAGATAGATGAAGTATAGATCAACTACTGTGGCATGCCAGTTTGTTTTGGATTGAAAGAGTTTGCCATTGTGACGGGCTTGAGATGCGATCATCCAGAAGAACCTGCTATCAAGAAAACACCCCACAAAGGTTCCAACAAACGCAAGGTAAAAAAAGATGGGTTGTTGGGCATTGTTGGACCTAGCTACAAAGTGAAGGATTTGATAGCGGATCTCAAGAATAAAGACATACCAAAGCACTACAGGGAGAAATTATGCTTAGTTTGGTTTGTCCATTTCATTTTATTGGCAAGAGACGTCAAGAAAGTCATAGAATGTGATTTGTTGGCGCTTGCTGATGATTTTGGGAGATTCAACGATTATCCCTGGGGCTACGACAACTACTACTTGACTGTCAAATATTTACTGAAAGAGCTAAAGCTAAAGACGACCACATTATACGGCTTTTCTTGGGCTTTCATGGTAAAATTGATCAGTATTTTTACTCATTCATTAATTTATATTGAATATACTTGTGACTTTTTTTCCTGCTTGCTTTCTGTTTACAATTTTAGGCCTGGACATGTGAAACCATTCCTCCCCTCTGAAAGTATTTCACAGATTACCCGGATAAGGTTTCTCATCCAAGGATCCTTAGGTGGTTGCCTGCAGTAGAGAGCAGCAAAAACAAATATTAATGAGGCTGATCTCTTTAACCCTTCGGATAATGCAGTACGTCTTATTTCAACTAAAATAATTTACCTCAAAGAAAGATATTGAAACAAATATTCTATCTGTTGCAAGAGATTACCCGTCAACTGCAACTGGTGTAATTGGTAATCTATTGCAATAGATGATCCATATTTTGCAATAGATTAACCATATGTTGCTCTGTTCTCTGAACCCTACTCAAAAGATTACCTATCTACTGTAAATTATGCAATAGATGGGTATTCGGATATAATATATTATCAATCTGTTTCAATATACAAATCAGCTGTTGTGGTAGCTAGATCGTCTGTTGCATAAGTTGGCTGTGTTAACATAGTCCGAGCCCTATGTAACCCAACTGACTGCAAATTATTATTATATGATTTAAATTCCTCCTGTCATTTTTTTATAGGTTGTGCATCCTTGGATTGTACCTACCATTGATGAGCTGGGGATGACTTCTTTTCTTACTCTGGGTCTTGTTGATATAAAAGAAGACCCAACGGTGGAGTTAATAAAGAAGGAATTAGATCGAGTAATATCCATAAGAAGAGCAGTTAGGCAAGGTCAGTCTAATGTTGAAGCTCTTCATGACCTAACTCAAACTGCAACAGATCCGAGTGCTTCTTCTGGGGGTGTTGCTAGTAGAGTTATTTGTGATGGTGGCAACCATCCTGCTTCTGCTGCCAGTCGTGATTATGAGCATATTGGTGCTCGACAAAAAATAAATATGTTTAAAAACACCCCTTGCACAGGTCCTCCCTCTCACCCCTACACCGGTCTCTCCCACCCTTACAGTGGTCCCTCTCACCCCTTCTCATCCTCATGTTCTCATTGCAAATGCAAAGTGTGCAAGGATAGAGAGTATATACTCCTGGACAAGGTAGAGGTTATTGCTGAAGCTGCCGAGGAGTTAAAATCCAGGAGGGGTGTCATACCATCCAACGAGGTGAGGGAGCCATGCACTCCTACAGTAGAGGTTAGGAGGAAGAGAATAAAAATTAGATAAATTCTCACTATTCTGAAATCAGCAAAAAATGCAACTCCCCCCTCTCCAATAATTGTTGAAGTTCAGGGGCCGTCGAAGAAGGTAGACATATTTGCGGCGCTTGGCAAGGAGAATAAGAAGGAACTAGAAGAATTCATCAAGATGAAGGTTAAAAAAGAATACACCATGCATTCATTTGTCGGCAAAGACTTTTTGAATATGACAAATATGTGCGTGTGGTACGAGGACAAGGTAAGTTTACTTTTGATAACCTACCCTTCCAATCTACTCCATGAAGAAGAATCTACACAGCAGATGTGTAATCTGTTGCAACAGCTTGGTATTCTGTTGCAACATAATACACATCTGTTGCATAAGTTACGTTGGCTGGGTAATCTGTGAACTGATTCAGAGAACCCTCTGCATCGGATTATTTCCACTGTGTTTTTATTCTTTACAATTACTAACCTATTTAAAAATTATCTTCTTATACCATAGTATGTTGATGAAATTCTCTGCCTCATGAGGGGCAGGCAATTAGCGTACCCAGATGCTTATGATGCTGTTGATAGGATAATGGACCTCAACTTCTATAATAATTTCAAAGATAGGTACACTGATCTTCGTAATCTAGTTGATTCTGGTGGCCTGGGATTTGATCAGTTAGTTTCTATGTTCCAATGGGATGAAGAAGCGATTAAATATGTTAGAGGGAAGATGCCATATCCACACGGCAAAAGCTAGACCAAGACAAAGAAAACTCTTGCAGTCATAAACGGGGATGTCACCTATTTTCTCACTATTGAGATACTACTATATGAGGGAAAGATTAAGGTTTATGACTGCAACTTACCTGTGTTCAACGAGAAGACGTTTTTAACCCACATACAGCCATTCTTGAAGTTGTTGCCCAAGTTATTGACGCAGAGTAAGCTGATGGATCATTTGCCGGCTGAAGTCTTGGTGAAGGAATCATGGGTTTTTGAAGGTCGAAATAAGAATATCCAGCTCCCAAAAAATACAATCGGTGCAGCGTGCGGGCCGTACTTGCTTGCATACATAGAGTATTTGCTGACCGACACACAAATGACCGGTGTGTGCGACACCGTTGTGGAAAAGATGCAATGGGTCTGGGCATATGGGGTACTAACTAAATGGTTGGAGCCCATGTATAAAAAAGAACATGTACAAAGACAGAGACAAACACGATAACAAATTTTCATTTCAAGCCAATTCACTATACATATAGGGGCAATAATTTTTATGTCTGACAAAGTTGAATTTTTATAATGCAACAGATTTTATATTTATCATAACAGATATAGTACCTGTTGTGATAGATTGATTATCTGTTGGAATAGGTTGGTCATCTATTGTGTTATGCAGATGTTCCCCGTCTTTCTGTAGCAACAGATTTATGATCTGTTGTAACATATAACTTATCTGTTACAACTGATCGGTAATTTGTTGGAGCAAATAAATAAAGTAGGAAGACCTGTTATATAATCTTCAGTAGGTGACCTACGTGTTGGATCTCATGTTGCAACATATGTCTAAATCTGTTTGATAAGATATGTCATCTGTTGCAGCAGATGTATTATCTGTTATGATATTTGAATCTAGTACTCCATTTTAATTAACATGTTCAAAACTCAGAATTAATTATATTTATAGACAGAATAAAATAAATCGAAGCCTTCGGAAATTACATGAAATAAAATAACTCAACAAATAAATAAAATGTAAAAAAAATCATTATGAGTACAAACGATCTACTCTACAAATAAATCAACAAGTTAAACCAAGAAGGATAGGTTATTACATTGACGGACTCGAGCTAGAAAGATCTAATCAATATGGACAAGCTGTTCTTCATTCAATGCTATGGAATTCGACTTTGGTCGTCGTGGATCTTTAACGTCGATTGTGTACGGCTTCTAAGCTTTCGCTTCTCGATATTTCCATAAAAGAGCAGCATATCTTTTGCGGAGTAATCCGGTATCAAGTCCATCATTTGATACTTATAATCCATCGCTCAAATACTCGGCATAGGCGGCAACAAAAGGACCGCAATCCATACGTTATAAAAAATAGATAGTCCATATCTTGTAGTTCATGCAAGCATTGTAAAATTTGTAAAATAAAACTAAATCATGAAACTTAAAATTACAAGCTACCAATGGTTTGTTGAGAAATTTCGTCAACATATTGTACATCAAATGGATTAGCCATTTTATCCTGGTATGCTTCATTCGTCAACCAATCAGTACGAATCTTTTGATCCAAAAAGCCACTCATATCAAGGTAAGTAGGCAATATTTTGGCCAACTTTTGTATCTCAGACAACGACCCAGAATGTCTCCTTCGCGACATCGAGTCATAAACTTGGATGCGCCTCTCTTTTAGAACGACGACAGCCAACACCCAATGGAATTCATCACCATAATTGATTGGGATGTACACTTCGTCGACCAAATGCCAAGGTAAGCCAGCCAGAATGCTAAAACCTTTGATGATGTTGATTAAGCATTCCTCATTTCGGGAAACTTCCGATTGTTGTTGACAATACCTATCGTAGGCATTATTGATGTAAACTTTGTACAAATAATTGTCTGTTGTGTATCTGTATTGTTCTTGTGTTTGTAACTTGACCTTCTTTCGGAGGTAGTAAGAAATGACATCGATGTGTTGCGCATATTATTAAATATTTTGAATTACGTGATGAAAAAATCAATACGCAGATGTAATTAAATAAAGTATTAATTAATAGTAATATGTATGGCCTTTAAACCTCATCATTCCAGCAAGTTTGGGGCTGTGACATCAAATAAAACCAATTTTTCATTCCGGGATGTGCAACAACAAAGTCAAACATATCAAAACCAAGACTCGATTCGTTCACTTTGTAGCACTCATCATTTTATTTTCTACATGATGATTTATATGTGTTAATGTCAGGTTCTTACAACAAGAATTGTATAACCCAATATCTATAAAATTGATTTATGTACCTGCCGGCATGATGCTTTAACAACCCATCGACAATCCATTCTGAATAGTCGTTGATCAACTGTATTAGTTTTTTTGGAGCCTCGTCCGAGATGTTGAACCCTTCAAATGGGTAATTCTTCTGTTCTCCCAAACTGACAAGCTCTACTTTTTCTTCATCTTTGGAAGAAGTTGATGGATTACCAACTGTCATATTATGCTCTTCGGCAGTAGCTGTGACATCCACCTGGAAAGCCAGAATTGTCAATGCTAAGTAGAGATATACAACAGATTTTCCATCTGTTGCAACAGATGATTCTTATGTTGCATCAGATGGATTATCTGTTGGGACAAATTCAAACAGGTAAATCAGAGCAGTATGATAATTTCGAACAGATGGCCCATCTGTTGCAACATAAGACTCATCTGTTGAAACAGATAATGAATCTGATGCAACAGGTTAAACAACAGTTGCAACAGATGTATACATCTGTTTGATAATTTTCAGCAGATGTATCATCTGTTAAAACACATATGTGCTTGTTTGTTTTTTAAAATAGATGATGTACGTTCACCTTCCTCAGCTCATACGGCTCTTCTGTGGCCCTTGAACACTGAACATCGGTGCAAGACAAAGACAGAGGCATTGCAATCTTGATTTTTTTTATGATTGATGATGCCTTGGAAGTGTCTTTCCTTCTCCTCTTAGCCGCCTTGATCTCTAGTGGAGTGTCTAGATATGAAATCCTCTTTGATGGAATGAAACCCCTCTTAGATATCATTTCCTTTACAGAAGCAGTTAGTGCATTAATAGCATTAATCACTCCATCATGTTTCGCCTTGCAGTCTTGATATTTGCATGAAGAACATTCGCTAGATGTGGCAAAATCTGGAGAAAAATCTGTACAACCATTATGATCATAATCATAATGGCTTGTTGTTTCAAAATTATAAGAGGAGCATCATTAGCCCCACCCTTTAAAATTTTTTGTCTTGTGATGGTTGTTGCTCCAAACAATTTTATTTTTATTCCATCAATGACCTTGGGGTCCGATAAAGATTGCACAGACCGTAAAGTAAGAAAAAATGGCATCTTCAACTCTCGGTTGGTCGGAACAAGCCACGGATGGACAATCTAAAATAAATCAATACATATATTAAGAATGATGATGAAATCATTTAATCATTAATTAAAATAAAAACTTGATTAGAATTGAACTTACTGCTTCCTTGGAGGGATTGAAAAGATCAAGAAATTTTATATTTTTATCAGTTTTGGCCGACAATCATCTCAAAATTCTTGGACAGGAAACTTCTTCCTGGTAGTTCACTTGTTGTCTCAAATAAGGAATGGCTTCAAATGCCCAAGCCTATAACATAACGCCAATAAATGAAAAGCATTATTGAATAAAAAAATGATGAATCATATCATGATAAAAGAAATATTTACCATGAAGGCTCATGGAAAAACATATAAGTTGACTGTTTTTGGCGTTAACGGAGTCAACAAATATTCGATAGTCATTTTGAAGCTTTCATAACCCCAAGGATAGCTGTTAAATACCTCAAGATCCTCAGAGAGATTTATTAGACCGAGGCTTATGTTGTTGTTAACGTCTCTCGCCCAAAGAAAATTATGTACAAATCAAACCAAGCACAATGATTGTTTTTGCTTCTCTGAAAGTTCTTTACCTTTCAACGCTTCAATCAGATTTTTATTTTTGAAGCTTGGACCAACAATGGACACCAGGCCATCACGATCACTCGACTTGCCTTTTCCTTTTTTGGGTGTGCGGGGTGCTTTTTTTTGGGTCAGAGTAGGTATAACTTGAGAAGGAGAAGGAGGATAACATTTTAGTCAGGTAACTATGACAAACTCCTCCCAACCAAAACAAACAGGCATGCCACAGTAATGTATCCACACCTCATCCATCTTATCCTTATTTTCATACATAAACCTGCGCTTGAGAAGATCATACACCATTTTCATCTGGAAATGAGCATTGTTATCCTCTGGCAAATCAAGATATTTCCCAAAGCAGCTTTCCCTGAAATAAGAATCTAATTTTTGTTCTCGAAGTATTTTTCTGAAGGCGTCAAAAGATTTTCCCATGACCGACATAACCACGAGATCACCTGTTAAATCTGTGGCACCATCGCACTGCATTCTCACAAAGTAACGATCAATGCTGAAGGTTTTGACCAACTCTTCGACGGAAGGGCTATTAGCATTTGGATCATCTCTTTTGAAATATTCCTCCTCCCCGTGTTCATTATCTTCTGCTCCTGATTGAGATAACGTTTGTAAAGCAAGCTCATAGAGTGGTGGATGTAGCTGAACTGCTGCACTTGTTCCTTTACTTGGACTTGATTCGATTTCTTTTATTTTGGGAGTCATGTTATCATAAAATAACAGGAACATAACATAGATTATAATTGATTAATGCATAACAGTAATATAACAGTTTCAACAGACAAATAATCTGTTGCACCAGATATGTTATCTATTGCAACATATAACCGACTTGTTGCAACAGATGAGTAATACGTAGGAACCATAAAAACAACACTATCTGTTGCACCTGGTATTTTATTTGATGTAACACATAACTAACCCTTTGCAACGGATAAGTAATTCGTTGGAAACAATAAAAATAGATCACTAATCTATTGCACCAGGTATTTTATCTGTTGCAATATATAACCGATCTGTTGCAACGAATGAGTAAACCGTTGGAAAGAATAAAAATGGATCATTAATCTGTTGCACTAGGTATGTTATCTGTTGTAACAGATAACTGACCTGTATGAATAAATCATTGGAAAGGATAAAAACAGTCCTAATCTATTGTCAAATGAAGAGTAAACCATTGGAAAGAATAAAAACAGATCACTAACCAGTTATCTGTTGGATCAATATTGTTTAGATTTCTTCCAAACAGAAGAGTCGTCTGTCGCAACAGATGAATGATCTGTTAGATTGTTCACCTGTTGCATTAGATTTTTAATTTGTTGCATCACATTTTCATCTGTTACGTCATATGTTTCATCTATTACATCAGATGTTTCAACTGTTGCAATACTATTTCTACCAAGATAAACAATAAATCAACCCAGCAACACCAACATATCACACACACACATACATATTACAAACATCAACTGTGACTAAAAATCACCAACAAATTTGAATCAATAGTACGACAACGAGAAGAAGAAATACAGAAATGCCAGAAATTAGGGTTTTATTCAGTCCATATTTCAATACCAGAAGAGTAGTTGGCTCAAGTTCCTCTGTTTCTTCATAATTTTTTACCTGTGAAAAAAGAAATGGAAGGATGAAGAACTAAAAGTTGTTATCATCGGAGAAGTATTCATGTCGATTGAAAGTTGAAAGTCGAAAAAGAACTCGCCCGACTATTTATCGTCGGAGGTTGAAGGGAGAAATTTTATAGAACTGTTGGTTGGGAGAAGCTGGAGAGAGAGAGTGGTTGATTAGGATTGAAGAGGAGTGTGGGTTGGGTTGATTTGTATTTTTAAAAAGAATAGAAAGTTTTGAAAATATTAATCAAGTCCACAATTAACTTAATCAAATTTCCTAATGATGTTTGACCCTATCTGTTGGTCAATGTCACTAATCCTTCATTCAAGACTTAAAAGACACCTTTCCTTCAATTTTCTCTTGTAACTTCACTTCTAACTCCACGTGCAGTACCTGATAGAATCTCAGTTATGATAGTTGTGCGACAAAAATGAAATACCAATAAGTAATAGTTAAAAAAAGGACAGTGTACTTACATAGGAGGAAGGCCAAACCTGAAGTCAAGCCTGAGGTAGCACCACTGCAACTTCCATAACTCTTATCCTTGAATTTCTTTGCTATTTTGATAGTAAGGCCCTGATCAGCTAATACACGTCACTAGACACTTCCAGCTTGACCAAGCATTTAATATCCCTACCCTAGTCCACCCCATAGGAGCTTTCTTCAGGTATTTGAAATGGCATCCTATTAGCTAGCTTCTGCATGTCCGTGATAGCATATCTTTCTTTCATATACATATATAATGTTTTAATGCATTTCTTTTGGAATTGAGATTCCTTAAGTTAAATCAAAACGTTTCTTTTGAAATTGAGACTCCTTAAGTCAAATAAAAAATAAT